>OW026358.1:146152526-146821055 GCA_932273835.1 Sarcophaga variegata
CGAGTTTAAATCTGAAAAAATTAAAAAGGAACGGGTAAAAATATAAAAAAAAAAACAAAAAGAAACCTAAGCCACATAAGCAAGCAAAGCATAACCAACAATACTTATTTGAAAAAAAAAAAAGGAATTCGAATTGTGTCGTTCGATTCTGGAATTGTCGTGTCTTTCTCTACCCAACAGCAGCAGCCACAAAACTGGATTACAACAATGTGGCTACTGGTTAAAAACCACACCTTTGCCAAATCGGATATATTTTGGATAAAATATCTTTCATTATTGCTTATAATATTCTCCCTATTGCAACAGGGCATCCAAGCAGCGGGTAAGTGTTTGCCGATTTCGAATATTAATTTTCAATAAAAAATTCCAAATTTCAATATAAAAAAACCTACAAAAATCTGAAAATTCATAAAAGGAAAACACTTTGAAACAAGAAAGAGTGATCACAAGAAACATCAGAAGAAGAAGAAGAAGAAGAAGAGGAGGAGAAATAAATCTCATTTAATTGTTCTCCATTTTGTTTAGTTCAGTTTTTTTCTTCAACTTTTTTTTCTTGGATTGAATTTTGAAATGCAATCCCAAGTGGTAGTGTGTTTACGTGTGCAGTGATGTCAACTCATACCCTTTGTACACGTAATTTAATGCCTCCTTTGAAAGCTTGGCAATTTTTTGTCGTCTTAGGTTTCAGAAAACTTTTACAATATTTTTTTCTAAGTTTTTAAAAAATATTTTAACGTTAATTTCTAACCATCTTTAGGTTTTTCAATTTTCCTTTAAAATTTTGAACGGTATTTTTTACATAAATAGTAGCAGTCCAATGTAAATTCCAGGTCTAATCTGTGGATAGGTTTAGTAGTATAATATGGAATGTAAATCGAATCAAAAGGATTTGTAAGGAAACGTTTACATGCACATACTTATGTATGTATATAAATTATTGGCCATTAAAATACTTTAAGTCAGGATTATGGATTAGCTTCTTCTCACGCCACCTATGACCTCTAGAGTATACTGCTGACCTGGAACGATAGATTCATTTCTTGGCAATTATTTACTGTCACTACTTTATTCAGAATAATTCAGGAAAGGGGCTGCTGAAAAGAATTTAAAATTAATTTTTTTTTTTTTTTTCAAAACCTCAACGCAAATGTTTATATTCGGTGGCTTTTTATATATTAATTACGATAGGATTACAAATAACTTTCCAGTTTTTAGGAGTTGCATTATCAAAGCCTTATGATGCTCTAAGTTAGTGTAACATACCAAAGCCTCTGGTAGGAATAGAACCCCCGCAACCCTTAAATTTATGGGACTATCAAGCTGCACACGCTAGGCTACCTAAGTAAACCAAAAGGCTACCTAAGTAAACCAAAATACAAAATATACGTACATTTTGCATTAGATTTTTTTGTCTTTAACCCTTCCGCGACGTCATACCTGTACCATATTTTGTAAATTTTCACGACAGTGCGACGGACCATACATCGTCGACATCGTTCCCGAAAACGCAGGTGAACAAACAAATAAATGAGTGGATATATGTCATCAGCCTTTGTAGACCAATAAGCAACTGCGGTATTTAAACAAAGTGAGCCGCAGTGATACTTCAAGTTACTGCCGTTTATACACGGCGATCGTCGCGAAAGTGTTTAATAAATATGGGTCATTGGGAGGGATCGCTCTAGATTATTAAATCATTTTTTTAAGTGAGACTAAGAAAGACGCAGTAAGGAAAAGGATGTAAGAAAAAAGTTTGCGGTTCAGATTTTTTTTTATGATCTGTGCTCATAATATGAAAAAAATTGAGAAAATACAAGAGATCAGAGTCTCGAATTCATAACCCCGATATTTAAAGATAAGCACACTACCCACCAAACTACTGTGGCACCATCTGATTGGGAAAACCATCGGGCTGTCGTCCATAAAAGTCGCATTTCTGGAGACGTTGTTTAAACTCAATTTTTTCTCTTTAACACTTTCCCATACAGCGTTGATATATTCATTTAAACGAGCGACTCAAATACACTCTAGTATTTTTATTTTGTAAGGAACTAGTGGACCTTATATTTCGACATTTCTAATCTAACAGGAATTGGTTATAACAATCAAAAATATCCTCAGCTATCTATTTTGGTTTGATCGTGAATTTGTAATCATTTTTAGATCGTTGTCGAATGAGTTTAAAACTCATCGTGAAGAGATGTGCACCTTCTAACAAAAGTATTTGCAAAAACGAACTCAAATTTAAAATGCTCTGTAGTAAAAGGTTTTGGTGTCACTTGACAATGGGCTCACGTGTAATAACAACATACTACCTACTGGATTATGGCAACTTTTTCTTATTACATTCGTTATTTTAACCTGAGCACTGGTGGTGAATATGTTTTCCATCATAGTACTAATTCAATTTATTAGGTAGAGACCTATTTGTAGTCCTCATATTTATATAAAATTCTACGTAGGTATATGATATACAAAACCATGTAAATGAATTCATTAACACGTTGACTGCCGACTACGAGATAACTCGTAGATTACGTTCCCTTGTAGGGAGCCAACTACGAGTGATCTCGTACTCACTAAACCTACCATTTTTGTGTAGCTGCGTATAAAATCGTATTATATCAGTGCTAGTATCGATAAATGCCTTCTGGGAAAAGAACAAAAAGTCAATGCTGGCTTGCGAGGCCAGTTTTCTGAAAATTGCCGCGGCAGTCAACGTGTTAAATATGGTTTCGAAAGTAACCAGAAGACACGAAAAAAGGGGTATAATTTCATGCATTTTCTTTTCTCTTTTTGTGGAGAAGTATGCCACTTACCTTCGTAATTGTAGGACCAAAGCTGTTGAAGAAATTTTCTATTCCGTTGTTTGAGTAAATAATGATGTTTTGAGTGTCGTATATTCAATCTGCTTGAAACTAAACGGATTACTTTTTTTGTATTTTTTTATTTCATTATAAATATAAAATATTGAATTTAAAATATTGTGTTTTGTATTTCAGTTTCATTAGATTAATTTGTCGTTTTTTTTTTCTCCTTTCCTAACAAGTATTATTGGCAACATTGTTTACAAGATATGTATCTTGCTTTTAAATCAAAAATTGAAAAAAGGAAAAAAAAGATACTCAGAAATGCCTAAACATACTCAAACCCATGCACACACACACACATAATTATTCTCTTACTTATGCTCTCTTCATTTATTTATCACTTATACACTCTCATATAGTAGAAGTTGTGAGAAGACGAGGCTAGCAAAGAAGCAGCACAAGCAGAAAAACAGTAACCACCACCAATACATTTAACAATTTCCCTTTAAAGCAGTTTTCTTGTTGTTTTTTTCTCCCTCTTCTCCTTCTTGTATTTCATTTACTAGTTACTCGTTTATGCTGTTATTATTATGCTTGTGCTTTTGTTGTTGTTGTTGTTGTTGCGTTTGTTGTTACTTTTATTCTATGCAACTGCCTCAAAAACAAGTCCAAGTTGTTTATGATGTTGATGATGATCATTATTATTATTGTTGTTGTTTTTGTTATTTGTTGTAATTCCTTTGTATGTTGTGTTATTATTATAATGCAGTTGTTGTTTTAACTTCTTGTGCTGTGTCAGTTAGGGTTGCTAACCTACACTTTTACTCAAACTTCTTGTGTTTGGTAATTTTCTCAAAGGAAAACGAAACGTTAAAGAGTATTTTAGTATTTTTGTGAAATATTTACAAAACTGTGTATGCTTCAGTATGTTTAACTCTTAATATCTTAATATTTTTAAATTATTTATAATTGATATAAATAAATAACAAATAAAAAGGAACAAAATTCCTTAAATCTCAGAAAAAAAGAATTTTTTTCATTTGCGAAAGTAGATTTATTTGTATGATTATGTGTTTAAGGTTTCGGTTGCTAGAAGGATGCATTTTTCAAAGACTATTGCTAGCTAAGGAAGTTTTAAATAGTGTGTAATCGTGATTGGTCATGGACAGAGTACTAAACTGTATGGATCTGTAACTCCATGGAATCATTTCCTTTATTTTCGTTCGCCGCTATTCTTTATAGAATTTGAATTTAAAACAGGCGGCAAAGCAGTAATAATATGAATATGAATGAATATGAATCATATTAGTAAATAATTCTAAATATAAAACCGAACTTAACCGTATAAAATAGGCTTTATTTTTAAATTAATTCCATCAGAGTAGAATATGTAGGGTTTCTGCGTAAAAAACTGCACCAATTTTGTTTTGCGGTCTCCTGCGGTATATAAATTTACACCATTCATGACGGATGCCGTTACTAGGTGCCTCATAGCGACTGTGGTCCTACAAATACGGCAGTTACTTACTGGTTCACAGAGACTGATGCCGCATATCAGTCATTTATTTATGAATTCTGCAGATATCGTTATAAATTATCTAAATATGGTGTATGCATCAAAACCGGTCCAGACGGTTTATCAAAGATGTACATAAGTATGTGGTATTGCGTTGCAATAATGGCACACAACAAATGATCAATTCTGGTGATATTCATTGAATTGTTTGTTGTAATCTCGTCAATTTTTGATAGTAAAGTACAAAAAGAATCGCTTGATCTTGTTGTTGATGCCCCTAATGAACAATTCTCTTCTAATTCCATAAAAATTAAACATTCCCTTATCTTTTTCGCTACGGCGCACCTGTGCCATATTTTTTACGAAGGCGCGACTGACCATACATCGTCGTCTTTCCATGGCACATCCAAACATCAGGATTTTTTGTATTTTCAACTTCCTTGAATTGTGGTGAAGGTGGTCAAGTGCCCTTGTAAAGTCACTACTGATGTTTCTCAAATTTTTTAGATGATTTCATTGATTTTTTTCAAAATTGAGTTGTAATGTTAAAATTATTCGATTGAAAACGAGCAAATCATTTCGCTCCTGTTTTTCAGTTACCGCATGCTACGCAATCCTTCCATTTCTTGAGTAGAAAAGCAAAATATGGTTCTGATTTTCACTCATTTTTAAACGTAGACAATGTTTTACGGAATAATACGGTTTTTAATAATGTCTTCTAAGAAAGTTAATCTTAAAATTTCTCACGTCAAATAAGCTATATTGTTGTCTGATGCAATTATATAATAATACCAGAGATATTACATTTCAGTGCGATCTATTGACCGAACTTTTTCAACACACTTGGTATTTTTTTTTTATTAAAACATTTTTAAATTATTTCAATTGCGTTTTAAAGGCTTTCATAAGAATCATTCCATATTTTATGTTTCATATTTTAGATAAACAATAAAAATTATTACAACATCTTATGCTGTCCTATATTTTCCTAATCTTTTCGAATTTGAATTTAATTTGAAACATTCTTAAGCTTGATACATATTCAGAACAATATCAGTTTTTTTTTAATTTATTTTTAGACAGCATTTTAATCTTAAATATAAATAAATAATAAAAAATAGAATTTTTTTTAGTCTTCTAAAGAATAGTTTTAAGTAAAATATGGTTTCTTTTCCGTATTTATAAAATAAATATGACACGATTTATTTTTATAGAGAAAAGCAAGCTTCTGATGCATTGAAATCAATTTCATAATAAAATTGTTTTTTTATTTTTTTTTTTTTTTTTAAATAAATTTTTATCACTTGAAATTTTTTGGTACATTTTTCATTGAAAACATTTGCTTGCTTTCTACATAAATACCGTGTATGATCATATAATAGGTTTGCCAATTAGTTCAAGTCATCCATTAATTTTCATTTAACATTACCCTTATAACTAAGGGAGTAACAGGAAATAACAGTAAAGAAGTTTAAGATTTTTTAACCCTTAATTAATATTAATAGCATGAGATTTGTTTAACCCTCTGCTGGGTATTAAAAAACGAAATAAAATTCTTATTCCTTAAAAATGCAAATAATATTTAACGTAGGTAGGTAATTAAAGGATTTCAGGTTTTAAGATTCATTTTATGAACTATTGTTTCATAGCATATCAGATGTAATTTATTGCTTACTATATTATACTATGTTCAGACATGCACGTATATTGAGAAAATCGCCATAAACGGCACTATTGATCTCAATATTTCATATAAAATGTCAATTAATTATTGCTCAATAAATTCATTCATTCTCCTATATATCATATACTAAGAATACAACAACCCGACTTATAAGATCTATTGTGCCCAGGTCGTTATCATATACTAAGAATACAACAACCTGACTTATAAGATCTATTGTGCCCAGGTCGTTATCTATACTAACTATGTATATATGTATGTATGTATACCAAAACGATAAGGTTAATTCTTTATTGCTTTAACTCCCGAAAGTTGTTTACCATTACACGCCCATCGGTGCAGTATCAGATTCGTGCCATCTAATTGGTCATTCCAATCCTTTAAGGTAGCATCAGTCGACCGTTCACGTAACTTAACAGAACGTACGTTCCTTCCTAGTGTATGAAAAGCAATGAGAACGATTACCCAAACGTAATGTACTTTCGGTAAGCATTTGCATTATTTTCGTATACATAATAAAAACGAACGTACTACGCTACATTACGTTACGTGAACGTTCAGCTAATTCAATCTTTAGTTAGGATTACGGCATAGCAACTCATACGACCAATATTGCATTAATTTTTATCCTATCTGTTCTATTTGAACGCTATTTTCCCACCATTTGCGTATCGTATTTGAAGAGGAGATCGTCTTTCACACGGCATATAGTAGCCGTTAAATTTCTCACATCATCTGTTTCCGACACAAACATTATTTAGGATTTCTATTGTCAACTAATTGTTAAAAAAAATCAGTATTTCATTGTCATATACACTCTATGCTAATCTCCTATTATTTATAACATTTTCAGTTTATTTTTTCTTATTTTAATAACACTTCAATTTCCTTTAAAAGTTGCATAAATCTTGTTTTTTATTTACAATTTTTTTTTAAGAATTTTACCATATAATTTTACTGCTGTTATTAATGGCAACCCTATATTATTTCTTAAGTTTTGATTTTTCTTTTTTTTTTAATTTATTTTCCTTCTTTATCCATTTAATCATATCATTCCTTATGTTGTGTTTTACTTGCTAATTTTCAAGTACGGCTTTTCATATTCATATTCTCATTGTATTGTTAGCCAAGACATTTACCAACAGCATTGCTCTCTCTCTCTCTCCGTCTGTTTTACACTCATGCATGCCGAAGGAAAAGAAAACATAAGAAAAATAAAAACATAAAACAGGCCAGGCGGCAGAAAACTGAAAGCCACACACACACACACACAGGCACACACACAACACAGTTATTTTTGCCAGTGTTTGTTTAATAGAGTTCCTATTAAAAGAAACCCATGCCAGGCATGTATGTGTATATGTAAACAGAAAACACGAAGTTTAATAATTTATACCTCGTTTTTCATTTTTACATTTCTCATTCTCTCCTCTCTCTCTCTCTGTTTTTATATTTTTCCTTAATTCTGTTTTTAGAGCTCCTTTCTGTTCTCAAAATTCATTTGTTCGAGCAACTGAAATATGGTATACGATCTCTCTTTTATATTTTCCATTTAGCAGCGCTTTCTCATGCTATTTAGTTTTTTCACACATAGGCATGAGGTGCGGAGAGTGTGCAGACGTGAGAGATTGAAATCCTTTTTATATCATATTGCCCATGTTGCCCATATTGCCACATTTGTTGTGGAAACAAAGACGAAGAAGAAGAAGCAGAAAAAACTGGAATAATTCAGTTTCTAAAGAGGAAAACGATCATAAACTTTGTTCCTATGCATACAAACATACATACGTACATACTCGTATGTACATACTTCTTTTTTTCCATTATCTTTTGTGTTATATTTTTATATCTGTGTTCTCTTCTGTGATTTATTTTCTGTGTATTTTCCTTTGACTGTTCGTTCTTGTTCTTTGTTAATGTTTTTGTTGTTATGTGTAATTTGGAATATGATCTTTTAGACAGGTGTCTGTCCTGTTTCTTCTCCTATACGAATTTGAAACTTTTTTGTTTTTGTTTTTCCTTTTTTTTTTTGGTGAATTTTTGGGTTCGGTTTTTAGACATTTTTTTTGTGGAGAGATTTGGTTTTCTTTTTGTACTTTTTTTGAATTATTATTAGAGGTTAAATGGCCGACGGCTTTTTTAATTTGTTTAAAATTAAAATTCCTTTATAAAATGTGATTAAAATTCCTCGCGTACAACTTTTTTCGCTTTAAACTGTAGCAAGTAAAATGAGTACATACATACCTATGTAAGTATTTTTAAATAAAATTCCGAATAGGCGTCATAGAGTTTGAATACCTTGCATATCTCATCACTGGTCTCTGATCAATACATCCAAAATTTACTTTATCAAATCCCCATAATAATATTACTTCTGTCAACATTTCGTAGGAGATTTTCATTGGAGTACCCTGAATAAATTTAAAATTCCAAGGGCTAATATATGAAAATGTTATCCCTTGTATTTAGTAGAATATCCCTTAAGGTCTAGCACTGCATTTAACCTATTTGGAATTGAATATACAAGTTTTGTTTTTGTGTTTTCTTATGGCACCATGAGCATGAGCGGTAGTCATTTATTTCCTTACTTGCGTTTTCGCGAACGATGACGACGATGTATGGTCAGTAACACTGTCGTCAAAGGGTTAATTGTTTCTGTAATGGACTACGTTCCACTTCAGGTTTTCCAAAACTGACATAAACTTAATGCTGTAGAGATAGCGTGAAATAGTTATTAAAGTGCTCGTCTATAAACGTAAATACCTATCATCCTGATTCAAAACTCCATAGGACGAGCATTTATAAGATCAAGAGACTTCAAATCTGTGATTAAATCTCACCCAGAGAAGAAAAAAGCGAGGTCAGACGACTCCACCTCTTATCCAATACAGCAACTCAATACTTCTTTATACAGAAAGTTGGTTCTAATCAACGACAGAAGACAATTTAAACATCAAACGACATGAAATGCTGTTTAGCAAAAAAAACCTAAATTATGGAAACTGAAACAAAGCAAACTAAGAAGATAAAAATAGTACGTGTACTTTTTGGCAGCTGTATTTAATTGACATTCGAACCTTCAAGAGATAAAGAAAAGATAAGAGAGAAAAGATCATCAAGTACAGCTACTTTGTCTTCTTGATTCTTAGAATTTGAATACTTGGTCTGCTCACTTATTCTCAATCGTTAAATATTTGACTGACTCAATGTATCCTCCAAGTTGCTTGGTTGCAAGTTGCTCTGTCACAAAAATCAGACAGAAATTAAACGATAATATCGTTAATGTTGGCTTTGAGGACCGCTCTTGTTTGGGGCTTGAGCTGAGAGTTAAGAGAACTCCATAAGCAGAAGTTTAACGATATCAAATCGCATGATCATGATGGTCAGTTCTCTTTTATGTAAGACAATCTTGGCTCCAAATCGCTCGTGCAGAAGATCCAATGTGTCGTGAGTTGTAGCGCCATTCTGTTGAAGCCACATGTAGTTGGTGACCAGATGATCCAATTCAGGCCAAAAGACGAAATTTGGTAAAGAAATATAATGACGCCGATAGTCCAATATTTACACCAAATAGAGAATTTTTCGGCATCCTCTTGAATCTCATCTGGATTGGTATCTTTCCAAATTTGCCATACCCATACTTTGTTCACAAACCCATTCATCCAGGAATGGGCCTTATCGCTAAAGATCAGTTGCTAACTCCTCCATAGCTCATACAGCGAACACACATGTCGTTGTCTATAGTCACGTCAAAATAAATTACAATTAATTTGACACATTTAGGCCGTTTTATAAACTGTCAAAGTTCGTAAGTCACTGTTGTAAGCCTCTTTTATAATAATCTTACAGTTAGGGTTTTTGCAATCGATTTAACGAACGAATTTTGTTTTATTGCACATTTTTTTTACAGCTTAAATAACGGTAAACTTATCGCCGTTGAATAAATAAGGTGCGAAACTAATTTTTTTTAATACCTTCTTCTCAACACTGGTACTCTGGTATTTTTCTTTGCCATATGAATCAATCAATTCAATTCAATTCAAGTTTATTTAGTAGTATTTAAAATACTTTTTTAACAACAAAACATAAACATAAACATATTCATATTTCAAGCATAAAAACAATTCTCATAAACTTGCTTTTATTTTCACAATTTTCCTTTACACTTTACAACACTGCCGCTTAAAATACCACTAAAAGGGATTTTAATGGCAGCCATACGTTATGTTTGGGGATATGTATTTTTTGTTTGTGTTGTGTAAACAATGTTACCAGACTATTATTGAACCGTTAATCCGTACATATTTCTGCTCTTATAAGTGCATGTGAATTTCTAATGCAAACATTTTAAAGAAAACAAAACAAAACAAAACATTTTAACGGTATTGTGCTTGCGTACATTAATATTCAAAAGAAAAGTGTTGGTAAACTTTACAAAACTATTTAGCAGCACCCAGAAACTCACAACTTCAGTAGTAATCATAAATTTTCATAAGATAACTGAAACGCTAATTAAATTATCACTTACAAATAACGAAAAACAAAGAGAGAAATAAAAAGAAAAATTCAATATTTTCTTTAAATGTTGTGTTCTGTTCCTATGGAATCTAGCAAAAGAATTTCTTAGTATTTGGGTTGGGAGTGTAGTAGCTTCGAATGCCAAGAAAAAATATATTTTTTAATTTCTTTTTTTCTTTTTTGCTTTTCTTTAGTTTGGCTATAAACTTATATAAACTCATAAACCCATAAATTTCTTTTATTTTCTTGATTTTCTTATCCATAAAAACCTAATAAAAATTAAAAAAAAAAATATTAAAAGCCGAAATTGTAAAGTTATTGTCTTAAAGCCTATATAAGCCAAATTTAAGTGTAGATATTATAGCAGATACTACGTACGTTTGGTTGGAACATAAAAAGTAGAAAAATTTAAAATAAAAAAAATAAACTTTACCTACAACAATAAAGAAAAAAAATACTGGATTTTAAATAAAAAAACTACAATTTCAAACCATTATACTTACATACACATTTATTTTTTTTGTTAAAACCAATTTTTTTTTTCGTTTCACCGTGATTCTCAAATGGTTTTTCTTTCTTTCTTTTTCTATTGTTAATCTGTGAAATTATTTTAATTTTTATATTTTCTGTAGGGTATTCTAAACAGTGGAAAATAATTAAAATTTAATTTTTTATTTATTTTTATTTTTCAATATTTCATTTACGATTTTGTTATTATTTGTTGGTTTTTAGTTTTTCAATTTTAACGTCGTTGTATTGTTTAGGCATGAAATTTTGTAGGTGTTCTTCCTTAGACAAAGGAAAAATCGAAAAAAAGAAAGAAGGAAAAAAAGGGAGGCTAACAGGAGAATCAGCTACGTTTAGGTGAAGGCATGTACATACCTCAGTCAGTGTATTGTCACAATACTTCTCAGAAAAATCGATATTGAGTTGTAATCTTCAAAGGATCAGTCTATTCCTATCGGACAACTTCTTATCTCCACAGACTCTGCGGAAAATCCTTCAAGCTCTATCCCAAAGCCCTGTACGGAAGTCAGTAAGAAAACCATTTAAAAATCTCATGTAGAGCTTGTTGAATCTTCCCAATGGCAACGGCAGTATTTTTACTTTCCATCGAGGGCCAAAAATTCCCTGGTACAAACCGTTCCGAACGGGTTTTTATACAGTATTTCGCTTTAAAGTAATCGAATCAGCGACCGCATAACGGTCAAACTCAACGACTGTAAGTGTTTTATCAGATTGTCTCGTCTAATAAGCCAACACACTGCCTATTAGACTAAAAGACTGTGGACACAGAGGGAGTCGCTGAAAGGGCCGAGATTTGTTCTCCTCTAGTAAGCTGATGCATACTATCCACTAGACAAAAGCGACCTCAATTTATATTGTTTTTTGGAATTTAAAAGAAAAGTATGAAGTATATCTTATCTGTCTTTAATTTACACGCAGAGCCAGACTGCGACCAAGTCTCTCACGAGCCGACCGTCAACCCCATGTGTGTTTTCTTCCATGATTTCTCAGGGAAATTTCGAATCATGCAAAGTTATCTCCTATATGGGTTCTAGGACATTAGGAAATTGCCGGAAATTGTATTACTAATGTATTGATAAGACCTCACTTTTTCAACATGTCACAGGTCATAGTTGTTTTGATTGCTCAGTTAAACTGCTCCGTTCAAAAATTTTGACTGTTGCACAGGAAATCCCAGCTTTATTAGACAGTGCAAGCACGTAGCCTGGTAGGCAGTGTGTTGGCTTATTAGACGCAAGGCCACGGTTCAAAACCCCAGGTCAGGCATTTCCAAAAAACGAAATGTGATAAAAATCTTCTTTTCGGTTCGCCGCGCCCCTAACTATTAAGGTTTTCATAGACCACTGGTCTATTGGAAGCCATAATGAACATGGCATGACATACTTTCGAATGATTTCTGCTGAGCGATGTATCTGAAAAGCAGAATGTGAATCAAGTGTTAGAGACCAGTTGCTACGTTCGGGCTTCTCTTTTCATCATCAACTTTGACTGAACTCTACAAAATAAAGATTTTTCCGCGCAAGCGATATTTATTTTGTGGGTAATAGAGTTTTGATATCACAGTTGGCCTAACCTCAAGTCTAAGGGGGACCATACACTTCAAGAAGAAACTGTCACCCTAGATAACCTGCTTTTTAAAAGCTGCATCTACTGTGAATCTGTCTAAACTTGCCTACATTTTTTCATATTTCTTTATAAAATTCCTTTAAGCCTCTTTTCTTCCGGCAATTTCACGTCTTAAGGGATATGGCAACCTTAAAGAAAATCCCTTTTATAGGTTGTTTCTGTTGACGAACTTCATTTCTTGTTAAAAGTGATGTTGTCGTGTTTATATTTTGCAGTTTTAAAGTTTAAGAACCACTGTCTCTTTTCTTTTAATAGAAAATAATGATAATAATCATGGTAAAAAGACGGTTTGACATTAATTTTCAAAGACAAACCATTGTTATGCTATGTTATGTGTCTTTTACTCTCTCTCGTTCTCGCTCTCGCTCTCGCTCTGTTTGTTTCTCTGGATTCAGACATTTATGATGCCGCTGAAAAAAACCCGACTCAACATTTTTTGTGTCTATTTGTTGTTTGTTTATTTTTTCTATATTCATGAGTATATTTACTGACAATTAACCATTAAGACATGGTCAACAGTAAAGATATACGTGTGTACGAGTATATGCATACGTGTATGTTTATGAAAGGAAGACGAAGAAAAACTAAGAAAACCTTTTTGTCTTCACACACACACATACACAGAGATAAATACACGGAGTGCGTATTTAAACTACGTTATATGAGTTGAATATGAGATGTGTGGTGTATACGGTGGGTATTGTACACCGGCTTGTGTGTGTGTGAGTGTGTGTTTAACAATCATAAAATTAGACAAGTTTAGATGGATGAATAAGATGGTTGATCGGTTGTTCGGTGCTTTTTTTCTTCTTCTTCCATTTATTTGGATGAATGCTTATTACAGATGATGGCTGGGTTGCCTAGCGAGCTGTATTTGACTCGCTGGCTGGCTGGCTGGCTGGCTGGTTGACTGGATGTAGTAGGTAAATAATAACACAACATTTTTTTTAGTTTGTATTTTACAAGTCAATGCTCGGAATTTAGTTTTTTTTTCTTACAGGTTTTGTACTTTTTTTTTCTTTCTATCATTATTTATTTTGTTTATGGTCTTAACATTGTTTTTTTATTTTTCAAGAAATTTGTATTTACTTTGTGTTTTATTGTAGTACAATAGTGAAACACCATTTCAATGTTAAATGAAAACATAAAACCTTAGAAATAAACACACTCACACTTAAACAAGAAGCCAAGAAATCCTTGATTTTTGCCTTATCTTTGTAATATAATGCTTAACAATATGCCTACAATATTACAAAACACAAAAAATCTATTAAAAACACTGATTAACAATGTATGTATGTATACATATGTATGTACATATGTATGCATATCTACAAATAAAAGGTGAAGTTTTTTTTAATAATAATAATAATTCATAATACCTTTTTTAATTGACAATTAGTTCTACAGTTTGCCTAGAAGCTTTCTTTGGCAAAAGTTAAGGAGAAAAAGCGTCATATTACACAATTTTTGTTCGTAAAAGCGTAAAACACACAGATTAGTCGTTTTGATGACACAGATCTACGATTCTCCAGATGGAAAACAGATTTTTTTTGCTATTTGCGTTATCAATGTAAATTTTTTATGATTCGTGACATGTGACTAATAAACGAACAACGATTGCTATCCACTGAGCTCACTTTTGACTCAATGGGGACAACTTCAAGAAATGGAATTGATGAATTTAGTGTAAATAACAGCTAAGGGCCGCTCAGGAGCCTGTCAGTTTAAACGGCGTGGTCATTTGAACGTAATTTTTAAAAAATGATGAAAACGCAAGCAAGAAGAATTGAATTTCATCGATAAGATGATGCCATATGCCATGCGACACCCGATGCAATGGAATCAAATTGGTGAGCATTTATCAATCCATTTGAAACAGTTCACTGTCTGCCAAACACACACGATTTGACCCAACTAGATAGTTTTTGTAAGGACGCGATATACGAGAACTAGCCAGACACAATTTCAGTAATTGAGCACAGTGTAATGGTGAGAAAACAGCCGAAATCCTGGGAAAATGTTGCGCGTAGGACACCTTCAACGTAGCTGGGGGTAATAGTTTACATAAAATACCCATGAGGAAATGAGAGGCACTTATTTATTTATCATAGTGACTAGGAAAAATAAACGTTGCATCAGATCGCTGTGAATCTGCACTTGCAGATCAAAATCCAGAATTAACCTTTACCAGCTAACAATTCGATCGTCTTGCCTTGGCTGTTAGTGACGTAATTATGCTCTATCAGAGGTCAGCACAAGGCCACACGAATCGTCTGAAGCTTTGGGAGTGTAAGTGAAAGATTCTTATGCGTCCACGTTATTGTCGGAATCTGGCACAATAATTTTATTGGTTTATTGCGGTATGGACGAGAGCCATAATGCGATTAACTTCAGGATGGTTTTTGTTAGCCCCAAAAAACATTTTATACTTATAGTTCTTCTCTACACGTATAAAATTGAAGACCACATGAAAGCAATGAAGAAAGTAGTACCAGTAAATTCCTTTGACATTATATTGCTATTGTTTCGATACTTAAATAAGGCTCTGACATAATCCCAAAATTATATACAAGTTCTCGACTCCAAATTAATATAAATCTTTGCTTCCCTATATACATACACACATTCATGTAGATAGATATTTATATGCACTGGATATGGCAATACCTGAAACTTAGAAAAAATAAAAGCTTTGGCATCACTTTCATTCATCAGCTGTTAGTAGTTAAACTGGTGTCCTTTCATTGTTTTCATTTCTTTAAATACATTATGTTTTTAATAATTAACAAGTGTATGTAAATATCTTGATACATACATATACAAAATCCTTTTAAAAATTCATAATTTCCATTATATTTCTTTTGTTTATGCCGTTATTCATTCCTCTTTCTACCCATTTTTTTGAGAGTTGAATTGTCTATACCTATACCGTTTACAAACACCACGCATAAACACAAAAACAAATTCAACCACTAACTAACACTGCCTGGACTCATGGCATAAATACAACACAACCACCTCTTGAAAATAATAACAGAAATTAACAACAACAGCGTATAAAAAAATAACAACAATAAATTTATCTATTTTCAAAAGTAAAATTTTCGGTAATAAGAAAAACGACAGCTGTTTAGAACACACTCAAAAGCTATAACAACAACACAACAAAACGACAGATAAACGAAGCAATAAACGAATACTTAATGTAGCCCATATGCATGGATATACATATGTAAGTGCATGCATATACATATTTTGTTCATGTGCACACAACCGAAAATACTTAAGTTCTTGTGTACATGTGCAGCAGTATTATTGTCGGTTACATTATGGTTGTTTTTTTCTCATTCTTTCTTTGTTCGTATTGTTGTTGCTTATATAGAATGTCTGTCACAATTTTTATAGTTTCAAAATGCGTAAATGTGTACATATTTTTATGTATCCTTCTTTTGTTGAGTGTCGTTTGTTCGTTTTTATTCTCTTGAACTCTAATAGGCCGTTATAATTCGTAGAGAAAAAGAGAGAGAGAGAGAGAGAGTAAGATAGTGTTATCATTTTTGTTGTTCGAAAAGTATCATATTGCTAAAGGTGTTTATTATGTTTGTGTGAATTCTCTTTTCGATAATTCTATAGTTTCCTGTCAATATCCTTAATACATTACTCTTGGCACACACATGCACACCCATTTGTTTTGCTGTTGTTTTTCTTCTTCTTTTTTGACATTTTTTTTTTGTAAGTCATGCATGGCTGGGATTTATTAAATGGCATGCTTGTTACTTCAAAAAATTTTTAATTATTGAAGTTGAGTGTAATTCTTTCGAATGCAATTTGTATGATTTTAATAAAATAAAAAAGAAAAAAACCTATATTAAAATTATTATTAAAATATTAAGAACAGAAATAATTAATTAATTTTGTAATAAAAATTATTTTTTAAATGCTTACACCTCACCTATCAAGTATTGTTCGAAAAATTAAGTTTTTATATGGACGGACCATAAAATATTATGAACTGCATAAGATTTTTAATGTTTTTGAAGATTTTTAGATTGGCATATTTATGAAGGTGTATTAGAGTAGATTTTATGATCACATATTCCTATTGAAAAACAGAGAGCAGATTATATGTATATTCAAAAATATTTTTATTTTCCTTTCGAAACCAATGAATCGGTTATTTGGATGACTTTGTATGGTTTGGTTCAGAAATTAGTGAAAATGTTTCCAACAAATTGAATGAAACAAGAGATCTCTGGACTCTGTATGAATTCAGAGTTGTGAATCTTAAATAAGCCTTCTTTATTTTTATTCTATCCGGTATATGTGGCCTAGTATCGGTAATGCCTCAAGGCGTTTGACAAAATGTATGAAGATAAGTTAAAAATAGTTGCCGTTGTCTAGTACATAGTGTGTTGACTTATTAGACGAGAGCCGATCTTGAACAAAACGAAATATGGAAAAAAGTATTCCTTTTAGCAACTTTCTCTCAGCAGTCTAGTGAGAAAAACTCTATGATTAAATCAAACTGCCATGAAAAGTTTCTCAAAAGTCTGTTATTCGAAGTTGATGTTTAACTTTTGGCTACCTCATGCATGGATAACACACACTACATGGGTTGCGTGGAAGCTAGGTTATAATCCTGACTAAAGAGTTGTAATGGCCAATAATAAGTGCCCGAGCCTCTATTTTAATCAGTATTGACCTCAGCAGAAAAGTTTTCTTATTTATAAATATCTTTTAAACCATATCTACGAAGTTTTTGATACAAATTCTACTATTAGTGCAAAATTATGGGGACTGAACCATAGTTGCTGACAATTAAAAATTGGTAACAGGAAAATTTTTTGTACCTGAAATTTTTAAATGTTGATTATCAGCTGTCGTTTGTAATATCATTTTTGGCAACTGGCTATGTAACTATTGTTGAGTTGCCATCCATAATTGAGTCGTTAATTTTTACTATACCTTGTAAATATGAGAAATTCCTAGAGGGCCTTTAATAATCCACAAGTGCATATATTAATTTCTTTGAATTTTTTGTCCCCCATTTTCAAGTTTACATGCAAAGCAAAGCAAAGCAAATGAAAAAGTCTTAAAATTTTGACACTTAATTTAACTTTAATAAAATATCTCTCATCAACCAACACATTTAACATGTTTTATACGGCCTACGTTTATTTAAAGAAAAAATAAGCAATTAATTATCGAGTAGAAAAAAATGTAAAATAAAAAATAAAATTGGCCACTTGTTTCAACATGTTTTTAAAGGAAGATTAAAGAAACAACAAGAAAAAACACTTTTTTTTTTTATTAATAATTGAAAGAAAAAATTTTTGTATATGGCTGGCTGGCTAAGCCATATGTTATTGAAGAGTGTTAAAATGTTGCTTAAACTGTCATTTGATATGTCATATATTATGGGGCCATCCTTTTTAAATGTCTCAAATTGACCAAAGTTGTCTTGGCCTTTTTCTTTGATTTTTTTCCTGTTTTTTTTTTGCTTCTTATTTTGAACAGGTATTTTAATAAACAGCAGATTGTAAGCATTTTTTTGTTACTTATTTTCTCCTTTACGCCTGATTTACATTTCATAAATCATTATTTTTCTTTTCATTTTTTTTTTATATAATTTTTGGTTCATAACAAGTAGCAGCTTTCCAATATACAATCCAGCAGTCAACATTGTTGCCTTTATAACTCCATATATCATCTTCATATTGTCATTTTAATAAAGCGAATAAGACATGAGAAAAGAAGCGTTTAATAAACGATATTCTTGCTGTTTTTATTGATTTTTTTTCCTTCTATTATTTTAAGTTAATGTTTTTGAACTTAAAAAGTAGTTTTTGCATAAATAAGCTGTTGTTTTTACTTGGCTCTGTAAGCCACATTGGGTTTTTTGTTGTTCATCCTTCTTCTATCTGCTATGGGAGAGAAAGGGAGAGGCCATCTCCAACTCTGTGTTTAAATTTATTACGATATCACTCTGTTAAGAAATGTGTGTTTAGTGTTGTAAAATGTTTAGGTTTTTTCTTTTAGGTTTATTACAGTTTGAAATTGTACAAAGTGTTGTAAAACGTTAATTATGTTTTATTAATGCTTGTAGAGTCCTTTTTTTTGGAAAAATAAACTGATTTCAGAACATTTTTATACACATTTTAAATGAATTTGAAATGTAAAGTGTTTTTAAAAATTAATTTCGTTTTATTAATGCTTGTGTAGTCCTTTTTTTTTCGTAAAAATCAAAATTTTTGTGCACGTTTTAACTAAATTTAATTTGTAAAGTGTTGTAAAGCGCTTAATTTTGTTTTAATAAATTAATTAATAATTAAATTATCCTTTATATATAAATTAAATTATCCTTTCTTCGTAAAAATAAACTAATTTCAGTACATTTTTATACACATTTTAAATGAATTTCAATTGTAAAGTGTTGTTAAACATTAATTTTGTTTTATTAATGCTTGTGTAGTCCTTTTTTCGTAAAAATCAAAATTTTTGTGCACATTTTAACTGAATTTAATTTGTAAAGTGTTGTAAAACGTTAATTACGTTTTAATACAGCTTAAATTATCCCTTCTTCTTAAAAATAAATGAATTGCAGTACATTTCGGAAAATTTTAACTGAATTTATTGGGGAAAGGTTGTATATTTATACACATTTTAACTAAATTTGAAATGTAGTGTTGTAAAATGTTAATTTTATTGTATTAAACCTTAATTGGTCCTTTTTTTTACAAAAATAAATTAATTTCAACATTGTTTTGTATACATTCTAACTGAATTTAGTTTTAAATGTTAATTAAAACAACTTTTCTAAATATATTAAGAGTTTCTATTGTCCCATAATGCAAAACTATATACTACATATATAAGCAATATTACATATAAAAGCAAATAATTTTTATGAATAATAACTATTCATACATGCCTGCAAACTTCATGGGAATATTATAATAGAAAAAAGCAAACTACATGGCTGTCTTGTCTGTTACAGACAGACTTTCAAAATATTCGTATTCATATTCACAGCAGCCAAGTCTCATTAAGTAACCAGTCTCTGACGCGATCTATAATAATAATAATAATAAATGGTTTACCAGTATAATTTTTTTGCAAAAAAAAAAAAATATAAAAAAAATAACCAAATGAACCGAAGAATAGAGTGTCAATGTTTAAACCGGAAGCCATATTAAGTATTTATTAAAACTAATAATGCGTTTGTGGTGTACGCTTTTAAAGAGGAGTGAGTTGAGTACCTACCCATATAGACAGATAAAGTGAGATACGAGATCATTGATCTGTTTTCATTATTATTATCAGAAAGTAGAGTAGAAAACAAGAAGAAGAAGAAGAAAAAAGGGAATTCGTATTCAAATATGTACATAAATAGCATCCCTTTATTTTGTTTCTTTAACTCAGGCAGTGTCATACAATGTACACAATAATTAACATACGACACGACAAGTAGGATTTTATTATAGCAGCAGCCTTACATACAGTCGGTGACCAGAAATACAACAAAGGATACCCAGATAATACAGCGCATGAACACTGAATCGTTCCATGTCAAAGATTATTTTATTAACTCTACTACTAGATTTATCCCGGGAGAAACCTCTTTAAAACTTACTCGCACGCATACATTGAAAAGCCGACACACCCAAAACGAGTCACTGTTTGGTGCGGATTTTGGTCCAGAGGGGCATAATTGGGGCATTTTTCTTCGAAAATGAGCAAGGAGTGGCCATTACAGTCAATGGCGATCGTTATCGGGCCATGTTAAACGAATTTTTGTTAACCAAAATTGAAGAGGAGGATATTGGAAACATTTGGTTTCAAGAGGACGGCGCTACGTGCCACACAGCCGAAGCTACACTCGATGTTTTGCGCCCTGTTTTTGAAGATCGCATTATCAGCCGCAGAGCTGATGTCGTTTGGCCACCTCGGAGCTGCGATTTGACACCGTTGGACTATTATTTGTGGGGTGCCGTCAAAGATAAGTGTTACGCTGACAAGCCAGAGACAATTGACGCTTTAAAGGACAATATTCGTGAAGCCATTGGTGCAATACAGCTGCACACAATCGATTATGTGCTTAAAAATTGCACCGACCGTGTAGGCTACTGCATTGCAAGCCGAGGCAGCCATTTGAATGAAATTGTTTTCCATTATTAACCGGAAGGATTGTACTTTCTAATAAACAAAGAAATTTGAGAAAATATTCAGTAGAGTTTTTTTTAAAGCATTTAAAAAAAAAAAGTTATTTGGCGGACCCTTTACAATAAGTGGTTGACCTGGGATTGAAAATAGAATCACCCTCTGTAAGAATGCACGTAATGTGAGAATTTGAGGCAAAGAGCAGACAGAACTTTTCTCTGGAAGGGTGTGCTCGGTGAAAGGGAATATGAAGAACAGCGGATAGTCTTCCTAAGGCAATGTAAACTTTTGCTGGCAAGAGATATAAGCCAAGTATTAGACTATCTAGTAGCCTGTGAATAGCAATTAGAATTAGATTTATGAGATTAATATCTCCTTAAACCCAATATACAGATTCTCTGACGAGAAATTATTATCAGAACACATACTAAGATTATCGAGTGTTAGGGAGAGCTAGATTATTGCGGGAGACGCTGCAGGACTACTCTGTACAGGGCAATACATGGCAATAATAATAAGTTTTGACGCCACCGTCTGTTGGTGAATAGGTACACGGTTTTAGTAATTGATTGCACCTTACAAGGAGAACAGACGTTATTTGAACAGGTGATTACTTTGAGTAACGATGCTATATTCCTTTGCCGTGGACTGACTGCTCTTGGCTTTGATATCACTGTCTTGGCTTGATTCGAGTTCACAGTACGTCCAGTATTACATTAAGATGCCTACGCCGTAAGGGTTCCTTTTACGACTATTACGTCGTGTATTTTGTTTTGTTTGTTTGTCACCAACTGTATATGCTTTAAATATTGTATTTCTGAATTGTTTAAATAGAAATTTTTTTTATTTTATTTTATTTTAATTTTTAACATTATAAAACATAGAAGTTGGTGTTGTTGTTGTTGTTGCTTTATTTTATTTTATTTTATTTTATTTTATTTTTTTCTTGAATGCATGTGGTTGAACTTTTTTTGTTTTTTCTTTTTTTATAGAAGAGGGTGTAGACAACAGAGTTGCGACGTAGTCGTCTCGTTTTAATGTTTCCCACGAATATTTCTGCTTCATTGAAGTACAAAATAAGAGTAGAGTGTAGAATAAAGTAAAGTAGAGTGAGTGGTTGGAGTAGTGTTGTGTTGTGGTGTGGTGGTAGTGGTGATGGTGGTGGTGTTGTGGAAGGAAGGAATATTAGTTTGCGGCCTGGCCTGTGTAGCCCCTGGTACTATTATTATACTTTTATTAACAATTCAAGTGTTATTTTCATTTTTTGTTTATTTATTTTTTTCTTATTGTTGTTGTTCTGGTTGTTGTTGTTGTTGTCATTATTGCTTATTTTAATAGTTGCTTAACATTTTATGCGGTAAATGGTACCGAGAGTGATAATATAACAAAACCTAACCCGCTTTAAAAATGCATGCTTCTACTTGTAATTGTTAAAGAAAAAAGCAAAAGAAAAGAAAATAAATTTTAATACAACGACAACAACAATGGCAATAAATTGTCAAGATTTTGTTAAGGAATTTCTAATTGGGGTGGCTTATTTCATCACTTGCAATTTTAGATTGTAAGGGAGGGTTTGTTTGCCTGTTTGTTGTGACGAAAATAATGCTGATTTAGCAAAAAAAATTCTTGGAAATTCCACTGTCTGTTATCAAAATTTATTTGTAAAGGGTGTTTTTTATAGAGGTATAGAACCTTAAGTTGGCATTACTTTTCAAGATGGCGACCGATTTAACAGCTGTCAAGTGATTTATTCTCAGTTTGGTTTGGCAATTCATCATGAATAGACTCACGCCTGAACAACGCTTGCAAATAGTGAAATTTTATTTCGAAAATAATGGTTCTGTGCGGAAAACGTATCGCGCACTACGTCCATTTTATCCTCGACAAAATCGTCCTACAGAGCAGTTAATTCGATTAACCATGGAACGTTTTCGCACCACGTTTACTCTTATTGATAACTCGCATCCCCAGAGACGCTGTACGGTGCGTACAGAAGTAGGTATTGCTGCTCTAGAGCGTAGCATTGAGGAAGACCCGAATGAGTCCATCCGCCATCGAGCACAGGAATTGGATCTGTGTCCATCCACTTTATGGAAGATTTTGCGGAAGGATCTTGGTTTGTGCGTGCTTACAAAATCCAACTCGTGCAAGAATTGAAGCCAAACGATCATCAAGTAAGGCGTAGATTCGTCGAATGGGCCCAAAACGAGATTACCGTTGTTCCCGATTTTCATAAGCGAATTTTGTTTAGCGATGAAGCGCACTTCTGGTTGAATGGCTACGTCAACAAACAAAACTGCCGCATTTGGAGTGAAGGTAATCCTCAAGTGTATGTGGAAACACCGTTACATCCAGAAAAACTGACTGTTTGGTGCGCTTTATGGGCTGGTGGAATCATTGGTCCGTACTTTTTCAAAAACGATGGTGGCCAGAACGTTACAGTCAATGGTGATCGGTATAGAGCCATGATTACTAACTTCTTCATTCCTGAATTGAATAACCATGATGTCCAGGAGATGTGGTTTCAACAAGACGGCGCAACATGTCACACAGCTCGTGCCACAATAGATTTATTGAAAGACACGTTTGGTGACCGCCTAATTTCACGTTTTGGACCTGTGAATTGGCCTCCAAGATCTTGTGATTTAACACCGCTAGACTACTTTCTGTGGGGCTATGTAAAGTCATTGGTCTATGCGGTAAAGCCACAAACGCTTGACCATTTGGAAGACAACATTCGCCGTATTATTGCCGATATACGGCCACAAATGTTGGAAAAGTCATCGAAAATTGGACGTCCAGATTGGACTACATCCGCGCCAGCCGTGGCGGTCATATGCCAGAAATCGTATTTAAAATGTAATGCCACAAGATTATCTTTCGGATAAATAAAATTCATGTCAATCGAATAATCCATCGTTGTTTTATTGCAACTTAAAGTTTTATACCTCTATAAAAAACACCCTTTATTTAAATTGTGTTAATTTTTGTCTATTTTTTCTACAGAAATTTGTTGACCCCCAAGGTATCGATGTTTATCACTTGTTTTGCTGTTTCGTTGATTTATTTTGAATTTTTATTGCAATTTCTAGATTGTAAGGATTTCTTTCTTCGTTTGTTGTAACAAAATTAATACGGATGTAGCAAGGTTTTTTCCTTTTTGAAATTCCTGTGCCATTTATTAGAATTGATTTCTTTGTAATTCCTATTTAAATTGTGTTAATTGTAGTCTTATTTTTATACAGAAATTTACTTTGTTCGCGAGTTATCAAAGTTTATCACTTATTTCGTGGGTTTATTTTTTTTTTGGTTTTATTTTTAATTGCATTTTTTGCGGTGTATTAAAAGTTGTTAAAAGAAAGCAAAAAAAAATATTGCATTTTATGATTATAATTGCACACACACTGACTTTGGTCACATTTAAATAATTTTATAAAATGTAAAGGGTCCGCCAAATAACTTTATTTTTTTTGGAAATGCTTTGAAAACAAAACTATTGAATATTTTCTCAAATTTCTTTTTTTATTTGAAAGTACAATCCTTCCGGTTAATAATGTAAAACAATTTCATTCAAATGGCTGCCTCGGCTGGCCATGCAGTAGCCTACACGATCGGTCCAATTTTTAAGCACATTATCGATTGTGTGCAGCTGTATTTCACCAATGGCTTCACGAATATTGTCCTTTAAGGCGTCAATTGTCTCTTTCTTGTCGACGTAACACTTATCTTTGACGGCACCCCACAAATAATAGTCCAACGGTGTCAAATCGCAGCTCCGAGGTGGCCAAACGACATCAGCTCTGCGGCTGATAATGCGATCTTCAAAAACAGGGCGCAAAACATCGAGTGTAGCTTCGGCTGTGTGGCACGTAGCGCCGTCCTCTTGAAACCAAATGTTTCCAATATCCTCCTCTTCAATTTTGATAAACAAAAATTCGTTTAACATGGCCCGATAACGATCGCCATTGACTGTAATGGCCACTCCTTGCTCATTTTCGAAGATAAATGGTCCAATTATGCCGCTGGACCAAAATCCGCACCAAACAGTGACTCGTTTTGGGGGCGTCGGCTTTTCAATGCATGCGTGCGGGTTTTCTGTGCCCCAAACGCGACAATTTTGCTTGTTTACATACCCGCCAAGATCAAAATGAGCTTCATCTGAAAAGATGATTTTTTTTTTGCCAAAATCGGCATCTTCTGGTGTAGGCTACTGCATGGCCAGCCGAGGCAGCCATTTAAATGAAATTATTTTCCATTATTAACCGTAAGGATTGTACTTTCAAATAAAAAAAGAAATTTGAGAAAATATTCAGTAGTTTTTTTTTAAAGCATTTTCAAAAAAAAGTTATTTGGCGGACCCTTTATAAACGTGGGGAAGTAAACCAAATAGAAAAAGATCCCCAAGCAACATTGAAATAATACCCACAAATTCTAAAAGAATTGAATTCTCCCTCTCGCTCTCTCTCTTTCAATCTTTATACCAAAAAACTGTTGTTTTTTGTGTTAATAATTAAAGCAAAATGTTCAGGAATAAAATACTTTAAATATACAACGAGTGACAGAAGAAGCACTATTCTTCAGAGGTTTAGTCAAATTGACAACCCACCTAAGGCAGAAAGAAAATTCCAAATATTTCGAATATAAATACAACGGCACCTTTGACGAACATATGTAAGGCTATACAAGATCAGGGTTACCAAACTTTCAATTTGTAAAATAAGTGATTTTCCCTATAGGGAATATAAAAAGTTTTCCCTGTTATTTTTTATACTCTATGGTTACTTACTTAATTGGTCATTATAATCCTTAAGTCGAGGATTAACGCCTAGCTTCTCATACCACCCATGTTATGTGTGTTAATTTTATCCATCAGTGACGGAACGTACTGTTTGATGACAGCGTATGACAGATATTTAAGAAACTTTTCATGGTTGCAAATTGCTATACAATCGTGACAGTTATTGTAAAGAAATCTAATTTCCAGCAGAGAATTTTGGCAAAAATGTCAAGTGAAAATGGCCATTTTTTAAGTAAATTCCATTAGGTTCTTATATACAACATGGCAATTTACAAAATCCCTTTAAACAAACTCAAAAGACGAGGGTATGTATCTGTCTTAACTCAATAATGGCTGTAGTAATTCAGCACATCCGAAATGTCTAGTTTACCATGATAATGGCGTATAAATCAGGCTGAATTTGAACGATGGCATAAGTTATGTTGCTTCTGAACAGCGCAATGTTTTGTGGCTTATTCGCTTATCCTGCAAATAAAGAAAACCGCACAAGAAAAAGTCTAACGGGGTCACGCTGGTCGATCTCGGTGGCCAGTTCACATTTCCTGCATGTGAGATGACCATGCCATTAAATCATTCGTGTAGAAAATGCAAAGATGTTTGCCGTGTTGGTGATGGATTTTGCTGTTGCCAGTGATGGGTATTTCGGCGGGTAGCTTCATATAAAATTCCATCTACTAAAAGATATAACTTCTCCTGTTTATTGCCAAAATAGTTCGTCTAATTAAAAATAAAAATTTCTTCTTTATATTCAAGCAACAGTGTATATACATTGTCTTCCTTTTGACCGTTTTGCAACACTACAAACAATGCCATAATAAATCATCTTCTTTAATCCTTTGCTCCATACCACAAACATAAAACTTTCGTTCCTTTTTTTAACTCGAATAAATTGAACTGGCATTGTTAGGAGGAAGAGAGTAAGAGAGAGAGTGTGTATGCAGCTTATTCTATTAAGAAAGTCGATTGCTTGCTAGACACAATGTTGCTATGCATTGTTTCTCCTTTTGCTCAATGTCTTTGGCAAAATTATTTTTATAAAATTGAGCTTTATTTAACACAAAGAGAAATATGTTGTGTTTGTCACAATTGGTTATAACAGAGTTTAGGCCTAAAAGGAGATTATTAAAAGGCTTTCCATCTCCCTTCGTTAAACAGCATGTTTCATTTGTTTTTAATTTTAGTCGTTTTGCAACACTGTTTCTGTTTATTCTTCATTAACCTTACCAAAAACAGAGATGTAAACACCTGCGCCGCATCTCTTGTTAAATATTAAGTTTTATTAATTAATTAAAACCTTAATGTAGTTTTTAATTTAAGAATCCTAAACACTTTAAAATGTTAATATTTTTTTGAAAACTATTTTTATTCTTTGCAATAATAATTCTTTTAAAC
This sequence comes from Sarcophaga variegata, assembly GCA_932273835.1. Lineage (NCBI taxonomy): Eukaryota > Metazoa > Arthropoda > Insecta > Diptera > Sarcophagidae > Sarcophaga > Sarcophaga variegata. The sequence goes on from OW026358.1 coordinate 146,179,562, forward strand.
TGTGGTTTTTATTTCATGCTCTGTGAGGTGCTCCTAAGGGGACGTTGTTAATTGAGTGAATGAGTTATCGTGGTTTTTGTGATTTTTTGCTCTCTTTTTCCTTCTTTTAATAAACAATAAAAACAAATGAAACTTTGTTTTAAATGCGAGCATGTTTAAACATGTAATTTATTTGAATTCTTTTTGTTTTGTTTTATTATTGTTGTTATTATGATTTCTAATACTAAATAAATATTGCTGTTATTGTTGTTGTATGGGGTATAAACAATCTTAAAACAAAAACACTCTTGTCGGTGCTTGTTTAAGAAATGTAAGCACACATTCAAATATATGTACAGATATATGTATAAATGTATGTTTTTGTTTATGTCGCCAACGCTTTTGTGTCGTCAACATCATTATCGACGTTGACTTCAACGTCTTCATTACCGTATCATCATCTCTGACTTTGTTTTTATTTTTTCCCTCTATTACTTAGCATAGTAGCTTTGTTTGTTTACGTATAAACATACATGCATATGTACGTATGTACATATGTACATTCATATATTGTGTTGGAGCGTGAGAAATTAGTGGTTGAGATTTAGGGTTTTTTTTTCTTAATAAAAATTCAAAGTGGAACATTTATTTTTATATGTACGTACGTACGTACTCGTTTGCTACTGATAGTGATTTTTTTATGTGCTTTGGTTCATAATGATGGATTACTTTGTGATTATTTTAAACAAAAAAAGAAAAAAAAAGAGGAAAGCTTTGTAAGCGGTTTTTCGTAATGCTATAAGCTGCACGAGACCAGCCTAATTATTAGAAATACAACATAATTTAAATATGTTCATAAGTACATATGTTTATAGATGCTTTATAATACTAATTTTATTGTGTATTATTTTTAATTTTTGTTGTTGTAGTTGTTGAAATGCATAATGATAAAGAATTTTGAAATTACACTGTGTTACAAAAAAAGTAGTGCTGGAAAAATTAATTATTTTTTTTTTTTTTTTTTTGAAGTCAATGTAAAAATTTGTAGGTTACAGGGTCTAAAATGTGAAAATAACAGATTCCTGGCATAATTATCGATATAATTAGGATAAAGCCGACAATCCTCTCTTTGTCTCTCTCTTAACAATGATGCTTTAAAGTTTATTTGATATTTATTTGTTAGCATAGGGCCTTCCAACAAGGACTTCCGAAATTTAACACTTGATAACGGCCATTTTGTTGAGACTACATCTATCAAATTAGTTGTCATTTATTCAGTTTGTTTTGCCAAATCAGCAAGGACGACCATGGACAAAGACAAAGACCTGTTCATGCTCAGTGGGCTCTGAAGCAGTTGGCAATTGAATTTAATTTTCATTTCTAGAAGAATGATGATGATGTTTGCCGTGTTGGTGATGGATTTTGCTGTTGCCAGGGATGGATATTTCGGCTTATAGCTTCATATATAATTCCATCTACGAAAATATATAACTTCTCCGGTTTATTGCCGAAATAGTTGGTCTAAATAAGAAAAAAAATTGTTCTTTATATTCAAGCCACAGTGTATATACACGAGTATAAATATATACGTGTATAAATAAAATTATACAGTATCAATATGGATTGGGACTGAGACATCAGAGCGTCTAATGCAAGCCGAAAAAGTTACTGTTTAGTGTGGTTTTTGGTCCAATTTCTCTGGGGGCCTTTTTTTCAAGCTGAGAAGCCGTGACGGGGACAGTTGAACGATGTTATATTCTACACATAATATTAAATTTAAAGGTAGTACTTAAAAAAATTTCCTGTATAAACACATTTAAGGCTACAGGCCTTCGACGACATGTTTACGTCAACAAATGTTGCCATGTAGTCAGCTACTTAATTATTTTAAAGTCAGAAGTGGAAAAAATAGGCAGTTGGAATAGGATTTTTAACATTTAGAAGCGTAATACAATTACTTCTATGGTACTACTCATTTTCTTTGCTTTTTTAGTAGTTATATCTCATACAACGCGTTTTCAAAAACTATACTTCATGCATTTTATTCTATTAACATTACTAAACTGTTAATTTTAACAAAAAAAAAAGAAAGAAAAAAACCAGAAATCAGCCTTAGTTGGCTACAGCTACAACGGTGGTCGTGTAGTCTCCATGTGGTAGTTGTAATTTGCACAGATTGTACTCGGTAGCCGATGTTTACATCAACAAATGTTGCCATGTAGTCAGCTACTTAATTATTTTAAAGGCAAAAGTGAATAAAGTAGGCAGTTGGAATTGGCTTTTTAACATTTAGAAGCGTAATACAATTATTTCTTTATCTATAGTGCTACTAAATTTTCTTTGCGTTTTCAGTAGTTATGTTTCATACAACGCGTTTTCAAAAACTATACTTCATGCATTTTATTGTATTAACATTACTAAACTGTTAATTTTTATAAAAAAAATAAAAAAAATCAGCCTTAGTTGGCTACAGCTACAACGGTGGTCGTGTAGTCGCCTTGTGGTAATTGTAATTTGCACAGATTGTACTCGGTAGCCAATAGTATTGAAAATTGTTTTTAGTAACAAGGCTTTTCCTAGTTGTTATTTTATTATGAATTATTAATAAATTTGAAAAATTTCCCACGCTTTTTTTTTTTAAGATTAAACCATGTATTGTCTATACAAACCCAGTTGCTTGTGTAAAATTGTAAATTATAATAATTAAATTATTAAAACTAATTAAATATTTAAAGCACTCTAAGTACTATTTACTTACACATGTCAGATTTGTTGAAAACAAAAAGAAAAAAAAACAATAAAACTGCTGATAAGAAAAACAAAATTTAAATAATTTTTGCTTTGACTACTCCACTACACCTGCTGCTGCTGCTGCTGCTGCTGCTGTCAGCAGTTATAAAACTCTTCATATGTGCGCCGACAGACAGACAGGCAGCCAGTGTTAAATATCGCGATTTCAAGCATCATTGATAGAGCGTATAAACTTTTTTGGCCACCCACCCGGTAAGTGGGGGTTTTTTATTTCTTCAAACATTTTAACGCTATGATAGTGTTTAACAGCTATTTGTCTGCCTAACTCTTTTTCTCTTTCAATTACACAAAAGTCTAAATATATGTGGTGTTATAAAAATTTTGAAATGGAAAGATAGAATGAAGAATGAAAAAAACAATTTATATGGGCCTGCCTGGCTGCTTAAGCATGTGTAACCAATAACAATAATAATGTTAAAAAGATTTGTTTTTATGAAAGTGTAAATTATTTCATGTAAAAAAAAAACATACATTATTTTCAACAAAAACAAATTAATTTAAGCTTTACACTTGATGGAGTTCGTATGGAGTACTACTATTTGATCGCTTTGCAACACTGCTGACTACGCAGTTATCTTCATAACATAAAATGTAAACAATCAAAGAAGAAATTGCTGTCTGTCGGCCATTAAAAAATGTGGAGAAGTAAAAAAATGTCCTGTTGTTGTGTTTCTTTATAATAAAAACTGTTATCCTCTGCTTACTGCTAATGGAGCAGAGAGTTAACTCTGTTAATAATGATAACATTTATTGTGTCTTTCTTTAACTTTAGAACAAAAACAAAATTAACAACAGAGCAGTTTTGTTTTGCTTTTGCTCTGCTACAATTACATTGACTTTCTTTTCGTTTATCTTCATAACATAACATGTACACATTCAAGCAAATTTATCCTCTGCTTGCTTTTAAAAGTCTTGAGAGTTAAAACCGTTAAAATTAATAACAATGGCGGCTCTCTTGTATTATGTCTTTGTAGCACAAATGTAAATAGAAAAACTCTGCTGTAATAAGAAATTTAATGCTAAATAAGCAATTCAATCAAACCAAAAATAAATTTAAGTGTCGCCAAGCCCCAAAGACAAAGTAATAATAATAAATACGATATTATTGTTTTTTTTTAAACTAGAATTTCATTCATAACTAAAGTACAAAATCTGGTTCCATTAAACAAAAAAAAAAACCTGTTGCAACTCATAACATGTGTAATAAAGTAACACTAATTTAAATCAATTCTCCAAAAAAAAAAAAGAAACAAAAAATAAAATAAAATTGAAACTTTAATTCTCTTTATAACTATGTATACAGCGATGTTGTAATTGTGCAAAAAAAAAACTAATAATACCATGCAATAATTGTATTGTTAGTGCTCTTAAATTACACTGACAAAAACGATTTTTTTTTCTTAATTAATACAATATTTTCCCCAGTTTTTTTGTTTCTCAATTTTTTGAAGAGACTTCAAATAAATTTTGAAAAAAAAGAAGGGCTTTTTAGAGCACAATAAACTAACTATGCTTACTCACGCTATTTTAAAATTTTTATTTTTTTTTTTAATTTCGAATCATTGCAATAAAACAAATAAAAAGTGGTTATACAGACAATAGCCTGGGAGTTATATCATAAAATAATTATTAATATTATATGTCTGTATCTGAATATTTATAAGACTTTTGTTTGCAACGAAAAGATCTCATATTTTGCTTGAGATTAAAGGTAAATGTTACAAAAATGCAATTTTAATCAAATCTTTGTAAATTTGTTGGCATAGTTTTTCATTTTTATTATTATTATTATTTTTTTTTTTTTTTTTTTTTTTTTTTTTTTTTTTTTTTGTTAGGAAATCTATTAGAGATTTGTAACTCTTATGCGAGATAAGTTTAATGCAATAAGTTTAGGTTTTTTTTTAAACAATAAATAACTTTCTATTCTTAAAGTTTATAAAAATAAGTACACAGTTATCATTAATCGAGAATTTTAGTTGGCAATGCTAATTTACATACAGTTGTGTTCAAAATAATAGGAGCGCCCTTCATTTAAAAGCAGTTTAAAATTAAGAAAAATAAAAAAGAAAAATATTAAAATTTTTTGACTTAAAATTTATTTCTAATTCATTTTCTAATTTTTTAACACTTAATTATTTAATTAAAACTACGAAAACAAAAAATATTTTATGTAAATAAAGCTTACTCTCAAAATTAATTGTTCAAAATAATAGGAATGTTAGCAAACAACCTAATAATTTTTAAACAAAAGGCACTAAAGTTTGATATTATCTTAAAATAGTAAAGTTATTTTAGTATTTGGTTGAATAACCTTTGTTTTTAATGAATTCAGCACATCTACGAGGCATTGAGTCAATAAGATCTTGACATCTCTTTAAAGAAATTTGATGCCACGCATCGCGCACTCCATGATCCATTGTTCTTCTGCATTTGAAGGTTTTTTCTATGCAACATACTTTTTAACATCTGCCCATAGATGTTCTATAGGATTAAGGTCAGGAGACTGAATTGGCCACGCCATAACCTTTACCCCATCAACCCGAAACCACTCATTTGCCAATTTACTGGTGTGTTTCGGGTCGTTATCTTGTTGGAATATCCTATTTAGAGGTGTGGAGTATGGTAACATCACTTCTCTCAAAATGCCAACATAGACGTGCCTATCCATTATGTCTCTAATTGGATGTATTGGGCCTACACCATTATATGAAAACCTTCCCCATATCATTAGCTTTGCACCACCATATTTAACTGTCTTTTGTGTATACTGAGCTTTATATTTGGTGTTGGGCGGACGTCTAACATGCTGTCTAGACCCAATGCCACCGAATAAGACAATTTTGCTTTCGTCGGTCCACAGTACGTTTCACCATTTTTCTTTCGGATATTTGATATGTTCTTGGGCAAACTTTAAGCGTGCTGCTGCCTGTTTTGTATGTCAACAATGGCAAATTTTGTGAACTTCTTGTGAATAAATTGTTGTCCATCAGACGCCTACGAATAGTAGGGACACTTACGGCAAGATTCAGATCCTTTTGAATTTTTTTTTGCGTACGCCGAAGGATTCATTTTGCTGTATCGGACAATTCTGCGGTCATCGACAGTTGATGTTTTGCGCTTGCGCCCACGCGTTTCAAGCTTTGTTTATATTTTAATACATTTGCGATCATTTGATTGGAGCAACTTAAGGTTTCCTCAATTTCTTTAGAAGTTTTGCCTTTTTTCGAAGATTTTTAATTGGTTTTCTCGTTTCTTCAGTACAGTGCTTTTCTCGTCTCACTATTACAAAAATTTATGTGAATCACTGTAGAAAAAGTTTGAACTACATTTTTCCATACTTATTTTTCACTTTTTTCTTTAAATTATGTCCTGTTATATTTTTATTTTCCACTGAATTCAGGGGCAAACACAGAAATGAATCAATTTCATCATCGTAAATATTAAAGTTATTACGAGAGATTATTTTTTGTATTTTATTTCTTACATATCGTTGTAACTACCATTAAAATATATCATGTTTTGCAAATTGGTAGAATAAAAAATTTTAACTTTGAAAATATTACATGGTAGCACTCCTATTATTTTGAACACAGCTGTATATAATTCATCATTACAACCCTTCAGTCAGGATTACGATCAAGTTTCTCACACCACTAATGTTGTATGTGTTAATTTTATACATGAGTCGACTCCGAACGACAAATCATTGTTTTTTTTAACTTGCATTGCATTTTTATTTACTCTCAGAGTTTTTATTTTTTCCTATTTTTCTTACGATGTTTAACCTGAAATTTGAACCAAGGTCTTACGTCTAATAAGCCAACACACTACTTACCAGACTACGGCGACCAGACAACGGCCATATTTTTTCCAAAATCGTACATTAAGAATTTCAGTAAGTTCTATTAAGTTCTGTAAACGTTTGGCTAATTCTTTGTTATCCCATTAATACTGGGTCTCTCCGTATTAATTAACAGAAGAAAAATGTAAACAAATAATACATGTTTTCCTCTGTCTGCCTTTATAAGTGTTGAGAGCTAAAATCGTTGGTAGCAATTACATTCACTTTCTCTGTCCCTCTCTCTTACTTTATCGTCCTAATAAAATTCATTTGTAAACAATATAACATATGGCGGGGGGCTAAAACCGGTAGTAATAATGGCATTTGACTCTCTCTGTCGTTTCCTTTAACTTCACAACAACAACAAAAAAAAACGTAAACAATAAAACAGTATGATCTACTTTGCTTGCTGTGAAAACTCTTAAGATTTTAAGCCGTTATACTCAATAATACTGTTCGCTCTCTATGTACTTAATTTTAATAAACATGTTGTGTCCTGTTTTTGCTATTAAAAGTCTTGTGAGATTAAAAACCGTTAGATTTGAAAACAATTGTTTGTTTCTTTTTCTTTCTCTACTGATTATGGCTGCTCTTTAATGTAAACAAATAAACAGTGATGCTCACTTTATATTTGAAATAACACGACTACATATAAATTTCAAATTAAAGCGTGTAAATTAATTATAAAATAAATGAATTTCTTTAAATTTGAAGAATAAAAATATAAAAGTAACACACTATGTATGTTGTTTACTTTAATTATTTTATTTTATGTTTTTTTTTTTATTATTTCATATGAAAACTAAAGTAAATCTTGTTCGTATTCACCTAAGGGTGCCCCTTGTAAAACATTTTCTTTTGAATGTTTTGAATGAGTACGACATTGTGTCACAACAATAATTCTTTTAATTCAATTGAAGTAGTTTCGTTGTTGTTATATGTATTTTTTTTTTATTTTTAATTTTTTGTTCTTTTATAAATTTCTTTTATTATATTTTTTTCATATAACTTGCAGGTTCATCGTGCTTGTCAGTGGGTTGCAAAAATGGTGGTACATGCATAACAAAACAGAATGGTGGCTCATATTGCAAGTAAGTAAAAGCAACATACATTTCAACATTTTCACATATACATACATACATCCATACATATGTATATATGTACATATATTTTTGTTTACGATTTACAGTTTGCGGATATAATTGCTTATATTTTTTTTTTAATAATTTTGGCCATAATTTTTTTTTTATTACATTATTTGACAGCTGTCTTGATTTTTGTTGTTTTTGTTTTCACTTATAAAAAAAAAGAATAATAACTTTAATAATAAAAATAAACCTAAAAAATGTTTATTTTTTATTTCTTTTTCTTCTTTCTTCATTCATATGTGGAATGATCTTTAAAGAATATGTGCCTGGAATTTTTAATTTTTTTCTTTATTCATAAAAAAAAATGTTTAAAAAATGTTGTGCTTTGCATAGCTACATACGTACGTTTTTAAGATTTTTTTATTTTTTTTATAAACGTTTTTAGTATTTCTTTTCATTTTATTTTTTTAATACGAAATTATTTTAAAATTTTTCTTAACATTTTATTTTAAATGCAAAAGAGAAATCTTTTGTGCGTTTTTTTAATTCCCTTTTAAGAAAGCAGGGTAGTTTTGCTATTATATTCCTCACATCAATGATTGTAAGAATCCCTACCTATAGACAGCTGCTAACAGTTGCTAACAATTGCTAAATTATTGAGGAAATTTCATTTCATTGATGTTTCTCAAATAACCGGAAGTAACTGAAAGAAAATATGGAAAAAAAACACTTTTTCAAATAGTAAACATTTTAATATTAATTCTTTAGGCTAGTTAGCTGAGGCTTAGGTGTAGCCTATTTTGCCTATATAATCGTTATGTTTCAAGTAGCATAAGATCTTAGACTTTTTTTCAAATCCACAAAGATTTTTTGGCTTTTTCCACAAAGAATACATGATTCTCCGCGGATAGGACATACCACCTCAATAGAAAGGTACAGAAAAAGATTCCCAATAAAGAACTACAAAAGAACACAAAGATGGCCGCAGTCAAAGGCTTATTCTTAGAAATTACTCTTATCCTCACGCTTGAATACATAGGCGCTAAACGAAAAGATGGTTTAAAATTTCTACTTCCGGAATATCAAGGATGCTTTTATCTACTCTGGCTAGAGAAAGAACACCACAACACTCTCAGTTTTTGACAGGAATTTAATTAGGCTCTGGTTTGAATGAAGAAGAACAAGACGTGATAAAATATTTCTTAATGTACCTCGGTTTTAAGAACACTGAGATACCTCGAAAATGTGATTGGATCTCAAAAGAATCGAATGTAATATTCGTGAGACTGGATTAGGGATGTAGATATTTATAGTCATAGTCTCCTTCCCCTTTACTTTCTTACTTACATACTCAATTGTCATTACAACCCTTTAGTCTGGGTTACAGACTAGCTTCTTACATCACATTGTGTGAATCTATTTTTATCCATGAGTGGCGGGAACTACAGAATAGGGTCGTTTCCGAACGACATATTTGAGAAGCTTGCCATTGAAATGTTTTTTCTGTGGTCGGTCAAGGGACCAAACATCTCTTTCAACTTTTAGCTTCTTTAATACGCAGTCGCCGTAGTCTAGTAGGTAGTGTGTTGGCTTATTAGACGAAAAGCCAGGGTTTGAGTTCCAGGCCAGATACCAAAATAAAAATACAAAAAGTATTTCTTCAGTGACTTTCTCTCAGCAGATTACTGGCAAAAACTCGGAGAGTAAATAAAATTGCCATGAAAAGTTTCTCAAAAAATCTGTCGTTCGGAGTCGACTTTAAACTGTAGGTCCCACCACTCATGTATAAAATTAACACACACGACATAAGTGGTATGATAAACTAATACGTGGTACAATGGGTAAATTCGACCTCCGGGTACTGTACTTGTCAAGTACACGTCCTCTAACCTAACATAACCGAGTACTTGCTAAACATTCAGTTGTTTTGCTTCCTAAACAGCACTAACATCATGTATTCCGGTAAGACCTACTTAGCTCACTTAATTCGTCATTACAACTCTTTAGCCAAGATTACAACCTAGTTTTTCACACAACCCATGTTGTGTGTGTAATGCCGCCGTAGTCTAGTAGGTAATGTGTTGGCTTATTAGACGTAAAGCCAGGGTTCGAGCCCCAGGCCAGACATCAAAATAAAAATACAAAAAGTATTTCTTCGGCGACTTTCTCTCAGCAGATTTCTGACAAAAACTCTGAGAGTAAAATAAAATTGCCATGAAAAGTTTCTCAAAAATCTGTCGTTCGGTGGCGACTTTAAACTGTAGGTCCCAGCACTCATGTATAAAATTAACACACATACAACATAAGTGGTGTGAGAAACTAGGTTGTAATCCTGACTGAAGGGTTGTAATGACCAACTATGTATGTATGTAATACACATTTGACAGTCTAGTCATTTCAAATTGTTGTATATACCTACAAAGATACCAATTTCCTTGGCATCCTACACAATTTTCATGCTGGCAAAATTCGTAATTCAAACATGACAAGTGTGCAGCCCTTGCGCTGACCAACTTCTTCCTTTTCCCTGATTTTGATGGAACTTGGTTAGTACAGGGACTGCGTTCACCCGTGGCATCACAACGGGCCGCTATGGTGCTCAAGTGAGCTTTGTGATAACAGAGCTACCACTCCGACCTGACCTAACCTAACCTCACATCACAAGAGGATAGAGATAGATCGACATCGAAGTGTTTTTGAAAAATCATAATCGGTGGGATGTAATATGTGAACATTACTGTTCCTCATACCGTTTACAATGCAGCCTCCTTCTGCCTCTCGAAGTTACATTACTAAACTGGTTGTAAACGTTTTTAACTCCTAAAAATTCTTGTGTCTTATGACCAGCCGAGCTAATCCTTGAACTTAGTTCGGAATGGATGGGATGTTTTGCCCAATGGTTTGTTTTAACGTATGGACCGATCTAAATATTGCGGTATAAGCTCGATGGAATGCCAGCAGTTTACAATGCTTTTTTTTCTATTTTGCTCTACAGTTACTCAGAAATTTATACGTCTGTATTGTTACATATTCCTCGCTTAAGCCCACTTCACACGGTAATACTTTACGTAAGTAAAGTCGAATGAAAAAGTAAAATGAAATTCCATCCGTATGACAAAAAAGAGAATAAAAGTCGTATGATTTATATTTTTTGCGTTTACATGATCGGTATAAGACAATAACAAAGTAAAATGAAAACAGCTGTTACACTTTTTTCTATGTGTTTACATAAAAATACATCCCTGATCTAATGCGACTTGCTTGTTTTTTGAATCATTTCAAAAAATGAAGAGAGCCATACGACTGTCAAACTTTTCATCCGTATTTTCTCTCAATGTGTGATGGTTTCGTTACATAGTACGTTTAGACGATCACATCCGTACTCTTCTACACAAAATTTTGACAGATCATATTACTTGTGGGACCGTGTAAAATAGGCTTTAAGAGGAGTCAAGGGGGAAAATAATCCTTTGGAATTTCGATCGAAAAATATTGGCTGTAGTGTTGCCATTTTCTTATATATTTTATATATATAATACGTGAAACAATTCTTTTTAGTTTGATTAATTTTTAACTGTAAAAGAATCTTTAACTTTTCACTTCTGGTCTTATTATCTGCTGCAATAGCGTCAGTTGTAGTTCAGGCTTATTATCCTTTGAACTTTTGTATATATTAGGGTTAGGTTTATATGCAAAAAAACAAACAAACCTTCTATCATACAATTGAAATTATATTTCTGCCTCATTTAAATTTCTTTACGGAATTTTTCTGTTTCATAATGTGCCTGCCTTTTAGAATTTTCCACTTTAATGCATAGTTTTAATGAATTTACATCAAATAGACAGATGTTGTGCATACAGTATGCACCTGAACAGTTTTTCTTTCTGTTATCTTGTACTTACTTGCACATACGGGGTTTATTTGCGTTTCTAAGCCATGCAACAAAACCATTAGAAAAAATGATCAGGTAGAATAAAACAGAAAGAAAAAAAGAAATACCGAGAAAATAACACAAACATGTAAAACGCTTAAATTGTTGGTAATTTCGGATTATGTTTTGTACATAATTTTTCTTTGTTTTTTGTTTGTTTTCCCATTCATAAAGAAAGAAAGAAAGAAAAACGCACTGAAACTATTTGGAAAATTTTATCATTTAAGAGAAATAACGCCAAATAACACTTTTACACAATGGCAACACACGCACACTTGTTAATTGTTTACAAAGAGAGAAACACCACAGTACAGCATTACATGCTTATGAGAGTAAGTCTATAAGCAAACGGAGTGAGTTTACCTAAATACCGCTAGTAAAAGAGAGCATTTCATGGTAATGATAGTTTGTCTATAAGCAAAGAGAGTGTGTGCAAAAGCATACATTCATACATAGCATTGATGTGTAGATGAGTAAAGTTTTAATGCCTAATTTTTTTATACGTTGTTTTAATGATTCTTAAGCTTGTGATATAGTGGTTGGCAATGCCATAATAATGTTTATTTAATGATAATCGTTTAACGATGATGCTTTGCCATTTCCGCTTTTTGTTTTTATAAGAATAAAATCAAATAAAAAAGAAGAAAAATCATTAAAATTGTTTGGGAAAACACATCTAAAGGATTTAAAAATTGTAGAGAAAACAAAATAAAATAAAGAAAGAAAATCAGAATCATTGTGGCAAGCATTATGTAATCAAAAACCGTTTGCACAGTTGGTAAGAGAGATAACAGCACAAAAAGAAGCTGTTTTAAAGCAGCATTCAAGACGACAAGTTAATTAATGAAATGTTCAAATCGTTGTCAGTTACAGCAAGAGATGTGTTGTGTTGTTGTAAGCCAGCCATTGATTAAAAGTTAATCAGTGAAATGCATTTCAAAAACATGAAGAAAAAGACTTTCTTTGGAAAACAACACCACCTACTCATAAAAATTTCTGGTTTTTCAACTTCAAAACACAAACAACGTAGCATAAGACATGAAAAACCCTTACAATAAACTTGTGGTCTTTTTTGTATATCATTTTATTTAAACAATATTTTTAATTAAATACATGGAGTTAAGAAACTCCATATCTGTCTACCCTATTATTATAAAAAAAGAAAAAAAAAAGAAAGGCAAAAAACCGGCCGCTTATGGTTAAAACAAATTTTTCAAATTATTTTTCTACAACCATAAATTTTATTGTTTTGCTAAAATTATAAACAATAAACAATATATTTATTTAACAAAAACTTAACTAAACAATGCCGCCGCCAACATTAATTTTTCAAAATAAATTTACGAAATAAAGAAGATTTTTTTGTTTTTTTTAAATAAATTAAAAAAAAATATGACAGTAATTACTTAAAGCGTAACATCAAAGTAAAAATTCTTTTGGTTCTTTCTTTTGCTACCAAGAATCTCTAAAAAAAACCCGAACGCTTATTTGGCAAACAATAAAATTTGATTGATGGCCGGCCGAGCCACCATATAAAAGTTAGATAAGTTGGATGTTTTAATAAGTATGTAAAGGGTGTTTTTTTTATAGAGGTATATAACTTTAAGTTGGCATTACTTTTCAAGATGGCGACCGTTTTAACAGCTGTCAAGTGATTTATTCTCAGTTTGGTTTGGCAATTCATCATGAATAGACTCACGCCTGAACAACGCTTGCAAATAGTGCAATTTTATTTCGAAAATAATGGTTCTGTGCGGAAAACGTATCGCGCACTACGTCCATTTTATCGTCGACAAAATCGTCCATCAGAGCAGTTAATTCGATTAACCATGGAACGTTTTCGCACCACGTTTACTCTTATTGATAACTCGCATCCCCAGAGACGCTGTACGGTGCGTACAGAAGAAGCTATTGCTGCTGTAGAGCGTAGCATTGAGGAAGACCCGATCTGTGTGCATCCACTTTATGGAAGATTTTGCGGAAGGTTTTTGGTTTGCGTGCTTACAAAATCCAACTCGTGCAAGATTTGAAGCCAAACGATCATCAAGTAAGGCGTAGATTTGTCGAATGGGCCCAAAACGAGATTACCGTTGTTCCCGATTTGCATAAGCGAATTTTGTTTAGCGATGAAGCGCACTTCTGGTTGAATGGCTACGTCAACAAACAAAACTGCCGCATTTGGAGTGAAGATAATCCTCAAGTGTATGTGGAAACACTGTTACACCCAGAAAAACTGACTGTTTGGTGCGCTTTATGGGCTGGTGGAATCATTCGTCCGTACTTTTTCAAAAACGATGGTGGCCAGAACGTTACAGTCAATGGTGATCGGTATAGAGCCATGATTACTAACTTTTTCATTCCTGAATTGAATAACCATGATGTCCAGGAGATGTGGTTTCAACAAGACGGCGCAACATGTCACACAGCTCGTGCCACAATAGATTTATTGAAAGACACGTTTGGTGCCCGCCTAATTTCCCGTTTTGGACCTGTGAATTGGCCTCCAAGATCTTGTGATTTAACACCGCTAGACTACTTTCTGTGGGGCTAAAAGTAAAGTCATTGATCTATGCGGTAAAGCCACAAACGCTTGACCATTTGGAAGACAACATTCGCCGTATTATTGCCGATATACGGCCACAAATGTTGGAAAAAGTTATCGAAAATTGGACGTCCAGATTGGACTACATCCGCGCCAGCCGTGGCGGTCATATGCCAGAAATCATATTTAAAATGTAATGCCACAAGATTATCTTTCGGATAAATAAAATTCATGTCAATCGAATAATCCATCGTTGTTTTATTGCAACTTAAAGTTCTAAACCTCTATAAAAAACACCCTTTACAAGACAAATACATACATATGTACATATAAGTATGTAATAACATTTACGACGAGATATTAAATATGTATGTAGTTATTTATGGTAAGATTTCTTTTTAATACCGATAAACTCTTTAACAGCCAGCCACTTTGTTAGGCTACCAGTTGTTGAAATAACAAATTTATGGCATACAAAGGAATTGCATTTTGTTTATTGTTATTTTTAGCACTTTGTGTACGTATGTATGTAGATTTTTTTAATTTCCTTGTATAATTTTCCTGTTAACTGTTTAATATTCATTTAGATTTTCTACGGTTTTATTTACTGATTTCTGAGTTGCCAATCAAACTTTTGCTATTTGAATTTTCTCATTTTTTATGTTAACATACAGCTGTGTTCAAAATAATAGGAGTGCTACCATGTAATATTTTCAAAGTTAAAATTTTTTATTCTAGCAATTTGCAAAACATGATATATTTTAATGGTAGTTACAACGATATGTAAGAAATAAAATACAAAAAAGAATCTCTCGTAATAAATTTAATATTTACGATGAAATTGATTCATTTCTGTGTTTGCCCTTGACTTCAGTTGATCAAAAAAATAGGAGTGTGAGTGTTCTTTTAAAAAAATAAAAATATAACAGCACATAATTTAAAGAAAAAAGTGAACAGTAAGTACGGAAAAATTTAGTTAAAAAACTTTTTCTACAGTGATTCACATACATTTTTGTAATAGTGAGACGAGAAAAGCACTGTACTGAAGAAAAGAGAAAACCAATTAAAAATCTTCGAAAAAAAAGGCAAAACTTCTAAAGAAATTGAGGAAATCTTAAGTTACTCCGATCAAATGATCAAAAATGCATTAAAATATAAAAAAAAGCCCGAAACGCGTGGGCGCAAGGCCAAAACATCTGCTGTCGATGACTGCCGAATTATGCGATACAGCAAAATAAATCCTTCAGCGTCTTCAAATAAAATTCAAAAAAATCTGAATCTTGCCGTAAGTGTCCCTACTATTCGTAGGCGTCTGATGGACAACAATTTATTCGCAAGACGTTCACAAAAGGTGTCATTGTTGGCATAGAAAACAGGCAGCAGCACTCTTAAAGTTTGCCCAAGAACATAGTAAATAATCGAAAGAAAAATGGGGTGTGGACCGACGAAAGCAAAATTGTTTTATTTGGTGGCACTGGGTCTAGACAGCATGTTAGATGTGTCCGCCCAACACCAAATATAAAGCTCAGTATACACAAAAGACAGTTAAACATGGTGGTGCAAAACTAATGATATGGCTGAAGCTTTTCATATAATGGTTTAGGCCCAATACAACGAATTAGAGACACAATGGATAGGAACGTCTATGTCAGCATTTTTAAGAGAAGTGATGTTACCATATTCCATGCCTCTAAAATGAATATTCCAACAAGATAATGGCCCGAAACACACCAGTAAATTGGCAAATGAGTGGTTTCGGGTTAATGGGGTAAAGGTTATGGCGTGGCCAGCTCAGTCTCCTGATCTTAATCCCTTAGAACATCTATGGGGGGGGGATGTTAAAAAATATGTTGCCGAGAGAAAACCGTCAAATGCAACTGAGTTGTGGTCTGTAGTGCAAGATGGGTGGAATAAAATTCCACTAAAACAATGTCAGGATTTAGTTGACTCCATGCCTCGTAGATGTGCTGCTGTAATAAAAAGTAAAGGCTATTCTACCAAATACTAATCGTATTTCAAGTTTCTGATTATAATCATAAGCATTTTTAACATTTTTTGATAGTAAATTTTTATGAAAACTGAAATACTCCTATTATTTTGGACATGACTTTTTAAGATATTTTTTTTTTTAAACTTCCTGTTACTTACTTGTTGAAAGCTTTATTTAATTAATGAATAACTTAAATAATTTAGTATTGAATCAACATTACATTACACCAAAAAATTGAATTAAACCATGTTTTTTATTTGTTAAAAATTAAGCTTTTGTTTTTCAATTGGCTCACTCCTATTTTTATGAACACAACTGTACATATTTATTTTCAAGTTATTGGCGATATTTTGAAAAAATATTTTAAACATAATATTTTAACATATTCTTTTATATTTTAACTCCCATATTTATAAAAATTACTTTTGATTTGTGAAGGGTTTGTGGAACAAATTATGTTTAATAAACGAAAATAATTTTTATGAATATGACAGTAAATATTTAATATTTTTAAATAATTTTTTTCTTAAGTTCCTTTCGTTTTACGGCTCTGTATGAGTTGCCAATTTATTTAAATTTTTTTATTTTTTATTTTGTCTTCCTTTCTTTTTGTCCAGTTACGAACTATAATTTTCTTTTTTTTTAATCACTTAAATTAGAAAAAAAAAATTTTATTTAGTTTAAATTGTTTTTTTTTTTAATCTCTTTAGGTGTTGCCAACTACAGTGCACGCTCGCTAATGTGAACTAATTAAAACTGGCGTTGTTCACTTTTGCGAATTGTTCACATTTCCGAATACCGAAAATTTTAAAACAGAATTATACAATCTTTTAAACAAAAATCATTATTTATGAATTTTTTTATTTTTTTAGAATTTTTTTAGAACACATTTTATAATTTAATCTTCACAAACTTTTTTTCACAGTATCGAAATAGCAATTGAAGAATAAATATGCAAGCAGATGTACTAACACATACATATATATATATGTACACCTAAAACTGGGATTCCCGCAACTAATAAACACAGAATTTTAACATTTCAAATTAGAAAAAAAAATTCTGTTAAAATTATAGGGCTTTTAACATTTTTTCATCTTTTAGAGTAGTCACTGAAGCAAAAATATTGTTCACATTAAGCGGTGTTCATATTATGCGCTGTTCACATTAGCGCGCGTGCACTGTACTTTAAACTCTACTTTGACAGAAATCAAATGATTTGTAAGGCATATTAGTGCCTTACAGTAGCTAAAATTCAAAAATGTGAAAAAACTATTTTTGCCTTTTAATAGTTTAAAATACTTAACTTTAAAATCCTTAAAAAAAATTGTTTTATTACAGCCGTTCTCTTTTTCATGTTTTTTAATGCATATGTGGCGGTGTTGCCAATTCCAATTTCATTTAAATGCTGTAGTTATGCTGGCTTCATTACCAACTATGCACACATATTTCATGCCAATTAAAAAATATAAATATTAGTTAAAGAAGGCAAATAATTCATACATATGTTAATACTTTTGTGTTTAGTTATTAAAAATTATTAAAAATTATTATTATTGTTACTATTAAAAACTACAATAATTTTTATTTCTTAATTTTCTACAACTTTTTTTTATTATGTGTTCATTTCAATATTTTGCATGGTGTGTGGTGTGTGTGGTCTCCCTCTCTTTTCTTTTTTTTTTTTTGTTTGTTTCCTTTAACATAACTTAACCGTTATAAATTTGCCTCAACGCCACAGTGTTGCTGTGCAATTTAACAAAATTAAGTTATTAGTGCTGCATAGTGCTTCGCATGATTTTTCACAAATAATTTTCATCGTAGAATATCAATTTAATGGGAAAATTAATAATACGTTGTACAAAACCGGCGAATAATAATAATTTGATGATGAGTTTTGTGTATACATATAAACGCACCGTTATTTTCGTTAAGATGATTCATAATTTTTTCTTTTGATTTAGAGGATCATCAAAAGGTTTGGCATATAAACACATACCAACTATAAAAGAACATTAAGATTTGAGTGTACAGTCACACAGATAATTATACATACCCCCCCCTAAAAATCATTTTTTTTTTTAAGTAATGAACTTCTAATCTAAAATTTCTTTACATTAGCGTCTGTAACAACACATTTACTTAAATAAAGAAAAGAGATTCCCAAAATCTATGAATTTATGACTGCAGTTTGCTTAAAACCAATATGGCAGCACAGAAAATTATACGTACGGACGTATATTTCGTATAAAATTTCTCCCAGGGTAGCCCGGTATATAAAAGGTATTGTGGATCATAATCCTAGGACTACAGCCGTAGAAATACGAAATACCTCGGAATGTGATCACAGTGTTATTGTGCATTCCGAAACAGTTTGAAGTGTTTTGAGAAAGAACGGTTTCCGCAGTCGAGTGCCGAGAAAAAAGCCACGATTGGAATTTGCCCAATAATATACGGACAAGTCAACTGATTTTTGGGCGAATGTAATATATAGTGATGAGAACAAATATAATTTGTTCCGCTGTGACGGAAAACAAAAAATTTGGCTCAAAAATCAGTTGACTTGTCCATATATTATCATTTTTAAAAAAATGATTTTTAGGTGGGCACGTATAATTATCTGTGTGACTGTATATACATACTATATACATGCAACCATTAAATATTTTCTTTATTCAATGATAAAACGAGAAAATTATAAAAGAAAAAGAAAAAAACACCGAAAAAAATGCTGGATTCTAAGATACAAGTTCTATCAAAACCAATTTTCCTTTTTTTCTTACTTCTTTCAAAAATTTGTTGCCGTGGTCTAGTAAGTTCGTGATTCAAACTTCAGCTTAGACATCTCGAATAACAAATGAAATTTAAGAAATTAGTTTCTTTTGAGAAGAACTCTGATAGTAAAATGAAATTGCCATGAAAAGGTCTCCAAAACTTTGTCGTTCCGAATCGGCTTTAAACTATAGGCACCGCCACTCATCAATAAAATTAACACACACAACATGCATACAGGGTGGTTGATATATAATGCAACAAAGTAAAGCGCTATATTTTTTTAATTTTTGTTTTAATTTCATTGTTCAAAAGGAAAAAATGTTGGAAATAACATCAGATTTTAGAATCAGTTTAGATTTGTTCGAATTGGCCACCTTTGTTACGAATTATGGCCTTCAAACGGCCGACAAAGCCATCACAGGCTGCACGAAAGTGGCTCTGCGGTATTTTGGCTCATTCCCGGCGAACGGGAACTTTTGCCCCAGGCGCAAAAGTCCAACGGATTGAGATCCGGAGATTTTGGTGGCCATTGTGCGGTAGAAATGAAGCGAGGAACCTCCTTTTTAAGCCATTCTTGGTTGACGCGTACTGAGTGCGGTAGTGCTGAGTCCTGTTGGAATGTCCATGGTCTGCGGCCGTAATGTTTGTCTGCCCAGGGCTTCAATACTGTCTTTAAGACATTTTCCCGATAATATTCGGCATTTAGTTTGACCCCACGGTCGATGAATACGATCGGGGAGCGACCATCGGCCGTTACGGCGGCCCACACCATTACCATCGGCGGGGCTTGAGTTCTGGTAGCCAATCGCAGGTGTAAATTTTCAGCTGACCTGTTTGGCAAGTAAACCCGATCATTTTGTTTGTTCACAAACTGCTCAATTTGGAATGGCTGCTCATCGGAGAAAACCAAATTCGGTAACTGGCCACTTTCGTGCAAGCGAAGTAACTCCTTGGCTCTTTCCAGTCTAATTTTTGTTGTCCATCGGTAAGCTCTTGCACTTTTAGGAACTTCAATGGCTTTAGTCCAAGCTCATTTCATTCAATATGTGTTGCATCCGTTCTCGCGATATGTTCAGCTCACGAGCAATTTTTCTACCACTGTGGCGTGGATTTCGATCAAATCTGGACTTCACTTTTCGGATCATTTCCACTTTTTGGACGCGATGCAACACTGCCAGTATCACGGTAACGAGCAATGGTACGAGAAACAGAAGATTTATTCATATTTAAATGCTGGAGGGCTCTAAAGATAGCCACCTGTGGTTTTCCAGCCAAATATAAAGCAATCACACTATCACGCTTGAATTCCATCACGAATAACTTTTTTTCTGAATGCAATCAGATCAAAATGCTTTTGTAAGCTTGTAAATAAAAAAATGAACTGTCACTGGAATAAATCGGTCAGCTGTCAGACGAGCGGTTTACAAATGATAACAACCTGAAGTTGGTTGCAATACATATCAGCCACCCTGTACATACTTAATTGGTCATTACAACCCTTCCGTCAGGATTACACCACTTGCTATGTTGTGTGCGTTAATTTTATACATGGACCTACGGGACCTACTGTTTAAAGTCGTCTCCGAACGACAGATTGGGGTTTGAACCGTGTCCTTACGTCTAATAAGCCAATACACTACGTACTAGACTACGGCGACATTACACACACAACATGAGTTGTGTGAACAACTAGGTTGTAATCTTGGCTAAAGAGTTGTAATGACGAATTAAGTGAGTTAAGTAGGTCTTACCAGAATACATGCTGTTAGTGCTGTCTAGGAAGCAAAACTACTGAATGTTTAGCAAGTACTAGGTTAGGTTAGGTTAGAGGACGTGTACTTGACAAGTACAGTACCCGGAGGTCGAATTGACCCATTGTACAACGTTTTAGTTTCTCATACCACTTATGTTGTGTGTGTTAATTTTATACATGAGTGGTGGGACCTACAGTTGAAAGTCGACTCCGAACGACAGATTTTTGAGAAACTTTTTCATGGCAATTTTTATTTACTCTCAGAGTTTTTGCCAGAAATCTGCTGAGAGGAAGTCGCCGAAGAAATACTTTTTGTATTTTTGTTTTGATGTCTGACCTGGGGCTCGAACCCTGGCTTTACGTCTAATAAGCCAACACACTACCTACTAGACTACGGCGGCTCTACACATATAACATGGGTTGTGTGAAAAACTAGTTTGTAATCTTGGCTAAAGAGTTGCAATGACGACTTAAGTGAGTTAAGTAGGTCTTACCGGAATACATATTTGAAATTCAAGCTGTATTAATGCTGTTCAGGAAGGAAAACAGTTGAATGTTTAGCAAGTACTAGGCAGGGAGTAATACCGATCAGCATCTTGAGATTCATTAAAGCGGCTGATCTCTAAACAGTACAAGACAATAGAAGAAGTATTTTCTACGTTCTGTTGGTTTTCTCACAGTATTCTTGCTGTAGTAGATGTTTTCTTGTCTTTGAGTGCAATAGCATCACCTAAATCAGCGTATTTTATCGCAAATGGAAGAACAGTCTTCATCAAAAAGTTGTTCCTGTAACACACTGGCGTCAGTCTCTCCTAATGACAAAATAAAAATTGCATACTTTAATTAGAAGTTTACGAGAGAAACTCATTGAACTTGAAAGACCCTGTATGTACGTATATGTATACAGTGAATATGTCATTCTCTATCTAGTTTTGTTTTGCTCTGTCTGAGTTAAGGTTGGTAACATTTTTAACTTCACTCTTTCTTTCTCTTTCTCTCGCTGTCTTTCTTTGACTTTATCTCCTTGGATAAACAATTTTGTTCGAACTTGTTTTCTTCATTTTTTTTTTGTGTTTAGGTTGTAGGCTAATTGAAATTCACCATACATACGCTGGTAACGTTGGCATATGTACATATGCATGTACATACATACATACATGCATGCATACATGTACTCTCGTATAATAACATTAATGGTACCAGAAATCAACCATAAGGTTGAGTATGTATTTTTTTGTTGTTGGTTGTTTGTTTCGTATTTCTGTTGTGATATGTAATCTCTGGTACATGTTTACTGCCTTCTTTTCGTTGTATTTGCCTCTTCTTTTGTTTTTTGTTGTTGCTGTTGTTGTAAACTTTCCTAGTGATTATGATACATTTGTGGCGATAACCGTGTAAATTTAAGACACGGTTTGTTTCTGTTTCAATGTTTTTTCTCTCTCTCTCTCTCTCTCTCTCTCTCCTTCAGAGGGGATTTTGGGTTTTATCAGATCCTGTAATAAAAAAAAAGTAGAAAAATAGAAAAAAAAAGTAGAAAAAATATCTTTTAAAATTAAAGATCTTTAAACTGTAGTTTTATGTATGCAAAGTTGTAAAATTATTTCTTCTGCTTCTTGCTCTTTTTATTTTTTATTTTTCTATTGCCATTTAAAGATTGCTGCAGCACTACTGCCATGGCAACCATTGCCTGCCAGCCAGAGTAAAATATTGAAATTTAATTTGCCTTTAAAAGTTCGACTGACTGCAAACATGATTTCATTTTATGATGTATGATGTACGATCGTCCATTGTTATTGACTCTTCTGTCTTTTTCTCTCTTTTCCTTTAACTTTACTTATCGGATAACCTAAATCTTAAGGCAAAAACAAACAAACCAAAAAATTGTAGATTTGAAAATTTTCCTACAAGTTTTTTTTGTATTTGGCAACACTATAAATTCTGTGTGTAATTACCTTTTTTTTAAATCAAATTTATATGAGGAATTTGTACTACAAAAAAAATTGTTGTTTTTATTATTTAAAGTGGTGGATAAGTCGGTCGATTGAAGGGCGGAGACCACCGTTGAAAAGGACTAAGGCCCGGTGTCTTATACATAGGTCTACACCTTTCAGTCAACGCAACGAACTGTAAAGTACTCATCAACCACATAAAGTTTCGTAGAAAGTCCTTATCTTGAAGGGTGTTTTTTATAGAGGTATAGAACTTTAAGTTGCAGTAAAACAACGATGGATTTTTCGATTGACATGAATTTTATTCATCCGAAAGATAATCTTGTGGCATTACATTTTAAATATGATTTCTGGCATATGACCGCCACGGCTAGCGCGGATGTAGTCCAATCTGGACGTCCAATTTTCGATGACTTTTTCCAACATTTGTGGCCGTATATCGGCAATAATACGGCGAATGTTGTCTTCCAAATGGTCAAGCGTTTGTGGCTTTACCGCATAGACCAATGACTTTACATAGCCCCACAGAAAGTAGTCTAGCGGTGTTAAATCACAAGTTCTTGGAGGCCAATTCACAGGTCCAAAACGTGAAATTAGGCGGTCACCAAACGTGTCTTTCAATAAATCTATTGTGGCACGAGCTGTGTGACATGTTGCGCCGTCTTGTTGAAACCACATCTCCTGGACATCATGGTTATTTAATTCAGGAATGAAAAAAGTTAGTAATCATGGCTCTATACCGATCACCATTGACTGTAACGTTCTGGACCACCATCGTTTTTGAAAAAGTACGGACCAATGATTCCACCAGCCCATAAAGCGCACCAAACAGTCAGTTTTTCTGGATGCAACGGTGTTTCCACATACACTTGAGGATTACCTTCACTCCAAATGCGGCAGTTTTGTTTGTTGACTTAGCCATTCAACCAGAAGTGCGCTTCATCGCTAAGCAAAATTCGCTTATGAAAATCGGGAACAACGGTAATCTCGTTTTGGGCCCATTCGACGAATCTACGCCTTACTTGATGATCGTTTGGCTTCAAATCTTGCACGAGTTGGATTTTGTAAGCACGCAAACCAAGATCCTTTCGCAAAATCTTCCATAAAGTGGATGGACACTGGAGATCCAATTCCTGTGCTCGATGGCGGATGGACTCCTTCGGGTCTTCCTCAATGCTACGCTCTACAGCAGCAATAGCTTCTTCTGTACGCACCGTACAGCGTCTCTGGGGATGCGAGTTATCAATAAGAGTAAACGTGGTGCGAAAACGTTCCATGGTTAATCGAATTAACTGCTCTGATGGACGATTTTGTCGACGATAAAATGGACGTAGTGCGCGCGCGATACGTTTTCCGCACAGAACAATTATTTTTGAAATCAAATTGCACTATTTGCAAGCGTTGTTCAGGCGTGAGTCTATTCATGATGAATTGCCAAACCAAACTGAGAATAAATCACTTGACAGCTGTTAAATCGGCGCCATCTTGAAAAGTAATGCCAACTTAAAATTCTATACCTCTATAAAAACACCCTTTACAACGTCCTTAAAGAGGGAAGGATAATAGAGGGAATAGGATAAAAAGGGGAGGATGTAGAAAAGGGGAGAATGGGAAGCGGAGGAATTACACAGACCAGACACAACAAAAAGCGAGAGCGCGACTACGCTGATGAAGCCCTAGCACCTCTCAACCAGCGCAAGCCACTAATGAATCTGTGGAGAGCCTTGATGTCGGCTGTCGACACAGAATTCAAACTCTCAAAGAAGACCCTGCCAAGGGTCCTCAACCTACCAAGGGCTGGGTAGTTACAGAGGAGGCGTTCGTAGTCTCCAACTCATCCTCATCGCAACATTTCCTGCAATAGTCCGGCTGGGATCTTTTCTAGATCCCCATCAGCGACCTAATCTCGCAGTGCCCCGTACATCCTATCAGCAGTTTTCTCGCAAAAACTTTGAAAGTAAAAATCAAATTACCACGAAAAGTTCCCAAAAAATCTGTTGTTCGAAATCGACTTTAAACAATAGATACTGCCACTCAGAAGTCGTCGTAGTCTAGTAGGTAGTGTGTTGGCTTATTAGACACAAAAGTCTGGGTTCGAGCCCCAGGCCAGGCATCAAAGACAAAATACAAAAAGTATTTCTTCGGCGACTTCCTCTCAGTAGATTTCTGGCAAAACTCTGAGAGTAAATAAAAATTGCCATGAAAAGTTTCTCAATAATTAAAAATCTGTCGTTCGGAGTCGACTTTAAACTGTAGGTCCCACCACTCATGTATAAAATTAACACACACAACATAGGTGGTGTGAGAAACTAGGACGTTGTACAATGGGTCAATTCGACCTCCGGGTACTGTACTTGTCTTAATTGACAAGTACACGTCCTCTAACCTAACCTAACCTAACCTACTGCCACTCATGTATAAAACTTAACACACACAACGTGTGTGGTATAAGAAGCTAGGTTGTTATCCTGGCAAAAGGGTTGTAAAACAACCAACTAAGTAAGTACGATGATCTGATCGCTGCTACTTTTCTAGTTATTGCATTGCCTTCTCAAACTTAACACACTTTTGGATAACTTTGAACAGACTAATGTGATTTTAATCAAGTCTTCTGACAAAGCAAAGCTTAAGATGAAGTCTTTTAAACAAGCTATAGTGTTGCCTAATGGAATTAGTATTGCCGGAGATATTCTTTTTCAGAGCCATCTACCGACAAGTGTATTAGGAACTTCTCCCGCGCTCAATATTATTTTACTTGTTGAATCTTAGCTCTTAAATTTTTCTCCACATTGTTAGTTAAGCCCAATTTATACCATAAGGAGATTTACGTCGAAGAGAAAATATTACAGATTTCCACTCAGATTTTAAAAATGGGAGCAAAAATCTTATGATAGATTTTTTTTATTGTGTTTACACGATTTGTGAAAAGTGGAATCAAAGAAAAATTACTGCATTCCTGATCTAAGGGACTGCCAAAAAAAAACGAAGAGAACCCTACAACTGCCAAATTTCCAACCGTATTTTTCCCAATGTCATACGCTCTCATTAGTCACTAAGGGCCATTTTTTGAAAGCAAGTTTAAACTCGAGATTAAGTTAATCTCCAGTTAAACTCAGTTTTCAGTTTTTGAATTTACTTAATCTTGAGTTTAACCTTACGGTTAAGCAGTTAATCTCGAGTTTAAACCATCAACGTTGGTGGTATGAAAAGGAGTTGACAAATTTTATTTAAAAAAAAAGCTTTTAAGTGAGGGAAAGCCGAATAAGACAAATATTTAAGTGACTATGAATTATATTAAACACAAATTGACAATAGACAGTCTTAATTTATTTATTATTTTAAGAAAATATTTTTTTTTACATAGAGATCAACAGTATTCAGCTTTTATTTGTTTGTTTTGTTATATACAAAAGCAAATTGTTGTGAAACACTTTGCAAAAGTAGTAAACACAACAAAATAAACGAAAAAAATGTTGCCATTTCTGCTTATAAGTACGGCAGCTCTACAAGGCTAATCTCCAGTTAAATTCCCATTCAAAAAATGAAAACTGAGTTAACTGAAGATTAACTTTAACTGGAGATTGATTAACTTAATCTCGAGTTTAAACACGCATTCAAAAAATGGCCCTAAGTTTATACGATGCTATCAGCTTTCTTTTGGTATTTGGTATAAAAAGGTGCTGCCAAATTGTTTTAGTTTCTTAATTGTATTTATTTGGTATTGCCAGATTGAATTTTTTTTTACTGTTCTCTTTACAAATCAGCAGAGTAGCTTTAGTAAACTGTTTCTGTACCTTTAAACATTCGTAAAAAAAAATTAGAAAAATAATTCATTTTGATAAGAAATTTTAAAAAAATTCACACGCATTCGCCACATTAAAAAAAAAGAAAAAAGAAACATGAAAAAAATCATAAAAAAAATTCTTTATATTTTAAACTATTTGATCATCTGATATTGCGGTTATTTTTTTATATTTCTTTTTTCATTTTTTTTTATTTTATTTAAAATATCACCCAGTCATACTATAACCAATAAAATTTATTATTTTATCATGCTCTAAACATGATTTCTTTTTTTTTTACTATTTTTTTACACTTTTATTGTTGGTACGATGTACTGTGTGTATGTACAAACATGCATACGTACGTACCGTGTATGTACATACATATGTATGTAAATAATAATTTTTCTCATAGAATTCTTTTTTGCTTTTGTGGTTTTCGGAATACCACGCATCCATCTCTCCCTCATTCTGACTTTTTTTCTGTTGCATTTTTTTTTTTTTTTAAATCCAGTCTTTCATCTTTTTTTCTTCTTTCTGAAATGTGGTTTAATTCTATGTTTTAAAGGAAATAAATTATGGGAATTATGGGTTAAAAAAATAATAAAAAAAAAAAGAAGAAAAATTTTATTTTCAAATGCTTTTTCAATAAACACGTTACAACGTATGTACATTCATATAAAGGGTGTTTTTTATTGAGGTATAGAACTTTAAGTTGGTATTACTTTTCAAGATGGCGACCGATTTAACAGCTGTCAAGTGATTTATTCTCAGTTTGGTTTGGCAATTCATCATGAATAGACTCACGCCTGAACAACGCTTGCAAATAGTGGAATTTTATTTCGAAAATAATGGTTCTGTGCGGAAAACGTATCGCGCACTACGTCCATTTTATCGTCGACAAAATCGTCCATCAAACAAACAAAACTGCCGCATTTGGAGTGAAGGTAATCCTCAAGTGTATGTGGAAACACCGTTACATCCAGAAAAACGGACTGTTTGGTGCGCTTCATGGGCTTGGTGGAATCATTGGTCCGTACTTTTTCAAAAACGATGGTGGCCAGAACGTTACAGTTAATGGTGATCGGTATAGAGCCATGATTACTAACTTTTTCATTCCTGAATTGAATAACCATGATGTCCAGGAGATGTCCAGGTTTCAACAAGACGGCGCAACATGTCACACAGCTCGTGCCACAATAGATTTATTGAAAGACACGTTTGGTGACCGCCTAATTTCACGTTTTGGACCTGTGAATTGGCCTCCAAGATCTTGTGATTTAACACCGCTAGACTACTTTCTGTGGGGCTATGTAAAGTCATTGGTCTATGCGGTAAAGCCACAAACGCTTGACCATTTGGAAGACAACATTCGCCGTATTATTGCCGATACACGGCCACAAATGTTGGAAAAAGTCATCGAAAATTGGACGTCCCGATTGGACTACATCCGCGCCAGCCGTGGCGGTCATATGCCAGAAATCATATTTAAAATGTAATGCCACAAGATTATCTTTCGGATAAATAAAATTCATGTCAATCGAATAATCCATCGTTGTTTTATTGCAACTTAAAATTCTATACCTCGATAAAAAACACCCTTTATATGTACGTTACATGCATGGTTTAATAGAAATGTTTGTTGGCTGGCGCTTTGCTAATAAACTTCCAATCCCAACCCATTTGATCATAGTCTTTACACAGGCGGACAGACGAACGGTCGGTCTTACGTACATTAAAAGCCATGTTTTAAATAAAGCGATTAAAATCTCTTGCCGAGCTCTAAACAAAACGCTGACGATGGCATATGACTAAGAAACATACATATTTTCTTCTTTGTCTTCTTCTTTTTCGTTTTCTTTAAATTCATTAACTGATCGATCTACTTTAAAAGAGAAATAAATAAAACGCTTTCAGAAAATCATAGAAAAACAGAAGAAGAAAAAAAGAAAGAAAAATCAGCACATTTTTCTATCGGCAGCCACATAAAGTGCGTTATTTATGCAGCGTTTTTTTTTCTCTTTGCATGCAAGTGAAAATGAATTGCGAATTGCTTTTACTACAGCGCAATGACCAACACATACAACCGACATACATGTATAAGTACGTCTAATGTACACACATGCATGTGCATATATGTGCGTGTGTGAAATAAAAACATTAAATTGTTTAAAATGTTGCCTGCCTGGCTCGTTTGTTGTCGGTTTGTTTGTTCGCTCCATTCCGTGTGCAAGTCTCTAATGGAAGCTTTTAAAGTAGCCACCAAAACCGTTATCTTTTCAAATGTGCAAGAAATCACTTTACAAACAAAACTGGTCCACTACCAATGATGATGGTATGTATTGATTGTGTTGCTCCAGAAGGTGGTAATAATGTTGGTGGCGTTAGCTGTGTTTACACAGATCAAGAGTTGCAAGAAATTTTTTTTTTTTTTTTTTTTTTTTTTTTGTAAATTGTTGTGGATCAGTTTTTTCTTCTCTTTCTTCTTCTCTAATAGTGCGTAAATTAAACACTCGATAAAATGTGGTCAGTTTCTTGAAAAAAAAAAAAAAAAAAAAAAGATGGAAAAATTGTTTGAAAAGTTTGCAACGACAGGACAGAATATAACTGCAAACTGCAATGTATAAAAAAACGTCTTGTTGTTATGAAAAGCAGCTCTATTTCTTTTATTCCGTTGCAATCATTCCATGATGTAATTATCTCCGCTGCCTCTTTAACCAGGTGTAGATACCAGGTCTGGCTAGGGCTTCTCCTCCGACGGCTACTTTGAAAATTTCAGTGAATTGCAATTCTGGTTGTGTGAGATAGTGAACTAAGCAGATCATTCTCCTCCCATCTCCACTTCCGTGTATGAATCTCATTCGCAATCTCGGTTTGTACACAAAGTTGGGTATTATTATGCTTTCATTCCAATAATAAGGGTGTTTTTTTATAGAGGTATAGAACTTTAAGTTGCAATAAAACAATGATGGATTATTCGATTGACATGAATTTTATTTATCCGAAAGATAATCTTGTGGCATTACATTTTAAATATGATTTCTGGCATATGACCGCCACGGCTGGCGCGGATGTAGTCCAATCTGGACGTCCAATTTTCGATGACTTTTTCCAACATTTGTGGCCGTATATCGACAATAATACGGCGAATATTGTCTTCCAAATGGTCAAGTGTTTGTGGCTTTACCGCCATAGACCAATGACTTTACACAGCCCCACAGAAAGTAGTCTAGCGGTGTTAAATCACAAGATCTTGGAGGCCAATTCACAGGTCCAAAACATGAAATTAGGCGGTCACCAAACGTGTCTTTCAATAAATCTATTGTGGCACGAGCTGTGTGACATGTTGCGCCGTCTTGTTGAAACCACATCTCCTGGACATCATGGTTATTCAATTCAGGAATGAAAAAGTAGTAGTAATCATGGCTCTATACCGATCACCATTGACTGTAACATTTTGGCCACCATCGTTTTTGAAAAAGTACGTACCAATGATTCCACCAGCCCATAAAGCGCACCAAACAGTCAGTTTTTCTGGATGTAACGGTGTTTTCACATACACTTGAGGATTACCTTCACTCCAAATGCGGCAGTTTTGTTTGTTGACGTAGCCATTCAACCAGAAGTGCACTTCATCGCTAAACAAAATTCGCTTATGAAAATCGGGAACAACGGTAATCTCGTTTTGGGCCCATTCAACGAATCTACGCCTTACTTGATGATCGTTTGGCTTCAAATCTTGCACGAGTTGGATTTTGTAAGCACGCAAACCAAGATCCTTCCGCAAAATCTTCCATAAAGTGGATGGACACAGGTCCAATTCCTGTGCTCGATGGCGGATGGACTCATTCGGGTCTTCCTCAATGCTACGCTCTACAGCAGCAATAGCTTCTTCTGTACTCACCGTACAGCGTCTCTGGGGATGCGAGTTATCAATAAGAGTAAACGTGGTGCGAAAACGTTCCATGGTTAATCGAATTAACTGCTCAGATGGACGATTTTGTCGACGATAAAATGGACGTAGTGCGCGATACGTTTGCCGCACAGAACCATTATTTTCGAAATAAAATGGCACTATTTGCAAGCGTTGTTCAGGCGTGAGTCTATTCATGATGAATTGCCAAACCAAACTGAGAATAAATCACTTGACAGCTGTTAAATCGGTCGCCATCTTGAAAAGTAATGCCAACTTAAAGTTCTATACCTCTATAAAAAAACACCCTTTACTTAGTTTGTAATTACCCCAGTTTAGGACAAAACTTATGAATACTTGCTCTTGCTCAAAATTATTCACGTACTATAGCTGTCCTGGAGATTCCAGTCAATTTTTATACTGGCTATGCCGTAGAGTGCTTTGCGCACAAAATGTTGGATCCATTTATTTCGACATTTCTTTCGACGACTTTCGCTTAGCAGTCTTTTGGCAAAAACTCTGAGAGAAAATAAAATTGCCATGAAAAGTTTCCTAAAAGTTTGTCGTTCGGAGTCGACTTTAAACTGTAGGTCCCGATACTCATGTATAAAATGAACACACACAACATGAGTGGTGTGAGAAGCTATGTCGTAATCCTGACTTAAGGGTTTTAATGGCCAGGGTTTGATTAGAAAACCCACTGGGTTCGTCCCAGGTAACGGTTGCATTTCACAATCTGCACCCATAGAAGGCAACTGACTGTTAATGCGGTTCTCAACTCCTTCTCTAGAGCCACCGTTCGTTGTAATAATACTGCCCAGCGGCAGATTTCGTTCGTTTAATGAAATCTAAAATTAATATTAAAAATAACGGATTTTATAAAACTGTGTAGCTTGAAGTTCAAAATTTTCTACTCCAACTAAGATTTTTTCGTGAGCGATTCATTTTCTTTATTTTTATCTAATAATGTCATGTCCGTACATGTTTGAATATCTAGTTTGCCTGTCTGTACTACTGTTTGTATTGCATACACAGTACAGACAAGATCCATCATTTCTTCTCTTGTGAGCGGATCTTTTTGAGCTTCGATTTAATATTTCTTGTTGCTTATACAAGTACTTGTTGTTGTTTACTTGTTGTCTATCTCTATAGAAGGAATGGCATGCAACATATTAACAACAAGAACGACAACAACAACAACAACAGCAACAAATATACTTGTTACACCATAATACAGTATGAGTAGCCCACGTTATATATTAGCATTCATGTTTTATTAAAAGGCGAAATGCTACTGTGTATGCATGCATCTCATGCATGCATGTACATATGTGTATGCTGTTACCGATGAGCAAACGATGAAGATGACACTCACACTAGTGCATATGCTACATATGAAAGCCTTTGCTTGCTACTGTTAATACATTTTTAAAAAGGAATTAAACTTTGTTGTTGTAGTTGTGTTACTTTATGTTGTTCGTTTGTTCGTTGGTGCATTCGTTTAATTTTCGTTCGTAGATTTTTAAAAAGGTTTTTATTAGTAACTGTTGTTTTTGTTTTTGTTATTATTATTATTACTAGTTCCGAGGAAATCATACCAAAACGTTTTATAATTAGCGTTGATGTTGTTATTGTTGGCGTTGTTAGTGTTTTCTCAGGAGGTATAAAACATTGCTTTATTGCTGCTGCTGCTGCTGCTTTTTCTTCTTCTGTTTTTTGCAATTTTCTCTTGTGTTTCATTTGAAGTGAAATATTTTTATTGAAAACTATTTATGTATTGTAAACATTTCTGACTAAAGAGTACCGCACTCTTAATAGCAAAGCTGTATACATAGCTGTATATGTACTATGTACATATGTATGTAGTAAGTGCGCACGCATAACTAACAGACCCACAATTTAACAGCGACAATCACCAGCATATTTTTGCGTGTGTTTTTCAACAATTTTTCAATGATTTTTAACGTTGAGGTATTCTTTTTTTTTTTAATTTTATTTTGAACAGGATTTATAGCGAATTAACAAATATACATTATCGCACACACATACATACGTATACAAAGTCATTAATAAAATTTAATGAAAGTGTGTGTAGCAGTTGAAATGTCTTTAAGAAAATTAATTAAACATTATCGAAACGTTTAGAATTCTTGTATTGAACTGAACGCCTAAAACTAATGCCACCTGTATTGTATACATATGTGATTAATGGGTTGCCACCGCCGTAAAATGGTACATATCTCACATAACAAGGTGTTTCAAATACAAATTATTTTTCAACATTTTTTATGTGAAACAACAATCACAATACATTGTGCAGAGGGGCAAAAAATCAAAAAAATAAACAAAATTATTGGCATGAGAAAAAAAAATAAAGAAATTGATTTGTTGACATCTGAAAAATGTTTTGAATTTTTTGAAGCGGAATTTTCAAGTTAAATTGTATTACGATACTGTAGTTCAAACGAAAATCTCAAGTTATTCTTCTTCTGTTTTTTAATATGGCTGTCCAGTCAATTTCTGTAACGGTTATGCCGATCATATCTACGATAAGAGCTCAGAGTTGAGTTTTGCTAGATGTTGGATTGGTGGACGCGTTTTAAGCAACGTTAGACAAAGATCTGAATTGTTTTGAGGTTACCACGAACTGCATTCCATAGTTCGCATATCCGTACCAGGCAATTGACTTCAAACAATTGTTAAAAAAGTTCAGTTTAGTACGCCTGGAAATGGCTGGGGTGCTCCAAAATGGCTGTAGTTGACTGTAATCTTGGCTCGTCCTTAAAGACTTCTCTACAGTTATCATTTGTCGCAATAATGCAGTCCAGATGACAACTGTTGCTGTTGCAATGTGAAATTGGTTTGTATTTTCCGTGTTAATTTCCTGGACTTGGTTTTGGTTATATTGAGAACATGTAAGGCTGTTGCAGACTCTACTTTTATCTGCATATCACAGCAGTCCTATGGAACAAACTTTATTGACAGAAAATCAAAACATCAAGCACCTTTGACTAGAAAATTGAATTCCACATAGTTTTTCTCGTGACAATTTTTTCTTTTATTCCATTTTCTTTAATCATAATATTCATCATTATTAATCGATTATTTTCTATTTTTTCTTTTTTCTTTTCTAATTACAGTTGCAGTTCAAAATTTGTTGGCGACTATTGTGAGTATCCAAATCCCTGTTTGACCGGTCCTGGACGCTGTCAAAATGGTGGCACTTGCCAGGTTTCATATCGCAACGATCGTTTGGGTATTTCGTGCATATGTCCGCTCGGTTTTACAGAATCTTTATGTGAAATTAAGGTACCAAATGCCTGTGATTCATCGCCCTGCCATCATGGTGGCACCTGTAATCTCAAATCTTTGGACGAATACACTTGTGCGTGTGTTAACGGTTATACAGGTAATTAAAGTTGTTTTTTAAATTAATTTCATGACTTGAAAAAAAAAAACAAATTAAAAACAAACATGCCAGATTGCTAAAGAAAAGTGGAAAAAAATATTTTTTTGGGTCCTTGCTTACAGAAGTCTTCTAAAGGGTGTTTTTTTTTATAGCGGTATAGAACTTTAAGTTGGCATTACTTTTCAAGATGGCGACCGATTTAACAGCTGTCAAGTGATTTATTGTCAGTTTGGTTTGGCAATTCATCATGAATAGACTCACGCCTGCAGAACGCTTGCAAATAGTGAAATTTTATTTCGAAAATAATGGTTCTGTGCGGAAAACGTATCACGCACTACGTCAATTTTATCGTCGATAAAATCGTCCATCAGAGCAGTTAATTCGATTAACCATGGAACGTTTTCGCACCACGTTTACTCTTATTGATAACTCGCATCCCCAGAGACGTTGTACGGTGCGTACAGAAGAAGCTATTGCGCTTTATGGGCTGGTGGAATCATTGGTCCGTACTTTTTCATAAACGATGGTGGCCAGAACGTTACAGTCAATGGTGATCGGTATAGAGCCATGATTACAAACTTTTTCATTCCTGAATTGAATAACCATGATGTCCAGGAGATGTGGTTTCAACAAGACGGCGCAACATGCTACACAGCTCGTGCCACAATAGATTTATTGAAAGACACGTTTGGTGACCGCCTAATTTTACGTTTTGGACCTGTGAATTGGCCTCCAAGATCTTGTGATTTAATACCGCTAGACTACTTTCTGTGGGGCTATGCAAAGTCATTGGTCTATGCGGTAAAGGCCACAAACGATTGACCATTTGGAAGACAACATTCGCCGTATTATTGCCGATATACGGCCACAAATGTTGGAAAAAGTCATCGAAAATTGGACGTCCAGATTGGACGCGGATGTAGTCAGCCGTGGCGGTCATATGCCAGAAATCATATTTAAAATGTAATGCCACAAGATTATCTTTCGAATAAATAAAATTCATGTCAATCGAATAATCCATCGTTGTTTTATTGCAACTTAAAGTTCCTATACCTCTATAAAAAACACCCTTTAGAAAAACTCATGAGAGCGTAATAAAATTGCCATGAAATGTTTCTCAAAAACCTGTTATTCGGAATCGTCTTTAAACTGTAGGTCCCGACACTCATGTACCACAAGATAGATAGTGTGAGAAGCTAGGTTGTAATCCTGACTAAAGGATTGAAATGACCCTTTAAGCGTGCAGATTCAACATGACAATGCCACGAGATGGGCAATACGATCGATTTTTGTTTAATTGCCTTCACATTCACCCTTATTCTGGTTGTCGTCGTCGTCGTCGTTTTTGAGTCGACATCGTTTTCTATCGTCGTCGACATCACGTCGACACTGTTTTGGTATTCTGTAACACTACTGTGTCGACGTCGACAGTTTATCGAAAATTGTAATAACACAAAACACACATCTCTAATATTTAAGTCAGCCGATTCATTTTATGGTTTATTTAGAAAAAAAAAGTTTTTTATCATCAGGCCTGTCAAAATCAGCGATGTATTGATCCATGTCCAGGAATACGTGGCCGTTTTGCGCTTTGCAATGTTGTAAAGCACAGTCCGTTCTGTATTTGTATTCAAGACTATACAGGAAATCCATTTGTTCAGTGCCAAAGAATGAGTAAGTTTGATAGGATTACAATTGCTGCGAGAACTTAGCTATTAATGCGATTTTTAATGTCTGTAGTTGAACCTCA
The DNA here is from genome assembly GCA_932273835.1 of Sarcophaga variegata. Taxonomy (NCBI): domain Eukaryota; kingdom Metazoa; phylum Arthropoda; class Insecta; order Diptera; family Sarcophagidae; genus Sarcophaga; species Sarcophaga variegata. Next base: position 146,215,076 of record OW026358.1, read on the forward strand.
AAAGGATGTTGTTGCTTCGAATCCTTGTCAACCTTCACCGTGTGCTCCGAATTGCATTTGTAACGATATAGGGACAACACCTTCATGTACTTGCTTACCAGAGTATACAGGACAACCACCTAATTGCCGCCCTGAACGCGTTACAAACTCTGAATGTCTCTCGCAACAAACTTGTATTAATCAGTATCCCTGCTCAGAACTTTGTGACCAAAGTGCAGTTTGTCGTGTTAATAGCCACACTCCAATGTGTTATTGTGAGTCTGGCTATACTGGTAATCCATCTGTGCTATGCTCTCCCATTACAACAAAATCCACCTGAAGTTGTCGACCCTTGCAATCCATCGCCTTGTGTACCCTATGCTCAAGGCCGCCAGCAAAATGGCGTTGCATCTTGTCAATGTTTACCTGATAAATTTGGCAATCCTTATGAAGGATGTCGACCGGAATGTTTGCTTCCGACTGCCCGTTGAACAGGACATGTGTTAATGAGAAATGTAAAGGCCCATGTCCTGATACCTGTGGGCAGAATGCCGAATGTTTTGTTAGAAATCATTTGGCGACGTGTAACTGTATGTATGGATATCAAGGCGATCCATATCGCTATTGTGTTAAGGAAGAAAAACGTAAGACAATAAAACTGCACCACAAGAGTTAATTTTTTAATGCTTGTCGTTACCAAAAATGATGTCGACAAAATCAGAGTCGATACAACACAATATCGACTTAGTATTGACTTACAGAATAGCAAATGTGTGTGGACAGTTATCGATAACTCTCAATAATGACAAACAGAATACCAATTTTAAATTGTCGACGCATGTCGACGTCGTCTTGCGTCGACGACGACAACCGGAATAAGGGTGAATGTGTTGAATTATTAGACGTGAGGCTATGAAATGTTTTTCAAAAGTCTGTCATTCAGAGTCAATTTTAAGACTGAAGGTTCCGCGTATCATAAAATTGATACGCTGACAGTTGCGCGTACCACCGGTAGCCCGCACTAGACAGCCTTATCGGTCGGCGCGTACCACTGGTGGCCTGCTCTAACTGTCTCATCGGGCGGCGTATTTTCACTGTAAAAATTCAAAAGATTTAATGAGGATGAGACGAATTCAAGAAGGCAACCGGAATAAGGGTGATTGGCCATCAATATCATGCGATTTGAAGCCTTTTAGATTTTTTTATGGGACTACATCATATACCTTGTCTACTCCTCTATCTTTTAATTTATTTTTCGGAGCGTTAAGTTTAAGATTAATCTGCTGCTGACAACAGCAATCTAGCTACTCTATTATACTTTACGTTATTACCATTAACATTTATTTTAATTCTTCTAGGAAAACACTGTGAAACCAAAAATATATGCGCCACCTCACCTTGTCGTAATGGCGGCACGTGTACCTCGGTAGCGGGCGGCACCAGCTACAAATGCATATGCCCCACTGGCTTTAAAGGCAATACCTGCATCGATGATGTCGAAGAATGCAACAATAACCCGTGTAAACATGGTGGCACTTGTCTTAATACGCATGGATCTTATCAGTAAGTATTTACCCATCACTGACTGTGTTAATTTATTTAAAATCGTTTTGATTTGATTTTGCCCTGTGAGTAAGCAAATCCAAGTCAATAAATTAAAAATAATTTCTTAAATGCCAAAAATCGTTAAGAAAAGATCAAAGAAGAAAAGGAATTGATTATCGATATACAAACATATGGATTGTAATTAATGACTATTTAAAAACCATTTATCTTGACAACAAAAATGTCTTCTTTTTTTTTTTTTTGGTCATAATATTTGCATATGAATACGAATTATAAGAGAACTTAATCGCACAAACTAAATAATGAAAAAAAAAGATGAACAAATTTTCGTTATAATTTTATTCAATTCGTTCGTAGTTTTCGAATTTGAATTTGAATTTTTGAATTTGTTTAAATGTTTGAATGTTTAACAAATTGACACAGCCATTCGACTAATTTATGGTCCACACACGTAAAGCCTTAGTCAGTTAGCTGGCCAGACAACCGGCCTTTTGTTGCTTTGTTTAAACAACAAAAGCAACATTTTATTTATTTGGTTTAAATTTAAATTTTTTTGGCGTTTTTTTTGTTCCATAAACTAATTAAAATAAATAAAACATTTTCAATAAATCAAAAAGACAGAAAAAATACACAAAAAAAAAAACGAAAAAAAATTTAAAATATATTGCCAACCAATAAAGTTAAGCTGCTAATTTAAAATGAAATACATACACCGTGATGTGGCTTAAAGTATATACATAGAATACTTAGATCGTTTTCGCAAAAAATACGGCTCAATGACATGAATCAGTCGCCGTAGTCTAGTAGGTAGTGCGTTGGCCACACTTTCAAAACGAAATATGAAAAAAAAAATACTTCTGCGGCGACTTTCTCTCAGCAGAAATCTGACAAAAACTCGGAGAGTAAAATGAAATTGCCATGAAAAGTTTCTCAAAAATCTGTCGTTCGGAGTCGACTTTAAACTGTAGGTCCCGCCATTTATGTAATGGGTGATTTTATAAGAGCTATAGAAAAAAAATTTCAAAAAAACACATAAAATTCAGAAAAATTCATGAAATCTTTATTTGAATCGATAGTACGGTCCATATAAAGGGTGTTTTTTATAGAGGTATAGAACTTTAAGTTGGCATTACTTTTCAAGATGGCGACCGATTTAACAGCTGTCAAGTGATTTATTCTCAGTTTGGTTTGGCAATTCATCATGAATAGACTCACGCCTGAACAACGCTTGCAAAATGGTGCAATTTTATTTCGAAAATAATGGTTCTGTGCGGAAAACGTATCGCGCACTACGTCCATTTTATCGTCCATCAGAGCAGTTAATTCGATTAACCATGGAACGTTTTCGCACCACGTTTACTCTTATTGATAACTCGCATCCCCAGAGACGCTCTACGGTGCGTACAGAAGAAGCTATTGCTGCTGTAGAGCGTAGCATTGAGGAAGACCCGATCTGTGTCCATCTGCCATCGAGTACAGGAATCCGATCTGAGTCCATCCACTTTATGGAAGATTTTGCGGAAGGATCTTGGTTTGTGTGCTTACAAAATCCAACTCGTGCAAGATTTGAAGCCAAACGATCATCAAGTAAGGCGTAGATTCGTCGAATGGGCCCAAAACGAGATTACCGTTCTTCCCGATTTTCATAAGCGAATTTTGTTTAGCGATGAAGCGCACTTCTGGTTGAATGGCTACCATGATTACTAACTTTTTCATTCCTGAATTGAATAACCATGATGTCCAGGAGATGTGGTTTCAACAAGACGGCGCAACATGTCACACAGCTCGTGCCACAATAGATTTATTGAAAGACACGTTTGGTGACCGCCTAATTTCATGTTTTGTACCTGTGAATTGGCCTCCAAGATCTTGTGATTTAACACCGCTAGACTACTGTCTGTGGGGCTATGTAAGGTCATTGGTCTATGCGGTAAAGCCACAAACGCTTGACCATTTGGAAGACAACATTCGCCGTATTATTGCCGATATACGGCCACAAATGTTGGAAAAAGTCATCGAAAATAGGACGTCCAGATTGGACTACATCCGCGCCAGCCGTGGCGGTCATATGCCAGAAATCATATTTAAAATGTAATGCCACAAGATTATCTTTCGGATAAATAAAACTCATGTCAATCAAATAATCCATCGTTGTTTTATTGCAACTTAAAGTTCTATGCCTCTATAAAAAACAACCTTTAGCTTAGTCTACTCCGCTTACTCTTTCCAACTTTTCAGCCGGTATCTCACGAATAAATGCTTCAATGTTGTCTTCCAATGCCTTAATTGAAGCGGGCTTGTCTGTATAGATATGAGCTTTAACAAAGCCCCACAAAAAATAGTCTAAAGGCGTTAAATCGCACGATCTAGGCGGCCAATTGACCGGTCCCGAACATGAAATAAAATGTTCACCGAACTCGCCTCTTAATATTTCCATTGTTACGCGTGCTGTTTGGCATGTGGCACCGTCTTGTTGAAACCACATGTCATGCAAGTCAAGCTCTTGCATTGTGGGCAAAAAAAGTTGGATATCATCTCACGGTAGCGCTCACCATTCGCAGTTACGTTACGATTCGCAGCATCTTTGAAGAAGTACGGTCCAATGATGCCACCACCAGCCCATAAACCTTACCAAACTGTGACTTTTTCTGGATGCATTGGCGGCTTTTGAAATGCTTCTGGCTGATCTTCACTCCAAAATCAACAATTCTGCTTATTTACGTATCCATTGAGCCAAAAATGAGCTTCGTCGCTGAACACAATTTTTCGATAAAGAAGTGGATCTTCGGTCAACTTTCCAAGAGCCCATTCACCCAAAAATTCTGCTTTGCGGTAGGTCGTTCGGCGTCAATTCTTGCACTAGCAAGTATTTTGAAAGGCTTCACATCTAAATCCTTTCGCAAAATTTTCCACGTTGTTGAGTAATAGAGGCGCAATTGCTGCGAACGGCGACGAATCGATAACTGATGGTCATCATTAACACTGGCCGATACAGTTGCGATATTTTCTTCAGTTCGCACTCTATACGTAAGCGTGTTGGTGGTTTAATGTCCAAAAATGTAAATTTGTTGCGAAATTTAGTCACAATAGCCCGAATAGCCGCTTCAGTGGGTCGATTAAACTGACCATAAAATGGAAGAAGCGCGTGATGAACTTTCTTAACAGAGCACGCATTTTGATAATAAAATTCAATGATTTGCAAGCGTTGTTCGGTTTGTAGGACGATTCATGGGTTAAATTACAGACCAAACTGAAGATGTCTGACAGCGGAACAAAACACGAAATGTGCGTGAGCTGTTTAAACCAGTGTTGCCAAAAAGATAATTGCTAAATAATCACCCGTTATAAAATTAACACACACAACATGATTGGTGTGAGAAGCTAGGCCGTAATCCTGACGGAAGGGTTGTAATGGCCAATTATGCAGGTATGACACGAATCAAACAATAATCCGAATGCTATTCCACAATAACTTGTGAGTTCTTTGAACCTCCTATGCTACATTTTTGCTTCGATGGCGTAATCATCGATTTAGAAATGATTTTCATCAGCATCCTATTACCACTGTCCTATCTACGGCATTGTCAATGGTCCGACGCATTTAATTTTTTCATGAGTTGGCCTGTATATGGGTGGAGATGCAAAACCGAATACAAAATACATTAAAATGAGCCGTACACGAGAGGGTCAATTGTTAAGAATGCCCTGAAATGCACAAATTCGGATTATTCACCATATTTTCTCTACTAACTTATTCACTTAGTTGGTTATTAAAGACTTGTTTATCGGATTTCGTAACACATCCTTCCAGGGCTTTCTCAATTTGATGCTTTCAGCACAAGCAAATTAGGTTTCTATGCCGACTTCTGCTAATCTCCTCCTCAAATAACCGTCTCCCTGGAACATCGTGCCTGCCTTCCAAAATGTATCAATACAAAGTTTGTATGCAGTTCTACTACTGTATATAAACTATGTAGATATGCAAAGCAACCAAACAATGCATCAACTATAAATCCGAGGCCTGATTGGTTTTTGACTGCGTTAAAAATACACATTGACGACGTTTTGAAATAGAATACATTGTATATATTTTGTTCAGCGGCATTATGAAACACGACACTTTGTTCAAACACAACGCAACTCACACTTTGGAAGGCAGCCCCTCTTCCATCCGAACGACATAGCCGAGTTTGCGCAGCCGATGGATTGTTAATGCGCTGCACAACGTCCAGGTCGTTGAGAAGCTCAATGTAGCTCATTATTAAATCAGGAAATCATCATCAACTCGCACTGGACTGAAGATCTTTCTCTTGAATACCCTCCAGGCTGGTACATCGGTGCTTAATAATGCCCGTGATTCTTCGCCATAAAGAAGCACGGAGATGATAAGCGACTTGAAGAGTATAAGTTTCGCCGTAAGAGAGATGTCTCTGCTACTTAATACCTATTAAGACAATAATAGCTCCTGTTGGCAAGAGCGGTTCTACGCTTGATCTCATCATTTGCTGGTAACGGCAGAGCCAAGATAAATAAATTCACTGACAGCATCGAAAGTATAGTCATCAGCCTTGATCTGTTATTCAGTACGTCAACATATACATTGTTTTACCTTCATTTACCCTGCAAGGTCATTGTGATGGATTCTCGTTCAAACATTTTCTCTAACAGAAGCTATATTTTCGACAGTGGTGGGTGTTACATTGTCGGCGCCTGGTCCCATTTATAATGCTTTCAGGCTTCTCTCAAATTTTCTTAAACTCGATGCCTTGACCAGTAGGTCTATTATGATGACCACGATCACTTTGTAATGCGGGAAAAGCTGACGTGTTTATATTAACACTTGTAATTCAAGTTTTCGCGCATTTCCATGTTCGCGCAAATGGCAAGGCTTTTACTAAGCAAATGATATTTGATTTCTGCCTCAATGTGATGAGGTCATGAATGCCTATGGTTTTTCACCTTCTTTGGCTACCTTAAAGATCTTTGTTGGAGAGTAAAATATTCTTGAGGTCCTTGCTTTCCAGAGTCCAGAGGACTGGGAATACCTTATACCGACTTCTCTAGAATCTATTCCGACAAAGCAGAAGAGGAGACCACATAACATCTTCCCAGTCATTGTACGGCACTTGGAAACCTAAGCAGAAGAATCCTAGGACACCCAAAATTTAATTACAAAACGTGTCTAACCAAAGGTGATTTGAGAGAAATCCACACCCTCATAAGACTCGGGATGGTTGAGGGATGCCAACCAGATATAATAAATACGACGGAAAAAGTAATATCGGTGCTAATATTGGGAACTTACAGGACTCAAGTAACCTGTGTCTGTTGAGGCGATTGCCAGTTTAATTTAACCCAACATAGCCTTGCCAAAATATTGAGGAAAATATTGCTACGTTTTTATCTTTTTAAAAACTTTTAGAATATGAGTTCGTTAATTGCAAACCAAGTAAAAACAAATATGTGTTTAGTTTTTCTTAAACTCTCTTTATTCTTCACACTACTTTAGTGTGCCACCGCATACAACTTAACGATACAACAATAATTTGCTTGTACACTATTCTATTTCACACTTCTGTCCGCGTTAACACTAACAACTGTTCGTTAGATCTTCTCTGCTTACAACCTTTTTCCAACCGCAACGCGTCTTCACACAAGACTGACTGAATTCTTACTGACTGCTGCCTGCTTTGTCCAGCCCTTTTATAATCCGACACAACCAGTCTAACGAACATTCTTGAAGTGGAAGGTTCGTGATCTCGCCTTCTCGAGAGCTCTATTGCTAATACATTGTTGTTTGTGTACTTTGCTTATGTTGTCTATCCCTTTTTGTCACATACATGCTGTTGTTGGTACCAGGCGCAACCAGGTTCGTTGTACATATGTGTGTGTGCAGCTTTAGATAATCAACATGTTCATTGTATTCTTAGTGTTAGTGTGTATTTATATCGTGTGGCATTTATTTATCGTTTTTGTTGTTAAACGATATTAGGTCGTTTCGATTTGCGTAACAATATTTAAAATATCAACAAACAGCGACTATGGGACATCACTGAATACACTGCAAATCATATCAAAATCTTATGGCTAAAATAATCCTGGATTCTTCATATTCTACGAAGACCCTATAGAAACTGTATTGACTGGCATCCATCCACAAGAGAGTAGAAGAAAAAATGACGACCAAGCTACAGTGTTGTAGATACATTAGCCAACTTTACAGTTAAGCCACTATAAGGAGTCAATTGATTTGTCCACAAAAAACACACTCAAAAAAAACTGTGAAAATAAAATAAAATAAATTTAAAAACAATAGAAATTAAAAAGAAATGAAAAAAAATTAAATTTATTTAAAACTTTGATTAAAACCCTGTTTATTTGGTTATTTAAACATGATCGAACATGCATAAACAATACAAAACAACACACTTTTGTTTATTTTTTATTTTTGTTAATTTAAATTTAAAATTTAAAAACAAAAACAAACAAAAAGAAAACTTTTTTTAAACCAACCATTTCCGGTGGTTGAAAAAAAATTTTAAATTGTTTATTAAAGTGTGTGTGTGTGCCTGCTTAGCTAAAGCACTCTTCTTATGCATGTTTGTGTGTGTGTGCATGGGTGACCGTAAATGTGTTGTTTATTGTGTAGCGCGTTTATTTCTAAATTCAAATACAAATACAAGCAAACAAAATAAACAAATAACGTATCTCTAGCGTAAGTTATGCATTATTTTTCATTTCATTTCTAAAAGTGTTAAAATACACATGTTTGTGTATCAATATGCCGCCGCATTGCCAACAACAATAGGAATAAATCTATCCCACCAAAAAAATAACAAAAAAATTAGCATTTTTAATTCAAAATAATCTTTTTTGTTTGTTTGTTTGTTGTTGTTGTTGTTTTGTCTTGCGTTGAAGTGTATAAATTACACATACATTTTTATTTTTTTTCGTTAGTTTTTTTTAATTTTTTTTTTATTTATTTTCAAATCCTATCTTATTTCTCTTTTTTTTTTTTTGTTACTTTTTGAAAATCGAAACAAATTTGTTGTTTTTTTTTGCTAAATTTACTAATTTCTGTGCTGTTTGTCTGTCTTTTTTTTTTAACTGACAACTGTGGCTGTATGTCACTGTCAATGTTGTGTCTTTTTATTTACCAAAGTCTGTGTCACCATCACCACCTTCTATTTTGTATGCCGATAGTGGGAGAGAGAGAGGGAAGGAAGCACACCCAGGTCTGTTTTTACAATATATGCACACCACAGAAGTAGAAATATTTTTGACGTTCTTCTGCTTTTGGCCTAATGTTGCCAACCTTTTTCAATTATTTTTAAGAAATTTTTACTTACGGAATTTAATAGAATTTTGGATAATTTGAAGAAATTTTATTTAATTTTATATTGATTTTTTTTTTTTTTTTTTTTTTTTTTTTTTTTTTTTTGAAGTCGCCGTAGTCTAGTAGGTAGTGTGTTGGCTTATTAGACGCAAAAGCCTGGGTTCGAGCCCCAGGCCAGGCATCAAAGACAAAATACAAAAAGTATTTTTTCGGCGACTTTCTCTCAGTAGATTTCTGGCAAGAACTCTGAGAGTAAATAAAAATTGCCATGAAAAGTTTCTCAAAAATCTGTCTTTCGGAGTCGACTTTAAACTGTAGGTCCCACCACTCATGTATAAAATTAACACACACAACATAAGTGGTGTGAGAAACTAGGACGTTGTACAATGGGTCAATTCGGACTCCGGGTACTGTACTTGTCTTAATTGACAAGTACACGTCCTCTAACCTAACCTAACCTTATATTGATTTCATATACATACATACAAAAAATGGTTGGCAAGATACATACATACATAATTGGCCATTACAACCCTTCAGTCAGGATTACGGCCTAGCTTCTCACACCACTCATGTTGTGTGCGTTAATTTTATACGTGAGTGGCGGAACCTACAGTTTAACGTCGACTCCAAACGACAGATTTTTGAGAAACTTTTTCATGGCAGGTTTATTTACTCTCAGAGTTTTTGCCAGAAATCTGCTGAGGAAGTCGCCGAGGAAATATTTTTTTTTTTCATATTTCGTTGTGATGTCTGACCTGGGATACGAATCCGGACTTTACGTCTAATAAGCCAACACACTACCTATTAGACTAGGGCTACACATCTTCAACATACATATCTTCTAAATAAAGCATGAAAAAAATAATGCAATATAATAACGCCTTTATGGTAATAAAATTAAAATATGTTCAGACGTGGAGTAAAATTTAAATCTTTTTAATTTTTTTTTTGTAAGATTTTCAATTTATTTTTAATAAAATTTTTCACTATTAACGTCACACCTTTCATTAGGGCTTTCTCTGTAGTTTTCTTTACTTCTTCAGAGATGCTCCAATACTTTGTTTCTTTTGTGTTTTACCAGATATCAGTATTCTTCAGTTGTTCAAAATTATGGACAATTTTGTTGGTTCGTTTGGTACCACTCACTTTCTTTTGTACTACAAACACTCAGGGGAAGACTCCTACTCATGCACTGCATTGTGTTGGAACTAGGAAAATATGTTATGGGAAGGAGGAAAGAGCGATTAGTGTTTTTGTATATTAGATTTGAGTCTCATTATATATTGTAAGTGACAGGAAAGATCTCTGCAGGAAGGGAGTTTCAAATGCGAATAGTCCGTTTAAAGAACGAATTCTATTGTTAATGCAGTGTTCGATTCACTGGCCAGTTGACCACGAAGGGATATGCTCCGCGAGAAAGACAAATGTTACGTACCAATACATAGTACTCGGCAATAAGTTCCCTAATTTCGCTTGAGCAAAATCCGTTGTAATAGCAATAGAACAGTGAAACACAAGTTACATTGCGGCGATGCTCCGATGTGTCAATAGTTTTGGATACCGTCATTATTAATCACCTTCGCCCTCTCCTCTCCCTCTGTCACAATCCACATTGCGGTGAAGCTCAAATAAATGCAGAAGAATTGGATGCCCTGCCCTACCGTCATTATTAATCACTTTCGCCCTCTCCTGGACGCGGTCGAGAATCCTCAAAGTAGACTTCGTAGCACCGGCGCATACATGAGAGTTGTATTCCATACTCGGTTGGATATAAATGCTATAAATAGTAAGAAGAATATAGAAATAATATAAAAGTAGTAAAATCAGATGAAGTCAAGTACTTCGTGCTCTGCCTTAAGAAATTAAGGAACTTGAATGGTTTTTTTCAACACTTGAAAATAAAGGGTGTTTTTTTATAGAGGTATAGAACTTTAAGTTGCAATAAAACAACGATGGATTATTCGATTGACATGAGTTTTATTTATCCGAAAGATAATCTTGTGGCATTACATTTTAAATATGATTTCTGGCATATGACCGCCACGGCTGGCGCGGATGTAGTCCAATCTGGACGTCCAATTTTCGATTACTTTTTTCAACATTTGTGGCCGTATATCGGCAATAATACGGCGAATGTTGTCTTCCAAATGGTCAAGCGTTTGTGGCTTTACCGCATAGACCAATGACTTTACATAGCCCCACAGAAAGTAGTCTAGCGGTGTTAAATCACAAGATCTTGGAAGCCAATTCACAGGTCCAAAACGTGAAATTAGGCGGTCACCAAACGTGTCTTTCAATAAATCTATTGTGGCACAAGCTGTGTGACATGTTGCGCCGTCTTGTTGAAACCACATCTCCTGGACATCATGATTATTCAATTCAGGAATGAAAAAGTTAGTAATCATGGCTCTATACCGATCACCATTGACTGTAACGTTCTGGCCACCATCGTTTTTGAAAAAGTACGAACCAATGATTCCACCAGCCCATAAAGCGCACCAAACAGTCAGTTTTTCTGGATGTAACGGTGTTTCCACATACACTTGAGGATTACCTTCACTCCAAATGCGGCAGTTTTGTTTGTTGACGTAGCCATTCAACCAGAAGTGCGCTTCATCGCTAAACAAAATTCGCTTATGAAAATCGGGAACAACGGTAATCTCGTTTTGGGCCCATTCGACGAATCTACGCCTTACTTGATGATCGTTTGGCTTCAAATCTTGCACGAGTTGGATTTTGTAAGCACGCAAACCAAGATCCTTCCGCAAAATCTTCCATAAAGTGGATGGACACAGATCCAATTCCTGTGCTCGATGGCGGATGGACTCATTCGGGTCTTCCTCAATGCTACGCTCTACAGCACCAATAGGTTCTTCTGTACGCACCGTACAGCGTCTCTGGGGATGCGAGTTATCAATAAGAGTAAACGTGGTGCGAAAACGTTCCATGGTTAATCGAATTAACTGCTCTGATAGACGATTTTGTCGACGATAAAATGGACGTAGTGCGCGATACGTTTTCCGCACAGAACCATTATTTTCGAAATAAAATTGCACGCAAGCGTTGTTCAGTCGTGAGTCTATTCATGATGAATTGCCAAACCAAACTGAGAATAAATCACTTGACAGCTGTTAAATCGGTCGCCATCTTGAAAAGTAATGCCAACTTAAAGTTCTATATCTCTATAAAAAACACCCTTTATTTCTTATGGGTTGCAGTCCTTTCGATAGGCATGCCTAATGACTTGGAAGAGACTGTCTGTGGCCTGTTCTTGTCATAAAAAGACGGAGGTTTTTGTCCTCTCATTATCTGACATTCCTAGCCGAGCTCTCAATATAAAAACTACTGCAATATCAAGTTATATTTTGCACTCGAAATGGTTTCCTCTAGGGAATCTTTGATACCTAAGTAGAATTGATTGTAGTATCACAATGGGCCTACTTGCTGGAATGTACGTGTGGAACCTTATCTAACCAAATCTAGTCATCTCCAGATATTTGTCCTGAACAAACTGACTGCTGATCTAAACTCTTCTACAGCGATAATCTGAGTCGTTTACTTACACATAATAGGTGAGCAGCATGTGGAATAGTGATTGAAATGTAAATTAAATGATCTTTAGATCATTGGTTTAAGTTCCACGTTGTTGGAGGTATAGGTGTTTTGTATTTACAATAGTATTAAGCCCTATAAAATTGCAAATTTATTAAACAGTGGCTTGATTAAAATGTACGTACCCTAATGACAACAGTTGACATTTTTATGTAGTTCGCGTAAATAGAAACAGAAAAAATTTATCAAAAAAAAACTTTTTTCGTTTTTATGAATCATTTAAAAATAAATTGCCATAAAATTTGCATAGATTTCTTTCAAATTTACATAGAATAGTACAACATTTTTTGCGATAACGCCACCCCAGTATGTTTAAATAAAAAGCGATAGAGTCTTAAAAGAAATCCAATTTTTAATGCAAAATTAATCATTTTCCCTCTCTTCTTTCTTATAAGTTGTTTTTGTGAAGTTTTTTTTTTTAACCAAACAATAATTGTTTAATTGCCCCATTGAGTTGCCAACCATTATTATGGCAAAAGTAAAAGTATCATTTTGTTGAATTATTTATTCTTATTTTCTATTTTTATTTGTATTTTGCTTCGAATTGTACGTACATACAGTTGTGTTCATAAAAATAGGAGTGAGCCCATTGAAAAACAAAAGCTTAATTTTTAACAAATAAAAAACATGGTCTAATTCAATTTTTTGGTGTAATGTAATGTTGATTCAATACTAAATTATTTAAGTTATTCATTAATTAAATAAAGCTTTGAACAAGTAAGTAACAGGAAGTTTAAAAAAAATATCTTAAAACGAGCTGTTCAAAATAATAGTAGAGTATTTCAGTTTTCATAAAGATTTACTATTAAAAAAGTTAAAAATGCTTATGACTATAATCAGAAACTTTAAATACGATTTAATACGATTTTGGTAGAATAGCCTTTACTTTTTATTACAGCAGCACATCTACGAGGCATGGAGACAACTGAATCCTGACATTGTTTTAGTAGAATTTCATTCCACCCATCTTGCACTACAGACCACAACTCAGTTGCATTTGACGGTTTTCTCTCGGCAACATATTTTTTAACATCCCCCCCATAGATGTTCTATGGGATTAAGGTCAGGAGACTGAGCTGGCCACGCCATAACCTTTACCCCATTAACCCGAAACCACTCATTTGCTAATTTACTGGTGTGTTTCGGGTCATTGTCTTGTTGGAATATCCATTTTAGAGGCGTGGAATATGGTAACATCACTTCTCTCAAAATGCTGACATAGACGTTCCCATCCATCAGACGGCTAGGAATAGTAGGGACACTTACGGCAAGATTCAGATCCTTATGAATTTTATTTGAAGACGCTGAAGGATTTATTTTGCTGTATCGCACAATTCGGCGGTCATCGACAGTAGATGTTTTGGCCTTGCGCCCACGCATTTCGGGCTTTTTTTTATATTTTAATGCATTTGTGATCATTTGATCGGAGTAACTTAAGATTTCCTCAATTTCTTTAGAAGTTTTGCCTTTATTTCGAAGATTTTTAATTAGTTTTCTCTTTTCTTCAGTACAGTGCTTTCCTCGTCCCACTATTACAAAAATTTATGTGAATCACTGTAGAAAAAGTTTTAACTACATTTTTCCGTACTTACTGTTCACTTTTTTCTTTAAATTATATGCTGTTATATTTTTATTTTTTTAAAAGAACACTCACACTCCTATTTTTTTGATCAACTGAATTCAGGGGCAAACACAGAAATGAATCAATTTCATCGTAAATATTAAATTTATTACGAGAGATTCTTTTTTGTATTTTATTTCTTACATATCGTTGTAACTACCATTAAAATATATCATGTTTTGCAAATTGCTAGAATAAAAAATTTTAACTTTGAAAATATTACATGGTAGCACTCCTATTATTTTGAACACAGCTGTACGTACGATTATAAAATATTATTTCTCAAGGGTTCTTTTTAATTAAAACTTTTAGTCGCTGTTTATGTGTAACTAATTCGCTAATAAACAAATAATATTGGAAACTCTTTTTTTTATTAGTTTATTTTTACAATAAAAATCAATTTATTATACAAAACAAAACAATACCAATACAATACTAGGCTATAAAATCAGAAAATTAAATTTAATTTCTGTTTTTGTTTTCAATTTTCTCATCAATTTGATAAAATCTAAAAGTTAATGATTTTTTTGTGTGTGCAAGCGTGTGTTTTTTTTATAATATTAATTATAAAACAAAACAAAAGGTAACTATAGATTTAAATTAATAAAATGGATTTTGTTTCCATTTATATAAAGGGGGTAGTAAATAGAAAACCATTAAATTTAAATATTAGTTTCGAACAGTTGAAAAAATAAGGATTTATTGGCAAATCTATTTGGCTGAGAATTATTAGTTTGGCAATGCAATTTTCATATTACTTAAGCCATCTTTAATAAAAAAAAAATAAATAATGTAAAACTTTTTACTATACCCGTTTTTTATAAAACACTATTAATCCCATTATAGATAGGCATCAACATCATCAATATTATTAAGTAAAGTTTTTATAAAAAAATATAAAATAAAATTAAATCTAAATTTAGTTTTAATTTTTTATAAATTTGTTGGATTTTTTGTCGGTTTTCTTTTTTTTAATAAATTATCATGTTGTGATAATTAATACAGCCAACGAATTTAAAAGTTATTAGTTCATGGAGTTCATAAACTTTATCATTCAACTCATCATAACATAAATAAAATTATAATGAAATTAATAAAAAACAAAAAAAAACGTAATAGAAAACGGAATCAAATAATCAACACAACACAAATACTCGGCACGCATTAAAATAAATAATCATACGATTGGTTACGTTATAATGCGATTGGTAACACTTTTCTATTTTTCAAAAAAAAAAAAAAAAAATCAAAATAACAAAGAAAATCAATCATACCAGGAATTGTATACATCTTGAGAGAGTGAGAAAGAGAGGAAGAGCAACAGTAGTGTATTATTAATGATGTTGGCTTACATTTAATGTTATTTGTTGCTGGATTTTCTTAGTAGGGAGTTTACAGCAGTGTTTTGTTTTGATTTTCTTATTAGATATCACGCGCGCGCACACACACACACACACATGCATATAAAGAACTAGAAGAATTTAAACGATTTCATACGAATGCCTTTTTGTGTCATGCATTGTTGTCCTTCATAGGAATAGCCTGCAGTGAGAGAGAGATAAAATAAAATGGCAAGAATTTCCTTTTTGATTGCATACGAAAGCTAAAGATTTAATGTTAATGGCTTGGGAATTTTTTTTACAAAATTTGTTCGTGTTTCCAAAAGGAGTGTAGATTTTCGCATAAAATCTCTGCAAAAACTTACGTTTTTTTTTATAACGTTTTTGTGAAAGTTTACAATTAATTGTTGCGTTGCATTGGCTAGCCTATGGTCATATTGTAAAGGTATTGATTTTTTAATTTGAAAATAATTAACTTATTAAACATGTTTCTATGTAAATAAGGGGTTAGCCCGTTTAGTGGTTTCAAAACCGGTTTCCAGACGGAAATTGAAAGATTTGCCATTTACGTACGAATATGAATCGAAAAAGGCATAAAAATTGTCAAAAATTTCTACAAAATGTGGTGACTAAAACATGGCCTCTTTACGGAATAGTTATGGTGTCGGCACATTCGACCTACAGTGCAATGATTACATATAATGAAATTCATGGAGATTGGAGCCTTAGAGATATCCCTCAGTCCTATACATTATTGCATGTACGCTCTACTGAAGGAAAAATGTGGCGGATAATTCGAATTTGTCAATTTCAAAGCATTGTTAGCAGTTCTGATGTGTATTTTGTATTTGGTTTTACATTCTCATCCATATAAAGTCCATCTCAGGCAAAAGTTAAAGTCGACTGAGCGTTCACAATGCCGCAGATATGGTGATTGAAGGCTAAAGCAACAGTTTTTCAATCTTAATTTGTCGAATAAAATTTTCTTAGGCAATGACGTTCATTCCTTTTTCAGTGGGTTACGTCAAGATTGTGGTTGGTTAAACAGAATAGTGGCATATGGTACTCGAAAAACTTAGATGGGAATGTGGAAAATCCAATGCAGATGTCTTTCCTTGTAGGCGTTTTTGGTTAGAACTTTTTTCAAATACAAAGTGCTACGACCGTATGATAACCGACTTATTTAGGCCTGTAATTAAAGATTGTAATGGAAACGGTATGTGGTTTCAGTAAGACGGCACCGCGAGCCATGCAACATTATTGGTTTTAGTTGTATTGCAGAAGAAATTTTCATATTTTAATGGCGATTCTTTCCTTCAAAGACAAGATTCTAGTTCGACGCTGACCTAATATTCCTTGTGATACAGTAATTAATATCTCTAACCAGGGGATCCAACATTCTTTGTACAAAACCAATTTTACTCCTGAATAAATATTGCTATTGCAGCAATCTTTATATTGAAGAGTTCGGTTAAGAGTGGCAGACAATGAGAGGTTAAGCACCTCTTTCTTCTCTAATGGACAAAGGCAGGGCAGTCACACATATGTAAGCAAGTAAAGTATCTTCCTCCTCCTCGCTGTGAACCGGGGAATAAACTTTTGTTCAACGGCATATAAATTCACACATAACATAATTGGTCATTACAACCCTTCAGTCAGGATTACGATCTAGTTTCTCACACCACTTATGTTGTGTGTGTTAATTTTATACATGAGTGGCGGGACCTACAGTTTAAAGTCTACTCCGGGCGACAGATTTTTTTTTTTTTTTTGAGAAACTTTTCATGGCAATTTTATTTACTCTCAGAATTTTTGCCAGAAATCTGCTGAGAGGATGTCGCCGCAGAAGTATTTTTTCATATTTTCATTTTGATGTCTGACCTGGGATTTGAACCCTGACTTTACGTCTAATAAACCAACGACTACAGGGATTAATAGAACTTTTTCCAAATTTAAAGTGCTATGAAGGGCTATGATAACCGACTTATTTTGGCCTGTAATTAAAGATTCTAATGTAGAAGGTATGTGGTTTCAGTAAGACGGTACCGCGAACCATGCAACATTATTTGTTTTAGTTGTATTGCATAAGAAATTTCCATATTTTAACGGCGATTCTTTCCTTCAAAGACAAGGTTCTAGTTCGACGCTGACCTAATATTCATTGTGATACAGTAATTAATATCTCTAACCGGGGGATCCAATATTCTTTATACAAATCCAATTCTACGCCAGAATATATCTTGCTATTCTAGCAATCTTTATATTGAAGAGTCCGGTTAAGGATGGCAGAAAAAAAGGAGAGGTTAAGCAAATGAGAGGTTAAGCACCTCTTTCTTCTCTAATGGACGAAGGCAGGGCAAATAAGCAAATAAAGTATCTTCCTCCTCCTCGCTGTGAACTGGGAAATAAACTTTTGTTCAACTGCATATAAATTCTCACATTACATAATTGGTCACTACAACCCTTCAGTCAGGATTATGGACCTAGTTTCTCACACCACTTATGTTGTGTGCGTTAATTTTATACATGAGTGGCGGGACATACAGTTTAAAGTCGACTCCGAACGACAGATTTTTTTTTTTTTTTTTTTTTTTTTTTTTTTTTGAAAAACTTCATGGCAATCTTATTTACTCTCAGAATTTTTGCCAGAAATATGTATTTTTTTAATATTTCGTTTTGATGTCTGACCTGGGGTTTGAACCCGGCCCTAGACTATGGCGATTTCATAAAAGGTCCGTCAAATAACTTTTTTTTTAAATGCTTTGAAAACAAAACCACTGAATATTTTCTCAAATTTCCTTTTTTTTATTTGAAAGTACAATCCTTCCGGTTAATAATGGAAAATAATTTCATTCAAATGGCTGCCTCGGCTGGCCATGCAGTAGCCTACACGATCGGTCCAATTTTTAAGCACATTATCGATTGTGTGCAGCTGTATTTCACCAATGGCTTCACGAATATTGTCCATTAAAGCGTCAATTGTATCTGGCTTGTCGGCGTAACACTTATCTTTGACGGCACCCCACAAATAACAGTCCAACGGTGTCAAATCGCAGCTCCGAGGTGGCTAAACGACATCAGCTCTGCGGCTGATAATGCGATCTTCAAAAACAGGGCGCAAAACATCGAGTGTGTGGCACGTAGCGCCGTCGTGTTGAAACCAAATGTTGCCAATATCCTCCTCTTCAATTTTTGTGAACAAAAATTCGTTCAACATGGCCCGATAACGATCGCCATTGACTGTAACGGCCACTCCTTGCTCATTTTCGAAGAAAAATGGCCCAATTATTCCTTCATGACCAAAATCCGCACCAAACAGTGACTCGTTTTGGGTGCGTCGGCTTTTCAATGCATGCGTGCGGATTTTCTGTGCTCCAAATGCGACAATTTTGCTTGTTTACATACCCGCCAAGATCAAAATGAGCTTCATCTGAAAAGATGATTTTTTTTTTGCAAAATTACCATCTTCTGGTGTAGACTACTGCATGGCCAGCCGAGGCAGCCATTTGAATGAAATTATTTTCCATTATTAACCGGAAGGATTGTACTTTCAAATAAAAAAAGAAATTTGAGAAAATATTCAGTAGATTTTTTTAAAGCATTTTCAACAAAAAAAAGTTATTTGGCGGACTTATAAAGGGTCCGCGTTTATCATGCAGGGTCATGCGTTTAAAAAATGACGGCAAATTTCTATGACGAAGAATATCGTCGTCCCCATTGTAAAAGTACACCGTGTTTAACGAAATATTTCGTCATACCCAGTTAACAAGTTAAGTTTACTTCTGAAATCGCAAAATGGTTAACCCTTTTGCAATATTTATTTATGAAAGTTTTTTTCTGTGTGTCTCTCTCTCTCTACTCATTAATTTTTTGTATTTTTAATATGCATGTTTTGTCCCGTGTTTTGCAATGTTTTTTTTCTTCTTTTTCAACTTTTTTTATCACAAAATTTTCATTTTCGTTTAATTTTCTTGACGTTTTTTCTTTTTTAATTTTAATTTCAGATGCATGTGTCCTGCTGGTTATACTGGTAAAAATTGTGAATCAAAATATGTGCCATGTTCACCGTCACCATGTCAAAATGGTGGCACATGTCGATCAACTGGTTTAACGTATGAGTGCAAGTGTCCAGAAGGTAAGTGTTGCCCGTGTGTTGCGATGTGGCGTAATGTTAAACACCTCACTGTTGCTATTTGTTTATTTATTGGTAAAAAAAAGAGAAAAAAAAGGAACAACAACAACACTTGAAAAAAAAAACATGAAACTATAACAAGATGTTGAAAGCTAAACTGTGGGAAATTTTAATATTTTTTTTCTGTTTTTTGTTTTCTTTTTTTTTTTTTTGTTATTATTTAAAGTGAAATGAAATCTCCATTCGAAAGGCAAAAAGAAAAAAAAAGAAAAGAAACGCTAAAGAAAATTACCAATATTGCCATCCCCCTCCAATGTGTATTACAGGGCGATATACAATATTTGTTTAAATTGTTGTTGTTGTTTTTGTTGTTTTTGTTAATATTTATTGTAAATAATTTTAAATTGGCAACTGCTTTCAAAAAAAAATTTTTTCTTGTATTTTATCAATGATTTCTGTTGATTTTTCCTGTTTTTTCCTTTCAGTAGAAGAGGAAGAAGAAGGAAGGTAACCTTGTTAAGGCACATGTGCTATTTTGGTTTTTTGTTTTCGTTTTTGTTTTAATCAAATTGGAATTCCTTTAATGACAGGTTATTTGTTATCGGCATTCAAATTAAATATTTCGTTG
Source organism: Sarcophaga variegata (assembly GCA_932273835.1). Classification (NCBI taxonomy): domain Eukaryota; kingdom Metazoa; phylum Arthropoda; class Insecta; order Diptera; family Sarcophagidae; genus Sarcophaga; species Sarcophaga variegata. The sequence goes on from OW026358.1 coordinate 146,235,293, forward strand.
CGTATTTTGCGGTAACCCTTAAACCATTATGTTGCTTGCTTGCTTGCATATAATTGTAGTGGCAACATTGCTATTTAACTGTTAATGGGTGTTGACAATTAAATTTGTTTGCATTTCTCAATAACCTTTGGAAATACAATCAAGGACAGCAATTTTAATTGAATACACTTTAGAGTTGTAGCTTTTAAGGCAATAAATGTTGTATTGATGGGAATAAGTTTTGTTTAGTATTGCATTTAATTTTTATGTACGCTCTGGATATTGGAATTTCAAGCTCAAGAGTTTAACCTTTCGAACCAGTCTGACCATTGCAGCCCACTAGGCGCTTAGTAAGATGATGACGTAGTCGCCGTAGTCTAATAGGTAGTGTGTCGGCTTATTAGACGTAAGCCCACGGTTCAAACCCCAGGTCAGACATCTTCAACAAAAACAAAATATGAACAAAAAATGTCTTTAGACATTTTGCAGATTTCTGGCAAAAACTCTGAGAGTTTCTCAAAAATTTGTAGTTCGGAGTCTACTTTAAAAAACTGTAGGTCCCGCCACTAGTGTAGTGTAAATTAACGCACACAACATAAGTGGTGTGAGAAGCTAGGTTGTAATCCTGACTGAAGGGTTGTAATGACCAATTTATGTATGTAAAGGGTGTTTTTTATAGAGGTATAGAACTTTAAGTTGGCATTACTTTTCAAGATGGCGACCGATTTAACAGCTGTCAAGTGATTTATTCTCAGTTTGGTTTGGCAATTCATCATGAATAGACTCACGCCTTTACAACGCTTGCAAATATTGCAATTTTATTTCGAAAATAATGGTTCTGTGCGGAAAACGTATCGTGCACTACGTCCATTTTATCGTCGACAAAATCATCCATCAGAGCAGTTAATTCGATTAACCATGAAACGTTTTCGCACCACGTTTACTCTTATTGATAACTCGCATCCCCAGAGACGCTGTACGGTGCGTACAGAAGAAGCTATTGCTGCTGTAGAGCGTAGCATTGAGGAAGACCCGAATGAGTCCATCCGCCATCGAGCACAGTAATTGGATCTGTGTCCATCCACTTTATGGAAGATTTTGCGGAAGGATCTTGGTTTGCGTGCTTACAAAATCCAACTCGTGCAAGAATTGAAGCCAAACGATCATCAAGTAAGGCGTAGATTCGTCAAATGGGCCCAAAACGAGATTACCGTTGTTCCCGATTTTCATAAGCGAATTTTGTTTAGCGATGAAGCGCACTTCTGGTTGAATGGCTACGTCAACAAACAAAACTGCCGCACTTGGAGTGAAGGTAATCCTCAAGTGTATGTGGAAACACCGTTACATCCAGAAAAACTGACTGTTTGGTGCGCTTTATGGGCTGGTGGAATCATTGGTCCGTACTTTTTCAAAAACGATGGTGGCCAGAACGTTACAGTCAATGGTGATCGGTATAGAGCCATGATTACTAACTTTTTCATTCTTGAATTGAATAACCATGATGTCCAGGAGATGTGGTTTCAACAAGACGGCGCAACATGTCACATAGCTCGTGCCACAATAGATTTATTGAAAGACACGTTTGGTGACCGCCTAATTTCACGTTTTGGACCTGTGAATTGGCCTCCAAGATCTTGTGATTTAACACCGCTAGACTACTTTCTGTGGGGCTATGTAAAGTCATTGGTCTATGCGGTAAAGCCACAAACGCTTGACCATTTGGAAGACAACATTCGCCGTATTATTGCCGATATACGGCCACAAATGTTGGAAAAAGTTATCGAAAATTGGACGTCCAGATTGGACTATATCCGCGCCAGCCGTGGCGGTCATATGCCAGAAATCATATTTAAAATGTAATGCCACAAGATTATCTTTCGGATAAATAAAATTCATGTCAATCGAATAATCCATCGTTGTTTTATTGCAACTTAAAGTTCTATACCTCGATAAAAAACACCCTTAATGTATGATGATGTTGTCAGATTCCTTTCTATTAACTTACATAGTCATTACAACCCTTTCAGTCAGGATTACGGCCTAGCTTCTCACACCTAGATTTTTATCCAAGAGCCGCGGGCTTACAGTTTCAATTCGAGAAACTTTACATGGCAATTTTATTTTACTCTCAGAGCTTTGGCCAGAAAGCTGCTGAGAGAAAGACGCCTAAAGAAATGTTTTTTCCCTTTTGTTGCCTGGGCTAGGGTTTGAACCACGGCTTTTGAATAATAAACCAACGCTAAGATTCCTTCTTAGTCTAGAAATTTCATTGACAGTTGCAATGATGGCGTCGTGGACGTTGTGCAGCGTATTAACATCCAGCGGCTGCGCTGGCTTTTGACCATGTCGTTCGAATAGAGGAGTATGCTCCGGCAAGGCGGGTATTTGATGCAGGGGTCTACGGAAGTCAGCAAAGAGGACGACCTTGTTTGCGTTGGAAGGACCAAATCGAGGAAGCCGTGTCATCAATTGGTGTAACCAACTGGCGTAGGTGCGGAAGAAGCAGAGTCGCCTGGAAAGATTGTTAAGGCGGTGCGAAATCGGTTAATCGGGTTGTTAATGGCCAATTTAGTAAGTAAGTTGCAATGACAATCCAGAAACACTCTCTGATTAGTGCGAGCAACTGGCGTAGGCGCGCAAGAAGAAGAGGCGCATGGAAGGATGTGTTAAGGCAGACCGAAATCTGATAGTCGGCAAAGAGGACGACCTTGTTTGTGTTGGAAGATCCAGATCGAGGAAGCCGTGACATCGATTGGTGTGACCAACTGGCGTAGGCGCGCAAGAAGCAGAGGCGCCTGGAAAGATGTGTTAAGGCAGACCGAAATCCGTTAATCGGGCCAATTTAGCAAGTAAGTTGCAATGATACTCCAGAAACACTCTCTGATAGGGCACTGTTTCTCGCTTCAAAACTTTCTTCACGTGTGTCTAAAGTTTCCGATAATCTTCCGATATCTGTGGCGCACTAAAGGTTATCTGCGTAACTCTTTTCGACGTCTGTCCAATTCCTGATTTCATAAGGAAGATTTTTTTTCACACATCCGAGACTCGATGAGTCTCATGCGCAAGAGCAAGGGGAATGCTGCTCATAAAGACCCTATGTAATGTCAGCTTATTATCTGGTCCATAGGATGACTAAAAACAACATCAAATACGATGTTAAATAATAACGGTGAATGGAAAGCATCCTTAACGCAGTTTAATATTGATTTTAACCCTTTCGCAGTGGATGCCGTGTAAATACGGCAGTCACTTGGCGCACTACAGCGGCCAACGTCGTGTAAATACGGCATCTACTTATTGACTCGCAGATTTTGAGGTCGTATATACACGGCAGTCATTTAAGTCATCACTTGCGGTTTTGCAAACGATGGCTACAATGTATTCTCAGTCGCTCTATAGTGTTAAGTTGCAAAGTGTGGTTTAGGTGCGTCGGGTTAATGGTTTTCTTGCATCATCAGACAATATGTGCGCTTGGGACATGAAATCCGAATTTTTTTTAAATTGAAATTTATTTTGAATTTTGGAGGGCCGGGGTGGGGTTGCCTTCCCTTAAGTTGTTGTATTGTTTTCGTTATACCACCATATTGAACACTGCAAGACATAAACTCTGGCTGGCGTTTATTCTTGTTGTGTCGTTGATGCCAATTTCAAAATTTAAATTCAAATTGAAATTGAATTTGAAATTGTTGTTGAAGTATTTCGTATGTATGTATGTATTTCGGTGATTACTTGTGTAAATATTGATTTTTGAATATTCAAGTTTAGGAAGGAAATCAATGCTTGCAAGAAGGGGTGTTAAGCCAATCGATTTTCAACGGAAAGTAGTTTAAAGTCCCCAAAAAAAAGAGAAAAATTCATATTTAATGGCTGAAATCGATGAAAATGATTTGGAAATTGAAAAAATAGTTAAAGCAACAACAGCAACAGGAACAAAATAAAAAAAAACCAAAGAAAAACTGTTTAACGACACAAAATTTTTTTGTAAATGACCTCCTCCTGAAGGTGTAACTGTCTAGCAGAGTACAGTGGAGAGGAATGGAGTGCCGATAGTTGCTTGGTAATCAGAGTAAAAAGCAAATGATGTTGCTGATGATGATGATGATGCTGCTGCTGTAGCTGTAGCTGTTGTTGCCTATTTTAGGATGAATGATTGGCCATGTGATTTATTTGTAATTTCTCGTTGACTTGTTGTGCTACCGCTCGCTCATTGCGGTTTACTACGACAATCTTATTATCTCTGGTTGGATGGATGGCTGGCTGGCTGGCTAGTGGTTTAGGTTGGTTGTTTGGCTGTGTTCAGTGAATCTGTATCTGTAAGCAGCGGTATATGTGGTGGTTGGTTTGTTAAATTTGCCCGAGGGATTTTATTTAAAATATGCAACAAATAGTTTGAGAGCAAATTCAGCATTGAAGCTGACTGTGCTATTGCTTTGTGGCCATTTCCCAGGCCTGACAATCGATGCAGGCAGCCAGCCAGCCAGCATCCAGCTATTTAGCCAAGTTACTACCACCACAGCAACATTAATCGTTTCGCAAACAATAAAAAATCAAAGAAAAAAATCAAAGCTGATGAAATTGAAGAAAAATCGGCCACGTTTACCTTACCTTAACTTAGCTTAGCTTACCATTGCCTTTAAATACGTTATAATAGTCAGTCAGTCAGTCAGTTCATGCAGAGTAACTTGTTGCCATGCCTAGTAAAGGGTGTTTTTTTATAGAGGTATAGAACTTTAAGTTGCAATAAAACAACGATGGATTATTCGATTGACATGAATTTTATTTCATCCGAAAGATAATCTTGTGGCATTACATTTTAAATATGATTTCTGGCATATGACCGCCACGGCTGGCGCGGATGTAGTCCAATTTGGAGTCCAATTTTCGATGACTTTTTCCAACATTTGTGGCCGTATATCGGCAATAATACGGCGAATATTGTCTTCCAAATGGTCAAGCGTTTGTGGCTTTACCGCATAGACCAATGACTTTACATAGCCCCCACAGAAAGTAGTGTAGCGGTGTTAAATCACAAGTTCTTGGAGGCCAATTCACAGGTCCAAAACGTGAAATTAGGCGGTCACCAAACGCGTCTTTAAATAAATCTATTGTGGCACGAGCTGTGTGACATGTTGCGCCGTCTTGTTGAAACCACATCTCCTGGACATCATGGTTATTCAATTCAGGAATGAAAAAGTTAGTAATCATGGCTCTATACCGATCACCATTGACTGTAACGTTCTGGCCACCATCGTTTTTGAAAAAGTACGGAACAATGATTCCACCAGCCCATAAAGCGCACCAAACAGTCAGTTTTTCTGGATGTAACGGTGTTTCCACATACACTTGAGGATTACCTTCACTCCAAATGCGGCAGTTTTGTTTGTTGACGTAGCCATTCAACCAGAAGTGCGCTTCATCGCTAAACAAAATTCGCTTATGAAAAGCGGGAACAACGGTAATCTCGTTTTTGGCCCATTCGACGAATCTACGCCTTACTTGATGATCGTTTGGCTTCAAATATTGCACGAGTTGGATTTTGTAAGCACGCACAAACCATGATCCTTCCGCAAAATCTTCCATAAAGTGGATGGACACTGGAGATCCAATTCCTGTGCTCGATGGCGGATGGACTCATTCGGGTCTTCCTCAATGCTACGCTCTACAGCAGCAATAGCTTCTTCTGTACGCACCGTACAGCGTCTCTGGGGATGCGAGTTATCAATAAGAGTAAACGTGGTGCGAAAACGTTCCATGGTTAATCGAATTAACTGCTCTGATGGACGATTTTGTCGACGATGAAATGGACGTAGTGCGCGCGTGATACGTTTTCCGCACAGAACCATTATTTTCGAAATAAAATTGCACTAAACTGAGGATAAATCACTTGACAGCTGTTAAATCGGTCGCCATCTTGACAAGTAATGCCAACTTAAAGTTCTATACCTCCAAAAAAACACCCTTTAATAGTCAGTCAGTCAGTCAGTTCATGCAGAGTAACTTGTTGCCATACCTAGTATGTATGCACCACCAAGATTTTACGATTTTGTAAAAATCTTTCTACTTTTCATGGCTACTGTGATTATCTTGCTTTGCTTTTGGTTCTCTGAACTTTTTTTTTTTTTTTGGTTTTCTTCTTAGCTGACAAAGTCAACTACTTACTCTCTACCTTACTGCAGGTTTATAATCATACACGCGGATAATCATGGTTAATTTGGCTTTAATGGAATTCCTAGCCAGCCATCCTAAGACATTTTATTTTTCATTCATTCATTCATCTTTCACTTGGTTTTCTCACACAATATCCATCACACTCGGTATAGAAAAGATAAAGGAGAAGAGAAAGAAATATATTCATTGGCCAAACTTAATGATTTCTTTCCTAATGCTCGACTTTATCAACTCTCCTCATGATTACTTTTCTTGCCCTCAAGAAACACCCTTGTTCCCAAGGATTTCCTTTTCTTTTTTTTTTATCGATTTTTCGCCTTTTTGTTGGCTTTGAAATCGTGAGTCAATGCGCTCTTCTTGATTTTATTAGGCCTAAAACAGTTTGTTTTTTTTTTTTTGCTGAATTTATGATTTTAGCAGCAAAAACAAAAAAAAAAAACTCTCAACAATTTATAGTCTTTTGTTGGCCAATCAATGTAAACGTGATAACCAGAGGGTGTGTAGTCAAACTTTATCGACAACACGGCCGAATAAAACCTTTAAAATTCAAAATTGAAAGAAAAAAACATGAAAACAAAGCATTTGCTTAGAATAAAAAAATTTAAAATATTTTGTAGTTGTTTTTTTCTGTTTTTATTTAATATTGTTTTTTTTTTTAATTTAAAAAAGAAGTAGATTTATTTGAAAAATTTTGTTTTATTTATTTTATTTTAATTAATTTATTCTTTATTTTAAAATATTGTTTTTGTTTTTTTATTATATTTTTTTTTATATTTGTTTTTTAATATTTTTTTATATATATTTTTTTTATTAATTTCTTTTTATTTTTGGTTTATTTATGTGTTTTTATTTATTGTTTATTTGTGTTTATTTTTTTTTATTTATATATTTTTATTTCTTTTTTTTTATTTATTTTTATTTCTTATCTTTCACATACGTATTTTTATATTTTAAATTTTAATTTATTTTTTATTTTTGTTAATATTTTTGTTAATATATTTATTTAATTTCTGTTTTATATTTGTTTTACAATTTTTTTCTTATATTGTTTATACAGTGAACTCGCGATAACGTGAACTAATTTTTACCAAAGCAGTTCACATTCTCGAGTTTGTTCACGTTATCGCGTACCTATTTAATATTTAATTAATATGAATATTTAATAATATTGCTAAACACTATTTTAAATAAATTTTTTATTAATTAGTCAAGAACTCAGTAACCTAAAGCCAAAAATTAAGTTTTTAGTTTCAAATTTGTTAATTGAAATCCACCTCTAACAAAACATTGATGAAACCAGTCATAAACAATGTTACATGTCATCCATACTGACTTGAAGAATTTGTAATTCACTGGACAAGTAAAGTTTTTGAAACTTTGTGGATTTTTAGATTTTCCAAATACCAATAGATTAAGTTTGTGAGTCCCCGGCGCATTTGAACAGCGATGACACATATGTTTTATCTGGCAACCCCTTCAAATATAGCCCGCATTATAAAGCTGATCTTCACAAAGAGAGAATTCTTCCATTTTTGCTTTTAACTTTTCCTTAAATGGGTCAACAAGTTGCGGCTGCGCAGAAAGCTTTCTCTGGAAATTTTAAGAAGACTAGCAAACCTTTGCTCAAATTTATGAAGCCATCCGTCACTGACGTTAAAACCACAATCATTTTCTTTAATTTGATCGTGAATTTCTAAAGCTTTGGCTTTTAACATCAGTCCACTTACCGGCATTTTTTTGTTTCGCATGTGAAGGAACCACTTTTTAAGACTTTTTCCATTCCTGGAAATTCAGATGCTCGGAATGTTTTACGCTTTCCAGTTATATAAAGTGTATTATTTACACGATTACACTTTTGCAACACCATATTTTTCATATAACCCTTTAGCAAAAACTCAAGAATATCCACTTTATCTTTTAAAGTTAACACTTTAGGCAACTAACAGGTCAAAACATACATAAACGAGTACAATAAAAAAGAAGTTCAAACATAAGTAAACAAACAAATAAACTGTAGTTCGGGAATTTCCCAATTTAAAAACAGACTAAAATGGTGTTCACGTTTTAGAGCTTTCAGATTTTGTTCACGTTTTAGAATACTCTGTGAAAAATAAATTTGTTCACGTTTCTGAGACGTTCACACTTTCGAATGTTCACGTTTTCGCGAGTTCACTGTATTTTGATTTACTTCTTGTGTTTCTTTCATACATTTGTATATTTTATTAATACGTTTTATTTTTAATTTTTTATTTCAATTTATTTATTGATTTTGTTTTTATTTATTTTTTTTATTTATTTTTTTCATATTTGTATTTATTTTTTCTGTTTTATTTATGCATTTGTAATTTTTTGTATTTTTTTTTTTTTCATTCTTTATTTTTTATATTTTTATTTATTTTTTATATTTCTTTAATACATTTTTATTTTATGAATACTTTTTATTTAATTTTCGTTTTTTATATTTTTTATTTAAATTATTATTTTATTTTTATTTTTTTTTTATTTATTTATTTTTCTCTTTTATGTTTTATTTATACATGTGTAAAATATTATTTTTCAAGTTCTTTATTTTTCATGGTTTTATTTATTTTTTTGTGTTTCTTTCATATATTTTTATACTTTATGAATATTTTTTTTAGTTATTTTCAATTTTTCTTATATTTATTTTTCATATTTTTTATTTATCTTTTATGTTTTATTTACACATTTGTAATTTTATATTTGTTTTATTTCTTTATTTTAAATTTTTTTTTTCTTATATATAATTTTTAAATTAATTTTTTAATACATACAGTGGCGACATCTCAAATAGCACGTTTCATAAATGGAGAAATTAGTGATAATTTCCCTTCAATTGCTGCGAAAAAGTTATAAACTTTTATTATATTTAAACCACCTATATTGTTGTTAATTAATTAATAATGATTCTATTTTTATTTTTTTGTTGATATATTTTTTACATAATTTTTTAACAAAAAAAAGTTTTTTTTGACGACAAATTAAATAGCAAACATGAGAATGCAACAAAAAATTCATTTAAAACTTAAGATTAATTCAAAATTTTTATTATGTTTAATAAATTTAAATTTGTTAATACTATCAGTACTTTGTAGGAAACCCGTTATTTTTAATAACGGCTGTGCATCGACGATGCATTGACTGAATCAGCGATTGGCATCTTTCTAAAGGGATGGAATACCATGCTTTTTGAATTTCAGTCCATAAAATGTTCAAATTTGTAGCATTAGAACGATCTATTCTCTTTTCAACAACGTGCCATAGATTCTCAATCGGATTTAAATCCGGAGATTGAGCTGGCCAAGGTACTACATCAATTTTATTATCAGAAAACCATTTTTAACGGACTTAGCCGTGTGTTTAGGATCAATATCCTGTACAAGCTTCCACTTTAGAGGCATTTCTTCTTCAACGTATGGCAACATTATATTCAATAAAATGTTTTTGTAAGCTACTTGGTCCATTATACCCTCTATTCGTGTTATAGGATCCACACCGTACCATGAGAAGCTTCCCCAAACAAGCACGCTTCCACCCCCGTATTTAATGGTTTTTGTTGTGCACCTTGGATCAAATTCTGTGTTTATATTTCGCCTTACGTATGACCTTCCATCCGAACCAAAGCGGTTAAACTTAGATTCGTCCGTGAAAAGTACATTATTCCAGTAAAAAAGTGGTTTTTCTAAATGGGCCTTGGCAAAATTAACTCGGTTTACTCGATTTTTTTTTTGGACACATATGGTTTACGCCTGGCAATGCGCCCAAACAAGTTATTTTCTCGTAATCTGTTTTTTTTTTTATTGTACTTGTGGATATGTTTAGTCCCAACTGTTATTGAATTTTTTCCCGTATTCTTGGTGCAGTTAAAAAACGATCACTTTTGCTCATTTTAACTATTAATTTATCTGTCCTTTGAGACGTTATTCTGGATCTTTTTCGTGTGATGCTTTCAAAAGATTGAGTTTTTTCATATTGTTTGATTGCGTTATACACTTTTTTTCTCAAACAATCCAGTTTCTGTGATATTTCGGTAAATGTCAGGCCGTCCTTGCGGTATTGAAGGACAAATCTTCGAAAGCTTGGATTAGCGTGTTGGCTACGCCCCATTCTATGATAATAGTAATACTTTATATTTTAAATAATAAATTAGATAATAATTATCAACTTTATAACTTTTTTCTTAATCAAAGTGTTTATATTAATCAAAATATAATTTTTTTTTAATATCTTAAGACGTGTGCTATTTAAAATATCTGCGAATATAGCGAGAAAGAAACAATAACTTTCAGTTTCTAAAAATTTTTTTACAAATTAACAACATGTTATTAAACAAATAACTGTAAAAAGAATTTAAGTAATTGAAGAAATAAAAGAGAAAAAATGTGTATGAAAATTTTTACACTAAACGTGTGCTATTTGAAATGTCGCCACTGTATATTTTTTTGTTAATATTTTTTTAATATATTTATTTAATTTCTGTTTTTATTTATATTTGTTAATCAATTTTTTTTTCTTCTTATATTTTTTATATTTTGATATATTTTTTGTGTTTCCTTCATACATTTGTATATTCTATTAATACTTTTTATTTTTTAATTTAGTTTATTTATTGATTTTGTTTGTATTTATATATTTTTTTAATTTTTTCATATTTGTATTTATCTTTTATATTATATTTATATATTTGTAATTTTTTATATTTTTTATTTCTTTATTTTTTATGTTTCTTTAATACATTTCTATTTTATGATTATTTTTTATATATTTTTAATTTTTTATATTTATTATTTTAATCAGTATTGTATTTTTTTTATCTTTTATGTTTTATTTATTTTTTGTGTTTCTTTCATACATTTTTATACTTTACGAATATTTTTTTTAGTTATTTTTAATTTTTTTGAAATTTTTTAATTTTATTTATTTTTTGTTTTTATTTGTAAATTTTTTTATTTTTGTTAATATTTTTTTTTTAATATATTTATTTAATTTTTGTTTTTATTCATATTAGTTTTTCAATTTTTTTTATTTTTAATTTTTTATTTTAATTTATTTATTAATTTTGTTATTATTTATATTTTTATTTAATTTTTGTTTTCATATTTGTATTTATCTTTTATATTATATTTATACATTTGTAATTTATTATATTTTTTATTTCTTTATTTTTTATCTTTTTATTTATTTTTTGTGTTTCTTTAATACATTTTTATTTTATGAATACTTTTTATTTAGTTTTCGTTTTTTATATTTTTTATTTAAATTATTATTTTATTTTTATTTTTTTTTTATTTATTTTTCTCTTTTATGTTTTATTTCTACATGTGTAAAATATTATTTTTCAAGTTCTTTATTTTTCATCGTTTTATTTACTTTTGTGTTTCTTTCATACATTTTTATACTTTCTGAATATTTTTTTTAGATATTTTTAAAATTTTTTATATTTTTTATTTTAATTTATTTTTTATTTATATTTTTAATTTTTTTATATTTATTTTTCATATTTTTTATTTATCTTTTATATTTTGTTTACACATTTTTAATTTTATATAGGAGTATGTTCTAATTCTTTATTTTTCGGCTTTTTTTTGTTTTTCTTATATATAATTTTTAAATTAATTTTTTTTAATACATACATATTTATATATGTACATACATATATATATATGTATGTTTTAAAATCTATTTTTATTTATATCTTATGTTTTCTTTTGTATATCTTGTTTTCGCATATCGTTATTTTTTCTTCCCTTTTTTTATTATTAATTTTTTGTCTCTTTTCTACATCGCCTTTTTTAATTATGGGGGGATTTATATATAGTATGGCGGCGAATCTGAGAATTTTTTTTCACGGCAATAGCAATTCTTTAAAAAAAATTTAAGATGTCATAGCTGAGGTTTGAACTCTCAAGCTTTCATCTAGAACAACAACATACTACCCACTAGGTTGTGGTGACCATAAAAAATATATACATACATATGTACCATTAATACTCTCGACCTTTGATAATTTCATTTACCATAAAAACATTGCCATTCTATTAGGTTTCCTTCAATATTACTGGTTTTCATACTTAATGGAATTAATACTTGCATATTTCTTTTGTCAATTTCTTTTATAAAAATCTAACATAACCTTAATCTTTCTGTATTAGTTTCAATAAAAATTCTATTTTTGAAACAGATTTTTAACTGTTGAAACACACTTCTTTGTAGCCTCTGTAATGGAATATAATTTTTCTGGTAAAACTTTCCAATAATTTTACACTCTTTAAGATTTTGTTTAACAATGTAGTGTACATTTACACGATTTTTGTTGCTTACTGTATACGACCTTAGGTGTCCTTGTTGGATAAAGAAAACTACAATTTAAGTAACCTAAGCAAACAGTTGCAATCTTTAAACATAAGTTTTCTTAATTATATTTTCCCCCTTTTTTGCTGTTATTTTTGTGAAATAATTTTCTGTTTTTTTTTTTTTTTTTTTTTTTTTTTTAATAAATCATATTGAAAAATTTAAAAAACGCCATATTTTTATTACAATGTCTCTCGTATCTATCTAGCCAGCTGTTGCCAGCTTAAACTCAACACCCTTTTTTTACTTTCAAGAACCTACAGTGCACTACACATTCTACGAGTGAGAAAACCAGTTAAAAAAATCCATTAAAATCGCCTACAGAATTCAAACTTTTTAATCCCCCCCTTTTCTGTAAGAAAAATTGTACACATGGCAGCAAAGGAACAACAGACACGGACATGGACACGTACACGTACTGTAGTAATCCTAGTGATAATAAATTTTAACAGAACTACACATACACAGTATCATGCAATGCAATGCAATGCTAATGTTATTTATAAAGGAGGGGGAAAATTATGGTTTTGTATGCTTTAATTTCAAAAGGAAGAAAACAAACAAACAAACAGACAGATAGACGGACATACAAAACAAAATGCTTTAAAATTTTAAATGACATTTTTAAAGGCTACCGTTTACGACAACAATAATAACAATACAATGCAAGGGTCATCGTTTCAATGAGCTTTCCAAAAAGCAAAAAAAACCAAGCACCAATACAGGCATACAAAACATTTTTCTTTAAATATTACATTTTTGTTATGGTTGTTGTTGTTGTTATATTGGCTTGAGTTTAGCCTTAAACCCCATTTTTTTTTTTTATTGTGCCTTCTTTATATGAATTTGTTCCTTTTTGCAGGAATTCGAAAAGTTATTAACGAATGCTTTAAGTCATGAGAGGAGGGTGCAGAGAAAGCCATCATCTGGAAAGGTTTTTTTTTTGTTATTGTTGTTTATATGCAGATCAACACCATCCATTATTATTTGACCAGTCAATGTCTAACTTTGAATAAGTATTGCAGCGCGAGTTCCTTTTTGTTGTTGTTGTTGTTGTTGTTCTCTAAATGAATTGTAATGATTTAATATGTACTCGGTCGTATATTCTCTCGGGTTATATTGATTGTATGCGCTCGTGTTTTCTACTTTCCATTTTGATTACCTCTCTCCCTCTCGATATATTTCTGTCTTTTACGAGTATTATTATTATTATTAGTGTGTGTGCGTGTGCGATTGTGTTTTTTTTTTTTTTTTTTGTTTGTGGTACATCATCCAATTTAGTTTTTGTGTTTTATACATGCTATGTACACTAATGGTTAAAATTAAAGCCGCAAACGATCAAAATTTGTTTCTAATAATGAATTGTAAAGTTTCAATTTTTTCCATTTTTCTCCTGTTTATACAAGAAAACGAAAGAAATGTGGGGGAAAATTTTTTAATTTCGATAAAATTTTGTTTATTTAAGATCAAGGAAGCCATTAAGACGGCTTGAAGGCAAAACAATTGCGAAGGGGAGACTTAAGCTAAAGTTAGTCGAACGTTCCGAATTATAAATTTTTTAATGTCATTCTCATCTTTTATTTTATTATGCTTTAGTTTTGTCCACCAGTGTAAAGCTTTTTTTTGTGTTTTGCTTCATTTAACGATTTGTCTGTCAGATCAAGCGACCATACTTCTTCCCTTTTTGTGTCCACACAAGATAAACTACCTACAATTTACTACAAAAAATAAAAAAAAACACAAAAACTCATTTTATTTTGTTGTTGCTGTTGTTGTTTGCTTTGAATTTCGATTAATGCCAGCAGCCAGGCCATACTATGGCATGCCATGCCATGCCACACCATAAACCGGCTTTTGTTGGGGTCCCTCACGACACTACTCTGATTGAAAATTGTTGCTCTAATAAGCGTGTGTGTGTCTGTTGTGTTGTGTTGTGTTGTGTTGTATTGTTGGGTAACCAACTCACCTCACTACGATCTCTTCATCTACTCTTTTTTTTTTTGTTGTCTCGCGAGCAACACAAAAAAACCAAACCAAAACGAATATAAATTTTTATATAAAAAGCGTTTTTTTTTATTATTGTTTTCCTTTTTCAACGTGTACTGGCTGGTATGCATAATATTGAAATAAAAGAGTATAACATACACACACACAGCAAATCAGTTATTTAAAGAGCATTTCATTGCTGGTGTATTCTTAATAAAAAAAAAAATACAAAAACAATGTAAAGGCTTATACAACATTTTTCTGGTCTCTCGCCTTAAACAAAAACAAACAGAAAAAATAAACGAATTGAAAAAACATCAGGAGAATTACTCTTAACACCATAAAGTTTTACTCTCCTTTGCAGCTCAATTTAACAATGTATAGCAACACAATAATACACCCAGCCATTCTTAACGTTGCCAATCGTACGTGTATCGTTCGTTCATAATAAACAAACAACCTTAACGAACAAAACAATGCCAGACGACAGTTTAAAGAGTTGTCGAGTCGCGCTTTTTTACAATGGCAATGTTGTACTTTAATTTTTTATTGTTGTTGCTGTTGTTATTATTGGCTTAATAGCGAGGAGTGGCAGGCCAAACTGCAGTTTATTTTTTTTAATTCAGTGCTCTGCTTAGCTTTTAGTTAAACATTAAACAACAACAAGACAATCTTTTTACAATAATCCAACGACAACAACAATAAATAAATAAAATAAATTGCTAAAATATTGTATGTTATATGTAAACATATACACACACACATACACACAATATCGCAACCACCAATACATTTTTGTTTATTTCAACTGTCGACCGACCGCATGGTTCACACTAGCCGCTGTAGCCGCCACCACGTTTAGTGAGTCATTATTTTTTCGTTGAACTCTGAACCTTTTGGTGTTTATTGGTAGTTTTTTTTTTGTTTTGCTATTTTTCTAACCGGAAATTTGTAATTAAATTGTAAATAAATTCTGTATTGAAATGTAAAAGTTGTTATTGAATTTGCGATTCCCTGACTTTTGTTTACTGCATTCACTGGACTGTCAATCGTAAATCGTTTGTAAATTCTAAATGAAAATCGATTCAAATGTACACTGTAGCCGCTTATGAACTCTAAACAGATCCAATATATTTTCACTGAGTCTGCTGTTTCTAGACAATGGCAGATGGCAACCCTACCGTTCTAGAATCTGCTACAGTAGAGCAATCACCTGCTTTTCTGGAAAAATTTGTTAAATAAAATTGAATCAAAACAAAAAATTGTAAAAACGTTAAGGAGATGCAAAGGTTTAAAGATTTCAAGGATGGTTTATAGATCACGTCTTAAAGTCGAACCAAGTTATTATTCCCAAATTATTTTTACTCGAAAAGCTTGATGGTTCTTACATGATTAGAAACTGAAAGTATAAGGCGTATGCATTAGTATCTATCAATCCACATCCCACAACTTTTTCGAGGGCTGTCGTTGTCCTAATGGGCGCCATTCCTACTAATTGTCTAATCCTTGACACTTTTGAATATAAAGTGTGCATACAATCATTCCTGTGGGGATCATTGCAACCTTACAACGAACTTTGTTTCTATCCTGCCTTACTGAAGCGGTCAATTTCGAAGATAATCACCCTTATTCTGGTTGTCGTCGTCGTCGTCGTCATCGTTTTTGAGTCGACATCGTTTTCTATCGTCGTCGACATCACGTCGACACTGTCTTGGTATTCTGTAACACTACTGTGTCGACGTTGACTGTTTATCGAAAATTGTAATAAAACAAAACACACATCTCTAATATTTAAGTCAGCCGATTCATTTTATGATTTATTTAGAAAAAAAAAAGTTTTTTTTATCATCAGGCCTGTCAAAATCAGCGATGTATTGATCCATGTCCAGGAATATGTGGCCGTTTTGTGCTTTGCGATGTTGTAAAGCACAGTCCGTTCTGTACTTGTATTCAAGACTATACAGGAAATCCATTTGTTCAGTGCCAAAGAATGAGTAAGTTTGATAGGATTACAATTGCTGCGAGAACTTAGCTATTAATGCGATTTTTAATGTCTGTAGTTGAACCTCAAAAGGATGTTGTTGCTTCGAATCCTTGTCAACCTTCACCGTGTGGTCCGAATTGCATTTGTAAGGATATAGGGACAACACCTTCATGTACTTGCTTACCAGAGTATACAGGACAACCACCTAATTGCCGCCCTGAACGCGTTACAAACTCTGAATGTCTCTCGCAACAAACTTGTATTAATCAGGATCCCTGCTCAGAACTTTGTGACCAAAGTGCAGTTTGTCGTGTTAATAGCCACACTCCAATGTGTTATTGTGCGTCTGGCTATACTGGTAATCCATTTGTGCTATGCTCTCCCATACAACAAAATCCATCTGAAGTTGTCGACCCTTGCAATCCATCGGCTTGTGGACCCTATGCTCAATGCCGCCAACAAAATGGCGTTGCATCTTGTCAATGTTTACCCGATAAAATTGGCAATCCTTATGAAGGATGTCGACCGGAATGTTTGCTTCCGACCGCCCCTTCGAACAGGACATGTGTTAATGAGAAATGTAAAGGCCAATGTCCTGATACCTGTGGGCAGAATGCCAAATGTTTTGTTAGAAATCATTTGGCGACGTGTAACTGTATTTATGGATATCAAGGCGATCCATATCGCTATTGTGCTAAGGAAGAAAAACGTAAGACAATAAAACTGCACCACAAGAGTTAATTTTTTAATGCTTGTCGTTACCAAAAATGGCGTCGACAAAATCAGAGTCGACACAACACAATATCGACTTAGTATTGACTTACAGAATAGCAAATGTGTGTCGACAGTTATCGATAACTCTCAATAATGACAAACAGAATACCAATTTTAAATGCGTCGACACAAGTCGACGTCGTCTTGCGTCGACGACGACAACCAGAATAAGGGTGAATGGTTGGAGAAAAAGTTTACAAATCCACCAAATATTCTATTCAAGTCTTCTGACCTTCAATTCGAATTTGTTCAGCCGTTGCAATGGCTTAATACAATTCTTCCGCTGCCTGTTCAATTTGACTTTGACTTCAGTCTCTATTTTTAAATAGAAATCCAATTCTTGAGGTTTTTTTTTCCGAAACTTTCATTACCAGTCCCCAACCAGTTCGCGAATGAATCGATTTTGTGGTCTTAACTCGCGTTGAATTTCTTTTCTTTTGTACCCAGTCTTGTTCAAAAGCTTTTAAACTATTCTTATGCAATCCATAGCTTCTGGGATGTTGAAATATTGCTCACATCGCGTTTGTAGTGCAAAATTTTCCGCAATTACCCAGACTGTACAGCATCTTTTGCATTGAAGAGTTACAGTTATGGAATTCATTGCGGTATGTTATCTGCTTCACTATTCCATCGATATTAAAACGGAATGTGCTTGTAGTTGTGGGCTATCACGTGAGTAGATAGGCCAGTGGGTCGCACAATGCATTACGGACAGAATTTGTACTTTAGTCACACTATGCATATGTGGAAGACTCTTTCAGCAGACGCCATTGCTGTCACTTACAATGTAAAAAGATTGTAAATGTAAAGTCCTTAAATAGTTCTTCCTCTTACCGCCCTGTCTTAATCTGTTTTCCTACTTCCAACACAGAGCACTGTATGCGTAAGGTCCATTGGTCATGTGTACGATACGTATACATGGTTGACCTTCAGGAGCTGTCTTGCGAGCATTTGGAAAAGTATTTTTCTTTCCAGAACTCGAATGTATTGCAAATGAAATCGTTGATACACTGGCTAGTTTCCCATTAAAGGAAATTAGCTTAAGCATCTCCTCTCAGCTAAACTGCAAGCTATTCTGACCCTATGTCATAGCAAACTATATCCGTATATATTTTCGGTTTTATTTATACGTCATAGTTAAGTCAATTATTTTTATTAAATTAATTTATTTTACGTTCTTAAAAGTTAAAAGGAAGGGAAAATAATAGTAAATAATGTTTAAAATAAAGTGAATTCAAAAAAAGACCAGCTTTTGATGTGGACAAAAAAATAGGTGTATACAAAACAACTTAAAATTTAATGAAAAATTTGTACTTAAAAATTGTTTTTCACAAATAAAAACTAAATGATACCATTAATAGCCCGTATAATTGCCATTGTTTTTGAGGACAGCTTCCATTCTTCGAGGCATAGACGAAATTAAATTACGGCAAGTCTCTATCCCAATACTGTACCAAACGTGTTGAACGTTTTCCCATAATTGGTCTTTATTACAACAAGGACGCTTGGAAACTCTTCTTTTTAACGCTTCCCAAAGGTTTTCTATCGGGTTCAGGTCGGGAGACGACTGACTAGGCCATTCAATAACGTCTATCTTCCTTTGACGAAACCATGCTCTTACTAACTTTGATGAGTGTTTTGGATCGTTATCCTGTTGAAACTTCCACGTCAGAGGCATATTTTCCTCGGCAAAGGGTAGCATGACATTCTCTAACAAATTTCTGTACACAAATCTGACCATTGTTTGCTCTATTCGGTGAATTGGACCTACTCCATACCAGGAAAAGCAACCCCATACCATGATATTGCCTCCTCCATGCTTGATGGTCTTTTTTGTGTACCTACTGTCGAATTCTTTACCTTTTGGCCTACGAACATTTCTTTCTGCGTCGTTTCCAAATAAATTGATTTTGGTTTCGTCGCTCCAAAGGATATTTCGCCATTTTTTTTTCTCCCTCTGCTGCACACCAATCTTTGTGAGCCAAGGCAAAATTTTTCCTCTTCTTTAAATTCTTTGTTCGAAGCAGAGGGACTTTGCGAGCTATCCTACCTTGTAGGCCTGCCTTCTGCAATCGTCTTCGCACAGTTCGTGATGACACTGTATTTTGAATTTCTCTAGCAATCGCCTTAGATAACTTAAAAGGATCCCGTCTGGATAGTATGACTATGCGTTTGTTTGTAGTTAATGAAGTTTTTGTACGTCTACCTCGTGTTTCAACGTTATTTTTTTCTTTTAAAGTGTTGGTTACAAAATTCTCAGACCGAATTAAAACATCTGCAATGAATTTGTAGGTTTTACCTTGCTCACGAAGTTTAAGAACGAGGAGGAGTCTTTCTTCTTTACTGCAATGGCGCCCACGACCCATCTTAAAAATTAATTATGTCTGATATAATGTTTAATTTATTTTTAATTAATATTATTTCACTTACTTTCTTCCTTTTTTTAATTTTTTTACAATAAATCAAATTTTAACTAAATTACAAATCACACACCTATTATTTTGTCCAAGTAAAATTCGCACTTAAAGGAAAAATGCCATACTATTTATCTGAAACAAGCTTATTTTTAGTGGAATTCCCCTTTTTTTCTTTCCTCAACAATAATACCAGGTTGTAATTTTTTGCATTTTTTTAATAAGTTGAAAGAAAAAAAAAATTTTACACCTATTTTTTGGCCTATGTGTATGTCTGTGCATTTGAACTGTTGCCAGTGTAAACAGTTGCAACAATAATTTTCCCATTTGGTTGGGGTTTACTTAGATACTCTCCATATTGCATGTTTAAAACACTTTAATACCAACCAAACACCAGCTTGATTTTGTCTTACTCTAAATCTTGTTTTATTGCTATTATTATTGTTGTTGTAGTTGTTGTTGTTGCTTTATTTTAATATTTCAAAGTATATTAATCGATCAGTGGCATGTTTTTTATGTAAACCAACCACAAGTCAATCTCTCTTCCTCTCTAAACTTTTTCCCATTCTTTATGGCTGGGATTTTTTATACAAAAAAAAAAAACTGGAGGGAAATACAAGATTTTATTGTGTTTTCTTATTTTTTGTTTTTTCTTATTATTATTGTTATTGTTCTTTATTGTTGTAATCTTAGTTGACTTAGTTGGTTTTAAAAGAAAGAAAGAAAACAAGTCTTAAAGAAAAATGTTTTTTCTGTGCATGGATTTCTTTCTTCTTACAAACCAAAGTAAGAGGAGAGAGAAAAAAATAAAACGCAGCAACCACCACACTGGCCACTGACAAACAGGAACACAACAATTTCATAGATAATGGGGATGGGATGCAAGTTACAATAGCAACAACAACAACAAAAAAAAGAAACAAAAAAAAACGCTTTACTTTACCAGGCAATTCAAATGTGGAAACATTGTTGATTCTGATGATGATGATGGCCATGCAATTCAAACAAAAGAAAGAAAGAAGGAAAAACAGTGGGCAGCATTGCCATGCCAGGCGATGTTTGTTTAGACAGACAGTTTTCCTTCTTTCTAAACATCTGCCTGCAATGTGTGTTCCTCTCTATGCTCTCTCTATACGCATCACTCTCTCTGTGTTTTAGAAACAATAGCCTGTAATCGTGTTAATAAAAACACACGACGTACGAAAGTACGTACACATGCACTTACGAACTCAAATCCAGAAGCGCCTGTTGCACATGTGTAGTTTTGCTTATAGAACAACATACACACACACAAAAAAATCAAACGAAAATCATAGGAAAACCCTAAACACACGATTTTGACAAGTTGGTTTCGGTTGATTTTTTTCTTGTATGTGTGTATAAATGTATGTTTGTTAAGTGTCTGTTCACCACTTGGCCTAGCCTAACAGAAAAAAAAACACAGTTTTTTTGTGTCTGCCAAATACACAGCCCATGTAAACAGCATACAATGTAATCGCATTATAATGTGAACATAAAACATACATATGCGTGTGTACAGTAGCAAATGGCAAAAAAAAAAACACAATATATTTTGTAGTTTAACAAAAAACCCAGTCACATAGTGACCTTCGCCTCACAAAAAAAAAACACACAAAAAAAGAAATGAGGAAAAATCATTTCAAATACAGAAAATCAGTGAAAATAGAAAATTTCGGTTTTTTTTGTGTGTTCTTTTTGGCATAAAATTCTCAATCAAATGGATGAGAAAAGGGGGGAAATTAGAAAAGTTAGGCAAATTTAATTAACTGTCGCTACAGTGTATTGCATTGCAGCAGGGCGGCACCTTTAAAAAAGTAAGGTTAGGTTAGAATGAATTGACAAAGATCGAGAGCTTTGTAATAACATTGTGGGTGTTCAAAATAAAATCGCCGTAATATAGTATGTAGTGTGGTGGCTTGTTAAAAGCGAACCCTTGGCTCAAAACATATGTATGTATATACATATACAGCTGTGTTCAAAATAATAGGAGTGCTACCATGTAAAATTTCAAAGTTAAAATTTTTTATTCTAGCAATTTGCAAAACATGATATATTTTAATGGTAGTTACAACGATATGTAAGAAATAAAATACAAAAAAGAATCTCTCGTAATAAATTTAATATTTACGATGAAATTGATTCATTTCTGTGTTTGCCCCTGAATTCAGTTGATCAAAAAAATAGGAGTATGAGTGTTCTTTTAAAAATAAAAATATAACAGGATATAATTTAAAAGAAAAAAAGCGAAAAATAAGTATGGAAAAATGTACTTAAAACTTTTTCTACAGTGATTCACATAAATTTTTGTAATAGTGGGACGAGAAAAGCACTGTACTGAAGAAAAGAGAAAACTAATTAAAAATCTTCGAAATAAAGGCAAAACTTCTAAAGAAATTGAGGAAATCTTAAGTTATTCCGATCAAATGATCACAAATACATTAAAATATAAAAACAAAGCCCGAAACGCGTGGATGCAAGGCCAAAACATCTACTGTCGATGACCGCCGAATTGTGCGATACAGCAAAAGAAATCCTTCAGCGTCTTCAAATAAAATTCAAAAGGATCTGAATCTTGCCGTAAGTGTCCCTACTATTCGTAGGCGTCTGATGGACAACAATTTATGCGCAAGAAGTCCAGGAAAGGTGCCATTGCTGACACAAAAAAACAGCTAGCAGCACTCTTAAAGTTTGCCCAAGAACATATCAAATATCCGAAAGAAAAATGGGGAAACCTATTGTGAACCGACGAAAGCAAAATTGTTTTATTTGGTGGCACTGGGTCTAGACAGCATGTTAGACGTCCGCCCAACACCAAATATAAAGCTCAGTATACACAAAAGACAGTTAAACATGGTGGTGCAAAACTAATGATATGGGGAAGCTTTTCAAATAATGGTTTAGGCCCAATACATCGAAGTAGAGTCATAATGGATAGGAATGTCTATGTCAGTATTTTGAGAGAAGTGATGTTACCAGATTCCACGCCTCTAAAATGAATATTCCAACAAGACAATGACCCGAAACACACCAGTAAATTGGCAAGTGGGTGATTTCGGGTTAATGGGGTAAAGGTTATGGCGTGGCCAGCTCAGTCTCCTGACCTTAATCCCATAGAACATCTATGGGGGGGATGTTAAAAAATATGTTGCCGAGAGAAAACCGTCAAATGCCAGCTGAGTTGTGGTCTGTAGTGCAAGATGGGTGGAATAAAATTCCACTGAAACAATGTCAGGATTTAGTTGACTCCATGCCTCGTAGATGTGCTGCTGTAATAAAAAGTGGAGGCTATTCTACCAAATACTAATCGTATTTCAAGTTTCTGATTATAATCATAAGCATTTTTACCCTTTTTTAATAGTAAATCTTTATGAAAACTGAAATACTCTACTATTATTTTGAACAGCACTTTTTAAGATATTTTTTTTTAAACTTCCTGTTACTTACTCGTTGAAAGCTTTATTTAATTAATGAATAACTTAAATAATTTATTATTGAATCAGCATTACATTACACCAAAAAATTGAATTAAATCATGTTTTTTTATTTGTTAAAAATTAAGCTTTTGTTTTTCAATGGGCTCACTCCTATTTTTATGAACACAACTGTACATATATAAAGCTTTGGAAACTTGATTGGAAGGTTGCTGTGCATTCAATAAATAGCACGGATTTAAAGCCTATTGGCCACCGGCTTTTCTGGTCTAGGGCGAGTTGTTTGCTGGTGAAATTATGGCATCAAACAAAAGAAATTTGTCGTCATGGGTATATTTTAACGCTGCGAAAAAGCCTTTGATAAAGAATATCTTTTCACTACATTTGAAATATTAAGGATCCATTGTGGGTGTAGCCTTTCTTCTCTTCTTCCCCCTGTTCCAAATTGTCAAATTCATTTCCTGTGTGAACGATTAGGAATTGTTTAATTAAACAACAACAACAACAACAACAAAACAATTTAACAAGTCAGTTTTAGTTGGTTTTTAGAGTAGCCGTTTGTCTTTTCCGCACATGTCTTCAGTTTCTTATTAAAAGCATAAAAAAAAGTACCAAAAGAAAAAGGAAAAGTATTGTATGTGAGACACTCACTCATTGGATGGTGGTGGATATTGTGTTTAACATTTCCAAGAATCCATAGATTAGATTTCAAACAAATACACTTTAAATGAGAGGAAGAAAAAGAAGACGAAAAAAAAACCCAGCAACAACAACAACAACGACAGTAAAGTAAAGCTTGTTTGCCTTGCAATTGAACCGCACCTAAAACTAATCAACTAAAGAACACACAGCAATTGTTGTATTTCGCGCAAATGTAAGCAACAACAACTAAACAAGTGACGCAAACATTTTTAAAGCAACAGGCAATTACAAAAACACACTCTCCTCCCCCACATCTA
This sequence comes from Sarcophaga variegata, assembly GCA_932273835.1. Classification (NCBI taxonomy): domain Eukaryota; kingdom Metazoa; phylum Arthropoda; class Insecta; order Diptera; family Sarcophagidae; genus Sarcophaga; species Sarcophaga variegata. Next base: position 146,259,378 of record OW026358.1, read on the forward strand.
CTATCTCTCAGTCTCTCGTCTTCTCCTTCTCCTCTCTTTCTCTTTCTAAAAGTCTCTGCATTATGCATAAACTAAGAAAAAAAAATTGAACACACACACAAAAAAATTATAATAAAAGCTTAGAGAGATCTCTTGGGCAGCATCAATTAAAAAAATATTGCTGCAACTATTTTGCTGCTGTTGACTGTTTTTTTTTTTTTTATTCTTTTCATTGTGGTTGTTTTTGCAAATTTCTAAATTTTATTCCCTCCATATACAGCAGCCAGCTGCAGCAGCAACAGTCCAATAGATAGACAAGCATTATCTTGCTTTCAAATTACTCACTCACTACAAAAGCCACAATAACAGAACATAGCATAGATGACGACGAACGACGAACGACCACAGCGACAGAAATACACACATATATGTATATGTAGAGAGAGATAGAGACCTTATTGTGTCTGTGTAAACTGCAGGTTTTTAACTTTTCTAATTAATGCAAATAATGCACACACACAAGAAAAAAATTACAATAAATTGCACAAACCACTAACCACCATATCTAGGTTTATATTGTTGTCTTATTATTGCTTACAACTCCCGCGCATTTGAGAAGAAATCCACCAACACCTCCACCACCACCACCATCACCACTGTTGTTTATTGCTGTTGTTTGTCTTACAAGTGTTGGTTGGTTGGTTTGTTGTCATTTGACCGTTTGTTTTGGGGGCTCTTCTCTATGTGAGTAAGTAAATGCTGAGTAAGTGAAAACTACTGTTTCTTTTTTTTCTAAACACATACTGTTACAAAAACCCCTTTCAGTGCAGCTGCTGTATTGTTAGAATCCACTATTAGACGCGTTCATTTTTTTTACATGAGAGCTCAAGTTTCTAAAGTGAATGTGGGGTTGAATGATGATGATGATGATGTTGATGTTGATGTTGATGCGGATGATGTGGTTGATGCTGTTGATTTCGTTCAATTTGTTTCAATTATTTTCAATTTAATTAATTTAAATTAAAACAACAATAACAATAAGAAATTGCATTTCATTTTTTTTTTTCAACAATATTTTCAATTTTACACTGCAAAACATCATACAACAACAGCAATAGCAAAAATAATGTGACCAAATGAATGTAAATTGTGTTGTTCAGTTCAATTTTATCAACATTTAACACTTGCCAGCCAGCCAGCCAGTCAGTTCTATTACAATTCATATACACACATGCATGCATACATATGTATGTATTGTAAATTTGCATAATTATAAAGGAAAGTGTGGATGAGTATATTAGAGACAAGGGAGAGAGAAGAGAGTGTCTGTACTAAGTAAAGCAGTTCAAATAAGTAAAGAGAGAGAGAGAGAGAGAGAGAGAAAGAGAGAAAATTGGCAATAGATTTGAAGAATCTTTTGTTTTTATGTTGTTAGGGTGGCTGTTCGGGTGCATTGGAAGCAATGCATTTCAAACTTTCGTTGATTTTATCGTAGTCAGCGTGTTTCTTACATTTCAGACAATTGCCAAACATTACGCCTCCAGACATTGTATTTGATATTGACGCTGTGGAGGTTATACTCATTATTCTGCTTGTGATTTAAAAGCAGTATTTCTAACTTATTTTCTTCCAGATTTAGTTTCCTTAACTCCATATTATTAATTAGTTACCCTAATGGCTTTATTTGCATATAAAGGGTGTTTTTTTTATAGAGGTATAGGAACTTTAAGTTGCAATAAAACAACGATGGAGATTATTCGATTGACATGAATTTTATTTCATCCGAATGATAATCTTGTGGCATTACATTTTAAATATGATTTCTGGCATATGAACGCCACGGCTGGCGCGGATGTAGTCCAATCTGGACGTCCAATTTTCGATGTCTTTTTCCAACATTTGTGGCCGTATATCGGCAATAATACGGCGAATGTTGTCTTCCAAATGGTCAAGCGTTTGTGGCTTTACCGCATAGACCAATGACTTTTCATAGCCCCACAGAAAGTAGTCTAGCGGTGTTAAATCACAAGATCTTGGAGGCCAATTCACAGGTCCAAAACGTGAAATTAGGCGGTCACCAAACGTGTCTTTCAATAAATCTATTGTGGCACGAGCTGTGTGACATGTTGCGCCGTCTTGTTGAAACCACATCTCCTGGACATCATGGTTATTCAATTCAGGAATGAAAAAGTTAGTAATCATGGCTCTATCACCGATCACCATTGACTGTAACGTTCTGGCCACCATCGTTTTTGAAAAAGTACGGACCAATGACTCCACCAGCCCATAAAGCGCACCAATCAGTCAGTTTTTCTGGATGTAACGGTGTTTCCACATACACTTGAGGGTTACCTTCACTCCAAATGCGGCAGTTTTGTTTGTTGACGTAGCCATTCAACCAGAAGTGCGCTTCATCGCTAAACAAAATTCGCTTATGAAAATCGGGAACAACGGTAATCTCGTTTTGGGCCCAATTGGCTTCAAATCTTGCACGAGTTGGATTTTGTAAGCACGCAAACCAAGATCCTTCCTCAAAATCTTCCATAAAGTGGATGATAAATTGCACCATTTTGCAAGCGTTGTTCAGGCGTGAGTCTATTCATGATGAATTGCCAAACCAAACTGAGAATAAATCACTTGACAGCTGTTAAATCGGTCGCCATCTTGAAAAGTAATGCCAACTTAAGGTTCTATACCTCGATAAAAAACACCCTTTACATAGTGACACAATTTCTAAGCTTTTACTGACTGCGCAACTACCACTTTAATATCATCGAGATATCGCACGAAGCGTGCCTCTACTCCAAGTTGCAATGCAAATACAGCGTCATACATCACATTCCACAATTGTGATCCTGCAATGTGCTCTCATTTCGACGAAATTGATTTTTGTCGGATTTGATAAGTAAACTTGTGGAAAACCCGTTCGGGTTGCACAAATTTCCTCCGGTTGTCAGCAGTTGGGTATTTAATGTCTTTCAAGGGATTTAACTATAGCATTCTAAGAAACAGAAGAGAATGTACTCTCTCGGGCTCTTCTTTTTCTTCCTACTTTTTTAGTTTTAAAATCGCGATTGACTTGTCTTTCTACACAAGATACTTCACGTATTCACACACAAAAAATAATCCGGTGGTAGCAAATTGAATGATCGTGGCGACCGAAATGTGATTGTAAGTTCCAAACTCACCTTTCCCTAAATTGATAGTATCGCTTGTTGTGTGGCATGTGGAGCATATCAAGCAACGCTAAACAATCAATTTCAGGTAAAAACAATCTTAGTAGTCAGCGCACAGTACCGTGCCTGTAACTTTGCAATTCCCATCGTTTTTGAGAAAATGTGCTTCAACGTTGCCCGCCGGCTCATAAACAGCATCATACAGTACATCTTTGAGGATGCAGAAGCAGTTCTTGAACTGACTCTGGCTGGTCTTTGTATTAAATTTGAAAAAATATTATTTGCTTAAGTATCTATTGAGCCAAAAATGACATTCGATTATGGCAACACTAATTTCAATAATAAAATTCAGTGGTTGCAAGCATAAAGCCGAAGCTGAAGTTGCCTTAGTCTAGTAGGCACCGTGTTGTCTTCTTAGAGGTCAAATTCGTAGTTCAGACTCCAGCTCTGTCATCTCAAACAACGAAATTGGAGATTTCGATTGCCTATTTTATTTTGTAAATATTTGCAAACATTTTGAAACAAAACTTTGTAACCTAAATTGACACGTCAATTAGAGCAAGAGTTGTTTTCGTCTTTAATTTTTTTTTAATTATTTTTCGTTTTTAATTAGTCTATGTACTATTTATGTATGCACATACCCAGATTATTGATATTAAAATAACACGAGTTGAGTGTATTTAAATTACGATCTCATCAAGAAATAAAAAAAAACAAAACAAACAGGCTTTGGAACATTGCATACCAACAACGAAAGAAAAAAAAAACACGTACATTTTTTTGTACTATTAGTAAATACATACATACATACATACATTATGTACATATATATGTACATACAACAGGTACGGAGACGTGTACACATGTTTAATTAAACAAAAGAAGAAAAAAAAATAAAAAATAATTGTTTAATACTACATGGCTTATGAATAATAGCATTTGCTTTAAATTAAAGCGATACTTTGTTTTTTTTTTTTAATAAAATCTTATAATTTATAAAATATATGCATATTTACATACATACATATGTACATACAGTTGTGTTCATAAAAATAGGAGTGAGCCCATTGAAAAACAAAAGCTTAATTTTTAACAAATAAAAAAACATGATTTAATTCAATTTTTTGTTGTAATGTAATGTTGATTCAATACTAAATTATTTAAGTTATTCATTAATTGAATAAAGCTTTCAAACAAGTAAGTAACAGGAAGTTTAAAAAAAAATATCTTAAAAAAGTGCTGTTCAAAATAATAGAGGAGTATTTCAGTTTTCATAAAAATTTACTATTAAAAAATGGTAAAAATGCTTATGATTATAATCAGAAACTTTAAATACGATTAATATTTGCTAGAATAGCCTTTACTTTGTATTACAGCAGCACATCTACGAGACATGGAGTGAACTAAATCCTGACATTGTTTTAATGGAATTTTATTCCACCCATCTTGCACTACAGACCACAACTCAGCTGCATTTGACGGTTTTCTCTGGGCAACATATTTTTTAACATCCCCCCCATAGATGTTCTATGGGATTAAGGTCAGGAGACTGAGCTGGCCACGCCATAACCTTTACCCCATTAACCCGAAACCACTCATTTGCCAATTTACTGGTGTGTTTTGGGTCATTGTCTTGTTGGAATAACCATTTTAGAGGTGTGGAATGTGGTAACATCACTTCTCTTAAAAATGCTGACATAGACGTTCCTATCCATTATGTCTCTAATTGGATGTATTGGCCCTAAACCATTATATGAAAACCTTCCCCATATCATTAGTTTTGCACCACCATGTTTAACTGTCTTTTGTGTATACTGAGCTTTATATTTGGTGTTGGGCGGACACATCTAACATGCTGTCTAGACCCAGTGCCACCAAATAAAACAATTTTGCTTTCGTCGGTCCACAATAGGTTTCCCCATTTTTCTTTCGGATATTTGATATGTTCTTGGGCAAACTTTAAGCGTGCTGCTGCTTGTTTTATGTGTCAACAATGGCACCTTTTGTGAACGTCTTGCGCATAAATTGTTGTCCATCAGACGCCTACGAATAGTAGGAACACTTACGGCAAGATTCAGATCCTTTTGAATTTTATTTGAAGACGCTGAAGGATTTATTTTGCTGTATCGCACAATTCGGCGATCATCGACATTAGATGTTTTGGCCTCGCGCCCACGCATTTCGGGCTTTTTTTATATTTTAATGTATTTGTGATCATTTGATCGGAGTAACTTAAGATTTCCTTAGTTTCTTTAGAAGTTTTGCCTTTTTTTCGCAGATTTTTAATTAGTTTTCTCTTTTCTTCAGTACAGTGCTTTTTTCGTTTCACTATTACAAAAATTTATGTGAATCACTGTAGAAAAAGTTTTAAGTACATTTTTCCATACTTATTTTTCGCTTTTTTTCTTTTAAATTGTATCCTGTTATATTTTTATTTTTAAAAGAACACTCACACTCCTATTTTTTTGATCAACTGAATTCAGGGGCAAACACAGAAATGAATCAATTTCATCGTAAATATTAAAGTTATTACAAGATTCTTTTTTGTATTTTATTTCTAACATATCGTTGTGTACTGCCATTAAAATATATCATGTTTTGCAAATTGGTAGAATAAAAAATTTTAACTTTGAAAATATTACATGGGTGCACTCCTATTATTTTGAACACAGCTGTACATACATAATTTAAAGATATTTATTTGTTTAGAAATGACAATCAAAAAAAATGTTTCTTTTTAATTCATCATCAATACTCGTGTATTAGATTCTAATTCTACTACCATATTTTACAACGATGGTGTGGTGTGGTGTGGTGTGGTAGCAGCAATAATAGTGCAGTTAATAATTGTAAACACTCATACTAGTGCATGCCCATCATCCATGCCTGTAAAGTCTGCCTAAGTTCCATGTGTGTTTAATGGTGATTTTCTTTTTATTATTTTGCTTTGTAACACAATAATAAAGAAATGCTAACAACAACAACAACACCACCAACAATAATATTGTATGTTAAGAACTGTTAAGCGTTTTGAAGAAATCAAAACATTCTTTAATAACAACACAAACAACAACAACAGCTACAATTTGCTTTATTTTGTTAGAGAGAACGAAGGCTTTATTATAATACGAACGAAGTCGTATGGATTAACTGTTAGAGAGAGAGAGAGATTGGGTGAAAAACAGAAATCTCACTAAGGGCCTGCTTTTGTAAAACAAACGATTCCAGGCGAATATCTAACGAAGACATACAATTTTGTTTTTGTTTTCCATACAAATAGACGTTCGTCTGAAATGGTTTGTCTTACAAAATTGAATATTTTTGTTTTTGTTTTCTATACAAATAGACTTTCGTCTGAAATGGTTTGTCTTACAAAAACAGGGGAAAAATAGTATTAAAATGTCACTCGTACACAGTGAAAAGAGGAAAAACAAACAACTACACCCGTGTTAATAGGTTTTCTATTTTCAAGTTTAAATATGAAGTTTTTTTTTTATTTGAAATGAAATCTAAAAAATAATTGTTTTGATTTTGTCTGAAAGTAGTTCTAAAGCAGAAAGCTATACGACATAAGAAATATTGAAATAAACAAAAGGGGAAGAAACTTTATAAATTCGATTGAAAACTAAAAAAATATTAAAAACACACACAGACACAAAGCTAAAAGAAACATCATGAATGCCGCTGCTGGCAATAAATTCGAAAAAATACAATCAATAAAAATAATAAGAACAGCCTAAATAAAGAAAGAAAGATAGAGAGAGAGAGAGAGAAATAATTTCAATAATTTCGGGAAAAAAATTAAGGCAGAGTCTGCAAAGAATTCAAGGATAAATGCTGAAAATGACAAAAAAAAAAACAAGTAATTTTTTCAAGATGTATTTGCTATGATTATCAATGATTAATGGAGACTTCGTAGAATATACATACAAACTTACATCACAGAGGCTAAGGTCACCCGCAACAAGGCTTAACGTAGCAACATTCCATTCCATAGTAAGAGAAAGACTAATTGATCGTAATCTATTGAACTTGGATGAAATCGAGGACATACACTATACGTCAGTATTGAAAAATTCAGTACTTTGGTACTTTTTTCAGTACTTTTTCATTTCAAAAATACCGCAGTACCCCCTCGGCGTTTTCAGTACTTTTTTATTATTACAAGTTTTATGTCTTGCGCTTTTCAACTATTAATGCATTAGCAACATGTTCAACGCAATGCTAAAGGTAGAATCAGCCTTTAGCCCCGGTTTGTCAAACGTTCACGGAACATACCTTCGTTTTTAGAATACGAAACGCAATTAAAACGCTTGCAGAACCGTATTGTTATATCGGAAGCATTTACATTGCTCTTCATATGCTAAAAACGAACGTTCCAACGACATTTGACTAAACGGGGCTTTTACGTTTTGTTACGTTCCGAATCAGATGTTTTTGTCTTCTATGTGAGGAGCACGAATAAGTCGTTAGTTTTTCTGTTCCGTGTCGTATGTGTATTAAATGTAAATAAATAAGCAGTCTAGTAGGTAGTGTGCTGGCTTACTAGACATGAACCCACGGTGAATCATCTATTAGAGACTTAATGCGATACATTCGTTCTTTCACTCTGAGAGTGAATATAATCAGTTGTTCATAATCGACGTTAAATTGTTAAGCTACTCTTGCATAAACTTTATAATCCTGATTAAAAGTTTGTAATGATTAGACATCTCGGCGACTTCCTCTCAAAAGTCTTCGTGAAAAAACCCTGAGAGTAAATAAGATTGTCAAGGAAAATTTCTCAAAAAAATCTGTCGTTTGAAGTCAACTTTAAACTGTAGTTCCACCACTTATGGATAAAAATTGCCGCACACAACGTGGGTGGTATGAGAAGCTTGGTCGTAATACAGGCTAAAGAAGCACGTTCAACGTCTTTGTTGAAGGCATTCTTATACACTGCGTTCTGTATAAGCAAGGGAGCGCGCAAATGTCAATCCTCATCGATTCAAATACAGCAGTATACAAGCAACTAACACACAACATAAGTGGTGGTAGAAGCTAGGGCGTAATCCTAACTGAAAGGTTGTAATGACCTATTATGTATGTATGTATGTAGAACCAATCTATTTGTCATGAGTTTCACACTTTTCAATTTTAAGAAATAAAAAAGTTAAGTGGCTTACTCCACAGAAAACTTTTGATCTTCCATATAGGATAACATCAACAAAGAACATCATCAGAAGATCTAGCAGCGCCAATAATTAAATTCACCACAGTCTAGTAGGTAGTGTGTTGGCTTATTAGACGTTTCTCTCAGCGGATTTCTGGCAAAAACTCTGAGGGTAACCAAAATTGCCATGAAAAGTTTCTCAAAAATCCTTCGTTCGGAGTCGACCTTAAACAGTAGGTTCTGAACTTCATATATAAAATTAACACACACAAAATAAGTGACATGAGAATTTAGGACATAATCCTGATTAAAGAGTTATAATTATAATTATTTTTTACAAAAGTACCATTTAATGCAAAAAAGTACTCTTTCAGTTATAGTTTAGTACCATTTCAAAATTCCAATTTTGCAACACTGCTATACGTCTTAAAAGCATACGACTGTGCAAAGGATTTTTCCAGTTTCATTTCGAGAAGAGTAGGACGCGTATATAAAACGCTCCACAAAGTACTCCACTATTTCTAATAGCGAGATCCAGAGAAAGTACATCAGTAATGTTGAGTAACAACTCCAAGTTATATAAGAAACTGTACAAAACCTATTAGTGTCAACGAAAATCTTGATAAAAAGGCCTAGATTTTAAGCGACTATTCGTTTGGCCAGCAATTTTTGATCACCTCAACACTTTTACAGACATCGCAACTAACATGGTACACTGCCAGTGCAAGGCACAGTTAATACACTGATTGCAACAAAATTTCCTAGCTAAGTGTACCACACAGTTTTAAGCAGCCCTTTGTGGTTTAGTTAGCTATGAGCTGTTCGCCAGGCAATAGGAGTTCGACATGTCTTTAAAACTGACATTAGATTTAATGGAGAGCTTCGTCGGCATTCGATTATTATTTTTTCTTCATTTATCTCTTGATCGTACCTCATCTTTTTCGGTTTCAGTTTCATTAATCAAGTTTTTCCATTGAGCCAGGTTCTAGGATGATAAGGATGCCAGTCCTGAAACAAAACCTTCTGTCAAAATTTGTTGAATGTATTTACGTTCAATAAAACAATCCAATACGAACTTTTCTTATTAAATAAATAGTTAGGGCTGAGGGGAGGGGTCCTATATATAGGTTTCCCGATGAGTGCAGTGTATTCCATGCTGAAGCATTTGCACTCATCAAGCTGATCAGGGCATAAATTGCTTCAGGGGATACGCGGTTACCTATGCGGAGAACCAAGCTGCCTCGAAGACACTGGCTGGGCGGGCACTATTAGTTTGAAATAGGTTTCAGATTGCAGGATGTTGGTAATGTATTGGTTTTCGTGGCATTGTGGGGTAATGAAGCTGAAGATGAAAAAATTTAAAAAAATCAGTTTTTTTTTTTTTTTTTTTTTTTTAATGTTTTAACAATTTTAATTTATTTTGTTTTTAATTGCAATGAATTCATTATTTTATGTAGCTGACGTGACATACACACAAAGCCTAACTTAAAAGCAACATCGGCAACCCCACTATGCTTTATGTATTGTATAAAGAATATATTCATACAACTGCATGCGTGTGTGTATGCACAGATATTGCTCGTACGTGTGCGCTTGCCTTAAAGTGTGTTTGTATTGTTGATATCATTGTTTTCGTTATTTTCTCTCTTTTTTATTTTATTATTATGAAGTACGACGGACAAAATAAATCGTAACGAGCATACGTACGAGCTACGAATGAGGTTTACATAAATGAATGTATGTATGTGTGTATGAGTAGTAGCCGTAGAGTAAAATATTAAAAAAAAAAAACAACATAAAGCTAAAGCAACAACAACATTCTTAAACATACAAGATATGAACCGTGGGAAAGAAGATCTCAAGACGACGTTTTGCTTGTAGATTTTTTTTTTATACTTGGCTTAGCAGTGTTGTTGTTGTTTATTGTTTTGTTTTACTTTGTATATACAAACAAACATACATACATACATACACATTCAATATGCATGATGTTGTACGTTTATGGCGTTGTGTTACCATTTGCTTGTATGTTTCGTTTGGGTATCGTTTCAAGCTAGCGAAGTGAGTGTGTTTATGTTTGCAATATATTTGGAGTAGTTGGTTGGTTGTTTCTTCGTTCAATGTTCGTTTCTTTTAACGATTATAAACGATTCGTTACGTTCGGTTTGTTATTACACACTGATATTGGTGGTCGGTCGATGGTTGATGTGCTTGCTATTGGGTTTTGTTTTTGAATTTTCTCTCTCTCTTATATTTTTGTATTTGTTTCTCGTACGTTTTTAATACGGCATTTCCAAGTTTTTTTTCTTTTTTCGTTTTTGTCGTTTTTCTTTATAAATGAACACTTTTTCTTACTATGTTTATTGCATTTGATTTGATTTATTTTGTATTTGCTTGTTTTTGTTTTTATATGTGCTTTTGTTTATCGTGTATGTGTTGTCATTACTTGCTAAGAGTTCTGTGTTGTTTTTTGTTTGCCTCGCTTATTTGTTGTCATTGTAAAATGACCATATACAGTGGCGTAGGAAAAGTAAAAATATTGGCAAATATTTCATTTTCATAACATTTTCAATATTATTTTTTTTTGTTTCGTGTAAATTGTTGCTACAAATTGTTACTTCTTTTATTTTAAATGGTAATAAATAATTAATTGCATTTTTTTTTTCGTTGGCAAACAACAACAATTCATTGTGAAAATGTATGCATATGTTTTTCATTCGTGTATCATTATGGTGTCAATATTTATTAGAAAGTTTTGAAAACCATAATAAGTAATGGAAATAAGAGCTGAGGTATAAGGCAATCTTAATTAAATAAAAAGGATTTTCCAAATGTTGTGCATTTGAAAGAAATATCTAAAAATGTATTTAAATTAACGTAAAGATAAAGAAGAAGTTAAATTAAAGAAGAAATACTTACATTGAATCGAAGGCAGTAAATAGTTGACAGAGAGTGACATACATAATCTCGCGTCTAAACTGACCATGAGGAGAATGTAATGCCCAAAAATTTCAATAAATAGTTTTCGATCGTCCTGCAATACTATGGTTTACTACCTAACAAATGTAGTTCCAACGTTAGTCCTTGTTCGTGAACGTCAGGAATTTCTCTTATATGGATTTCGGGGCATGAGGATATTGTTGGAAATTGCATTGCTGATGAGCTGGCTTAGGTCAGTACAAATCTTATAGTCTTCTTCATGTAACAATTCATAGGTATTCCGATTGCCTAGTTAATTTTACAGAAAAACACAATCTTAAACCACATTGCCATCTTTCACACAATAGCAATTCTTAATAGCATTGGTCATTGTCCTTAAGGTAGGCATGCCGAAAGACGGCATTCCGGCAAAAGACTTGCAGGAGCTGTGGGTCTGTCTGATTTCCACTGTCAGCAAATAGACGGCTGGTTTTGATCTCTCACTTTCTGACATTCTTGGCGGAGCTCTCCCGGAATAGCAAACTTTATTTTGGACTTTTCTTGGTTTTTCCTCGGGGAATGTTTCATCCCCTTGTGGAATATTGGCTGTGGTATCACATAAGTGGGATGATCTGTTTCTTCAACAGGTGTCCGTAACCTTACCTAACCTAACCTAGAAAAAGCAGCTTAACTGAGTTTTCCTTGTTAGGGTTTGGATTAGCTTGACTTGACACTAGCCTGCATAATTATCCGTGGTCCCGAAAGTTCTCATATACAATTATTGGCACATTTACTGTTCCTCAAACGTTCCCTAAACGTTCACCTTTCAAGTCAGAAACATTGTTTAATATCCGTTTTAATTCGCTTTCAATCATGATTTGAAAGCATCCTTATTGCATTAATCAAACACAAACTCATTGTCAGCCACGGTACTAGAATAAATAATACGATGCAAAATATTAAAAACATCCCCCGCCTTCCTATGCGTGGTAAAGGAAATAAAATTTCCCCCAAAACTCCATAAAAGTCATGGAGATGTACTTACCACCTATAACCCACTGTATTGAAAATTGAAAATATTTTATTTAAAAATGGGGAATTTCGGGCGATAATTTAGTTTTCAATCACACTTCCGATGCCTTAAAATTACATTTACTGTCTCGTATGTACTCTTAAAAAACATATTTTAACACTTTTATTACAAAAAAAAAAAAAAACTGAAGAAAAAGGAACATTTTTTAATTATTGTTTCAATCTAACAAAATAAGTTTGTTTTTTTAATTTACAAGTTGGCAACGCATTTTTCCTACTTATTTGTTTTCCATCTTTCTCTCTCTAGTCATGGAATGCTTAAGTTTTCTCAACGAAAGTATTTACTTGTTGTGTATGTCTGTATAGGTATGTGTATTGTATGGGCGATAATTGTTTGAAGCTTTGATTAACGTTAATGATCATTACGGTGTGTGGCGTTTACATGTGGCCATATACGTAGTATGTATGTGTGTACGAGTATTTGTGAGCTTTTGTTTATTTTTCTTTTCTTATGTTTTTATGCGTTTGTTTGCTTCTATTATTCTTTTATGCTGACTTGTGTGTTTTTCTTGCTTATTTTTGTTTATTTTTCCATTATTTTATGATCGTTTTTATTTTTTTTCTTTTTCTATGTTTATGTGCATGCGTGTGTATCTTGCTGTGAGAAAAAAAATTATGATTGAGAGCCAAGGAGATACGGCCAGTGTTTTATGTTTTTGGTTTGATTTTACTCTTCTTGTAGAAAAAGAACGAAAAACGAATAATTTATGTGTTGTTGTTGTTATAAAAAGCCGGTTTTTCTTTTTATAATCGACTCTGTTATTGCGTTGTAGTTGTTGTTGTTATTGCTACCTGTTTTAAACGAAATTCTCTTTAGCCATTACATTACAAAAACAAAAGCAAATGATGAAACGAAATGAGTTGTAATTTATGCAAAAATGAAATTTCTTTGTTTATCCTCTGACACTCACACTCACACTCCAACTCCAACTCACTCTCTTTCTCTTTATTGTGTAATTTTAGGTTATCAAGGTAAAAACTGTGATCAAAATATTGATGATTGTCCTGGTCATTTGTGTCAAAACGGTGGCACTTGTATTGATGGCGTTAATACTTATCACTGTGCCTGTCCGCCCAACTATACCGGAGAGAACTGTGAGAAGGATGTCGATGAATGTGCCATAAGGTAAGTCTAACCTAAAAAACAAATTCTTAAAGGATGTCTATTGACTGTTACTTTATTGTTGTTGTTGTTTTTTATTTGTATTTTAGACCTTCTGTGTGTCAAAATGGTGCTACTTGTACAAACTCCCAAGGTTCCTATTCGTGCATTTGTGTCAATGGTTGGACTGGTCCAGACTGCAGTGAAAATATTGATGATTGTGTGGCAGCGGCTTGTTTTTATGGCGCCACCTGCATAGATGGCGTTGGTTCGTTCTATTGCCGTTGTACGCCTGGTAAAACAGGTTTACTGTGCCACCTAGATGATGCCTGCACCTCGAATCCCTGTCATGCCGATGCTATTTGTGACACCAGCCCTATTAATGGTTCCTATACCTGTTCCTGTGCCACCGGCTACAAAGGTATCGATTGTTCCGAGGACATTGATGAATGTGACCAGGGTTCACCTTGTGAGCATAATGGTGTCTGTGTCAATACGCCTGGTTCGTTTAGATGCAACTGTACGCAGGGATTCACGGGTCCCCGTTGCGAAACGAACATCAATGAATGTGAATCGCATCCTTGTCAAAATGAAGGCAGCTGTTTGGATGATCCTGGTACTTTCCGTTGCGTTTGCATGCCCGGCTTCACTGGTACCCAATGCGAAATTGATATCAACGAATGCCAATCGAATCCCTGCTTGAACGGTGGCATCTGCAATGACATGATCAATGGCTTCAAATGCTCTTGTGCCTTAGGATTTACCGGATCCCGCTGTCAAATCAATATAGACGATTGCCAGTCGCAGCCTTGTCGTAATAACGGCATATGCCGTGATTCTATAGCCGGTTATACCTGCCAATGTCCTCCCGGCTATACGGGTCTGTCGTGTGAAATCAACATCAACGATTGTGATTCGAATCCCTGTCATCGCGGCAAATGTATTGATGGTGACAATCGTTTTACCTGCGTTTGTGATCCTGGCTTTACCGGTTATCTGTGTCAAACGCAAATCAATGAATGTGAATCCAATCCTTGCCAATATGGTGGCCATTGTGTGGACCGTGTAGGCTCTTATGTGTGCCATTGCTTGCCTGGCACATCTGGCAAGGATTGTGAGATCAATGTCAACGAATGTCACAGCAATCCTTGTAATAATGGCGCCACTTGCATTGACGGCATTAATAAATACACTTGCCAGTGTGTGCCCGGTTTTACGGGTGTCCATTGCGAGATTAACATCAACGAATGTGCCTCTAATCCATGTGCCAACAATGGTGTCTGCATGGATTTGGTTAACGGTTATAAATGCGAATGCCCTCGGGGTTTCTATGATCCCCGTTGTCTCAGCGACGTGGATGAGTGTGTCTCAAATCCCTGCATAAATGATGGCCGTTGTGAGGATAGCATTAACGATTTTATTTGCCACTGTCCTCCTGGCTATGGTGGCAAACGTTGCGAGATCGATATCGATGAATGCTCCTCGAATCCTTGCCAACATGGTGGTTTCTGTGTGGACGAACTGAATGCCTTTAAGTGTCAATGTATGCCCGGTTATACGGGCTTAAAATGTGAAACTAATATTGACGACTGCATTAATAATCCCTGTGCCAATGGTGGCACTTGCATTGATAAGGTTAACGGCTATAAATGTGTGTGCAAGGTACCCTATACCGGCCAGGACTGTGAATCGAAATTGGATCCTTGTGCCACCAATCGTTGCCGAAATGATGCCAAGTGTACGCCTTCACCAAACTTTTTGGATTTCTCTTGCACCTGTAAACTGGGCTACCATGGCCGTTATTGCGATGAAGACATCGACGAATGTAAGCTGTCTACACCCTGTCGTAATGGTGCCACTTGCCACAATGTTCCCGGCTCGTATAGATGCATATGTGCTAAAGGCTATGAAGGCCATGACTGCGCTATAAACACGGACGACTGTGCCTTATTTCCCTGCCAAAATGGAGGCACCTGTTTAGATGGCATAGGCGATTATACGTGCCTCTGTGTCGATGGTTTTGATGGCAAACACTGCGAGACTGATATCAATGAATGCTTAAGTATGCCTTGTCAGAATGGTGCCACTTGCAGGCAGTATGTGAACTCCTATACCTGTACCTGCCCCTTGGGCTTCTCCGGTATCAATTGCCAGACCAACGATGAAGATTGTACGGAAAGTTCTTGCATGAATGGTGGCACCTGCATTGATAGCATCAACAGCTACAATTGTTCCTGTTTGCCTGGTTACACTGGCTCGAACTGTCAATATAAGATCAACAAATGTGACTCCCAGCCCTGTCAGAATGGCGCCACTTGTCATGAGAATGGTGATGAATACACCTGTCACTGTTCTTACGGTTATACTGGCAAACAATGTACCGATTATGTTGACTGGTGCACCAAATCGCCATGTGAGAACGGTGCCACTTGCACGCAAAATAAAAATCAATTCAATTGCCGTTGTGCTCCCGGCTGGACCGGTAAATTATGTGATGTTGAAATGGTCTCATGTAGTGATGCGGCTATACGTAAAGGTGTCTCCTTGGAACAACTGTGTAACAATGGTACGTGCAAAGAACACGGCAATATTCATCGTTGTTATTGCAAGCAGGGCTATACGGGCAGTTATTGCCAGCAGGAAATCAATGAATGTGAATCTCAGCCTTGTCTAAATGGTGGTACTTGCCGTGATTTAATTGGCTCATATGCTTGTGTTTGCCGTAAAGGATTCCAAGGTCAGAACTGTGAACTGAACATAGACGATTGCTCTCCCAATCCCTGTCAAAATGGTGGTACCTGCCATGATTTGGTGAATACTTTCAGTTGCTCTTGTCCTCCTGGTACGGCGGGTTTGATATGCGAAGTAAACGAAAACGACTGCAAAAGAGGCTCGTGTCACAACAATGGCACGTGCATAGATCGTGTAGGCGGTTTTGAGTGTGCCTGTCCGCCTGGCTTTGTGGGATCACGTTGTGAAGGCGATATTAATGAGTGTCTCTCCAATCCCTGTTCCAATGCTGGCACTCTGGATTGCGTACAATTGGTCAACAACTATCACTGCAACTGTAAGCCGGGCTACATGGGTCGTCACTGTGAAAACAAAGTCGACTTTTGCGCCAACTCACCTTGCCAAAATGGTGGCATTTGTTCACCCAAACAGGGTGGACATCACTGCCTGTGTACTGAGGGATTTTATGGCAAAAATTGTGAATTCTCCGGACATGACTGTGATTCGAATCCCTGCCAAGCTGGCGCTTGTATAATAGACGATGGTGGCGGCTATCGGTGTGAATGCCCTCGAGGCACTGAAGGACGCCACTGTGAACGTGACACAATGGATGAATGTACACCAAATCCATGTCTACAAGGAGCTGCCTGTGACAATCTGTTGGGTGATTTTGTCTGCTTCTGCCCGGCCAAATGGTCAGGCAAACGTTGTGAGAGTTATGATTCCAATTACCCGGGTTGGGTTTTAGATCCCTCACGAGGCGCCTTAAACAAATATGCCAAGGACTTGGAGTACCAACGTGAAATGTGTACCAAGAGAGGCTGCGAACAAAAGACAGGCAACCATGTCTGTGATGCCGAATGCAATACTTATGCCTGCAACTTTGATGGCAATGACTGTTCGCTGGGCATCAATCCTTGGGTTAATTGTACGGCGCCCATAGAGTGCTGGCGTGTCTTTATGGATGGCAAGTGTAATGAAGAGTGCAACAATGCTGCCTGCTTGTTCGATGGTCGTGATTGTGAAAAGAAGTTGCAGCCCTGTAATCCCGTCTATGATGCCTATTGTCAGAAACACTACGCCAATGGTTTCTGTGATTATGGCTGCAATAATGCCGAGTGTAACTGGGATGGTTTGGATTGTGAAAATGCCGCTGAACCACCCAATCTAGCTGATGGCGCCATTTCAGTAATAGTTTTAATGGATTTAAAACAGTTCCGCGAACAACAAGTCGTATTCCTGCGTGAAATGGGCCATCATCTGCGAACCACAGTGCGCATTAAAAAGGATACCATGGGCAATGACATGATATTCTCCTGGAAAGGTACTCAGCCCATTAATGACATACAAAATACCGAATTTGGACGCAAGAATAAGATATTATTCACCGAACGCATAGGCCAAACGGGTATACAAGTGTATTTGGAAATTGATAACCGCAAATGTATCGAATGCTTCTATAGTGCTTCTGAAGCTGCTGAATTCCTGGCCGCTACTGCCTCCAAATATACGTTATCATCCAAATTTCCCATCTACAGTGTTCGAGGAGTCACTAACCCCGGTGAAGATGTTATGGAGTCGCCTACAAATGTGAAGTACGTTACCTTGGGCATTATCTTGGTTGTTTTGGCCTTTGCCTTGTTTGGTGTATTGGTTACGACTCAAAGAAAGCGCGCTGCTGGTATTACCTGGTTCCCTGAAGGTTTCCGTACTCCAACCATAAATCCTCAACGCCGTCGCAGGGATCCTACAGGACAAGAGATGAGAAATCTGAATAAGAATCCCTCAATGGCTTGTATGAGCAACGATGTCAATATGAATTCCGGCCATATGGGTCATGCTCCTCAGTGGTCAGACGATGAATCGGATATGCCCCAGCCGAAGCGTTTACGCAACGATCATGGTGGCTATGCTAGTGACCATACCATGGTAACCGATTACGAAGAGGCTGATAATCGAGTTTGGTCTCAGGCCCATTTAGATGTAGCCGATGTGCGATCCTCGATAATGACACCACCTGCTCATCAAGATGGTAAGCATGAAGTCGATGTAAGAGGACCCTGTGGCATGACTCCCCTTATGGTGGCCGCTGTTAGAGGAGGTGGCATTGATACGGGTGAAGATATCGAACAATCGGATGATGCCACAGCTCAAGTTATATCTGATCTCTTGGCTCAGGGAGCAGAATTAAACGCCACTATGGATAAAACCGGAGAAACCTCATTGCATTTGGCTGCACGCTACGCCAGAGCTGATGCCGCAAAACGATTACTAGATGCTGGAGCTGATGCCAATTGTCAGGATAACACCGGACGTACACCTTTACATGCAGCTGTTGCGGCCGATGCCATGGGTGTCTTCCAGATACTCTTGAGAAATAGAGCCACCAATTTGAACGCTCGTATGCATGATGGTACCACACCCCTGATTTTGGCAGCACGTTTAGCAATTGAGGGTATGGTTGAAGACTTGATTACTGCCGATGCTGATATAAATGCCGCCGATAATTCCGGTAAAACTGCTCTCCATTGGGCTGCAGCCGTTAACAACACCGAGGCTGTTAATATTCTGTTAATGCATCATGCCAATCGCGATGCTCAAGACGATAAAGACGAAACTCCCTTGTTTTTGGCCGCCCGTGAAGGTTCCTATGAAGCCTGTAAAGCTTTACTGGACAACTTTGCGAATCGTGAAATTACCGATCATATGGACCGTTTACCTCGAGATGTCGCCTCAGAACGTTTACATCACGATATTGTAAGACTGTTGGATGAACATGTGCCCAGATCTCCACAGATGATTGCTATGGCACCACAAACAATGATTGCCTCACCACCGCCCGGTAGTCAACCACAAATGATTACTCAGCCGACAGTAATAACAGCCGGCAAACAGCCGTCTAAAGCAGCCCAGGCTAAGGCGGCCAAGAAGGCGAAACTTTTGGAAGGCAGCCCAGATGGTCTGCTCGATAATGGGGGCAGTTTGAGACGTAAACCGAGTTCAAAAAAGGGTTTAGGTCAGGCCTCAAAAAAGGGCAACAACAGCAGCAACCTTACGGCATCTCAGCTGCTGAATGGCTTGGCTGGTGGCCAGACAGTGCAAAACCCCGGCTCGGTGGAGAATCAACAGCAGCAATTGCTGGATGCAGCACTCAGTTCAGTGGACTCGCCGCCACCAACAGCCCTCACAAGTCAACCGAGTCCCTACGATACGACGTCAATGTATTCGAATGCAATGACCGGCGGCGGCGGACCGCCAACCAACAACAATCATCACAACGATCTGCTGGGGAACAGCAACGTAAAGCACCCGCCGAGTTATGAAGACTGTGTAAAGGTGAGTGTGAGAGAAAAAAATTCTTTTCATTTGAAATGATTTTCTTATTTGATTGATAATCAATTGAATTTTTATGAACAGAATGCCCAGTCTATGCAATCTCTGGTGCCACAGCAGAGCCATGACATGATCAAAATGGAAAATTATGGCTATTCAATGGGTTCGCCCTTTCATCAGGAGCTGATGAATGGCAATCAAAATGCAACGAACGGTTTAAACGGCAACAATTTAATGGGTGGCCATGAGCAAGGCCTTAGTCCACCCTATTCCAATCAGTCGCCACCACACTCGGTACAATCAAACATGGCATTATCACCTCATGCTTATTTGGGTAAGTGCTCTCTCGCACAGTCTCTAAAGAAAATACTTGTTGATGTGCTAAATTAATTTTCTCTTGTTTTTCTCTTGTTTTTTTGTAGGTTCTCCCTCTCCTGCCAAGTCAAGACCCAGTTTGCCAACATCACCCACCCACATGCAGGCAATGCGCCATGCCACACATCAAAAGCAATTTTGTGGCAGTAATTTAAACAATTTATTGGGTGGCAGCAGTGCTGCAGCAGCGTTACAAACACAAAACTCGCCCAACAGCATGAATTTCCAAACTCCCAGCAGTCAAAATTCACCCGTTAGTTTGGGTATTATATCGCCTACTGGCAGTGATATTGGCATTATGATGGCCAATCAACAGCAGCAGCAGCAACAACAACAACAGCAACAACAACAACTACAGCAACAGCAGCAGCAGCAACAACAACAACAAAATAAAAATAGTGCAATAATGCAAACAATGCAACAACAACAGCAACAGCAACAACAGCAAATGGGTGCGAACAATAATGGCGGCGTTGGTCCAGCTATGGATTTTAGTTCGGCTGGCTTAGATTTGAATAGTTTTTGTGGATCACCGGGTTAGTATAATTAAAATTAAGATACTTTTCGTAGCAAATTTAAATAATTTTTCAATTTCTAGACTCATTTCACTCGGGTCAAATGAATCCACCGTCCATACAAAGTTCAATGTCGGCGTCATCACCGTCGACCGCTAACATGCTATCGCCATCATCACAACACAATCAGGCCTTCTATCAGTACCTGACACCGCCCAGCCAACATTCGGGCAGCCATACGCCCCAGCATATGGTACAAACGCTCGATAGCTATCCTACACCATCACCCGAATCTCCCGGACATTGGTCCAGCTCGTCGCCACGTTCCGACTGGTCCGAAGGTGTACAATCGCCAGCTGCCAATAATCTTTATATATCAGGTGGCCATCAGGCCAATAAGGGCTCTGAGGCGATTTACATTTGACAATGAAAGTAAAAAGGGAGGTCAATTGTATAACTCTCTCTCTCTCTCTCACTGTAGTTAAGAGAAACAAACAACCTTTTAAGGGCGCAAGCATCATATTTTTATTGGTGCATTAAAGAAAAATATTATTACATACATGCATATGTATGCATGTATGTATGTATATGTAGGTTAAAAGCAACATATTTTTTTAGGAAAAATATTTAAAACAACACACATTATTTTTATATGTTTTTTTATTTTGTTTTGTTTTGTTTTTTTTTAACAAACGAAATCGATCTAAACTGTGCTTAGTTTGTAAGGTTAAGGAGAAAATTTATTTACGAAGCAAGCCTTGTTGTATGGTTTTTAAAACTCAAACAAGGTGGGCCAGCAGAAACTTAGTTAAGCATTAAAACAAGCCATACTTTTTAAGCTTAAAACAATCATACATACACACACACACACACACATACATTGTACATACATGTACAACAACAAGAAAGAATAGTGAAAAGATGTGTAGAACAAAAACCCTTTTTTTTATATTTTGTATAGAACAACGATTAAAAGAAATTAAAAAAAAAAGAAAAATAATAAGAATAATACGAAATCAGCTTAAATAAATGAAACTCATTTTGAGAATCTCTAACTTTATACACACACACACTCCCCCCCCCCCCCCAAATACCTTTTTACAAGTTAATTTCATATTGCAATTGCAAAAGAAAAAAGAAAAGAAAAGAAAGGAAAGGAAAACAAAAATCTCAATTTAATTTAAATGTAGATTTTAATAGTATTTTATTAAACAAACAAGAAAAAACAATTAAAATATTCTCATAAATATACTGTACTTTTATAAGAGGGTATATAAATGGTAAAGCAGAAAATGTCAAGGAAAGATGAAATGGAATGGAATAGGGAACAAGAAATTCAACAGGGAGGAAAATGTTTAATTTTTAAAACTTAATTGAGCTTACACACAGTTACTAAATTATACGTACGGTTAACAAATTTCAGAATTTTTTTAACTAATCCGTTTTCGTTGAAAATCTTTATAGTTTCCTTGATGTTAAGACGGTCTTTTGCATTGGTTAAAAAATTTCTAAAATTCAACTGAATTGTGGCCCTGCACAGGCCCACAAAGGTATGCATCCGATTAACATATTTCACAAATTTCTGAACCAAAGCAAAAGACCGTCTTAAAATCGAAGAAAGATGTCAGACAATTAAAACGGATGTACACATATACACAGGCCCACAAAAGTTAACAAATTTCAGAAATTTTTTAACCAAGACCGTCTTAAAATCGAGGAAAGTTCTCAGACAATTACAAAGATTTTCAACGAAAACGGATTAGTTAAAAAAATTTCTGAAATTTGTTATCCGTATGTATACTTCTGTGGCTATGTGTATTTAATTTTATCTTGAGATCATAATTCTTTTTTAAACTTATTTAAAATTTAATTTTTTTTTAGAAAAAAAGCCCCGTATCAGAAAAACAAATTGTAATTCAAATCTTGCTCCAGCGAGATGAAGCGGCTTGTTCCCAAAAATCATATAGCACCCGTTTTTCTAGCGGAGCACATACACACATACAGATAGAATTCATTTTTTGAACGCACTATCTGTATGTGGAACTCCCTACCTGTAGAAGTCTTTACTGTCACTTATAAAGAGATTCAAATATAAAGTCCACAAACACTATACCCTCTGCCGTCTTTCTTACAGCCTATTTTCCAAATTCCAACACA
The DNA here is from genome assembly GCA_932273835.1 of Sarcophaga variegata. Lineage (NCBI taxonomy): Eukaryota > Metazoa > Arthropoda > Insecta > Diptera > Sarcophagidae > Sarcophaga > Sarcophaga variegata. Next base: position 146,281,908 of record OW026358.1, read on the forward strand.
AAAAACTGTATTAAAAGGGGCCATCCCCTGAGTGTTGACCCTAAAAGAAAGGATACATTTTATTCAGATTTAAAATATAATTGCATTCCAGATTTTGGTAAACCTTTAACCCATTTCGCTCCGAGATTAAATTTTATTTTTTGTTTAAGAAGAAAAATACTTTTTTTTAGGGTAATAGGACGGACCTACTGATGTCAAAAATCAGCTCAAAAAATTTTTCCGACCTTTCGTTTTCCCAGAAACGCCAGTGTTCGAAATTTCGAACAGACAAGTTTACACATATGTGAAGGCACGCATGTGCATGTAAATCATATTTTTAAAATTTTATAAAACGTTTACATATATTGGCAGTAATTCCTCATAATTATTTTTTTAATTTTGTTTGGTTTATTATTTTTAAAAATGAATTTAAAGTGTGCAAAAATATGGGTTGAAGAAATTTACCCCTAGCATCGGGGGGAGGGGTTTTTATTTTCCTAAAGTTGAGACCTAATACCAAAACGCAAATTTTTTTGAAATTTTACCTTTTAGTTTGAAAAAAGAAGATTTCTACTGTTCGAAAAATCGAACAGCGAAGCGAAATGGGTTAATAAAAATTTCTTCTATGAATTAATTACTTCTGTTTGAAAAAGATTTCCGCGTTTCTTTTATTTAAAGCGTTCATCATTGTTAATATTTTGCATAATTGCTTACTCACTTACTTACTTTAATGACTATATAACAATCGATTACTCTTTAACACGTTCATCGCCACGATAATATCAGAAAAATTTTCACATGAGCCGCGGTGACACATATATGACTGACATGACCCTATATTTATACTTTTTTTTCGACAAGCCGTGTCGCATCCAAAAAAGATACAACAAGTATTAACCTGTTGTTTTGAACACAGCGTCGTTTGTGTCGGACATTTCTGATTTACCAAATCTCGTACGTCAGACACATATGACTGACATGGCTCATGCAGAACTTCTAGCGTCATACACATATTGCTGACATGGCGATGAACGTGTTAATCTGAATTAAAATTGACTTTAGAACGCAATTCCTTATGTCAACATCGAAGTTTTGGCCCTTCCTCTTGAACGATTTCTTTTAAATACGTTATCGAAAGTATTCTTATTCATGCGCCCGACCTAATCAACTCAACGCAATTACTGGAATTTAATGCGTTCAACTATATCAGTTAAAGTCTCTGTAAAGCTTAGAAAACTTTAATGGTTTACCCAATGTATGTACTTATTTCCATTACAAAGTATTTTTCTTAAGAAAAAACTAAAAACACTCATTAATTGAATTCCGATGTAATCGTAAAGTTCGTAGTTGCATCTCTCTCAGTATGCGATGTAGGTGAAAATTAAGCCTCATATCTAATATCTTTTATTTTCCTACAGGCGTTTTCTCTGTACCATTTATGTAAACTTATAACGACGATATATATTCTCAAAATTCCTCAAGAAGAAGAAGAAGAAATTGTATATTCATTAAAAATTAAATTTTATTTAAATTAGATTTTCGTAATTAAGCTTTAAATTAATTAATTTTTTTTGTTTCTTTTGTTTTTATAAATATTTTTTAAACAAACTGTAGAAGACAAATTCTTAAATTTAAAACTTTTTAAGTGTAAAAGTAAAAGTAAATTTTATTTTTTAATTTTTTTTATACTGAAAAAAAAAAAACGAAATGTAATAATTCTTAATTTAATAGTTAAAACCTTTTAAATCTATGAGAGAATAAAAAAAAACAAACGAATTATTTAGTTGAATATCATTATTATTATTATTAATTGTAATTAATAAGTAAAGATAACTGCTGTTTATTATTTTTTTTTTTTTTATTATTATTATTTTATAATTATCCGAACCTAATGCTTCCAATTTTATTTTTTAATATATAAAAATATATATATTTTTTGTTTACTTAATAAACTATTGAATTCTTTGAAAAAAAGAAGAAAAAACGAAACAATATATCATTAATAAACAATCCTAATTTTTTTTTAATTTTAATAGATTTTAATTTATTAATAAATTTTTTTATTTTTTTGTATTATTTTTTAAAATAATTTCCCTTTTTTTATTTAGTTTAGTTCGAAGCATTTTTAGGGATTTTGTTTTTTTTAATAATTTTTAAAAGAAAAACATGAATCAAACAATTCATATGTAAAAAGTATCTCAAACTAAATAAAATAAAATAAAATACTTAGTTTTTTAAATTATAATAATTATTTAAACAATAAGCTGCAAACAAAATTTAATTATAACAACAAAAAAAAGCCTTTAATTAATTACTTTTCATTTGTAATTTTGTGTCTATTAATTTGTACATTGTAAAAATTGTCTAAATTCAGTTAAAAAAAAACTACATTTTTATTTTTAATATACATATATATTTTTTTAATTTTTAATTATATTAATTAATTTAAGCTTTATCAAGAAGAAAACAACAAAAAAAAACTATAAAAAATAATTAAAAATCCCATTTAAAATAAAAGTAAAAGTAAGACATTATTCACCACACTTAGTTTTTAGTAATTTTAAGTGCTAAACATTTTTTTATAATTTTTTTTTAAATAATTTAAATGTTTATTTAATAAGTTTAAATATGATTATTTTTTAATGCCACACACATTTATACAATTTATATTATGTGTGTTTATTTATCTTTTAAAATGCTGCTGTAATTTGTAATAGTTTTTCTGTTTTCTTTCTACATTTAGTATGCATATATCCTTGCTAGCATCCTCGTTATAATATACAAAAAACCATACAATAATTATGTTTCATTTTCAAATCTGTTGTATTTCCTCTTTACATTTTCTATTCGTCTCTTCTGTATATCTAATTTATACTCTTGTCTCTTCCCCCATGTCCTTTTTTAATTTTGCGCTTTATTATGCTTATTTTAAAAATATAAATAATTTTTTTTATACATACAATCATATTTGTACAGTACATGAGCCCAAATTGTGTACTGTTTAAATAAAAATACAATATTATAATTGTTAAAAAAAAATAACGAAAATATTGTTTTGTTTAACCAGAAGTTTTATAGCTCAAGCAGGTTATTTCTATAAACTTTCAAGAAGATCATGTGGACACTCTACGAAACCAATTTTATCTGTCTTAGCTGATCGCGGTAAGAAGAAACAGTCCTAGTTAAATATTCTTTATCGGCTATGAAATACAAAAACATTTACAGTCCTTTAAAAAGCATATACTTTGGCTGAAAGAAACCTTTCCTGTGAAATAGAATCGTCACTGAATTCAAATTTCGGATATAGATCTATAAATATAGCACGGTATTTGGCTTCATCTCTTGGTCGAGTGCACCCAGTTGTAAGGGTTTGCTAAAATATCTCTTAAACAACAAGGATGCGCATTCCTGAGCCCACAATCTAAGTCCCCCAATAGAGTGGGGGATCCACATTGATAGCGTTAAAGCCCTGTTTCTTCTATTTACCCTCTTCATCATCAAGAGATTAAGCGGATTAAAATTATTAGAAGTCTCCACACAAAAACAGATTCTCGCTACACTCAAGATATACACATAACCACAGAAGTATACATACGGATAACAAATTTCAGAAATTTTTTTAACTAATCCGTTTTCGTTGAAAATCTTTGTAATTGTCTGACAACTTTCCTCGATTTTAAGACGGTCTTTTGCCTTGGTTCAGAAATTTGTGAAATTTGTAAATCGGATGCATACCTTTGTGGGCCTGTGCAGGGCCACAATTCAGTTCAATTTCAGAAATGTTTTAACCAATGCAAAAGACCGTCTTAACATCAAGGAAACTATAAAGATTTTCAACGAAAACGGATTAATAAAAAAATTTCGGCAATTTTTTAACCGTACGTATAATTTAGTAACTGTGTGTACATATGTATGTGGGTACATACATATGTATGTAGAAGATAGAAGAGTATGTGGCAAATTATTATATCAAAATGCCGCAAAAAACTTCCAGTTCCAACTCTTAATTGCAACTGCAATTCTCTAAGGCTTGAAGAATTTTACTTTTCGAATCGAAATACGCGATAACCCCCCTGGTAAAGAAGCTACAATCAACAACTAAACAGGTGCAACCATAATCTTTTAGACAAACTTGTACGAATGTAGTATACTTAACTTTCTGATGCCAACACATGATTGATGATTAAATCCGCAAGAATGATTGATACAATTACCATACAATTTTATTTAACCACTCTTATCTTTCAAACTTAGAAAAAAACACAAAAAAGGAGTCCAAAGTCTGACAATAACGAAAAAGGTACCTTCCTTTACAAAACACAGTTAAAAATTAATACTTAAATTTATTTCTGACTACTTTTGTGGCATAATTTACTACTGATTCTAGCAATCATTCATCAATTCTCCTTTTTGCTTTCCTCGACCTCAGATGTCGCAGTTGTTGTCACAGTAGTCGCCTCCACATTTTCTTTCTCTTCCGGCTTGTCTGACGCAGATTCATTATTTTCTAATTTCTTCTTTGCACCCGGATAGGGACACACACCACCTTTGCACTCAAAGGGAAATTCTGGGCCAGCTTTGATGACATTACCCTGAGCATCTTTTTTCTGCCAGGGATTCCAATAGCGCAGCACAATTGGCTGAATGAATTTGTGCCAAATATAGAGCAGCACGGGTATAATGAAACAAGGAACACACACCATAATTGCTAAGTAAGTGGAATGTAGAGTTTAGGATCAAAAACAATTAGGAAAATTTCGTTTTATATTTAAAGATTTTAAAATATTCTGTTTTTTATATATGAAATTTAATTAAATTTTGTTTAATTACAAAGAATGACGTATGAATTGTACTAAAATAATGACAGCTGCAAGCGAATAATAATAACAGTCAGCTGACTAATACAAGTGCAATGTTGCCAGTAACCAACTTCACATTATTTTTTTTAGAATTTTAAATAAAATTTAGTGACACAATGGCAACATTACGTTCGTTGAGTGTAGTATCGACCTGTCGGTAACCCAATGACTTCGTTAGTGGAGATGAAAATGTTTATTCTAGACACACACCAGTTAATTCTTCATTGCTTGTACAATGATCAACGGTGAAATATTTCGAATAACGGCAATTTGGTGAATTTGTTTTATTCACCACTTCGTACAAAATTCATCATACTTTGCAAAAACTCACCACGTTAGAAACACACTACGCTAAAAAGTAAATAATTTTTTGGTCTGTCCGTCAAATTTGACCAAATTCTCAACAACACACAAAAAACACAACCCCGTTCTTACCCGACGACGCACACAAATTCCATTTCACACTCTTCTTTAATTTTCATTTTACAAAGACTGCGCGAAACGTTATTTGATTTTTTAACGAACAAAAAATTTTTTGAACTACCAGCATTGCCAGGAGGGAAAAAATTCTGTAATCAACACCTAAAATAGTTAACAAGGCAACTCTATATTATATGCTATCGGCAACTCTGACCACTAAAGTAAAGTAAAAGAAGACGTCATTTTGTTATTTTACTTTAATGTCAAATTAGAAGTAGATTTTCAACGAAGCTGTGCGGTCGTGGTGTTTTAATTTGTAGTTTTTAATTCTATTCCTCTTCGGTTTTGTTCAATACGTTTGTTTTTTGCCACTTATTGTTTTAAATTTCCATAATTAATTAATAAATAATCAAATGAATTAAAAAAGAGAAAGAAAAATTGTACATTAAATAAAATATAAAAAATTATTAATTGAATCTAATAAGAAAAAAAATAGTGAAAAGAAGAAAAAATAATAAGTAATAAAAATTTAAGGCTGCCGACAATGAATATAAAGTGAGTGGCAAGTGCTTAAATATTAATTTTAAATTAAAAAAAGTGTCGTCTTTCTTTTTTGTAATTGTAAAAAAATAAAAATATAAAATAATAAAATTTCTTTGGATGATTCAAACGGTATATGAATATAAAAAGAGAAGAAAAAAAAAAACGACGGTGAAAACAATCAGTTGATCGCATTCATACAGTTACTAATACCAAAACAACAACAACAACGGGCAAAAATAGTAACATCAAGGTAAATTTGTTGTTTTTTTCTCTTCTGTTCAACCAACGAGAGGGAGCAGCATTTAAAAAACGTACCCGAACAACAACAGCAACAAGAACAGCTACTACTACCAACATTTGAAAACAACTCTTCTTATTAAACCTCACAACACACTACCATAACAACAGCAACACATTAACAATGTGGAGCCCAACACATATTAAAGTGACAAGTAAGTAAACAATAATAATAATAAATATATTAAACAAAAACAACAACAAATCATGCATATATGTATGACTGGCTGTGACTGGTATGAATAATATTTTGGAATTTCTGAATATATTTTCTGATTCTTCTTCTTCCTTTTGTTATTGTTTGACGTGAAGAGGCCATTGTGTAAATGTGTGAGTGTTAACAGCACGAAGGCATTTTAGCTGAAGGTATTTTTGCAAAAAATTATTTTGTTTTGCATATTTTTATTTATAATTATTATAATACACAACAATACATATTATAATCATTATAATATATGTATGTATAATTGCTATTGTTAGTAGTTGGTTTCTCTTTGTTTTGTTTATTTTTGTCTCGTAAAATAAAAGAATATTCGCAGTTTTGTTTCTATTTTTGTGTTTGCCTGATGACAACGTTAATGATCATTAAATTGAAAATTAATTTGATGACAGTATTTTTAAAAGCAATGTTCTTCCGTTTATTTTCATTAATTTTCACAAAACCTCGTAAAATGTTTAGAAATTAATAAAATACTGCCGCACCCATTCAAAATTATTAATCCCAACCATTAACAGTTTGAGTTGTTATTTCTTTTTTTATTTATTTTGTTGTAATATTTTGCCGTTGCACGAAACATGTTAAAAAGATAATAAAAAAAAAACGGAAAATGTAATAATTTGCAGAAGTACACAGGCAACCAAACATGAATAAAACGAAAATTTCTTTTTTTTGTTTTCTTCAATTTTCATAAACAAGAACACAAGCAAAGTGTCTTATTGACACAAAAAAAAAGAAGAAAAACAGAGAAAAAAAAAGTGGAAAAGAAACAAGTGGGGACGGGTTTTGTTTTTATAACAATTTTCGCAATTTACTCTTAACATATGCATCATAGAGATGCCAAGGCTATTATTTTAACTGGGTTTCAGTGATTAAGAGAAAATAACTTTAAAGTCACCGTGGTCTAGTAAGCAGTGTGTTGGCTTATTAGATTTGAGCTTGTAGCTCAAATCCTAGCGCAGATATGTATATCGTATAAAACGAAATACGAAAAAATAATTCATCAGAGACTTTCTCTCAGCAGTCCTCTGGCAAAAAATCCTGAAAAGTTTTTCAAATCATAGATAAATTTAACACACACACAAAATAGCTGGTGAAAGAAGCTAATCCTGACTAAATGGTTGTAATCACCAATTAAGTAAGTAACATTAAAGCCCTTAAATGCTCTTGTTACAGTAGCAGGTAGCAAAAATAGTTGAATCGGCCAAAAGACACTTAAATTGGCCAATAGCGAAGTGGCATGACGTTCTTTGGACTGCTGAGACCCTAATATTATTATTCTTTTATTGGAAATTTTTTTGAGGCCGAAATTTTCCTACAATATTTCGGATTCTCAACCACCATAGCCATTTTCAACGTCAACACTAAATTTTGTGGATCTTCCAAATCGACGCCTCCGGTTCTATAACATTCTAAGTCGAAAAAGTGTGTTTTGAGTTATGAGGTCTCAACGTTTTCACGCGATATACGATTATATGTGTATTCTAAGTAGATTTTTCCCTATAACTTCGGAACGGATCGGCGCATCTTAACCAAATTTTGGCAGTATTTAAGTTAGAGAACGTAGAATTTAAAAGTGCAAGAACATTAAAAACGTCTAAGTACACTTAGAACGTTATAGAATGGAGGCGTCGAAATGATATTAAGTTGCATTGGGCTGCGGATTTGCCACCCCTGGCCAATTCATCCGCTCTACAGCTATCACTTTAAAGTGTTTGTCATTGGAAGAATAAAACTGTGCGGTTTTGCAGTTATGAGTTCAATCATGCATAGGCAGTTGTTGACTGCTTTCTAAAAAAGTTTAGCCTTTTCAACAGAGATTGTGAATGTCATTCTCTTAAGTGTTTGTAAACAAATTGGCCTTAATCATTTTACGCTTTAAATTACATCTCGATAATTTAAAATTACTTACTTATCGTCATTCGTTGCTGCTTTTGCGGTTCTCTACGACTTTTTTTTCTTTTGCTGAATCTAATACAACTATAGGGTCTAATGATGAATAATTCTCATATCATTACTAGGCTCTTTTGAAAGCATTGTTATAATATATATATATATGGCCATAAATGTACCGAACGAAGTTTTATTTAAATTTATAAAATGAAACCGCATTTGCTTTAAAATAAATTTATTTGCAATACATTATATGTACACGTTTATAAAGGGTGTTTTTTTATAGAGGTATAGAACTTTAAGTTGCAATAAAACAACGATGGATTATTCGATTGACATGAATTTTATTTATCCGAAAGATAATCTTGTGGCATTACATTTTAAATATGATTTCTGGCATATGACCGCCACGGCTGGCGCGGATGTAGTCCAATATGGACGTCCAATTTTCGATGACTTTTTCCCACATTTGTGGCCGTATATCGGCAATAATACGGCGAATTTTGTCTTCCAAATGGTCAAGCGTTTGTGGCTTTACCGCATAGACCAATGACTTTTCATAGCCCCACAGAAAGTAGTCTAGCGGTGTTAAATCACAAGATCTTGGAGGCCAATTCACAGGTCCAAAACGTGAAATTAGGCGGTCACCAAACGTGTCTTTCAATAAATCTATTGTGGCACGAGCTGTGTGACATGTTGCGCTGTCTTGTTGAAACCACATCTCCTGGACATCATGGTTATTCAATTCAGGAATGAAAAAGTTTGTAATCATGGCTCTATACCGATCACCATTGACTGTAACGTTCTGGCCACCGTCGTTTTTGAAAAAGTACGGACCAATGATTCCACCAGCCCATAAAGCGCACCAGACAGTCAGTTTTTCTGGATGTAACGGTGTTTCCACATACACTTGAGGATTACCTTCATTCCAAATGCGGCAGTTTTGTTTGTTGACGTAGCCATTCAACCAGAAGTGCGCTTCATCGCTAAACAAAATTCGCTTATGAAAATCGGGAACAACGGTAATCTCGTTTTGGGCCCATTCGACGAATCTACGCCTTACTTGATGATCGTTTGGCTTCAAATCATGCACGAGTTGGATTTTGTAAGCACGCAAACCAAGATCCTTCCGCAAAATCTTCCATAAAGTGGATGGACACAGATCCAATTCCTGTGCTCGATGGCGGATGGACTCATTCGGGTCTTCCTCAATGCTACGCTCTACAGCAGCAATAGCTTCTTCTGTACGCACCGTACAGCGTCTCTGGGGATGCGAGTTATCAATAAAAGTAAACGTGGTGCGAAAACGTTCCATGGTTAATCGAATTAACTGCTCTGATGGACGATTTTGTCGACGATAAAATGGACGTAGTGCGCGATACGTTTTCCGCACAGAACCATTATTTTCGAAATAAAATTGAACTATTTGCAAGCGTTGTTCAGGCGTGAGTCTATTCATGATGAATTGCCAAACCAAACAGAGAATAAATCACTTGACAGCTGTTAAATCGGTCGCCATCTTGAAAAGTAATGCCAACTTAAAGTTCTATACCTCTATAAAAAACACCCTTTACATTATTAGTAATCATTTATTAGTAATCATTGTACTCTGAGTAGTTTTATTATCAAAATTTTAAAAAGAGTTTTAAAAACGTTGATAAGAATTCCTTCCTCTGCTAACAAATTATTAGTGTGTGTGACACATTCTTAAAGAATTCGATAATTTTTAAATTTTATTTTTTTTTTTTTGTTTTTTGTTAAGCATATTTAACACTTTTTTTTCCAAAACTTGTTCATTAATTATCTCTTTGTCTTGTTGTGGGAAGGTTAGACACAATAGAGAGTAAAGTTTTTGACTTTGTTTAACACTTTCCCTCCTGTGAAAAATTCTTTCATTTTTTAAAAATTTGTTTTCATATCTTCCGGCCAATTTCATTTTTGTCTTTAGCCAGCCATTGCATTTAAACCGTTAATAATTGCGGGCTTAAAAAGCAAAAGAAAAATCTTGGATTTAAAAGTAACGTTTATGGGTCAGAAGATAACAAAAGTAAGTCACACGAAAATAATTTTGATGAATGGCTTGTAAAACAAATTGACTTTTTAAAAATTTCATATTTTGTTTACGACAGCAAAAAAGAGGAAAAACTTTATCTAAAGCATTTCATATAATATTAACGCACCGACATTTTTTATACTCATTTTTTTTCCGTTGTAAGAAATTACTCATGCATCAATATGAGGTAAAGAGTTGCACAATAAGTCAGTCTGTTGTCTATTGGGTAACTGCTATAAAATTAGTGTAAAAGAAACAAACAACAACAAAAAATTAAGAAAAAATAATTAAAAATTTTCTTAAAAGACAAATTCCTTAACCCTTAAATGGTTAAAAAAATTTAAAATATATATTTCGGTATGGTAAACTATCACAACCATTGAACTTTTTGAGGATTATCCTACTTTAGGAGTCTCTTTAAAGACCTGCAGGCTTATAACTGACGATTTTTTTTTTTCGCCGAGGAGGGGTAAATGTACCTAACCGCACCATAGAGGAAGTCGTCACATCCTCCGTGTGTGGGGCCCTCACCCACTAAATCCCCCCCTCGTCTCCTGTGGACTTGTTTGTACCCACTCCGGAACTACGGTGGTATTACTTCGGAGTGGAGTCCTTTTGGCCCTTTGGCCCCTTCATGTTCATATCCGCGTCCGGATTGCGAATCGAAAGTTGAGGAGTCATCTAAGCGTCTCCACTATTCCTTTCGTCTAGATCATCGTCTCGGTTACGCCCGGCACGTGTGACAGTATCACCTATGCCGACATGCTTACTCGTTCTGCAGCTTCAAGATCTATCTTCTTCCGTCTCAGAATGCGCTCTATATAATTCACTACCGAGGTCCAATTTTCACTACTCGCAGTCATAACGCCGACAATATTAGCGGCTGTGATCGCTCCGACTATTGACGTCAGTACAGAGCTGTAGCTCTGCCAGCGTGCACACTCGAAAACAGTGTGCTCTGCGTCATCAATTACCTCCCCTTCCTCGTACAGGCAGTAAGGGGTGGCGGCCTTGCCCATTCTGTGCAGATATTACCTAAAATATCCGTGACCCGATAGCATCTGTGTAACGTAGTAGTTTATCTCTCCAAATTTCCGACCGATCCATGGCCTTATGTCCGGGATAAGTTTCGCGGTCCATCTTCCTCTATCCTCCTCGTTACATCGTTGTTGCCATTTTGAAATGGTGTTTTCCCTGAAGTAACCGGTTATATGATTTCCAGCCGATTTCGCCTTATAACTCTCCATCCGCTCTGCCGCCAGCAGATCCACAGGGATTATACCCGCTATCACCAGTACGGCCGGAGCGGACACTGTACGGTACGCCGACGCGACACGCAATGCAGCCGTTCTCTGTACCGATACAAGTGAGTTTGCCCATCTAGTGTTTCGGCCCAACAGTTATGGATACAGTTATGGATTTCTTTAACGCTAAATGGGTGACTTCGGAAATGACGGAGAAAATTTGGCCAAGACCGGAACGAAAAGGGCAAACGAAAAGTCTGCTTAAACTTCAACGGAATGCGATCAGTGTGGTTATTGGAGTTATTACTGGACATTGTGTTATTTGCACTCATGCAAGACGCATGAGCGGAAGAAGCGGAAGGAACTTGTCAAATGCCCAACACCATGTGAGAGGAGGAAAAGGGCATTTTGCTGTCTATTACGATATAAATAGTCTAAGTTGCTTCATTAGAAGCTACGAATAGTTGAGAAAATAGAAGAAATAAAAGTCGCCGTAGTCTAGTAGGTAGTGTGTTGGCTTATTAGACGTAAAGCCAGGGTTCGAGTCCCAGGCCAGACATCAAAACAAAATACAAAAAGTATTTCATCGGCGACTTTCAGCCGATTTCTGGCAAAAACTCTGCGAATAAAATAAAATTGCCATGAAAAGTTTCTCAAAAATCTGTCGTTCGAAGTCGACTTTAAACTGTAGGTCCCACCACTCATGTATAAAATTAACACACACAACATAAGTGGCGTGAGAAACTAGGTCGTAAGCCTGACTGAAGGGTTGTAATGACCAATTATGTATGTATGTATAGAAGAAATCTTAAACTGTGGTAACACAACGTGGCTAAAGTATGTTTACCCATATCCTTAGGGTAAAAAGCTACCTCAGTCTACCTAGGAGCAGTACTTTGAACTCGAAGCTCTCATATTCTTCTCATTCTTATAGAAATCAAAAAGGTGAAATGCCTAAAGAAATGTCTCAATCCTAGCAGCTGATATGTTACCAGATGTTTTCTTCTACTGGGGAACCCCCACAGCTTCGAAGAATATGTTCCAATTATTCGTTCTCATTGTCACTGAACCTATTTGTTGGACTCGTAACAATTTCTGCTCAGAATAAGTGTCCCCTGAGTTTGCAGTACCCTGTTAAAAGGCTCGAGTTATTCCAGGATAATCTAATGCATGCAGTGTTATTGATTGCCTCAAACCCACTTCATTTGAGAAGATTCTTTACCTCTCTTTAACTTCCCTTTTGTTGAGCATATCTTTCCAGACATCCACTCCCCTACCTAGAAGGGTTCTGGCCCCATCAACGACGTAGAATTGAAAGATAGTTGCACAGAATGTGTGTATCCTAGCTCTTTTGCTTCCCTAGATATGCATATGATAATAATAGTTTGGTCCAATGAGCTGTCATGATAAAAACCACTTCCACTAATTTTAATGCCCCAAGTTTTTAGGCGATAACATAGTACCATTGAGCAAACACACCGATTGGTGCAGGTCATACGGAAAACGTTTGAAGAAAAGAAATATTGTTCAGCTCTTTTCATTGACGTTTCTCAAGCTTTCGACAAAGTGTGGCATGAAGGCCTGTTGACAAAATTGAAGCAAATCTTGCCAATAAACCACTTCAACCTATTCAAAAAATACATTATCGATCGACAGTTTATAATTAAAGAAGGTGATTATTTAAGTAGCCCACAACCAATAAAGGCTGGCGTCCCACAAGGTAGTATCCTAGGTCCTATCTTGTACTTGTTATACGCTGCAGATATGCCAACAAGCAGTACTATACACACATTAACTTTTGCTGATGACACAGCTTTTCTTTGCACACATACAAATCCACAAGACGCCTCGAGTCAATTACAGCACCATGTAACCCAAGTCGAGATATGGGCTAATCAGTGGGGAATTAAAATCAACGAACAGAAATGCTGCGTCCACATAACCTTTACCCTACGGAAAGAAACATGTCCGTCCATCAGTATTAATAACCAGATGGTGCCACAACACACTCATGTTAAATATCTCGGTATCCACTTGGATAGACGTCTCACATGGAAGCATCACATCGATGCAAAATTGACCCAAATGAAACTGAAAGCAGCTCAAATTAATTGGCTTATCGGTAGAAACTCCGTCCTTCGGCTTGACTGCAAACTTTTAATCTACAAGTCAATATTGAAGCCAATGTGGTGTTATGGTATCCAGTTATGGGGCACAGCTTCTGCCACTAATATTGAAAAAAATTCAACGCCGTCAAAATAAAATTCTACGAATGATAACTGGCGCTCCTTGGTATATAAAAAACAGCAACATCCATAAAGAACTTGATGTCCCACTGGTCAAAAACGAAATATCAAAACACGTGATTAAGTATTTAAAGAAGCTGGAAACACATCCAAATCCTCTCGCTCGAAACATCTTACAACATCGTGGACATACCCGCTTGAGAAGGAGGGATACCATCGCTCTCAGATGACCAACTTAGAAATACTGCGCTTTATTTTTATTTTATATTTTTATAAGAGTTGAAAACTAGATTTTTGTCTGGCATTGGCTGGACATTAACATTTATTAACTGTAGATAAATAATGAAAATACAATAAAAAAAAGAAAATTCAAACAAAAAAAAATAAGCAACTAAAACATGCAAGAAATTCCATTAGAATAGAAATTTTGTAAATAAAAATTGTAAAAATCATAATTTTTAACTTTTTTTTTGCAACCCTTTTCCAATACCATAATTATTTTGAAAAAAAAAATAGTGTGTAGTTTAGTTTGGTCTTTTTCTCTATTATGTTGCCTTATGGTTGCCAAACATGTTTACATTTACGCAGCACGCTAATGTGCATGTCATTGAAAGAAGTCATCGTTATAACCCCAAAAAAAGAAAAGACCAGCTTATGTTGTCTGTCGCCCATTCCGTTTAAGGCTGTGTCTTACATTCTCACACACACATCCCGTTTTCGTTTCGTTTCGTTTGGTAGAAGATGTCATCATCGATGATGTGTAGAGAACACCTAAGCTTTTAACTCGAAATAAAAAAAAATAATGAAAAAAGAAAAAGATAAGGAAAGGAAAGAAAGAAATCAAATCAATTTTCTTGTGGGCCCCTTTCTTCTGCTTCTATTTCTTGTTTTATTCGTACTTCTTCTGTTTTAACAACAACGATGAATAAAAAGTTATCCAATGACCATTTCAACATATTGGAAAACACCTGCCATTTATTATATTCGTATCATGTGTTCTGTTCTGTTCTGTTCTGTTTCTGGTATAAACTTCTCTGGATCTTATGTAGTGAGTGAGTGTTGTTTCTTTTCCTTTGTTTTGTCATCAGGTTTTGTGTTTCTTAAAATGGCAGGCAAAGTGCTGTCTTCTTTATCTCAAACTGCAATGTAGTCCGTACTTAATGGAATTGGTGTTCGATTTACTTCACATCTTCTATAGACAATCATTTTGGATTCAGTTTAAGTTTTTGGGTGGGGAAGTTCAAAGTAAAACGAATATCGAAATATGTGGCTTGTGAACGTACATTGAATTTGAAAAATTTGTAGCACCTTTAAACATATTTTTAAGGTGAAAATTTTAAAATTGACGAAAGGAATGGTGAACATTTTGAAAAATATTTCAATAGACTAACAACTACGGATTGAATGCTCGTCCACATGGTGATTTGTCAAAACATACTTAGCACGTTGACTGCCGACTACGAGATAACTCGTAGCAAAGAAAATAAAGTATAAAGAATGTGCATTTTAACATATTTTGGAATATTTTTCAAAAATATTTCAAGACGCGGGGGGAAAGATAGAAGGGAATGATACAGAAACCAAGAGCGTAACAATGCGTTGTCCTCATCGTGCGTTTTTGTTTTTTGACCTCTTTTTTATTTATTTTTCTGGTGTTAAAAACAGACGTCGGCACCAATGTCCCTCAGGGGAAGAACATCTTCGGCTTTTTACACACATAGGACACGAATATCAAGAATGTTCGTTAAAAAAAGCGTAAAAATCTTGTCAGTTTTTAAAGAAGAAGGTTCATGTCGCTTTTTTCAGACTTCAACGATACACCCAAAGAAATATCACAGTAGTAGTCACTAATATCAATGAGAAATGATTTCGATTTTTGGAAGAATACTTGCCAAGTTAAATACGGTGTCTTAGTGCAGTACAATATTTCTATATTTTCCGATCACATATACATATCATTGGGTTAATAAGTAGACTTGAAATTATTACTAACAATTTTCCTCTAGGTTAACACATGCCTATGGTTATGGATTAGTGAGTGAGAGAGAGAGAAAATAAGTTGAGAGAATTTATTTATTTACAGCCATAGAAAAGTGTTAGTAATATACGCTATTTTTATTTTCATTTCATCAACATACATATGTAAAGCTGTCTATCTTTGGCTTAATAATTTTGGGTAAATAAAAATAAAATAAAACATCGATTTTATTATTAAAAGAACATAAAGCTGTCTATCTTTGGCTTAAAAATTAGGCCATGTTTTTTTAGATAAATAAAAATAAAAAGAATAAAAAAACCATTTTTTATTAAAAGAAAAAAAAACGAGCATTCCAAAGCATTTAAAAAAAATTATACTATGGGACAAAATAAAAAAATGAAATACGCCCAGCTAATGGGCATGTTATTCTGAAATAAAATGATAAAACACCTGCAGCACATGTATTCTTGTCGCAGTCTGATCGACAACTAAATCAAAAAACACAAGAATACATACACATGTACATACGTACGGTGAGAGCAACACATTGTTACGCTCTTTGTTTGTGTTCATTTTCCTTCTGTCTTCCTCCCTCTCATCAAGAAATGATTTTTAAAAACATTTTGGTGAGAGCGGTTCGTAATGTTACGACCCGCCATAAGAAATTTTACTTCTACATGATGCGTATTCTTTATATCCATATTCTTTGCTCGTAGATTACGTTACCTTCTAGGGAGCCAACTACGAGTTATCTCGTACTCACTAAACCTGCCATTTTTGTGTACCTACGCATAAAATCGTATTATATCAGTGCTAGCATCGATGAATGGCTTCTGGGAAAAGAACAAAAAGTCAATGTTGGCTTGCATGGCCAGTTTTCTGAAAATTGCTGCGGCAATCAACGTGTTAATATAAATGACAACTAATTTGACAGATGTCAACGTACTCTAGCAGGTAGTGTGTTGGCTTATTGGACGCGAACCCGAGTTTCAAATCTCAGCTAAGAAATTTCGAACAAAACGAAATACGACAAAAATTTTTCTTCCAAGACTTTCTCTCAGCAGTTTTGTGATAAAAAATTTTGCGAGAAAAAAATTGCCTAGAAAAGTTTCTCCAAAATCTGTCGTTCGAAGCCGACTTTAAACTTAAGGTTCGGCCACTCATGGTAGATGTTATTACACACACGTTATGTTCGTATCTGTCAATACTTCTAATCCATTCCTTGTATGAGATATACAGTGGTGGCCTTATAATTACAAACGACTTAGCAACATGTACTATGTTTGTTAATTTGTTTTACAGTTTTCACTGTGTACTTCTGATCAAAGGCTTTGTTTGGAGGACGTCTTACATACGTTTTTCCCATCAGATTGCGACAAATTAAATTTAGATTCGTCACTCCAGAGAACTCTGTTCCAGAAACATCGTTTCTAATTATAAGGCCACCACTGTAGATAGTATGTTCTTAATTGAATGGTGCTTAACTCGAGTGTTACAGAATCAAATTCGAATTTGAAAATCTAAGATGCAAACCAAACATTTTAGCAGCGCAACATTTAACGTTAACAGAACAAAATTTTTCTTTAACAAAGCACTGTTAACTGTTTAACATTAACCATCTGAACAATCCCACATGTTTAGGAGTTAATTTAAGAATATTTACTAGGTCTATCAGTACCATACCACATTCAAAGAGAGGTTCCAAGACCTATTAATATAACATAAGCAATATTGTCAAATATTAAGTGATTTGGTATTGAGATAATTGGCTTTGAAAATTTCAATTTTTGGCTTGAAAATTCTCTACAAGATCAGTGTCTATTTTGGAACATATCTACGACTACCAGACTACCGTGGTAGTGAGATAACTGAAATCATTTTGAGATTTGAGAAAATGAATTTTGAAAAAATCGATTTTTTGGTCAAGAACATATGAAAATTCAATATTTTATCCACTGAAGTCGTCGTAGTCTAATAGGTAGTGTATTGGCTTATTAGACGTAAAGCCCGGGTTCGTATACCAGGTCAGCCACCAAAACGAAATATGACAAAAAATATTTCTTCGGCTATTTCCTCAGCAGGTTTCTGGCAATACAAAAACTCTGAGAGTAAATAAACCTGCCATGAAAAAGTTTCTCAAAAATCTGTCTTCCGGTATCGACTTTAAACTGTAGGTCCCGCCACTCATGTATTAAACTAGGCACACACACAACAAAAGTGGTGTGACAAGCTAGATCGTAATCCTGACTGAAGGGTTGTAATGGCCAATTATGTATGTACAGCTGCGGTAAAAAAATAGCACTAAGGATGGAATAATTATTACGTCGTCAATTTTTCTAACATTTAATTTTGGAATTTTATGTATTAAGTAAAAAGATAACTAAAACACAGTTGTAAGTAAAATTAAAAATATTTCAGACATATTCATTTTAATTTAGTCCAGCGGTTAAACAAAATTAATTTGAAACCTTAAATTTGATCGGTAAAAAATAGCACTTCAACTAACAGGTACAAAAAAAATTGAAAAATACATTAAATTTGAAAAAAAATTTGAATATGGTCATAATACAGTTTTAAATAGACATTTTAATATTTTGTGGCATGGCCTTTGTTGGCAATAACGGCAGCACAACGTCTTGGCATGGAGTCAACTAGATCTTCACATCTTTTTTTGGGATATTGTTCCATGCCTCCTTCACTATAGCCCATTACATTTTTTAACGTCAGCCCAAAGATTTTCTATTGGGTTTAAGTCTGGCGACTGCGCCGGCCACTCCATAACATTTATTTTATGTTCGTCGAACCACTTCTTGGCTTTTCGACTGGTGTGTTTTGGGTCGTTGTCCTGTTGGAGGACCCATGACAATGGCACTTCCTCTGAAGCATACGGTAGCATAACATTCTCCAGTATATCAACGTAAACATGTTGATCCATCAATGTTTTGATGCAGTATATTGGACCCACTCCGTAATATGAAAAACACCCCCAAATCATAATGCTCGAACCTCCATGTTTTACGGTCTTGCAGGTGAATTGGGGGTTATATTCAGCATTTGGTGGTCGTCGTACAGACGCTCGAGAGCCTTTTCCACCATACAAAACAATTTTGTTCTCGTCAGTCACAAAATGTTTCTCCATTTACTTACGGGCCAGTGTTGATGCTCACATGCAAACTTCGTTCGTTTTTTCACATGCCTTGTTGTAAGAAGCGGAACTTTTCTTGGACTGCAAGCTTTTAAATTATGTTCCCGAAGCCGATTTCGGACTGTGTCAACACATGCCGCAATTTGTAGCTCTTTTTTCAACTCCGTTGCTGGCTTAAAAGGATCCTTTTTGCTCTGACGTACCAACCTCTTGACAAGTAACGGGGATATTGCAGGTTTTCTTCCACATGTTTCGACTTTTTTAGTATAACTAATGGCATTTCTAATCATTTTGTTTGAGCATTTGAGAAACTGGCCAATTTCCAAGAAAATTGGAAAAGAAAGATCTTGCAAAAACAATGAGAAGTGCTATTTTTTTACCGTCAGATTTCATATGTTACTCTTAAAATTGTTTGATAATAAAAAAAGTGTTCATATTTTAAGAAAAAAAATTATTGTCTCAGAGAGGGCACAAACTGCACTATATACATCTAGTGTTACCATGAAATCGAAATAAAATATTAATAGGAATTTTATGTACAATGAAATAATATGTGCAGATTTTGTGCTATTTTTTTTTACCGGCACTGTATGTATCCACTCCAAGAATCATAACTCTATTATCTAAATATCCTAATCACAGCTGAGTATATTAATTAGGCATGTGAAATTAATTCGAATTTAAAAACCCAAGACACAAACCCACATATTTAGCAGTGCCACTTTTGCTGTTACCAGAACAAAATTTGTCTTTAACAGGGCAAAATTTGCTCTTAACTGATCACTGTTTTTGATGTGAGAAAATTGACTCTCTCCATCTTGTACCAACCAACCCATCTATTTTATACACAAATAAAAAAGATCATAATGAAAAATTAATTTTATGTTAATAGCCTGCAATAATTAACGAAGTAATCTACTTGTTACCACTGTTAATTGCCATTGCTCTGTTAACTCATACTTTGTTCTCTTAATGCCAAAAGTGTCTGTGCTCAAATTGTTGGGTTTGGTTTTAAATTAAAGTACGTACATCCAATATAAATAATTAAATTAAATTATTCTCTTATGATGTAATTAATTTTATATAAACAAACTTTACGTATATGGAAATTCAAATTGTTATTTCTTTTTTTTTTTTTGTTAATTTATAAATTATCACGAATCAAGGTACTCCATAATTGCTTTGTATTCATATAACTACCTGCTCATTGTCTAGAATAACTACAACACATACACAGTATTAACTATTTATTAATAAATAATTTATAAACAAATAATAGAAATAAACATTAAATTCTTTCACAAGCAAATAAAAGAAAAAAACACAAAAAACGCTTTTTAACGCCAATTTATTTTATTAATAAAATCAATAGACTCTGACTCTGACTGGCTCTCTGACTACACTTTAAAGTTTAAATAAACAATTTTTTTTGATTGTTTATTAAAAAAACAACAACAAAATAAAATTGCCTATAAATTTAACACAAAGAAAAAACAATAATTTTTAACCAAAAAACTATAAAAACAAAAGGCAAATCGAATCGTATCGAAGACTGCTGGGAAACACAGCCTCTGAGCGTCATCATATCATATTCAATAAATTCTGGCCAAATATTGTAAATGAGAGCACTACACTACACCATCCCGCACTCCACACTAAGCAAATATCGAAACAAAAATATAAAACAGATGGCTTATGGCAATGATACGATAGGAGAAAACATAAAAAAATCGAACATTACTATCGTAAAATAAAGGGTGTTTTTTATAGAGGTATAGAACTTTAAGTTGGCATTACTTTTCAAGATGGCGACCGATTTAACAGCTGTCAAGTGATTTATTCTCAGTTTGGTTTGGCAATTCATCATGAATAGACTCACGCCTGAACAACGGTTGCAAATAGTACAATTTTATTTCGAAAATAATGGTTCTGTGCGGAAAACGTATCGCGCACTACGTCCATTTTATCGTTGACAAAATCGTCCATCAGAGCAGTTAATTCGATTAACCATGGAACGTTTTCGCACCACGTTTACTCTTATTGATAACTCGCATCCCCAGAGACGCTGTACGGTGCGTACAGAAGAAGCTATTGCTGCTTGTAGAGCGTAGCATTGCGGAAGGCCCGAATGAGTCCATCCGCCATCGAGCACAGGAATCGGATCTGTGTCCATCCGCTTTATGGAAGATTTTGCGGAAGGATCTTGGTTTGCGTGCTTACAAAATCCAACACGTGCAAGATTTGAAGACAAACGATCATCAAGTAAGGCGTAGATTTGTCGAATGGGCCCAAAACGAGATTACCGTTGTTCCCGATTTTCATAAGAGAATTTTGTTTAGCGATGAAGCGCACTTCTGGTTGAATGGCTACGTCAACAAACAAAACTGCCGCATCTGGAGTGAAGGTAATCCTCAAGTGTATGTGGAAACACCGTTACATCCAGAAAAACTGACTGTTTGGTGCGCTTTATGGGCTGGTGGAATCATTGGTCCGTACTTTTTCACAAACGATGGTGACCAGAACGTTACAGTCAATGGTGATCGGTGATAGAGCCATGATTACTAACTTTTTCATTCCTGAATTGAATAACCATGATGTCCAGGAGATGTCCAGGTTTGAACAAGACGGCGCAACATGTCACACAGCTCTTGCCACAATAGATTTATTGAAAGACACGTTTGGTGACCGCCTAATTTCACGTTTTGGACCTGTGAATTGGCCTCCAAGATCTTGTGATTTAACACCGCTAGACTACTTTCTGTGGGGCTATGTAAAGTCATTGGTCTATGCGGTAAAGCCACAAATGCTTGACCATTTGGAAGACAACATTCGCCGTATTATTGCCGATATACGGCCACAAATGTTGGAAAAAGTCATCGAAAATTGGATGTCCAGATTGGACTACATCCGCGCCAGCCGTGGCGGTCATATGCCAGAAATCATATTTAAAATGTAATGCCACAAGATTATCTTTCGGATAAATAAAATTCATGTCAATCGAATAATCCATCGTTGTTTTATTGCAACTTAAAGTTCTATACCTCTATAAAAAACACCCTTTATAAAAACAAAAGGCAAATCGGATCGTATTGAAGACTGCTGGGAAACACAGCCTCTGAGCGTCATCATATCATATTCAATAAATTCTGGCCAAATATTGTAAATGAGAGCACTACACTACACCATCCCACACTCTACACTAAACAAATATCGAAACAAAAATATAAAACAGATGGCTTATGGCAATAATGATACGATAGGAGAAAATATAAAAATCTAACATTACTATCATCGTAAAATAATAGAAAAAGTATTTGAAAAACAATGAAAACATACCACTCAACTGTTGTAATAATGTCAATGGACAATGGAAATTGATAAGAGAAGAACGGAAAAAACCTGACTTTTTACAAATATTTGTGGACAGAAAAACGTATTAAATTACCAGCCATGGTTAAGTAAGTTAAAGAAACATTTTTTTTAGGTTCTCATATTCAATGTGATTACGTTTAATGTGATAGAGAAGCGATGACAAAGGAAATGAAAAAGAAAAACACCAAACACAATCGATGAATCAACTGTTACTGTTTTTAAACAACGAAAGTTGGCAACCCTATCATCCCAGAAACTGCTACAGTAGATCAATTACTTGCTTAGCAGATGGAAAAACTTGATTAATGAAAGTGAACGCTGATGTGAAAAAAAATAATTAAAAGATTGGGGAAATGTTTTCTACAACAGCCCCTAGTTATAGGTTATGTTTGGTTTTGTCTTAAGTAAGCACCACAAGAAAAAGTTTAACGATATAAAATCTTATGATCTCGTTGTTCAATTCACGTCAGCGGCATGTGAGATAATCATACCTTCAAATCGCTGATGTACATAGAATATCCAATGTGGCATGGACTATGTTACATGTAGCGCCGTTGTGTCCAAAGTACATGTCGTTGGTATTAAAACCATTCAATTCAGGTCACAAGAATTTGGCAATCGTCGACCAAATTGACAGTGATGGCAATGGCCTGGCTAGCGTCGTACCAAAGAATATGGATATAAAGAATACGCATCATGTAGAAGTAAAATTTCTTATGGCGGGTCGTAACATTACGACCCGCTCTCACCAAAATCTTTTTTAAAAATCATTTCTAGATGAGAGGGAGGAAGACAGAAGGAAAATGAACACAAACAAAGAGCGTAACAATGTGTTGCTCTCATCGTACGTATTTACATGTGTATGTATTCTTGTGTTTTTTGATTTAGTTGCCGATCAGACTGCGACAAGAATACATGTGCTGCGGATGCTTCATAATTTTATTTCAGAATAACACTCGAAGAATATTTTGTGTTAAAAATGTTCTATGTCATTAGGTGGGCGTATTTCATTTTTTTATTTTGTCCCATAGTATAATTTTTTTTTAAATGCTTTGGAATGCTCGTTTTTTTTTCTTTTAATAAAAAATGTTTTTTTTATTCTTTTTATTTTTATTTATCTAAAAAAACATGGCCTAATTTTTAAGCCAAAGATGGATAGCTTTATGTTCTTTTAATAATAAAATCGATGTTTTATTTTATTTTTATTTATCTAAAATTATTAAGCCAAAGATAGACAGCTTTACATATGTATGTTGATGAAATGAAAATAAAAATAGAGTATATTACTAACACTTTTATATGGCTGTAATTAAATAAATTCTCTCGACTTATTTTCTCTCTCTCACTCACTAATCCATAACCATAGGCATGTGTTAACCTAGAGGAAAATTGTTAGTAATAATTTCAAGTCTACTTATTAACCCAATGATATGTATATGTGATCGGAAAATATAGACAAATTGTACTGCGCTAAATCCCTACATACATCGTATTTAACTTGGCATGTATTCTTCCAAAAATCGAAATCATTTCTCATTGATATTAGTGAATACTACTCTGTGATATTTCTTTGGGTGTATCATTGAAGTCTGAAAAAGCGACATGAACATGCATTTCTACGTTCTTTTTAACGAACATTCTTGATGTTCGTGTCCTATGTGTGTAAAAAGCCGAAGATGTTCTTCCCCTGAGGGACATTGGTGCCGACGTCTGTTTTTAACACCAGAAAAATAAATTTAAAAAGTGGTCAAACAACAAAAACGCACGATGAGAACAACGTATTGTTACTCTCTTGGTTTCTGTAACCTTCCCTTCTATCTTTCCCCCCGCGTCATGAAATATTTTTGAAAAATATTCCAAAATATGTTAAAAATGCACATTCTTTATACTTTATTTTCTTTGGTCGTGCTCAAAGAAATATGAACATATGACACCGCCAGACCAAAATCCTCACCAAGCAGTGACATTTCGTAATACATTTTGTATGCTCTTGCATATTATGTGGGTTGACATCAGTCCAAATTCCAGTAATGGGCTCCGATAAAAATTAGGTTTAATTGCCAACTTCTCCAGAGACCATTCAGCGAAATCTTATTGTTATCTAAGGTCGTCCAACTAGTTGGACAGATGTAACTTCAATGTGATATCGCTGTAGTCTCTTTGGTAGTATGTTGGCTTATTAGCCGAGTGCCCATGATTCAACCTCTGGCTCAGACATATCGAACAAAACGAAATAACGAGAAAAAATATTACTTTCGGCGACCTACTCTCAGCAGTCTTGTGCCAGTAACTCAGAGAGAAAAATAAAAAGTTTCTCAAAATCTGCCACACAGAGTCAACTTTAACCCGTTGGCTGCCACATGCGTGTTACGCTCTGCACTGACGTCGATAGTTGGGACGAACACGGCCGGTAACATTGTCGGGGTTATGATCGCGAGTAGAGAAAATTGGACCTCAGTGGCGAATTACGTGGAGAGCATTATAAGACTGAAGAGGAGGGATCTTGAGGCTGCGGAACATGTGGGCACGCGCCGGAGTAGATGAAACTGGCACGCGTCAAGCGAAGTTCGAAGCAGGGACCTCGACGAAGGGAATAGTGGAGACACTTAGATGTCTCTTCACACTTTCGACACGCAATACGGACGCGGATATGAACACGTAGGGGCCAAAGGGACTCCACTCTGCGTAATACCACCGTAGTTCCGGAGTGGGCACGGGTCCATGAGACGAGGGGGGATTTAGTGGGTGAGGGCCGCACACACGGCGGATGTGACGACTTGCTCTATGGTGCGGTTAGGTACATATACCCCTCCTCGGCGTAAAAAAAATGCGTGTAAAATGCAGTAAAATCTCCTTTAGGCTACGCTTAGTAGTAGTAGTAGTCAAATAAGAGTCACTCCAATACGGTGACGCGGCCCGAGGAGAAACTTTATTGTTACCCGAATATGGATAACGTAGCAGTCGACGTGTTAAACTGCAGGCCTGGCCCTGCCATTCATGGATGAAATTAACATACACAACGCGGCTGGTGTGAGAGAGGCTAGATTGTAGTCTTAATCCTGTAATCACCAATTAAGCTAAGTAAGTCATCTGACAGATTTGACAGATGTAATGGCCGCTGTCAACTGTCAAAGTTCTGCAGTTCTAGTTGGAAGACCCGACACAATAATAATACTGTAATATTGCACCTGTTATTAGTGAAAAAAAAAACAGAATGATTTGAGAACTTGTTGTGTATCTTTACAAAGTATCTTTAATTAATACCTGTTTTCAAGTCTGCTAGACTTGTTATCAATTTATTAAGCTGGGAGGCAGAGGTGAAAATTCTCTGTTTGAATTTTAATTTATTCAGCGAACAAGAGCCGCTCATGATGTCAAGCAACTTTCAATGTCAATTTAATGATAATTTTAAATAGAATATAAAAAATGCATTTAAATTTCATTTTATTTTTTCATATGAAACATACAATACAATTTTTCTCTTGAATATTTTAAAATGAGTTTTTTTCCCTTTAAAATTATACGTACATATTTACAAAAGCCTATAATTAAAATATTTTTTTCATACTCAATTAAAATTAAAAGAAAAAAGAAAAAAGAAAAAGAAACATAACATGACTTTAAAAGTAAAATTTAAACAAAAATGAAAAGAAAAAAAATATCCAAACTAAGAAACACCATAAATTATGTACGAAAGTACGAAAGCAAATGGATTTGTTACCCAATATTGGAATCCCCTTCCGTAACATTATTGTACACAGTATTGCAGGTTTTATTTAAAAACAAAACTGCGCAACTTTCATTGCTTGAACATGATTTTTTTTTTTGAGAGTGAAATATGTGAATAAGTGAAATTGTTTTTGTTGTATTTAAAGTAAAAAGCAAAAAAAAATATTTTTTTTTTGTCGCCGCTTAAACCTGATTGAGTAAGAATTTATCACAACAAAAAACGTTTTTTTTTTACGAAAATACTTGTAGTATTGACAGCTTATACCATGTTCAGAGATGCACTTATATTGCGTAAATCGCAATAAACGGCATTATTGATCTCAATATTTCATATAAAATGTCAATTAATAATTATTGCTCAATAAATTCATAAATTGTTAAATGTTGAAATACAGCACTGTCAATTTTCCGAACACTTTCTATTGACATTTGACAACTCAAATAAAGGGTGTTTTTTATAGAGGTATAGAACTTTAAGTTGGCATTACTTCTCAAGATGGCGACCGATTTAACAGCTGTCAAGTGATTTATTCTCAGTTTGGTTTGGCAATTCATCATGAATAGACTCACGCCTGAACAACGCTTGCAAATAGTGAAATTTTATTTCGAAAATAATGGTTCTGTGCGGAAAACGTATCGCGCACTACGTCCATTTTATCGTCGACAGAATCGTCCATCAGAGCAGTTAATTCGATTAACCATGGAACGTTTTCGCACCACGTTTACTCTTATTGATAACTCGCATCCCCAGAGACGCTGTACGGTGCGTACAGAAGAAGCTATTGCTGCTGTAGAGCGTAGCATTGAGGAAGACCCGAATGAGTCCATCCGCCATCGAGCACAGGAATTGGATCTCCAGTGTCCATCCACTTTATGGAAGATTTTGCGGAAGGATCTTGGTTTGCGTGCTTACAAAATCCAACTTGTGCAAGATTTGAAGCCAAACGATCATCAAGTAAGGCGTAGTTTCGTCGAATGGGCCCAAAACGAGATTACCGTTGTTCCCGATTTTCATAAGAGAATTTTGTTTAGCGATGAAGCGCACTTCTGGTTGAATGGCTACGTCAACAAACAAAACTGCCGCATTTGGAGTGAAGGTAATCCTCAAGCGTATGTGGAAACACCGTTACATCCAGAAAAACTGACTGTTTGGTGCGCTTTATGGGCTGGTGGAATCATTTGTCTGTACTTTTTCAAAAACGATGGTGGCCAGAACGCTACAGTCAATTGTGATCGGTATAGAGCCATGATTACTAACTTTTTCATTCCTGAATTGAATAACCATGATGTCCAGGAGATGTGGTTTCAACAAGACGGCGCAACATGTCACACAGCTCGTGCCACAATAGATTTATTGAAAGACACGTTTGGTGACCGTCTAATTTCACGTTTTGGACCTGTGAATTGGCCTCCAAGATCTTGTGATTTAACACCGCTAGACTACTTTCTGTGGGGCTATGTAAAGTCATTGGTCTATGCGGTAAAGCCACAAACGCTTGACCATTTGGAAGACAACATTCGCCGTATTATTGCCGATATACGGCCACAAATGTTGAAAAAAGTCATCGAAAATTGGACGTCCAGATTGAACTACATCCGCGCCAGCCGTGGCGGTCATATGCCAGAAATCATATTTAAAATGTAATGCCACAAGATTATCTTTCGGATAAATAAAATTCATGTCAATCGAATAATCCATCGTTGTTTTATTGCAACTTAAAGTTCTATACCTCGATAAAAAACACCCTTTACTATGTTCAGACATGCACTTATATTGAGTAAATCGCAATAAACGGCATTATTGATCTCAATATTTCATATAAAATGTCAATTAATAATTATTGCTCAATAAATTCATAACAGGTTATAATATTGATTAAAACTTCAAATACAGCACTGTCATAAGTACGTTCTGTAAGCATTTTACTATTTTCCGAACACTTTCTATTGACATTTGACAACCCAAATGTTAACAACAAACAAAAACAAAACAACGACAAACAAAAAATGGAAGGTCAGCAGAAAGGGATGAGAAAATATTTCCAACTGATGTCATATAAAAAAGAATTGTAATGACATCACAGACTTGATGTCGTATTTAATTTTTAAACCTTTCGATCCGAATGTTGTTTGATGGTAATTTCTAATTTATTACGAAAAGTTATTTATAATACCCTGAACTGAGATATTACTGGGAATCCAATTCCTGCTCTGAAGAAAGCAGCTTCTGTTTCTACCTGTCTTCTCCAAGTATGGCTGACATTCTAGGTCTTGACTGATATTCTATAACAGTTCTCGCAATTTCATCCTCGGGTTTATGCAGAATATGTTAACTGATCGGTATACAGTGAACTCGCGAAAACGTGAACACTCGAAAGTGTGAACGTCTCAGAAACGTGAACAAATTTATTTTATTTAACGTGAACACTTTTTTTATTTTTTTAATCTGTTTTTAAATTGGGAAATTCCCGGACTACAGCTTATTTGTTTGTTTACTTATGTCTGAACGTCTTTTTCATTGTACTCGTTTATATAATCTTTGACCTGTTAGCTGCCTAAAGTGTTAACTTTGAAAGATAAAGTGGATATTCTTGAGTTATTGCAAAAGGGTTATAGTGTTAGTTTCTTGGCAAGAAAATATGGAGTTGCAAAAGCAACTGTTTCTTCCATTAAAAACGGGAAATTAATAATCGAGTAAATAATACACTTTATGGCACTGGAAAGCGTAAAACATTACGTGTATCTGTATTTCCAGGAATGGAAAAAGTCTTAATAAGTGGTTCCTTCACATGCGAAACAAAAAAATGCCGGTAAGTGGACTGATGTTAAAAGCCAAAGCTTTAGAAATTCACGATCAAATTAAAGAAAATTATTGTGGTTTTAACGCCAGTGACGAATGGTTTCATAAAGTTCGCCTTCTTAAAATTTCCAGAGAAAAGCTTTCTGCGCAGCCGCAACTTGTTGACCCATTTAAGGAAAAGTTAAAAGCAAAAATGGAACTCTCTCTTTGTGAAGATCAGCTTTATAATGCTGATGAATGCGGGCTATATTTGAAGTAGTTGCCAAATAAAACATATGTGTCATCATTGGAGAAAAGTGCTCCAGGTACAAGGATGGAGAAAAACGATTAACTTTCATGGGCTGTTCAAATGCGTCGGGGACTCACAAACTGGTATTTGGAAAATCTATAAATCCACAAAGTTTCAAAAACTTTACTTGTCCAGTGAATTACAAATTCTTCAAGTCAGTATAGATGAACATGTAACATTGTTTATGACTGGTTTCATCAATGTTTTGTTAAAGAGGTGGATTTCAATTGACAAATTTGAAACTGAAAACGTAATTTTTGGCTTTAGGTTACTGAGTTCTTGACTAATTAATAAAAAAAATTATTTAAAAGTGTTTAGCATTTTTACTTATTAAAATATAATTTTTCATATTAAATCGGATCATTTTTTGTTTTAAATTTAGGTACTCGATAACATGAACAAACTCGAAAATGTGAACTGCCTTGGTAAAAATTAGTTCACGTTATCGCGAGTTCACTGTATTTTGAAAATACGACGTATTCAGCAGTTAACAAATAAAGACCTCTGAGTTTCATTTTCCTCTAACAGCGCCATAAACAAAAGCTTTCTTTTATGCAAGCTATGCAGTATTATCAAATTTTTCTTTCTCATCCTTCTGAGAGAAGCCACTTTGGAGTCCCTACTAACCGCAACAGCTCATTAGTAAGACCTTTTCCAATGTTAAATTGTTTTCCATATTTTCTCAAATTAATTAAATTATAAGCAATGTTGTTGAAGCAATCAGCTGTTTTGTTTACCAGCTGTCAAATAAATTTTGTGTGATTTTTGAAGAACGTTGTTCTCAGTGAACGTGATTTGTTAATCACTGTTCTTTAAAACAGTGATTGTGATCACAGTATTCCAAAAGAAAACAATAATGACAATAACGTATTTTATTAAGTCGTAAGAAAGAGACAACTAGATACATACTATGAAAAGCATACTAAACAAAATCAAAGCGGTGTCATCAATGGTATTATTTTTAATGTAATTTTTTTATATGAGGTTTGACAATTAAGTTTCACAAAAAGTTCATACATAAAAGGCAAAAGTAAATAATCAGCATCATCTAATAGTTATTCTGCCTCGCTCAAAATAAAATGAAGTAAATTTCAGTATGTAACAATTTTGAAAGAACGACATTATTAGTAACTGTTATTTGGCAATTCCAATCACTGTAGTTAACAATCAATCACCGTGATTAAATCACAGTTTTGAAAATATCGCTCATCTCTAGTCTGAACACTAAAAATATTGTTATCAATAAAACGAATATTAATTCAATAAAAGCACTGTCATAAGTACGTTCAGTGAGTATATTACAATTTTCCGAACACTTTCTATTGACATTTCACAACTCAAATATCAACAACAAAAAAAAAAAAAAAGAAAAAAAAAACAATGTTGCTGAAACAACCAGCTGTCAAATGAATACTGAATAAGCACCTGAACACTGGGTATATTGTTATGTCTAAACACTTAAAATATTGTAATCAATAAACCGAATATTGACTCAATAAAAGTGCATGTCTGAACATAGTATTAGATTGACGAATTTCATCAATTAGTATTAAATGCATAAAATTTTAAATTTTCTTATTTTACTTTATTTTTTTTTTCTTTAAGACTCAATACGTCTTAAATACAAAAAGTCTCTTGTGAATCCCCGCTTACCTAGAAGTTAAATGTAAAACAAAGAAATGAAAAAAAAACGAAAAAAGCCTACTAAAATATTAAAAATTTTATTTCTGTTTTTAAATATAAACAAAAAAGATTTATTTTCAGATTTCTATATGTAGGTGCCTGTTGTGTGGATGGGCATCTGTTAGATTTCGATAACACTCTACATATGTATGTATGTACTATGTAGAGCATGTGTGATCGTTTATTTGATTGTTTGTTTATGTTATAAATTTTAGTTTAAGTATCTCCACTATCCCCATCTATCTTTAGACAAAAACAAAATTCTAATTGTAAGCATAACATAAAAATGTGTGTTGTGCATTTATACGAGGGATGGTTTAAAAAAGTTCTATAAAAATTTCATTTAGAATTTTATTTTCTTTGATACTGTTTGCAGAAGAGACTTGGAAAATCTTAAGTGCCTTTATTAACTAATAAAGGGTGTTTTTTATCGAGGTATAGAACTTTAAGTTGCAATAAAACAACGATGGATTATTCGATTGACATGAATTTTATTTATCCGATAAGATAATCTTGTGGCATTACATTTTAAATATGATTTCTGGCATATGACCGCCACGGCTGGCGCGGATGTAGTCCAATCTGGACGTCCAATTTTCGATGACTTTTTCCAACATTTGTGGCCGTATATCGGCAATAATACGGCGAATGTTGTCTTCCAAATGGTCAAGCGTTTGTGGCTTTACCGCATAGACCAATGACTTTACATAGCCCCACAGAAAGTAGTCAAGCGGTGTTAAATCACAAGATCTTGGAGGCCAATTCACAGGTCCAAAACGTGAAATTAGGCGGTCACCAAACGTGTCTTTCAATAAATCTATTGTGGCACGAGCTGTGTGACATGTTGCGCCGTCTTGTTGAAATCACATCTCCTGGACATCATGGTTATTCAATTCAGGAATGAAAAAGTTTGTAATCATGGCTCTATACCGATCACCATTGACTGTAACGTTCTGGCCACCATCGTTTTTGAAAAAGTACGGACCAATGATTCCACCAGCCCATAAAGCGCACCAAACAGTCAGTTTTTCTGGATGTAACGGTGTTTCCACATACACTTGAGGATTACCTTCACTCCAAATGCGGCAGTTTTGTTTGTTTGATGGACGATTTTGTCGACGATAAAATGGACGTAGTGCGCGATACATTTTCCGCACAGAACCATTATTTTCGAAATAAAATTGCACAATTTGCAAGCGTTGTTCAGGCGTGAGTCTATTCATGATGAATTGCCAAACCAAACTGAGAATAAATCACTTGACAGCTGTTAAATCGGTCGCCATCTTGAAAAGTAATGCCAACTTAAAGTTCTATACCTCTATAAAAAACACCCTTTACAATCGTTTTAATCCTTCGTGGATTCGTAAGAGTGGGTAAGAATCCCTCGACGTAGTCTGGTAGTCACTTTGTTGGTTTATTAGATAGAGCCCGTGGTTCAACCCCTGACACATTTCGAACATAAGAAAAAAAATTTTAAAAAAATATTTCGTTCAGCGACTTGCTCTCAGCAGATTTCTTTACTCTGAGAGTAAAATAAAATTGCCAAGAAAAGTTCCTCAAAAACCTGTCTCTCAGAGTTCATGCACTCACACACATCATCATCATCATTCACATACATAATTGGTCATTACAATCCTTTAGTCAGGATTACGACCTAGTTTCTCACACCACTTATGTTGTGGGTGTTAATTTTATACATGAGTGGCGGGACCTACAGTTTAAAGTCGACTCCGAACGACATATTTTTGAGAAATTTTTCATGACAATTTTATTTACTCTCAGAGTTTTTGCCAGAAATCGGCTGAGAGAAAGTCGCCGAAGAAATACTTTTTGTATTTTGTTTTGATGTCTGGCCTGGGGCTCGAACCCTTGCTTTACGTCTATAATAAGCCAACACACTACCTACTAGACTACGGCGACTTCATATTCATCATCATTCACTCATGAATAAAAATTAACACACACAACATGGGTGGTGTGAGAAGCCAGGTTGTAATCCTGACTAAAGGAATGACGACATAAAGAAAGACCCTATAATTGAAAAAATGTGTTTCAAAATCAATTCAATATTACAATATAAATTTCGTATGGACTCCCTCTCGTTTTATTACAAAATTGTTAAAAATAGAGCACACTTTACATAAGCAAAATAAGAAACAAAACGCAAAAAAAGTATACCGAGAGTAAAAATATGTAAAAAAAAAACTGTAAAGAGATAAGAAAAATAAAGAAAAACACCGGGTGTTTCTTTTTAGAACATTTTGTTGATTTCAAGAAAATTGCAGCATTCTTGCGGTACTTTGTGCATCCATTGTGGTGTTGTGTTGTAAATTTAATGAAATAGTGAACCAAAAACAAGCAATAACAAAAAAGGTAAACAAATTGAGTTTTTCGTTTTGTTTTGTTTTGTTTTGTTTTGCTTAGCTATTGACCAACAACACTGTGTACTACATACCTACCCATACATAATCTATTTATAATATTGTATCGTACAACAACAATGACAACCATATAGACAAAGATGATTATATGATTATTGGCGGCGACATTAATGTCGTCAACGTCATTGCGTTTTTTAGAAATGCTTACGAGTTGTGCATTATGTTTACGATTTTCTTTATTGGAACAGTTAGTTATAAAAACATAACCAAATCCAAACCCAATCAAAAGTAATAAAAACAGGTCTTTCAGGCAAACAAAACAAACTGCTTTCAACTGCATTACGAGCATAATAAGAAGCGAATGTTTTGTGTGAGTATTTTTTGCAAATATTATGTCATCGCCATCATCATATTCGTACTACTACTGCTGCTGATGTTGGTACTGGGTACTACTCATACGACGATAGTTACTCATATTTAGTTGGGGAAACCTAAAACCAAAACTGGTATAAAATTTCAAATTGTACTCTCTCCTCCACCTTCTTACTCATCCCTGCTCATCTCTGGTATGGCTAAAGCAAGTCGTTTTAAAATATGATTTTATTTTCTTCTTTTCTTCTTCGTTTTTTTCGTCTTTTTTGAAATGGTATTTAAAAGAGTATTTAAAGAAAGAAAAAAAAATAGCTGCCTTAAGAAGATAGATTAAAATTTTTTATTAAAAAAAAAAAAAGAATTAAGAAAGCAAATGCTATGCTCATGGTTAAATAGCATTTTGGAAACTTTTATTATATGCCAGCTGTTTCCCATTTAATTTAATATGGCAAATGTCAGTCATTCCGTCAACCGCATCAATAAAATTTTAATTGAGGATGCCAAATTAACCCATTAATGCCCGAATTACTTTTTTTCTTCTAACGGTTACCGTTTTGTTTTTTACACTCAATTTCCTCTCAGAGCATAAAAACTAAGGCAACCTGTGCTGGCAACTTAAGTTGCCACTGGGCACTAATGGGTTAATTATCGAAAATCATGTAAAATGTTGAAATAAGCATGCCAATCTGGTTACTTTATGGTCGAGTGTATAAAACATGGATTAAAAAGGTGAAATTGAAAAAATTTTTTTTATCATGACGTAGAGATTAAATTTAAAAAAGTGCTTCCCCCCAATTAAAATATAAAGGGTGTTTTTTATAGAGGTATAGAACTTTAAGTTGGCATTACTTTTCAAGATGGCGACCGATTTAACAGCTGTCAAGTGATTTATTCTCAGTTTGGTTTGGCAATTCATCATGAATAGACTCACGCCTGAACAACGCTTGCAAATTGTGCAATTTTATTTCGAAAATAATGGTTCTGTGCGGAAAACGTATCGCGCACTACGTCCATTTTATCGCAGTGGAGTTTCTCAAGTGTATGTGGAAACACCGTTACATCCAGAAAAACTGACTGTTTGGTGCGTTTTATGGGCTGGTGGAATCATTGGTCCGTACTTTTTCAAAAACGATGGTGGCCAGAACGTTACAGTCAATGGTGATCGGTATAGAGCCATGATTACAAACTTTTTCATTCCTGAATTGAATAACCATGATGTCCAGTAGATGTGGTTTCAACAAGACGGCGCAACATGTCACACAGCTCGTGCCACAATAGATTTATTTAAAGACACGTTTGGTGACCGCCTAATTTCACGTTTTGGACTTGTGAATTGGCCTCCAAGAACTTGTGATTTAACACCGCTACACTACTTTCTGTGGGGCTATGTAAAGTCATTGGTCTATGCGGTAAAGCCACAAACGCTTGACCATTTTGGAAGACAACATTCGCCGTATTATTGCCGGATATACGGCCACAAATGTTGGAAAAAGTCATCGAAAATTGGACGTCCAGATTGGACTAAATCCGCGCCAGCCGTGGCGGTCATATGCCAGAAATCATATTTAAAATGTAATGCCACAAGATTATCTTTCGAATAAATAAAATTCATGTCAATCGAATAATCCATCGTTGTTTTATTGCAACTTAAAGTTCTATACCTCTACAAAAAACACCCTTTATATTTCTCTTTGATATGTAAACAGAACTCCTTTATTCTTTAATAAAATAAAGTTGAGCTCTGTGATGGTGTGTGGTAAAGTCACTTAACCTAAACCCTTTTATGGCAGTATAAATATACGAAAAAGAGAGAAATTAGGTCATATTACGTAATGTAATGAAAGTATTTGCACTGTGACCACTGCTAACCTAATAAGCATCGGCTCCTTTATTGGGAATGTCAGTAAGATCTCTACACTCAGCGTCTAGGTCTGTAGCTCTTATGTCCCAGTGCCATACAGTAAATAATTAAATTCTCTATCGAATCTTTAATGTCACATCATTTTCAGCTGATCCGATTTATCTTTACTTTAAACTGTAGGTCCCATCACCCAGGGATTATATTAACACACACAACATAGGTGATGTTAGAAGCTGAGTTCTAACCCTGACTAAAGTATTGTAATGACCAATGAAGTAAGTAAGATACATCGATAATTTTGCCATGTTAAAGCCAAAAAGTGGCGCTGCTAAAAGGTGTGTGTTTGTGTCTTTGGTTTTTAAATTCGAATTTATCTTCACACACACTTACCGATCTGACCGTATACAATGCCCTGAACAACAAGTCGATTATTACAACCATAATTAGCCCGTAATACTCGAAAGGTGTGGAATATTGTTTTGATAGGGCTTTCGACTTACTGATCCCGTGCAGAAGTGACTGGACCCCTGACACGACCGTTCCACCTGAACTCCTGGATGTCTACACCGACGGCTCCAGACTCGATAACGGGGTGGGCAGTAGAGTATGCTCTGGGAAATTGGACCTGAACATCTCACTTCGGCTGCCGGACTACTGCAGCGTGTTCCAGGCGGAGGTAATGGCCATCTGCCGGGCCGCACAATGGATCCTCGCCTATGGTGTTCTTGTCCCTTTCACCCGTATCTCGATCTACTCCGATAGCCAGCCTGCGATAAAGTCTCTGTCGAACGGTGCAGATTATTCCAGGATCGTCAGAGAATGTCGCCGCTGCCTCAATATCCTTTCTGGACGCCTCGGCGTCACACTTGTCTGGGTTCCCGGACACTGCGATATTCCGGAAAACTGCAGGGCCGACGAGCTGGACAGGGCTGGCGCACTACTTCTGGAATCTTCCTCGATCAACTTGGGAATGCCACTTACCTCGTTCAAACTGGCTATTGCGCGGAAATTCTCCCGGGACACCAACCGGTCCTGGAGCAATGAGGAGTCGCTAGGCTCACTTGGCCCACAATGGATAGGAGGCGTACCAACCAGCTACTTGGACTTGGCCGTAATATCGTCTCTATCACAGTGGCAATGCTTACATTGGAAAGAATGCGACTCCCATTTAACGACTTCTGCCGTGGATGCAGATCCGCCGAGGAGGAGGAGACTGTCATCCACTTCCTCTGCCAATGTCCATCGCTTGCGGGATGCAGTTATAGGTTATTTGGCTCTCCGACCCTTGTCAGTTTGACGGAGCTATCGTCCATTGATATCAAGGAAATAGCCTCGTTTATCAAACTTTCTGGCTGGTTTTCCAGCGTGGGGTAGTCGTGCTTTTTGGAAAATGTGCACCCCTTGCGCTGACCAACTTCCCCCTTCTTGGATCGGAGGAACTTGGTCAGTGCAGAGGCCGCGTTCACCTGTGGCATCACAACGGGCCGCTATGCGTGCTCAAGTGAGCTTTTTGGTAAATTAAAGCTACCACGCTAACCTAACCTAACTCGAAAGGTGACCACCTTTGAATTATCACTTCTGTACAAAGTTTTAACTCGTTTTATGCGTTCTTGAGTCCTTAAACAATTCATATTCATAAATTCACCGCGTAAATGATATTTAAGATGAAAGATATCTAACAGTGGACAAGCTCCCCAGATCCACGTATTCAAAGTCACTAAATGGTTAACCTTTGTATATTTGTTTCATTCAAACGGCAGTCTTTCGCCATATCTTAACTGTTTACGTAATCAGTGCAGCAGAGCGCAGTGTTGTAATCTTAAGCTGGCTGGTTTGTTTCTTCGAAGATATGTATGTTTTATTAGATGTTTATTAATCGTAGTCCTAGTTAAACAAAATTATTGGTTTTTTTTTTTTGGTGTTTAACAATAACTTGCTTTTTATTTGTGGTATTTGTGTGAAAGGAAAATATGATCTTGCAAATATTTACAAGCAAAAAAACCAACCGAAAAAAAAATACTATTTCCTGTTGATAATGCCATTCCTCCGTCCATGGTCGACCATTTGAAATTTGATGTTGCTTTTTTAAGAGCCAATTCATTCAGTCATTCATTCAGTCACATTCAGTCAATGAATGTGAATCATTTCAGTTTCAAAATATAAAAATAAACAACAACAACAAAAACAAATGCTTGTGGTTTTTGTTATTGAATAAATCATTAAACAAAAATAAAACGCAATAAAAAACCATCACAAATAAAAATTAAAATTTGTAATAAAAAATTTATTTTCCACTAAAATTCTATGCTGGGAAGATGTTGATGAACTATTTACCAGCGGCAACAAGTAGATTAGCCTTCTACTATTAACCCATTAATGCCCGAATTACATTTCTTTTCTAACGGTTACCGTTTTGGTTTTTATGCTCAATTTCCTCTCAGGGCATAAAAACTAAGGCAACCTATGCTGGCAACTTAAGTTGCCACTGGGCACTAATGGGTTAATTACTGCAGTGTATTGACATCAAATGTAATTCTCATTGCACCCATCATTATTATTTGTGGAACAATGGGATGGTTGATTTGCCGAAATCCCAAAATCATTCCAGATATCCCACTACCACGGTACGAAAGAGTACCCTCTGGACTACTCGGGGTTGTCATAGAAACCATGTCGGTTTTCGTGATTGTCGTTTTTGAAAACCAATGTTAGTTTCATTTGGCGTCATGAAACCAAGTTGGTTTCGTTAATTTCGAACGTAAATTAAAACCAATGTTCGAATCATCTGTTTTGATAAAAATTTAAAAAAAAAATACCAAAATACTTCTAAAGGGTGTTTTTATAGAGGTATAGAACTTTAAGTTGGCATTACTTTTCAAGATGGCGACCGATTTAACAGCTGTCAAGTGATTTATTCTCAGTTTGGTTTGGCAATTCATCATGAATAGACGCACGCCTGAACAACGCTTGCAAATAGTGCAATTTTATTTCGAAAATAATGGTTCTGTGCGGAAAACGTATCGTATATAGACTACTTCTGTGGGGCTATGTAAAGTCATTGGTCTATGCGGTAAAGCCACAAACGCTTGACCATTTGGAAGACAACATTCGCCGTATTATTGCCGATATACGGCCACAAATGTTGGAAAAAGTCATCGAAAATTGGACGTCCAGATTGGACTACATCCGCGCCAGCCGTGGCGGTCATATGCCAGAAATCATATTTAAAATGTAATGCCACAAGATTATCTTTCGGATGAAATAAAATTCATGTCAATCGAATATTCCATCGTTGTTTTATTGCAACTTAAAGTTCTATACCTCGATAAAAACACCCTTTAAAAAGAAAATTTTTTAAAAATTGAAATTATTTATGTTAAACAATAGTGATATTTATATTATTAGAAGAAAAGCGATCCGAAAGAGTGAGGATAAGAATTCTGAGAGATTGTAGCAATCCACTGGAGCTGCCGGAGGCAATGTAAGAAGTTTTTTAACCAGAAGGAAATTTCTTGTACTCATATATTTAACTACATTTTACAGATTTGTTTCTAATTAGTGCTTAAACAAAGAAGCTTTTCCTATGGTACTTACTGCTATTAAAGAACATCTGTCGCAATCTAAAATTCTTACGATTTTACAATTCGCTGCTACGTTTGGCTTTTTAGCAGAAGCGTCATAACAAAAATCAGTCGAGAACGATTTATGTATAAGCCTTGGTAGAACTACAGTATAAGAAATTTTGACTGATGTAATCAAAATCATGGAGTGGTACATTTGCCGACAGTGGGTCCAGCTGAAAATGAATGGAAATGTAAACTTTTTGCATCGATGGGACTCACATACAAATTATAAAATCTAGTATTAACGAGCATTTATACTTTAATCGAGTACAACGGAAACGATATCCTTCCGCGAACGCCTCAACAAAGTGAAGCTTAGGGAATCAGGGATGAAATAACAAGTAATTTATAGAAAAATTAAAAAAAACTTTTCGTAAAAATCAGGATATTGTTGGCCTTTATCAAAAATGTTCTCTCTGCAGTATATTTGTTCTGTGAATAAACCATTTTGTATATAGGATGACGATGTATTTTTTTATATTAATAATAACAACAACTAAAACAACTTTTTTTAAGTTTTTTTTTTATTATTAAAACTGACAACTCTCAGCTGGTTGGTTTATTTCCAATAAGAAAACCGATAACCATGGTTTCTGTGACACCTAAAACCGATATTAATTCCAATTCGAACATAAAAACGATAATACCGGTTTTCATGTCACCATAGCATTTTTTCTCGTCGTTTTTAAAACCACTTCCGACAAGGTTGGTTTCTATGACAACCCCGACTACTATTTGTATATAGTCGGGTAGGTGTACTATGTCCGATACCTTCCAAAATTGCCATTAATTTTCCAGAGACTCGTAATGTTTTATTTTCCACATTTTTTTAAAGATATTCTTTAAGTTCTGAAATTATGTGGGGTTTTCCATTATAGTCGCCGTAGTCTAGTAGGTAGTGCGTTGGCTTATTAAAAGTGAGGCGACGGTTCGGACCCCAGGTCAAACATCACCAGCAAAACAAAATATAAAAAATATTCTTCCGGCGACTGCCTCTCAGCAGATTTCTGGCAAAAACTCTAAGAGTAAAATAAAATTGCCATAAAAAGTTACTCATATAAAGGGTCCGCCAAATAACTTTTTTTTTTGAAAATGCTTTAAAAAAAAGATCTACTGAATATTTTCTAAAAATTTTTTTTTTTTAAAGTGCAATCCTTCCGGTTAATAATGGAAAATAATTTCATTCAAATGGCTACTTCGGCTGGCCATGCAGTATCCTACACCAGAAGATGCCGATTTTGTCAAAAAAATCATCTTTTCAAATGAAGCACATTTTGATCTTGGCGGGTATGTAAACAAGCAAAATTGTCGCATTTGGGGCACAGAAAACCCGCACGCATACATTGAAAAGCAGACGCACCCAAAACGAGTCACTAATTGGTGCGGATTTGGGTGCAGAGGCATAATTGAGCCATTTTTCTTCGAAAATGAGCAAGGAGTGGCCGTTACAGTCAATGGCGATCGTTATCGGGCCATGTTGAACGAATTTTTGTTTACAAAAATTTAAGAGGAGGATGTTGGCAACATTTGGTTTCAACAGGACGGCGCTACGTGCCACACAGCCGAAGCTACACTCGATGTTTTGCGCCCTGTTTTTGAAGATCGCATTATCAGCCGCAGAGCAGATGTCGTTTGGCCACCTCGGAGCTGCGGTTTGACACCGTTGGACTATTATTTGTGGGGTGCCGTCAAAGATAAGTGTTACGCCGACAAGCCAGAGACAATTGACACTTTAAAGGACAATATTCGTGAAGCCATTGGTGAAATACAGCTGCACACAATCGATAATGTGCTTAAAAATTGGACCGATCTTATAGGCTACTGCATTGCCAGCCGAGGCAGCCATTTGAATGAAATTATTTTCCATTATTAACCGGAAGGATTGTACTTTCAAATAAAAAAGAAATTTGAGAAAATATTCAGTAGTTTTTCTTTTTTAAACTATTTTCAAAAAAAAAGTTATTTGGCGGACCCTTTATATACTATGTCCGATATCTTCCAAAGACTCGTAATGTTTTTTTTTCATATTCTTTAAAGATTTTCTTTAGTTTTGAGATTATGTGGGGTATTCCATTATAATCGCCGTAGTCTTGTAGGTAATGAGTTGGCTTCTTAAAAGTGAGGCGACGGTTCGAACCCCAGGTCAAACATCACCAGCAAAACAAAATATACCTCCGGCGACTACCTCTTAGCAGATTTCTGGCAAAAACTCTGAGAGTAAAATAAAATTGCCATGAAAAAGTTTCTCCAAAATCTGTCGTTCGAAGTCGACTTTAAACTGTAGGTCCCACCACTCATGTATAAAATTAACACACACAACATAAGTGGTGTGAGAAACTAGGACGTTGTACAATGGGTCAATTCGACCTCCGGGTACTGTTCTTGTTTTAATTGGCAAGTACACGTCCTCTAACCTAACCTAACCTATTCCTGGACCCGATGTTCCCTAAACCTGTAAAAAGATCTACAAATTTAAATTGTTGCCTCTGTTAAATAATTAACAGCAGTCTGTTAATATCGAATTTTCGTCTGTTAACACCAAAAAGTGGCGTTGCTAAGAATATGGGTTTGTGTCCTTGGGTTTTTATATTCGAATTTATCTTCACACACATTCGTAATTGTTGTAATATTTATAAAAAAGAAAATGCATTTAAATATTCATTTTTATTATGATTTTCTTGTTTTTTTCTTCGTAGAATTGGTTTTTCTCTATGCTTTGCGTTTTCTATTTTGCATTTTCATTTAAAATTTTTTTATTCAAAAACTTTTTTTATTTATTTATTGTTGTAAATCATATTGTAGATAGACAGCTACATGTGTACATTGTACATAAAATTTAATAGAGGCTCACTTCTCATACATATTTATTTATGTACGATCACTTATGTATGTATGTAGTGTTATAGAAGACAGATATCCATCCATAAACCATACATTGCTGGTAGTTTAGTTGCTGAGTTTCGATTTGCTTTGCTTTGTATTGCATTGGTTACGAATACTATTCGCACTCGTGCTGCTCATAGTCGTAGTTTACTTGTGTGAATAATTTTCTGCTATTTGCCCGAATGGAATTTGAAAGTTTGTCCATTGCATGGTCACGTCACGTCGGCTTAAATTTATTTTTGTTGTTTTTTTTTAAATTTTATTTTCAATAATTTTTTCTTCAACACTTTGGATGACGAACGACGCAGGCAGGCCTGTGCAATACTCACTCTACACATGGTCAGGTTACGACGCTATAGTTATGCTGCTGTTGCTGCTGCTGCTGCGTTTGCGTGAAACCACAATTTCAAAAACTTTTGACTTTTTGCATGATATTGTCTCTCTTTCTCTGTGCTGAACTGTAATGTAAAAATTTGCATATTAACCCCTTAAATTGCCATAACCACTTACAGTCAACCACATCATGCGGTTTATTTGATAATTTACTGTTACTTGGCAATTTTTTTTTGTAAATTTAAAATCGAAATGCACTTTTAAAGGTTCATAGACTTGGGTTAATTAATACTTGTATAACGCATTTCAAAGTGTTCACGTATTGATAGCGATAATTTGCATTTTTTTTTTTTTTTATTAATTTAATTCAGATAATATGCGTTTGTAAATGGCGAAAAAGATCAACAGTTGATCAGTTACTGTTTCAGTTACTGAAAACACCTTTTTGTAAATTTTTAATATCACATCACTGAGTACGACAGCCTTTTGCAAAAATAATTAACAGACTTGAGCCCTTTTTCTTAAAAATGTGCAGAATTCAGTTTCGATATCATTTTGGAATATAAAATTCACAATAAAAGCCAAATTCGAACAAAATCTATCTTAGTTTTCATCTGCTCTGCAAAA
This sequence comes from Sarcophaga variegata, assembly GCA_932273835.1. Taxonomy (NCBI): domain Eukaryota; kingdom Metazoa; phylum Arthropoda; class Insecta; order Diptera; family Sarcophagidae; genus Sarcophaga; species Sarcophaga variegata. Next base: position 146,324,735 of record OW026358.1, read on the forward strand.
TTTTCTGAATAATTTTCATAATTTTTCTGTTTCTGATCTGGCGTAGGCTGCAAGTGACTTATCTTGCCCATACGGTTTCCATATTCTTAAACTTTGAAACTAGAAATGTTTTTTTATGGTCTCTGAAGAGATATGAGAGCTGAGTAAAAGATTGGAACTAAGTTTTGGTCAAAAAAAAACATTCACAACCAACAGTGGCTGAACAGGTGCATTAACACAATCCCGTAGCTATGTCTTCTGAATGAAATCGACAATAACACTATATTTTGTAAAGGGTCCGCCAAATAACTTTTTTTTTGAAAATGCTTTAATAAAAAAAACTACTGAATATTTTCTCAAATTCCTTTTTTTATTTGAAAGTACAATCCTTCCGGTTAATAATGGAAAATAATTTCATTCAAATGGCTGCCTCGGCTTGCCTTGCAGTAGCCTACACGATCGGTCCAGTTTATTTTCGTTATTACAACTTACAGATAAAATTTTTCAAAAATATGGCAGTGCCGGAGCAATGTCGATAAAACTGCCCCATTATACAAGTTTTTTTTAACGCAGTGGCAACCGCAGGCTTTGTTTTTTGTTGTTTGTTGTATATGCGCATTTTGTTTAAATTTGAAGTTGCCATAATGTATTATTTTCATTATGGGGTGTTTTTTATAGAGGTATAGAACTTTAAGTTGGAATTACTTTTCAAGATGGCGACCGATTTAACAGCTGTCAAGTGATTTATTCTCAGTTTTGTTTGGCAATTCATCATGAATAGACTCACGCCTGAACAACGCTTGCAAATAGTGCAATTTTATTTCGAAAACAATGGTTCTGTGCGGAAAACGTATCACGCACTACGTCCATTTTATCGTCGACAAAATCGTCCATCAGAGCAGTTAATTCGATTAACCATGGAACGTTTTCGCACCACGTTTACTCTTATTGATAACTCGCATCCCCAGAGATGCTGTACGGTGCGTACAGAAGAAGCTATTGCTGCTTGTAGAGCGTAGCATTGAGGAAGACCCGAATTGAGTCCATCCGCCATCGAGCACCGGAATTGGATCTCCAGTGTCCATCCACTTTATGGAAGATTTTGCGGAAGGATCTTGGTTTGTGCGTGCTTACAAAATCCAACTCGTGCAAGATTTGAAGCCAAACGATCATCAAGTAAGGCGTAGATTTGTCGAATGGGCCCAAAACGAGATTACCGTTGTTCCCGATTTTCATAAGCGAATTTTGTTTAGGGATGAAGCGCACTTCTGGTTGAATGGCTACGTCAACAAACAAAACTGCCGCATTTGAAGTGAAGGTAATCCTCAAGTGTATGTGTAAACACCATTACATCCAGAAAAACTGACTGTTTGGTGCGCTTTATGGGCTGGTGGAATCATTGGTCCGTACTTTTTCAAAAACGATGGTGGCCAGAACGTTACGGTCAATGGTGATCGGTATAGAGCCATGATTACTAACTTTTTCATTCCTGAATTGAATAACCATGATGTTCAGGAGATGTGGTTTCAACAAGACGGCGCAACATGTCACACAGCTCGTGCCACAATAGATTTATTGAAAGACACGTTTGGTGACCGCCTAATTTCACGTTTTGGACCTGTGAATTGGCCTCCAAGATCTTGTGATTTAACACCGCTAGACTACTTTCTGTGGGGCTAGGTAAAGTCATTGGTCTATGCGGTAAAGCCACAAACGCTTGACCATTTGGAAGATAACATTCGCCGTATTATTGCCGATATACGGCCACAAATGTTGGACAAAGTCATCGAAAATTGGACGTCCAGATTGGACTACATCCGCGCCAGCCGTGGCGGTCATATGCCAAAAATCATATTTAAAATATAATGCCACAAGATTATCTTTCGGATAAATAAAATGCATGTCAATCGAATAATCCACCGTTGTTTTATTGCAACTTAAAGTTCTATACCTCGATAAAAAAACACCCTTTATAATATGACAAGTTCAAACATAAAATGACCTTTAAATGTTAAAGGTAGGATGATTCTCCCTTTAGCTTAACGATCACTTCTATCTTATTGGGTACTTATTATCTGCCCGTTAAAATCCTCCCTTTAGTTAACGACAGGTTGTAATAATGGCCCGTAATGGGTTAACATAACTGTCACTCAATTGTGGTTTTAATTTCTATTGTTTTTTTTTGTTGTTTTTTCTTTTTTTAATGCAAACACATGTAAAATAAAATGGCGAAAAGTAAAAAGCAGTGAAAATATTTTCAGAAAAACCTGTGAAAATGAAATGACATTTAAAATTATAATTTTTCTCTGTTTTTTCACTATTTTTTTCTATTTTTTAATTTGTTCAATTGTTTCTTTTTTTTTTAGTTGCCACATTTGTTTTTCAGTGAAATTTCGTTTTCAATTTCTTTCTTCAATTTTAATTTCTATCATCGTCGTCGTGTGGCTGTTTTGTTTCATTATCTCTCGACTAGAAATAATCAACAAAACCAACCAACAAATACTTGAGATAAATATTTCAAAAATAAATCAAAATTTAAACTAAAAACAAAACAAAACACAATAAAACTAAAAATGATTAACAAATTGAGAAATGGGTGCCGTTAAGTAAGTCCCATAACAATTAGCTGGCATTGTCGGGTTCATTCATACTACAACACATGTACTGTCGTCCCCCGAGTACTTAGTATTCGTATTTGGTTTGGTTTTCTTTTTTTTTAATTTTTGTCGTACTTTTTTTGTCCATTAGTCTTGATCTTTGTATCTAAATTAGTGACACTCTGAATACACTCGTTTTTATTGTTATTGTTGTTATAATTCCTACAATTAAAATTATCATAGAAAAAACAAAAAATAGTTTAAAATCCACTAATGGTTGACTTTGGAAAGCCAGTTAAAGTATATTCATCTCTTTCTTTCTCTCTCTCTCACTCTCTTTAATCGCAATATCATGTTTAAAGGTCTTTTTAGTACAAATTTTCAGAACCTTAAAAGAATGCATTCATTTTTTTTTTAATTTGTTTGACTTTGTTGACGTGATCCTAAAAATTCTTCCTATGCTTGTAATTTCGTTTAGTTTTAATGCCTATTTACAGGGACGCTTGCAATTTATTTTAGATTCTAAAAGTATACTTTTTCCTCGGTAATTATTACAATTAGCAGCGGCGACATTTATTTGGTGAGAGGTGTTTGGCCTTTACGAATAAGGATTGTGTTTAAAGGTGATGATTCAAATTTAGCCTCATTTTCAAATATTCACCCTTATTCTGGTGAATTAATTATATTATTATATAGCAAGACGACGTCGACTTGCGGCGACAATTTAAAATTGGTATTCTGTTTGTCGTTATTGACAGTTATCGATGACTGTCGACACACATTTGGTATTCTGTAAGTCAATACTATGTCGATATTGTGTTGTGTCGACTCTGATTTTGTCGACGTCATTTTTGGTAACGACAGGCATTTAAAAATTAACTCTCGTGGTGAATTTTTATTGTCTTACGTTTTTCTCAGAAGTCGCCGTAGTCTAGTAGGTAGTGTGTTGGCTTATTAGACGCAAAAGCCTGGGTTCGAGCCCCAGGCCAGGCATCAAAGAAAAAATACAAGAAGTATTTTTTCGACGACTTCCTCTCAGTGGATTTCTGGCAAAAACTCTGAGAGTAAATAAAAATTGCCATGAAAAGTTTCTCAATAAATAAAAATCTGTCGTTCGGAGTCGACTTTAAACTGTAGGTCCCACTACTCATGTATAAAATTAACACACACAACATAAGTGGTGTGAGAAACTAGGACGTTGTACAATGGGTCAATTCGACCTCCGGGTACTGTACTTGTCTTAATTGACAAGTACACGTCCTCTAACCTAACCTAACCTAACCTAACCTACATTTTTCTTCCTTAGCACAATAGCGATATTGATCGCCTTGGTATCCATAAATACAGTTACACATCGCCAAATGATTTCTAACAAAACATTCGGCATTCTGCCCATAGGTACTAGGACATGGGCCTTTACATTTCTCATTAACACATTTCCTGTTCGAAGGGGCGGTCGGAATCAAACATTCCGGTCGACATCCTTCATAAGGATTGCCAAATTTATCAGGTAAACATTGACAAGATGCAACGCCATTTTGTTGACGGCATTGAGCATAGGTTCCACAAGGCGATGGATTGCAAGGGTCAACAACTTCAGGTGGATTTTGTTGTATGGGAGAGCTTAGCACAGATGGATTACCAGTATAGCCAGACTCACAATAACACATTGGAGTGTGGCTATTAACACGACAAACTGCACTTTGGCCACAAAGTCCTGAGCAGGGATCCTTACATTTCTGATTAATACAAGTTTGTTGCGAGGGACATTCAGAGTTTGTAATGCATTCAGGGCGGCAATTAGGTGGTTGTCCTGTATACTCTGGTAAGCAAGTACTTGAAGGTGTTGTCCCTATATCCTTACAAATGCCATTCGGACCACACGGTGAAGGTTGACAAGGATTCGAAGCAACAGCATCCTTTTGAGGTTCAACTACAGACATTAAAAATCGTATTAATAGCTAAGTTCTCGCAGCAATTGTAATCCTATCAAACTTATTCATTCTTTGGCACAGAACAAATGGATTTCCTGTATAGTCTTGAATACAAGTACAGAACGGACTGTGCTTTACAACATCGCAAAGCGCAAAACGGCCACATATTCCTGGACATGGAACAATACATCGCTGATTTTGACAGGCCTGACGATAAAAAACTTTTTTTTCTAAATAAACCATAAAATGAATCGGCTGACTTAAATATTAGAGATGTGTGTTTTGTGTTATTACAATTTTCGATAAACAGTCGACGTCGACACAGTAGTGTTACAGAATACCAAAACTGTGTCGACGTGATGTCGACGACGATAGAAAACGATGTTGACTCAAAAACGACGACGACGACGACAACCAGAATAAGGGTGACTATGATTGTCTTGTCTACCTACCTACGTGCAAGGAATTATCAAGATTATCTAAAAATTTGAAGAGTCTGAAACAATGTTACATTTATGTTCAGACCTGTGCATCGAGTCAAGTCTCTAGACGTTTTTTCGGTAACGTCAATTGGTCACTGAGATTATCTGCAGCTACGCTAAAGGCCATGCCATACGTTCAATAATTTAAAATGCAACATTTGTCAAGATATCTTGACCATATCTCCCGAAATGTGGGAAAAAGCTCTCGATAACTACCTCAAACATATCGATTACAGCAATCAATCCACAGCTCGCTTCCTTTGCTGTGGTTTCGATAGAAATGAAAGTGCTCCGGCATACGTTTGATCAGGAAGTCACAAAAAGAATCCTGATAGTATAACAAGTACGGCACTTGAGTGGAATTCTCAATGCCCAAGAAGCCCTTGCCGTTCGATACTCCAAGATTGAAAACAGGGCAAGCCATACAGTCTCTAGAGGGGTAATGGAAAAAATGGCGATAGTTCTTGTGGCAAAATTGTTGGGTTGGGTCTTGGATTTTCAAATTTTTCAAAAGATTTACAATCGAGTGTTTCTTTTCGAGGTTCATAATTTTGAGTTGGCAACACTGTTTTATTTGACAAGCGATTTAACAGTTGATAGCTGATTTTTATTTAGATTGGTGGGACATTTCACTTCCTTCACATTTCCTGTTCAATCTATAACGCGTGTCTTCATTCCGCTGCTGCGTAGAGCAGAACAAAACAAAGATTAAAAGAATAAGGATTTAATTCTTTTAAATTTCTGTTTTTTCTTTTGATCTGGTTTTTTTTAATATTTTTTTTGTTTTATTTTTTTTTTTTATTTTGAATTGACATTTTTAACGCTGTTTGGCGTTTTTGGTTGTTTGTTGATTATGCCTGCATTTGGAAAGTCAGTTGTCTTATCGTGTTCTGATCTTTTGCAGTTTGTTGTCGATTTTATAAAATGAAACGAAATGTAATAAAAATTTCGAAAAAAAAGAAATGGTATTGTATTGTATATTCGAATCGAATATACGATGTAAATGGGAAAAATACTGAAATAATTATTATTCACACCATTTCTCTGACTGTCTCTGGCTGTCATTATCATCGTGGTTGTTTTTTTTATTCACATACCTTTCTTCTTCTTTTTCACTTCTTAATACTACTTTCCATTGTTTAAAGATTTCTTATAAAATTTTTTCTTTTTTATCATTTGTTGTCGTTGTTGTAGTTGTTGTAGTTGTTTTTGTTTTTGTTTTTTTTCTTGGCTCATTTGAAGAATTTAAATATTTCGAAGCATTTTTCAATTCTGTGTCTGTATGTTGGGTTGGTTTAGTTGGTTGATTTTAGTTTTCGTATTTTTGTTTGGTATGTTTATGTGCTTTGCTTTGAAAAATTTTTAATGGCAGATATAAAGAGAAAAAAAAAACTGAAGAAAACTGCCATTGAGATACAATTATTATGGTTATTTATAGTATTTGTGAACTCCCTGCTCTGTATGTATTTGAATGTTTAAACCGTTGTGTTCCACTTTTCAATGTTTTTTTTCTTTTCATTTTTTTCTTCTTCTTTTGCCTTGATTCTTCTCTTTTTTATTTGGTTTTTTTCTCTATAAACAATTTATTTTATTTTCTGTTATTTTTTTTTTTTGTTTGTTTGAAATAAGAAATATTTTAGCTGAGAATGATAATAAAAACCTAAGTATGCGTCATTAATGTTTTAAAAATTGTTGAAAATGAAGAAAACAAACAAACTCCCTCCCTTAAGTTATTTCAGTTGAGTTTTCTTTTTTTTTTTTTACCAATTTTCAGCACTGGGCGCCCCTTTAAACTGCTAACGTCAAATTTTAACCAACGTTAACAAACTCTTTTCAACACTTACATAAAATTTCACTTTAATTTCACATTATTTGCATGCTTTTTCTCTAAATTGAGTTAAAAATAAATTAAATGAATCCAAAAATTATTATTGCATTATGTTTGTCTAAACTACGCTTTAAAAGTACAACAGTTCTTGCCACATATTGTCAATTAGTTTTATTAGAGTCCGTCCATAGCATTCGGAAATATTTCACATTTTTCGCGATCATTTTGTTAGTATAGTTTTACTATAGTATGTACACTTGTGGACACACAATTAAGTCATCTATGCAAAATTTTTTATTTTTATAAAAATTAAAAAATTTAAGAAAAGTGGAAACAAAAACAACTTATATTTATTAATTTCATATGCTTTATAATTAATTAACAACAAAAACTTACAGCTGCGTGCAACTAATTAAGGACACGAAGCTTACATGTGAGCTTGAAGCAAAAAATTGCAAATGGTTGTATGATATTGTCAAAATTTGTCTAAGTTTAGTTAATTAAACTGTTAGTCGTAGAAAATAACTACTTATTGTGTCAAATAAATTATTATTTATAAAGCTGTGAGCCATTTTTTTAAAGAATATTGATTTCATCCGTGCATATAATTAAGGACACCCCGTAAACTTCATGAAAAACATGTATTTATTAGAAAAATAATCAATATTTTTTTGCAAAACCATTGTTGTCGATAACAGCTTGACATTTCCGAGGCATCGAGGTAACAAGACTTTCATATACACTGGTTGGAATGGCCTCCCAAGCTTCCTTTGTTTCGGCGAAGAGATCATCAAAATTGCTTATTTTTACTGAGCTTACTTTGGTTTTTACAACTTGCCATAAGCGGTTTTGGCAAACCGCAAGCGTTGCTGAATATTTTTTTTGGACACATTAGGTTTTGTTCTCGCAAAACGTCCATGGAGATTATTTTCAGTCAAGCGTTTTCTTACGGTCCTTGCCGATATTTTAGCAGCGTGTTCCAACTCAATACACTATATAATCTAAGTAGATATGAGGAATGGGTCAGCTTTACTCATCCTGGCTAAAAAAAATAAGCATTCTTGATTGGCCAACTCAAAGTCCCGATCTGAACCCTATTGAAAACCTTTGGGGGATCGTAAAACGAGCAGTTGCAGCCAAAAAACCCAGCATCAAAAAGCACTTTTGCAGCTTTTCCAGGCAGAATGGGATAACATTAGTCCTGAGCAGTGTCGCAACTTAATCAACTCAATACCACAAAGATGTACTGAAATAATACGCCAAAAAGGTTTCCCCACAAAATGTTAAAGGTTCAAAATAGTTTGGGTGAAAAATAAAGCAATTAAATTGAATTTTCAATATTTTGTTTCAAATGACTTAATTATGTGTCCACTTAAATTTTAAGTCTGATATCAACTAAGTACCAAAACATTTTTTACAATGAAAAACTATATAAGTTTTTGTTGTTAATTAATTATAAAGCATATGAAATTAATAAATATAAGTTGTTTTTGTTTCCACTTTTCTTAAATTTTTTAATTTTTATAAAAATGAAAAATTTTGCATAGATGACTTAATTGTGTGTCCACAAGTGTATATGTAGATATTTTTTCGATAACAATACATACCTTTTAATAAAAATATTTGCGATAATTACAATATCCTAAAAATAATGGCAATAAATTTTTATGAAAAGTTTTGCAAAAACAAAAATTTATCGATTACAATGTACTTCAGTAAAAATACATATTTTCGATTTCTTATAAAAAGTTTTTCGATAACAATATTTATCAATAAAAATATAATATAAATTTCAATCAATAACAATTTCTTACAAATGGTTTCGATAATCACAATTTACTATAAATGATGACAATAAATTTTTATGATAGATTTTGCGAAAACAATAATTCACCGATAACAATACACTTCAGTAAAAGTATTTTTAATTTTTTAAAACAAGTTTTTAGATAACAATATTTTTTAATAAAAATGTAATATACATTTTAATCGATAACAACAATTTCCTACAAATATTTTCGATAATTACAATTTTCAAAAATAGTGACAATAAATTTTTATGATAGATTTTTCAAAAACAATAACTCATCGATAACAATACAAGTTAAAAGTATTGAATAGCATAAAAAAGTATTTTTCATTTTTTATAACAAGTTTTTCGATAACAATATATATTAATAAAAATATAATATACGTTTTTATCGATAACAACAATTTCCTACAAATATTTTCGATAATTACAATTTCCAAAAATAATGACAAAAAATTTTTGGTAGATTTTTCGAAAACAATAATTCATCGATAACAATACAAGTTAAAAGTATTGAATAGAATAAAAAAGTATATATTTTTAATTTTTCATAAAAAGTTTTTCGATAACAATACTTATTAATAAAAATATAACATACATTTTAATCGATAACAACAATTTTCTACAAATATTTTCGATAATTATAATTTCCTATAAATAGTGGCAATTGTTTATAAAAGCTTTTTTTGAGTTTTGAGACAATATTTTCGATAACCTTTCTTTAATATCAATTATCGATAATTGTTAATTCACCGATAACAATATACTTTAAAATTTTTTATGACGAGTTTTTCGATAACAATATTTTTTAATAAAAATATAATATACATTTTAATCGATAACAATAATTTCCTACAAATATTTTCGATAATTACAATTTTCTATAAATAGTGGCAATTGTTTATAAAAGCTTTATCGATAACAATATTTTTGAGTTTTGAGACAATATTTTCGATAAACTTTCTTTAATATCAATTTTCGATAACAATACTTTCCACAAATTTCGATAACTAGACTTATGGTCAATACTTAATCGACATTTTATCGATTACAAAACCTTTCTTTGAACATTTTTTCAATAATAATACTTACCTTACCCATCAATAATTTTTCAATAACAATACTTTCATTTGAAAACTGATTTTCTGGAGTTATTGTTAATTCTCTATAAAAACCTTGTTTTTTTAAACAATAATTTTCGATAACAATACTTTTCTGTGGATGTTTTCTCGATAACATAATTTTTGTATAATCTATAATCTATAATTTTATTTGAAAATAATTTTCGATAACAAAAAATTTTATGATTTGAATTGAATATTAGTTTTTTTATTAAATTATTTTCGATAACAATAATTTTTATACGATTTGAATTGAGTATTAATTTTTCTATTAAATTATTTTCGATAGCAATAATTTTTCTATGAACCATTTATCGAATACAAAACTTATTTTAAGTTTCGATAACAACAATAATATCTACGTATAAACTTTTTCGATAACAATACTTTTCTGTGGACGTTTTCTCGATAACATAATTTTTCTTTGAACAAATTTTCGATAACAACACGTAGCTATCTATAATTTTATTTGAAAATAATTTTCGATAACAAAAAATTTTATGATTTGAATTGAATATTAATTTTTCCATTAAATTATTTTCGATAACAATAATTTTTTACGATTTGAATTGAGTATTAATTTTTCTATTAAATTATTTTCGATAACAAAATTTTTCTATGAACCATTTATCGAATACAAAACTTATTTTAAGTTTCGATAACAACAATAATATCTATGTATAAACTTTTTCGATAACAATACTTTTCTGTGAACGTTTTCTCGATGACATAATTTTTCTTTGAACAATTTTTCGATAACAACACGTAACTATCTATAATTTTATTTGAAAATAATTTTCGATAACAAAAAATTTTATGATTTGAATTGAATATTAATTTTTCCATTAAATTATTTTCGATAACAATACTTTTCTGTGGACGGTAACAACACGTAACTATCCATAATTTTATTTGAAAATAATTTTCGATAACAAAAAATTTTATGATTTGAATTGAATATTAATTTTTCCTTTAAATTATTTTCGATAACAATAATTTTTTTACGATTTGAATTGAATATTAATTTTTCTATTAAATTATTTTCGATGACAATAATTTTTCTATGAACCATTTATCGAATACAAAACTTATTTTAAGTTTCGATAACAACAATAATATCTATGTGTAAACTTTTTCGATAACAATACTTTTCTGTGAACGTTTTCTCGATGACATAATTTTTCTTTGAACAATTTTTCGATAAAAACACGTAACTATCTATAATTTTATTTGAAAATAATTTTCGATAACAATAAATTTTTCTATTTGGTTTGAATTGAATATTAATTTTTCCATTCGATAACAATAATTTTTTACGAATTGAATATTAATTTTTCAATTCAAACCAAATAGAAAAATTTATTGTTATCGAAAATTATTTTCAAATAAAATTATAGATAGTTACGTGTTTTTATCGTAAAATTGTTCAAAGAAAAAAATTAAACGTGTTTCAATAACGAAACTTTTCTTTGAATAGTTTTCTCGATAACAATATTTCTCTGTATTTTTAAAATCATAAAAATCAGGAGATTAAAATTATTTTTTTCTTTCATTTTATTTTAATTACAGTACGTGCTGGTCGAAATTTACTATGCAAAGGCAAAAACAATACGAACAATTGTTATGTGACCATCCAATTGGGCAAAGAAAAATATCTGACATCGGTTAAGGATAAAGCTGGACCAACTGTTCGCTGGGATGAAGAATGTGAACTGTAAGTAATTGAATCGAAGTAAAAGTCTTTAAAATTAATACAATCCTGCCATTCTCTATCACTTTCAGTAAAATTCCCGATCAAGGTAATCGGGCTGAACTCGTCTTGACCTGTTTGCATCACAATAATTTGGGTCTCGATGATTTCCTGGGTCAAGTTACATTGCCGCTCAATGAAATGGATAATTATGACAAGTCAATACACAAATGGTATAAATTGCAAAGTAAACCGGGCAAAGAGAAGAAAAACAAGGAGCGTGGTGACTTAGAAGTTGATATCTCGTTTACCGTTAAATCCGGTTCCATGGACGATGTGAGCAAAAAGGAAAAACACAAGTCTTCCATTGGCCAGCTGGCTTCATCGGTAGGTGGCAGTTTGATGTCGTTAGGCACGATTGAAAGGGGCAAAGGCATAAAGAAAATGGCCAAAAAGTTTGGCTCTAAACTGCATATAAACGGCAGTGGTAAGAAGAAAAATAAAGACGAAGACAACATGTCCTACACAGGTTCTTTTGCCAGCATTGGCACCCCGAATCGTGTAAGAGTGCCCGACAGTGATGAGGAGGATGATTTTCAATTCGACAAATTGTCACAAAAGAGTTCGGTTAGTTCTTTGAATATACGTGATGGTTTACAGCCGCCCATGCAGAATTATGGCAACAGGAATTCGTCACCTTTAATGGGTTCAACGACAAAAGGTCAATTAGGTAAGGACCATTATCAATACAACAACAGCAACAGATATGATGGATCAGACAACCTCAGTGTGGATCCGGAATTGGAAGAGATTGAAAATGAATTTAGCATAAGAGCACGTACTCTACCACCACCTACAAAACCGCCACGCACACCTCTAATGGATGGTGGCGATATGAAAACGGTTAACGGCAAAAATTCGGAATTGGACGAATGGGAATCGAAATTATATGGACGTAGTGGCGAAATTCTGAATACAGATTCATTAAAGAGACGATCTTGGGAACCCGTAGCAGTGCCCTTAAAGACTTCGAATGATCAGTATGAACAGGAAAAAGATAAACAGTCTTCACCACCTGTTGTAACAGAAAACGAAAGCATGACAAAGTCTTCGTTACCCACTCTAACAGAGTCACAAACACCGGAAAGTTTTACGGAGAGCAGCAGTAGCAGTGATGAAGAAGAGGAAAAGTTGTCACAAAACAAAAAGAAACAAACAGAGACAGCTGCTGTAAAGCCACCTATGGAAGAGAAACCAAATAAACCGAAAGAGCTTAAATTGGAAACCATTAATGAAATGAATGCGTTTCATAAAAAGGACTCTCTCACTTCCCCTGATATGGACAAGAATGAATTTGCGAAATTTAATGCTTCCTTTGCCCAATTCGAACAGAAACACAGTTCGAAATTCTTTGATATTGGCGATGAAACACATAATTTTATTAAAAATGAATCTCTTTCGGCGGCTAAAAACCAACAAAAGACACAGTCGTCGTCGTCCCCACAGCCACAACCCAAACCAAGAGCACGTGTGCTACCCAATACAGCAGTGGAAAAGACAGGCGATGAGCAAAAGTCCGTGGATGAAGAAAAGCGATTACGGGCGGCTGAAGATGCACGCTTAGAAGCCGAATTGCAGGCAAACGAGAAACGTTTAAAAGAAGAGGAAGAGGCCTTACAAAAAGAACTAAATGCCAGAGAAGAGGAAAAGCGACGAGAGGCCAAAAGACGTGAAGAAGATTTCAGAATTTTAAACTTTTCCAAACGTCTAGTGAAACCAGAAGAAAGACCACAAGAACCAGAAGAAAAACCAAAAGAAGAAGAAGAATTAAAGGCCATTGAACCTCCGGTGGTGGTTAATAATAAAGAATACAACAAAGAAGAGAAGAAACAAGAAATCAATAATAAGAAAGAACGCCAATTTAACTCGTACAACAGAGGTGAGCACTATGAGCACTATTCAGAGCGCACGACCCAGCCAATGGACATAACGATATGAGAATCATGAGAATGTTAACGTGTTTGTTTGTGAACGGACAAAAAGCAAAAAAACCCGAAACTGTTTAAATGCATATGCAATGCATATTTTGTTGCATAAATGTTGCTTTATTATTACAAACCTCATCCCAAAAAAAAAAAAAAAATACAAAATCCCACTGATGATGTTGTCTATCTATCCAATTAATACTGTTTTAAGTTGTTTTTTTTTCTTCTCTTAATTATGTGCATTCGTTATTATTTGTTGCATTTGTATTTTGTCCTTTCCTTCCTTATTTTGTGTACAGTAGAACAGAGTAAGATGGAATGCTAAAATTCTTTAATTGAAATACGACTTAGAGTAGCACAAACACGAAACATTCATAACACTCTCATATACGCATGTTTATTTGCTTCTATTCTTTATCTTTCTCTCTCTCTCTCTTTTGTATTCTAAAGAAATGTGTTTTTTTTCTATTAATTTCTATAAATTTTCCTTCTTAGAAAAACAAAACATTAGTAATAGCTCTACGCCCAGTCCAAAACAAACGGAGCGCATAATAATAGGCCATGAAAAAGCCACAACGCAAGCGGAAAGAAGAGCTGAAGTATCAGCCGCTTTAGCCAAGAAATATGAAGGCAAATCCAGAGAGGTATACACTTGTTTGTAATATAACCTGGTGAAATTATAAATTTTTTCCTTTTTTTTTTTGTCTGAAGGAACTCATGTTAATTGCAAATGGCATGGAAAATGAAGCCTTAATACAAAGACAACGTGTCAAAGAATTAGAAGATTACTTAGATAATTTATTATTAAGAGTTATGGAAACACATCCGAAAATCTTGCAAAATCCCTATTCACGGACCACATCAGCGAAAAGGTAAGTCTTACGCTCATTATTCACTTAAAAGATCTCTTTTTATACACATTATTTATTAAGCATGCATGCGCTCTACATTTTATTTTATTTCTCGATATACTACAATACAATTACAAACTCTAGTTTTAGTTTTAGATTTTTTTTATTACTATTACTGCTACTACTACTACTATTGCTACAACTATGTATGCTGACCTTAACTTTGTTGACCTTTTTTTTGTTGTTGTTGTTAATGCTTCTTGTGTTATTGCTTTTAAGTAGTTGTTGCCTTTATTTCATGCTATTTCTTTAACTTTAAGTACTGAAAGCCAAGCGAAAAAAAGTGAAAACGAAACATAAAACTTTCTATTGCATTGTGAATAACATCTTGATATTTTAAGGTACATACTCGTATTTCTTATTAAATGTTTTTATGTGGTTTTTGTTTTAAACAATTTTCAAAACTCCCTATATAGACTGTAATAGAGTTCATGGCATTCACATTCACCCTTATTCTGGTTGTTGTCGTCGTCGTCGTTTTTGAGTCAACATCGTTTTCTATCGTCGTCGACATCACGTCGACACTGTTCTGGTATTCTGTAACACTACTGTGTCGACGTCGACTGTTTATCGAAAATTGTAATAAAACAAAACGCACATCTCTAATATTTAAGTCAGCCGATTCATTTTATGGTTTATTTAGAAAAAAAAAAAGAAAGTTTTTTATCATCAGGCCTGTCAAAATCAGCGATGTATTGATCCATGTCTAAGAATATGTGGCCGTTTTGTGCTTTGCAATGTTGTAGACCACAGTCCGTTCTGTACTTGTATTCAAGACTATACAGGAAATCCATTTGTTCAGTGCCAAAGAATGAGTAAGTTTGATAGGATTACAATTGCTGCGAGAACTTAGCTATTAATGCGATTTTTAACGTCTGTAGTTGAACCTTAAAAGGATATTGTTGCTTCGAATCCTTGTCAACCTTCGCCGTGTGGTCCGAATTGCATTTGTAAGGATATAGGGACAACACCTTCATGTACTTGCTTACCAGAGTATACAGGACAACCACCTAATTGCCGCCCTGAATGCGTTACAAGCTCTGAATGTCCCTCGCAACAAACTTGTATTAATCAGAAATGTAAGGGTCCCTGCTCAGGACTTTGTGGCCAAAGTGCAGTTTGTCGTATTAATAGCCAGACTCCAATGTATTATTGTGAGTCTGGCTATACTGATTAATTTGGCAATCCTTACCGGATATTGGCGGAATGTTTGATTCCGACTGCCCGTCGAACAGGACATGTGTTAATGAGAAATGTAAAGGCCCACGTCCTGATACCTGTGGGCAGAATGCCGAATGTTTTGTTAGAAATCATTTGGCGACGTGTAACTGTATTTATGGATATCAAGGCGATCCATATCGCTATTGTGTTAAGGACGAAAAACGTAACACAATAAGAATGCACCACAAGAGTTAATTTTTTAATGCTTGTCGTTACCAAAAATGACGTCGACAAAATCAGAGTCGACAAAATACAATATCGACTTAGTATTGACTTACAGAATACCAAATGTATGTCGACAGTCATCGATAACTGTCAATAACGACAAACAGAATACCAATTTTAAATTGTCGACGCAAGTCGACGTCGTCTTACGTCGACGACGACAACCAGAATAAGGGTGATTAGTTTGTGTTTATAATTCATATTCATAGTATTTGTCTTTATTTAAAAAAAGCTAATCCTAGTAGCAAAACACAAAACGTGTGTTAAAACTGTTTTGAAATCGGTTTCGTGTTTTATTTTTCTTCCAAAGTTACATATTTTTGTAATCGCAATTGTTTATTAATTTAAAAGAAAACTAAAGAGATTCCTTTAATTCATTCATTCATTGAGATGACTTCTGTGAAACGAACTAACATTCTATTCTTAATAATACAAACGAAAAGAAATTCATAACAGCAATAGTACGTAAATCATTTAACAAATCGTCATTCCTTTGGATAGATTCATAGAACTGTATGAAACAGTCTTTACAGGTATACAGTTTCATTTCAATTAGAGACTGAAAATATACCAATCATCTAAGCGGTTTTTAATCCAACACTCCAGTTGCGGTGCAATATATCATCTCCTATGTATGTATTCCTATTCAAATACCTATACATACATATATAAAGATATCTGAAGATAGATACATTGAAGTTCTAGTCTTGACACCAAAAGCACTCCTGAGCATGCATAGCGGCCCGTTGTGACGCCACGGATAAACGCAGTCCCTGTACTGATCGAGTTCCATCAAGCTGGGGAAGAAGTCAATCAGCGCAAGGACTGCCCTATCTAAAGATAAACCTTCAAATAAAACCTTCTTGTCGTTAAATGTTATGTAAATTTTTATTTAACATTGTTAGAATACTTGAAGTCGCCGTAGTCTAGTAGGTAGTGTGTTGGCTTATTAGACGCAAAAGCCTGGGTTCGAGGCATCAAAGACAAAATACAAAAAATATTCCTCTGGCGACTGAACTCTGAGAGTAAATAAAAATTGCCGTGAAAAGTTTCTCAAAAATCTGTCGTTCGGAGTCGACTTTAAACTGTAGGTGCCACCGCTCATGTATAAAATTAACACACACAACATAAGTGGCGTGAGAAACTAGGACGTTGTACAATGGGTCAATTCGACCTCCGGGTACTGTACTTGTCTTAATTGACAAATAGACGTCCTCTAACTTAACCTAACCTAACCTAGAATACTTCCATTCACACAGTTTTGTTTGCAATTTTAAGGTTTATTTCATTACATTTCCTTATTGCAACGTCGTAGAAAAAACATTTTTACAAGTTTATTGATGGTGTCAAAATCGTAGTCGTCGTAGTCTAGAGCCCATGGTTCAAACCCCAGCTGAGGCATATCGAAGAAAACAAAGTATGCAAAAAATATTTCTTTCGGCGACTTCCTCCCCTCAGCAGGCTGCTGGCAAAAAAATCTGGGAGTTAAGAAAATTGCTATG
Organism: Sarcophaga variegata; assembly: GCA_932273835.1. Taxonomy (NCBI): domain Eukaryota; kingdom Metazoa; phylum Arthropoda; class Insecta; order Diptera; family Sarcophagidae; genus Sarcophaga; species Sarcophaga variegata. The sequence goes on from OW026358.1 coordinate 146,342,020, forward strand.
AAAAGTTTCTCAAATTTGTCGCTACTCCTAGATACATTTAATACACACACAGCTAGGTTGTAATCCTGGCTATACTGTCTATACATTGTTTTTTTCATTAAACGATTACTTAAGTTGGATGTATAGGCTTGAATTACGAATTTGGCTGTGAGAAACAAAATCATAAAAGCCAACTGATCCTCAAGCATGGTCACTGTTTTTGTCGGTTTACTACTCGATTCTAAGTGATATCTATTCTATTCTATCATCAATCGTTATCCGTTTAAGAAATGCGTCGAATTTATTATTATACAGCAGCAGCCAGTTTCAGCTAAAAATTAAGTTCATGATACAATCGAAACATTATTTATTTGACTGTAAGTACATGTTTGATATCTCCAAAGCGAATGCGCAGAAACCGAACCCAAACAAAACATTCTTGACCATCTGGATCGGGTTATAACTCTTAATGGAAAAAAATCTGTAAAATTCAATGGGTTTCATTTCTAGAGCCCTTATTATACTAATTCATTCATGAAACTGAGAAATAAGTCTTAAAGTCCTGGTATACTGTTAATGTGGGAGTCGTAAGTTCGATTCCTGCCGCAGACTATGGTATATTACACTAAATTTATTTATTTATTACAATACATTTACAATTTTTGGAATATATTAATAAATATTAGCCAAAATTTCTTTTTTAAAAAAATCAGTATGTATAACGTTGGTTTTACATACATACATACATATTATGTATGTATATTAGTGGCCATTAGTCAGGATTACTACCCTATCCCTGTTGGGAGAATTAATTTTATCCACGACTGGTGACACAGTTTAACTTTTTCATGGCAATTAATTTTGCTTTTTAGAAGAGGTTGCCAAAAGATATCTTTTTGAAAACAACAGAGTTTACATAGGTTTGAACTCTCAAACTTTCGTTTAGTTTCATAGATCTTTTAAAGTTTTTATTTTAACAGATTTAGAGCCCTATGTGGCGCGAGTGTATTCATTTATATTCTTTGGTGGACAGTCGCTTTTACCTATACCCGCAGTTTAATACAGTAGCAGTAGGATTATTTTTAAAGAATCTTAAAAACTTCGCTAATATTTATTTATTTATTTATGCAATAGACATTATTTTTCATAAAGTAAAGCAAAAGTATGACAATAACCTCTAGTAGACGCCAGTTTATATTCTAGCAATTGTTTTTCTTACACAGTTTTTTTTAAAACATTTCCTCTGTTTAGTATAGAAAAAAAACTAAGCCTTTAAGAAACATTTTTTTCTTGGTTTTCTTAATATTTTTTCCAATTTTCTTTAGCCTATTAGCAGTAGTGTTTTAATGTACGTACTGATGTTTTTATTCTTCTTTTTTTTGTTTTTTTTTTATTTTTATTTTACATCGTGCACTCACAATTATTAATTATTGCTACCCACCACCTACCATCCACCGTATTTTCTATTTCATTACAATTTCATTTTCATTTTGCACACACATTTCTTCATACTCTTTCTCTCTCTCGTATTCTCGCATATAGAAAATATTTGCCTTTTACTGCTTTCATTATAAAATTTTTTAAATATTTTTATATAAACGAAAAAAGAGCAGACAATTAATTAAAGTTTTTAATTTAGTTTTAAAAATTACATCAATATGAACGATTTTTTGTAAGAATGCTAAACAAAACAAGAAAACATTTGCAAAAATCTAAACAGAAAAAAAAATCAGAAAAGAAATTGAAAAAGAAACAAGAAAAATACCTAAAATAAGATAAAGCAAGCGATGCACGTTAAAATCCAAATCCAATTCAATCAAAATCAAAAAAATAAAAACAAATACCCTACATTCTACTACTTGTACTACTACTACTACTATTATGTACTACCACTACTACTACTACTGTTATGCATGAACTCTAGGAATTTATGAAGATCATTCACTGCTACTACTGACTTAAAAAAAACGAAACATAAGGCACAAGTAAGATTTTCTTGATTTTATTTTTGTTTTCTTATTATTATTATTATTGTTAATTAATTTTATTATTAATTTCTGTTTAAAATAATATTTCCTAAATGTTTATATATTTATAAACAATATTTTTAATGTGTAATGTTCAAAATTATTTCAATTTCTTTTAATACTATTGTAATAATGTTTATAATCTTTAATGTTAATGTTCATATTTTTAAAAATTATTTTTTATATTTAACACGTTCACGCCTGCGCGTACCACCGGTGGCCTGTACTAGATTGCCACATCGGGTGACATGTACTACCAGTGGTACGCATTTGATTACGCTATTAGACGGTACGTAACACCAAATATTTCGATTTTTAACACTTCTACTATCGAAAAAGAATACTTGAGAGTCAGGCTCTATTAAAAGCATTTAATTTTAATAACAATTGTAATTACTAACGTAATAATTGAGTTCTGTTTTATTTCCACGTTAAAAATTCAGAATATTTAGTGAGAATGAGACGAATTCACTAAGAATTCGCACAAAACTTTACATGATACCGTTGCATTATCTATGCTGCATAATAGCTGCTGTCCGATAGAGCTAAAAGCACTAAGTGCAGGGGGCTGGCTACTCTCTATTGCGATGCGAAAAGAAAATGGTACGTAATCGAATAATTACGTACGTAATTGGTCATTACAACCCTTCAGTCAGGATTACGACCTAGTTTCTCACACCAGTTATGTTGTGTGTGTTAATTTTACACATAAGTGGCGGGACCTACAGCTTAAAGTCGACTCCGAACGACAGATTTTTGAGAAACTTTTCATGGCAATTTTTATTTACTCTCAGGAGTTTTTGCTAGAAATCTGCTGAGAGGAAGACGCCGAAAAAATACTTCTTGTATTTTTGTTTTGATGCCTTGGCTGGGGCTCGAACCATGGCTTTTCGTCTAATAAGCCAACACACTACCTACTAGACCACGGCGACTTCAGTCCCACAGTTTTTCCAAATTTTGTTTTGTTCCAGATGTCTGAGCTGGGGTTTGAAGAAGTACGGGCTCCAGGTAATCATCTGATTATGGAATAATAAGCTGCTTCTAACAAATTTCTTAGAATCGTGTAAACTCCGCTTTTCATTGCCAGCTACCCCCCTAATGTTGTCTGAGCAGATAGCAATTCGATCACGTATTTTATCGATTATAGTTTCCAATTTAGTTTTCCAATCAAACGATATCCTTTAACTGCGTGCACCTTATGATATTTCTGCTGTAGTTTTATTGCTTTATGAAATGAAAAATAAAAAGAAAAAATATGTATTTTAATTAAATTTTAATAAATTAATAAGAATTTAAATTTTTTAAATTATTTTATTATTGGTCAATTCACACAAGCCATTGTATCGTTGTATTCATTGTATTGTTGGACGACTATACAACAGTGTATGCATGTTGTTGATAATTTTCATGTAAAAATCCGATACTCTTATACACATTATTTTCATATATTTCTAAAAGTTGTATTGGTTTCGTGCTATCAAATTGTTTGAATGCCAAAAATTATGAAGAAGAATACGACGTACACAATACAGCATAGCATTGGGCGTTCACAAACAACCAAGCCTATTCAATACAACATACACGATACAAAGTCGTCGTGTGAATTGGCCAAATGTTTTTGCTTTAATTAAAAATTTATTTTTTTTGTGTATTTTTATTATTAATTTCTTAAATTTTATGTTCTGTTACGTTTGCTAATTTTATTTTAATAACGAATTAATTTCAACGCCTCCGTTCTATAACATTCCAAGTCGAAAAAGTGTGTTTTGAGTTATGAGCTCTCAAAGTTTTCACGCGATATTCGACTATATGTGTATTCTAAGTAGATTTTTCTTTATAGCTTCGGAACGGATCGGCCCATCTTAACCAAATTTTGACAGTATTTAAGTGAGAGAATGTAGAATTTAATTTTTAGATTTTTTTGTCAAATACCAGGCCAACATAATCACGCAGCAAGTAAATTCCGGTAAACAAAAATGTTTAAACGCTTATAACTCTGGATCCATCGGACCTATTAAAATAAAAGGAGTGCCATTGGAAAGGTCTGAGGTCATACTTACAGATAGTGCCAAAATAAATACGAGCAAGTCCAAGGGTCAAGTCTAGAAAGTCCAGAGGTAAATAGAAATTTATAAACGCTTATAACTCTGGATCCATCGGACCTATTAAAATAAAGGGGGTGCCATTGGAAAGGTCTGAACTCATACTTTCAGATAGTGCCAAAATAAAAACGAGCAACTCCAAGGCCAAGTCTAAAAAGTTTAATTTTGAAAGTATAAGCGAGGTCTTTTCATCACTCACATACACACATACACGCAGAATCAAATTTCTTGTCGCCATTTTTTTTTTTTTTGTCAAATACCAGGCCAACAGAATCACGCAGCAAGTAAATTCCGGTAAACAAAAATGTTTAAACGCTTATAACTCTGGATCCATCGGACCTATTAAAATAAAAGGGGTCCCATTGGAAAGGTCTGAGGGTCATACTTACAGAACGTCCCAAAATAAATACGAGCAAGTCCAAGGCCAAATCCAGAAAGTCCAGAGGTAAATAGAAATTTATAAACGCTTATAGCTCTGGATCCATCGGACCTATTAATATAAAAGGGGTGCCATTGGAAAGGCCTGAGGTCATACTTACAGATAGTGCCAAAATAAATACAAACAAGTCCAAGGGTCAAGTCCAGAAAGTCCAGAGGTAAATAGAAATTTATAAACGCTTATAACTCTGGATCCATCGGACCTATTAATATAAAAGGGGTGCCATTGGAAAGGCCTGAGGTCATACTTACAGATAGTGCCAAAATAAATACAAACAAGTCCAAGTCCAAGTCTAGAAAGTTTAATTTTGAAAGTATAAGCGAGGTCTTTTCATCACTCAAAATGCAAGAACATTAAAAACGTCCTAAGTACACTTAGAACGTTATAGAATGGAGTCGTCGATTTGTTTTAATATGTTTTTTATGTATGTATGTGTGTATAGTACTAAGTATTGCTAACTAACTATTGTTTTTAATAATTGAAAACAAAAACTAATCTTAAATTTGTTGTTGTTTTAAATATTTTTGCTGTGTGTTTCGTTTTTGTTTATATTAATAAAAATAATTTTTGTTTTTTTTTATATGTTTACAGCGGTTGATTTAAATTATCATCACAATACATAGGCGGTAAGCAGCAGACGAAAAGGCAGAGCGAATGTATAACAAAAGGAAACCTAACCTAACATCACCATGATTGCCTTCAAAGTGCAAAATAAAAGTGCTTTTATTAATTAAATTTTATTTTAAAAACAATCTAAAACTAAGGCGATGTAATATTTTTTATAACTTTACGTATATATTTTATTTTCTTTTTTAATTAAATTAACTTTTACTCTTGAAATTCTTTAATCAATCAACCAAACTATGTTAAAAATGTATTAAAACAACAACAAAATTTTATTTTCTTTTTTTTATAAATTTCACTTTAAAATTTTCTATTCCTTTTATTTTAAATATTTTTAAAACTTTGTTGTCTAATCTGCTTTAAAATTCTTGTGTTTATTCCAAAAAGAAAAATTTTTTTTTTAAATTTAAAAAATTAAAATTTTTTTTATTAGTTTTTAAGTTTTAGTTTAATTTGTAATTTATTTTATATTGAAAGGAAGTAAAGAAAACCAGCAATATTATTTACTTTTTACTAACAAAACATATTAAATTAATTTAAAGAAAAAAAAATAATTTAAAAAGTAACGAATTTTATATCAAGCAGTCTACCTACGCTATAAATAATTGGTCAATTCACACAAGCCGTTGTATCGTTGTATTCATTGTATTGTTGGACGACTATACAACAGTGTATGCTTATTGTTGATATTTTTCATATAAAAATCCGATACACTTATACACATTTTTTCCATATGTTTTTAAAAGTTGTATTGGTTTCGTGCTATCAAATTGTTTGAATGCCACGAGATACACAATACAGCATAGCATTGAGCGTTCACAAACAAACAAATGTATTCAATACAACATACACGATACAAAGTCGTGTGAATTGCCCAAATATTTCAATTTAGTTTTTATTATTCAGTGGCTCCCTCCTTTCTTTAAAAATTTGTTATTTGATTTGGAAAGTATTTTCTTTTTTTTATTAAAATTAAAACCTTTGTATAATTTGTATTTGTTTTTTTTTAATAATTTAATTATTTTTATTTTATTTTATTTTATTTTATTTACTATTTATTACTAACTGTTCTAAGCGTGTATCCAAAATTTATTAATGTTTTCTTTTTTCATTTGTGTGTGATTTTTTTTTATTTTAATTTTGATAAACAAATTAAGAAAAACAAACACCAACAATAACTCCATTAAAATAATTAATTTTAAATAAAAAAATAAAATTAAAAAAAAAACAATTTACTTTTAAATTAACTTCAAAGGTGGGTCCATTCCCGCTCCCCATTGCATTGTTTTGATTTAAAAAATAATCATACGAATTTCTATAATAGCCCTTAGACACGACTGCATGTAGGAGAGAGTGACAAGGTGATTATTAATGACAATAACGTATCCAACTCTATTGATTCATTGGGGGCATCATTGCAATGTGGCTTGCGTTTCAGTGTAGCGCATCACTACTACGAATTTTGCTCTAGTGAGGGACCCGCCGTCTTTCCTGCACAACACATTCGTTTGTGGGCAATTGGCCAGTGAATCGCACTTTGCATTGTAGGCAGAATTCGTTCTTTAGCCGAACTATCCGTGTGTGGAACTAACTTCCTGCAGAGGTCTTGAAGTCGCCGAAGTCTAATAGGAGGTGTTGGCTTTTTAGACGTAAAGCCCGGGTTCGTATCCCAGGCCAGACATCAAAACAAAATACAAAAAGTATTTCTTCGGCGACTTCCTCTCAGCAGATTTCTGGCAAAAAATCTGAAAGTAAAATAAAATTGCCATGAAAAAGTTTCTCAAAAATCTGTCGTTCGGAGTCGACGTTAAACTGTAAGTCCCGGCACTCACGTATAAAATTAACGCACACAACATAAGTGATGTGAGAAACTAGGACGTTGTACAATGGGTCAATTCGACCTCCGGGTACTGCACTTGTCTTAATTGACAAATACACGTCCTCTAACCTAACCTAGACATAATTCGTTCTTTAGGCGAACTATCCGTGTGTGGAATAACTTCCTGCAGAGGTCTTGAAGTCGCCGAAGAATAATAGGTAATGTGTTGGCTTATTAGACGTAAAGCCCAGGTTCGAACCCCAGGCCAGACATCAAGACAAAATACAAAAAGTATTTCTACGGCGATTTCCTCTCAGCAGAATTCTGGCAAAAAATCTGAGAGTAAATAAAAAATTGCCATGAAAAAGTTTCTCAAAAATCTGTCGTTCGGAATCGACTTTATTAAACTGTGGGTCCCGCCACTCACGTATAAAATTAACGCACACAACATGAGTGGTGTGAAGAAGTTAGGTTGTAATCCTGACTGAAGGGTTGTAATGGCCAATTATGTATGTTTGTAGAGGTCTTTCCTGTCGCTTATAATAATAAAATACTCACATCGAATATCGACAAACAGAACTTTCTTCTCTGTCCTCAATCCCATAACCTATTTTCCTAATTCCAACGTAATGCACTGCATAAGTAGGAGCCATCTCCTGTGTGTTGATCTTAAAAAAAAAAAACTCCTAGATGCGATTTTCGGACCTAGTGAGATAGTTGGATAGCTCTTGGATCAAGGATTCAAAAACAGTTTTCGTTTTATGGTTAAGTAGCCACAGGCACTGAAGGTTTAGCCGACGAAGCTAAATTGTTTCCTTTAAATGAGCTAAAAACAGTGCTCTATATAAATCTGGCTAAATCGGTTAAAAAGGCGAATAGTGGGCTGGATAGCCATGGTGTCAAGGATTCCAACACAGGTTTCCTTACAGTCAGGCATTACTGGGGACTAGAGATATAGCCGACGAAGCTAGAAATAAATCACACAGGATTTATATTATAGTTTCAATTCCTGTCAAGTAACTGTATTTTATTTAAATAGCATAGATCCGTTAGCTTTATTTTAAATACAGTGTGTTAAGTAATCCTTCGATATATGTACGTCGCCTCGATTAACGTTGTTTCGATTTACGTCGTCAAATTTTTTGTTCCCTCTAAAATCCTCAATTTGCCTCGTCATTCGATTTACGTCGCCTTTTTTTGGGAACCAACTCCGACGTAAATCAAGGGATTGCTGTACTTTCAAATCGTGCCAAAATAAAAACGAGCAAGTCCAAGGCCAAGTCTAGAAAGTTTAATTTTGAAAGTATAAGGGAGGTCTTTTCATCACTCACACACACACACACACACAGAAACAAATTTCTTGTCGACATTTTTTTTTTTTGTCAAATACCAGGCCAACAGAATCACGCAGCAAGTAAATTCCGATAAACAAAAATGTTTAAACGCCTATAACTCTGGATCCATCGGACCTATTAAAATGAAAGGGGTGCCATTGGAAAGGTCTGGGGTCATACTTACAGATAGTGCCAAAATAAATACAAGCAAGTCCAAGGCCAAGTCCGGAAAGTCCAAAGGTAAATAGAAATTTATAAACGCTTATAACTCTGGATCCGTCGGACCTATTAAAATGGAAGTGGTCCCATTGGAAAGGTCTGAGGTCATACTTTCAGACTGTGCCAAAATAAATACGAGCAAGTCCACGGCCAAGTCTAGAAAGTTTAACTTTGAAAGTATAAGCGAGGTCTTTTCATCACTCTCACACACACACACACAGAAACAAATTTCTTGACATTTTTTTTTTTGTCAAATACCAGGCCAACAGAATCACGCAGCAAGTAAATTCCGGTAAACAAAAATGTTTAAACGCTTATAACTCTGGATCCATCGGACCTATTAAAATGGAAGTGGTCCCATTGGAAAGGTCTGAGGTCATACTTTTAGATAGTGCCAAAATAAAAACGAGCAAGTCTAAGGCCAAGTCCAGAAAGCCCAAAGATAAATAGAAATTTTTAAACGCTTATAACTCTGGATCCATCGGACCTATTAAAATGAAAGTGGTGCCATTGGAAAGGTCTGAGCTCATATGTAACTTTTTTAAGTTCCTTGTTAAAAACATACTACTTTGTAGTATGTGCAATATGAAATGCGATTCACGTCGCCTGTTTTTGGAATTAACTGCGACGTAAATCGAGGGATTACTGTATAAAAAAAAAATTAATGTTAACGAAATCAAGTAACAAGTGTTGCCAGGTGGTAACATGTACATTTTGGATTTCTTTAAACAGTAGATGCCACTGTTGTACAACATGGGAGTTGCCATACTAACAAGTTTTAAAATGTTTTCCGGTAGCAACTGCTTATTTTTTAATTTTTTAGAATTTTAAATAATATTTACTGACACAGTGGCAACACTGCGTTCATTGAGTGTTGTTCTTTTATTTAGTGTTTCACTAATCGATTTTTATCCTGAATCCAAACACAATTCATGCCGCTCAAATGGTAGTACCGACATGTCGGTAACCCAATGGAAGTGTAATTTCTTATTCTAGACACATACCTAACCGGTAACCATAATCACCGATAATACAGTGACATATGGTAATGCAGTATTTGTCATGAATACCTTCACCCTGGGTTAATTTCAATTTTATTCAGCACTACGAACAAATTGACCAGACCACAACTCATTACATCGGAAAAATTCTCAACACTGCAAAAAAATCACTACCCTTTAAACTCACCACGTTAGAAACACATCATACTAAAAAGGGCCTGTCAAATCCGACCAATTACCAACAACAAACAAACGATGCAAATAAGCAGAAATGATTGTAACAGCCTAAAACGGCAACACTGTTGATTTACTACAAACAAGATTGAGTTTTTGCTAACACTGGCACACAATTTTACTTTCGACCTGTTGCATCGCATCATATATGCTACTCGTTGTGTTGCGTTTGAAGTGGGGGTCATAACGAACATGTTGTGTGTGTGTGTGGCTTACGAATAATGGTTGGAATGAAAAGAAATGAAATTTTGAAATTTTCCTTAAAACATGTCAGTATCACGGCAAACTCGAAACAATTCATATCGAATATTTTAGATTTAAAGAAAATTTATAGAAAAAAAATAAAAATTGAAAAAAAAGAAAAGAAAATTCATTACAAATGAAGCGTGTACGCGTTAAACAATTGTAAATTTTTTTTAAATTTATTTTTAGTATTTTTGTTTTCTTTTTGTATAGAATTGTTATTAGAAATAAAATTAAAAAAATAAAAATTATTTTTTTAAGAAATAAAAAAATTAATTATAATTAAAGTGTGTTTTAAGTGGTAGTAAAAGTGTCAAGTGTAAGAAATAATGTGAAATAAATTAAAAAGCTTAAAAAAAAAATACAAAATAAAATAAAATTGAAAAAATAATTTTTTTTTCTCAAAATACGAAAAATAAACACAGAAAAAAATAAATTTTTTTAAACGAAAAAAAAAGCAAAACCACTACAATAAGTAGCAAACACAACAGTAGAAGGAAAAAATATTTCAAATATTTTAATTAAATTTAATTAAAAACCAACAACAACAAAAAGGAAAAAAAATTGAAACATAAAAAAACAAAAAAAAATTTGTTAAAAAGAAACGTAAGTGCTTAAATTTTTATTTATTTTTTCACAATTCAAATGCAAATAAATCTCCTATACAAAGAAAACTAATAATAAATAAAGAAAAAAATAAAACAACAAATTCAGATCATTGTTGTTCTATGAAAATCTCTATTTTGTATACAAATAAAAATGCAAGAAGAGGCAACGGCAACAGCAACAGCAACAGCATCAGCATCAAAACGCTTGAATGAACGAATGAATGACGTTTTATTGTTGTAATAATAATAATACACGAACGAATACAACTATTCGAATTGTAATACAATATAATCGGGTATAAACAACAACAACAATTGCATTAAAAAACTGTTAAAGCCTGTTCTCTTTTCAAATCCCTTGTTTCTCTGCCGAATAAAAGGATTCCATTATTTAATATTATAACGGATTTTTATTTATTTTCGCTCTTCTCTTTTGTATATTAAAATACCTTTCTTTGCGTGTGTATGTGTGTGTATGTTTGCGTATGATAATATTTAATTTTTATCTCTTCTTGTCTGTGCTGTTATTGAACAAAAAAAAAAAAACAATAAAAAAAACAGTTAAACATGAAAATAAATTGTAAAAATCTGTGTTACAATTCCATACACTCACTCTGTGTGTGTGTGTGTGTAAGTGTACTGACTGGATCATTAACATGACAGCCAATTACATACAAAAACAAAAAGAAATGTGCTGCTGATGTGTGTATTAAACCAAAAACAATGTGTTGCAACTGTTTAATCGCACTCTCAATGCTATTCAAACTGTGTTTTTTAAGCACGAAATTAAAACGAACGTTTAAAACAAACGTTTTAATGTGAATATTTTTCGTATAGGAAAATGTCTGATTTTATCGTTGAGACAACCAACCAACTACTTACCTACTAGACTATGGCGGTTTCAGAAAGCGGCGACTAACCTCAAATTATTGCTGGATGATCTGATGCATGACTCAAATCCCCTCTTATTCTTTTTCTAATTTTCCAGCAAACCTTTTGGTTGCCTCAAATCTATCTGGTCTGCCTGCATAGCTTTCACTGACTGGCATTCACTACATGTACAGTTGTGTTCATAAAAATAGGAGTAAGCCCATTGAAAAACAAAAGCTTAAATTTTAATAAATAAAAAAACATGTTTTAATTCAATTTTTTGGTGCAATGTAATGCTGATTCAATACTAAATTATTTAAGATATTCAACAAGTAAGTAACAGGAAGTTTAAAAAAAATATCTTAAAAAGTCATGTTCAAAATAATAGTAGAGTATTTCAGTTTTCATAAAGATTTACTATCAAAAAAAGTTAAAAATCCTTATGACTATAATCAGAAACTTTAAATACGATTAGTATTTGGTAGAATAGTCTTTACTTTTTTATTACAGCAGCACATCTACGAGGCATGGAGTCAACTGAATCCTGGCATCGTTTTAGTGGAATTTTATTCCACCCATCTTGCACTACAGACCACAACTCAGTTGCATTTGACGGTTTTCTCTCGGCAACATATTTTTTAACATCCCCCCCATAGATGTTCTATGGGATATTAAGGTTAGGAGACTGAGCTGGCCACGCCATAACCTTTACCCCATTAACCCGAAACCACTCATTTGCCAATTTACTGGTGTGTTTCGGGTCATTATCTTGTTGGAATATCCACTTTAGAGGCGTGGAATATGGTAACATCACTTCTCTCAAAATGCCAACATAGACGTTCCTATCCATTGTGTCTCTAATTCGTTGTATTGGGCCTAAACCATTATATGAAAAGCTTCTCCATATCATTAGTTTTGCACCACCATGTTTAACTGTCTTTTGTGTATACTGAGCTTTATATTTGGTGTTGGTCGGACGTCTAACATGCTGTCTAGACCCAGTGCCATCAAATAAAACAATTTTGCTTTCGTCGGTCCACAATAGGTTTCCCCATTTTTCTTTCGGATATTTGATACGTTCTTGGGCAAACTTTAAGCGTGCTGCTGCCTGTTTTGTATGTCAACAATGGCACCTTTTGTGAACGTCTTGCGAATAAATTGTTGTCCATCAGACGCCTACGAATAGTAGGGACACTTACGGCAAGATTCAGGCTCTTTTGAATTTTATTTGAAGACGCTGAAGAAGTTATTTTGCTGTATCGCACAATTCGGGAGTCATCGACAGTAGATGTTTGGCCTTGCGCCCACGCGTTTCGGGCTTTTTTATATTTTAATGCATTTGCGATCATTTGATCGGACTAACTTAAGATTTCCTTAGTTTCTTTGTAAGTTTTGCCTTTTTTTCGAAGATTTTTAATTGGTTTTCTCTTTTCTTCAGTACAGTGCTTTTCTCGTCCCACTATTACAAAAATTTATGTGAATCACTGTAGAAAAAGTTTTAAGTACATTTTTCCGTACTTATTTTTCACTTTTTTCTTTTAAATTATATGCTGTTATATTTTTATTTTTAAAAGAACACTCGCACTCCTATTTTTTTGATCAACTGAATTCAGGGGCAAACACAGAAATGAATCAATTTCATCGTCGTAAATATTAAATTTATTACGAGAGATTCTTTTTTGTATTTTATTTCATACATATCGTTGTAACTACCATTAAAATATATCATGTTTTGCAAATTGGTAGAATAAAAAATTTTAACTTTGAAAATATTACATGGTAGCACTCCTATTATTTTGAACACAGCTGTATATGTACATACATACAACTTATATACATGTGCATACATAATTGAACATGGATAGCATTAAGGATTTCCATTCAAAATTCGAATTTGGAAATGAAACTCAAACTTGAACAACTTTGTATCAATATAGTAGGGCCACAAAGGCCCAATTAAACAGGTACCAAGGTGCTTGCGAATTCTTGCAAGCAGGGCCACTTATATTAAAAAACAAGAGTTTTTCATAGACCCACCAGTCTAATGATGGATTGTTAGTGTTTTTTTTAAATTTTTCTAAGTGTTCTCAAGTAACACCTGCTAATTAATACCTGCCTGAATATTAAGTGAAAAAAAAGCATCAAAACAAAGAAATAAAACAAAAAAAACATCAAAATGGAATTAAAAACAAACAAACAATTCTGCACGTAGTTAAACAAATGCACGCCACTGTACAATAATTTCTACACACGTATTGTGTTTGCTACTTACTTATGTACGGCTGCCTTGCCTGTATAACACAAAACGCGTGTATGAGTAGTTAGTAGTTATGAATGATGTTTTTAATCCAACATGATGGCTGTTAATAAAATGTTCTCAATTTTTTAATTTCAACGTATGTATTCTTCTTCTTCTTGTTCCATCACCATCATCAGTGATGATGTTGCTGTCGCTAATCATAATCATCATCATCATTCATCATCATAATATTGCTACTTTGGTTATTGTATTTTGTGTGCGTGTGTGTGTGTGTGTAGAAGAGATTAAACGCAAACAAGAGTTTACGGCAAGAGAATAACAACAACAACAGTAAAAAAAATATAACTGCCTGCCTGCCTGCCTGTATTATTAAATAATAAATAGTAAAACAATAACAATAAAAACAATCATAATTTTTTCTTTTTTTCTCGTAATTTTCTCTTCTGCTTGTTTGCTTCTGTTTATACACAGATGTACATGCGATGAATGTAAGTCTGTGTGTATCAGCGTTCGTTTTTTTAACGAAATTAAATTAAGTCCAATAAACAAATAACAACAACAACAATCACAAGAACAGCATCATACATATAGCATAGTATGAGATGACAACACTACACTGCGACTTAAAAGAATGACCAAAACTAACTGGGGGGACAACTAAAATGATGATATTTTAATATAAACAACAACAACACCAACGTAACGATGCAATACAACAAAATATTTTATAGCGGATTTATACACGAAAATAATAGTAACCATACGAACTGCTGTATACGATTGTACAATTGAACACTGGCTGCCTGGCCTGATCCATTCGTGCAAGTGCACAGGTCGCAAAACTCATCATCATACCCTCTAGAAAGCAAAGCCACAACAGTTAATATTTTTGTTATTGCAGACTACTCGTTGCAAATAAAAAAAAACAAAAAACGGAAGAGACACAAAAAACAACAAATACAAGAGCAAAAGAAAAGATTTAAAAAGAGAGCATGGAACCTGTACAAAAGCATGCACAGAAAATAAAGAAAAGTATTGCCAACGTTTTGCATTTTAGGAATTAAAGACTATTTAAACGTGATTTTGTTTTCGTTTTACATTTTTTTATAAGAAAATAAAATGAAACAAAAAATTTAAAAAATAATTAAAGATCGGCAATATTTTATAAAAACAAAAGAAAATCGGCAATAAATTAAAATCTGTTGGGTGTCCGCACAAGTTCGAGACAAAATGTATTATAGCCATGGTAATATTAGGGCAACACTATTGCCTGCTTGTAAAGGTGAGATTCTAAGCTTCACTTTACTCATATTATATTGTGTAAAGTTATCGGCGTTTAAGAATGAAACATTACACCGGTCTTATGCACCATCTCAATGTACAAACTGACGAAAATATTGTTTCTGTTAAAAAAAAAATGTCACACAAATCGAACGTTCACGTTTTCACGATGTCTTCCTTTTTACGGCCCATTGTGGCACATTTTGCCTAAGGATATGCATCCCAATCCATATAAAGTCCCACTGACGAAACTACTAAAGCTGAAGGCGTACCACCCATCATAATGCTGTAAATGCGCTGGTTGTATGCTGATTTTTCGAACAAAAATTTTCTTCAGTTACGAAAATCCCTTCCACAAATAAAATTGCCGCCTATGAGGCTTGAAAAATCCCCAAGTTATTGTGCAAAAGCTGTTGCATACGAAATAAGTACGTATTTTTGCTCCATATTTGCGAAAATTATGGGAGTTGTATGGGTATTCTGAAAATCGATTGCTTTGGGCCTGCAATTTAAGATTACAAACTGCACGGTATGTGGTGGTTGCTACAAGAAGGTTTCCCGAATCGCAGAACACAATCTATTTTAAATTTATGACATAAGAAATTTTCAGAAAGAGTAGGTTTACGTTTTGGCGACATCAATTATAAAGGGTGTTTTTTTATAGAGGTATAGGAACTTTAAGTTGCAATAAAACAACGATGGATTGATTATTCGATTGACATGAATTTTATTTCATCCGAAAGATAATCTTGTGGCATTACATTTTAAATATGATTTCTGGCATATGACCGCCATGGCTGGCGCGGATGTAGTCCAATCTGGACGTCCAATTTTCGATGCATTTTTCCAACATTTGTGGCCGGCAATAATACGGCGAATGTTGTCTTCCAAATGGTCAATCTTTTGTGGCTTTACCGCATAGACCAATGACTTTACATAGCCCCACAGAAAGTAGTCTAGCGGTGTTAAATCACAAGATCTTGGAGGCCAATTCACAGGTCCAAAACGTGAAATTAGGCGGTCACCAAACGTGTCTTTCAATAAATCTATTGTGGCACGAGCTGTGTGACATGTTGCGCCGTCTTGTTGAAACCACATCTCCTGGACATCATGGTTATTCAATTCAGGAATGAAAAAGTTTGTACTCATGGCTCTATACCGATCACCATTGACTGTAACGTTCTGGCCACCATTGTTTTTGAAAAAGTACGGACCAATGATTCCACCAGCCCACAAAGCGCACCAAACAGTCAGTTTTTCTGGATGTAACGGTGTTTCCACATACACTTGAGGATTACCGTCACTCCAAATACGGCAGTTTTGTTTGTTGACATAGCCATTCAACCAGAAGTGCGCTTCATCGCTAAACAAAATTCGCTTATGAAAATCGGGAACAACGGTAATCTCGTTTTGGGCCCATTCGACGACGAATCTACGCCTTACTTGATGATCGTTTGGCTTCAAATCTTGCACGAGTTGGATTTTGTAAGCACGCAAACCAAGATCCTTCCGCAAAATCTTCCATAAAGTGGATGGACACTGGAGATCCAATTCCTGTGCTCGATGGCGGATGGACTCATTCGGGTCATCCTCAATGCTACGCTCTACAGCAGCAATAGCTTCTTCTGTACGCACCGTACAGCGTCTCTGGGGATGCGAGTTATCAATAAGAGGTAAACGTGGTGCGAAAACGTTCCATGGTTAATCGAATTAACTGCTCTGATGGACGATTTTGTCGACGATAAAATGGACGTAGTGCGCGATACGTTTTCCGCACAGAACCATTATTTTCGAATTAAAATTGCACGTGAGTCTATTCATGATGAATTGCCAAACCAAACTGAGAATAAATCACTTGACAGCTGTTAAATCGGTCGCCATCTTGAAAAGTAATTCCAACTTAAAGTTCTATACCTCTATAAAAAAACACCCTTTACAACAAAATCGTCTAAGTTGATTCTGTTCAACTTTTCTGTGGTGTTATGTCAAAGATATTGCCTACGCGACTAACTCTCTAACTTTAGAGCATTTGTAAACCAATATTTGTCAGGTTATTGTCGAGAAATACGCCGACACAGTTGAAAACTACTTTAAAACGATTGACTGCTTTTATTACTTTTATATTGTATTGAATTATTGTTTTATTTAATTAATTGCAATCATTTAGTCATGATTACAAATTAGCTTCTCACACTACCCATGTTATTTATGTGTGTTTATCCCTGATTGGTGGCACCTACAGTTTTGGCGTCGACCTAGAACGATAGATTTTTGGAAAATTTTGAGAAACCAACACACTACCTACTAGATGTCGACGACACTGACAAATAAGAAACCTGAACTTTAAATATCCTGTTCTATGCATTTTTCGCGATATTTAAACATTCTTTTTATATGTACCTTTATTACCGTTATTTATTGTATTGCTTACTATATTTCATTTATACTTCATATTGTTTTCTGCAAGTAATGAAAGGATTAAAATGTGTATATGCAATACACATACATATGTATGTACATACACTAACACAAAAATGTGCTTCAAAGCCAACCGTTTCCCCCTCAATAATTTTTAATAATATAACAACCCCAACTGAAACATTAGAGGGGGAAAATAAAGAGAGTGATACAGAGAGAGAGAGTCTGTTTAAAACTGAAAAAACCGGCATATTTTGTATTATGACGCTGCGTTTTATTTTATTTTATTCTGTTCTGTGCATTCAACTACTGTATGTGTATGTATGTATGTGGGTGATATTTAAATTTAATGTGATGCTCCCATTGCTGCTGTTCGGTTGTGTTAAACATTTAACGCGACCCCAAAAAACATTTTCAAACATGATATTTAAATAATCGTATAAAAAACCCATGTTTTTTTCTTCTTCTTGCATTAGTAAAACATGTGTGTACATATATAATTATAAGCGTTTGTTTGTGGGGATGGTAGGAATACAATATTGTACATACGTTGTATGCGAAGTAAAAAAAATGTTAAAAAAACAAACACGAGTAATATTTTTTGTTTGTTTGTATGTTGGTTGCTTCTTCATCATGTACAACCAACATAAAAATAAATTGTATCACTGCTATTGAGTTTGTTTGCATACAAAACATACAAAACCGATGTTGTTTATCATCGTGCATAATCATACACGAACCTCATGCACAGCCTATGTACTTGCACGAATATTTGTTTGCACACGCACCTACACACACGCAGGCCAGCGAGTACAATGTTAAGCCAAAGAAAAAAATAATCGGTTGGCTGGCTGGCTGGCTGACTGGATGGATGGATGGCTGTCATTGTATGAAATGAAGACAAAAAAAAAACGAAATAAATTTTGCTCTACATTATCATAAATTTTGTTTTTAAACTGCTCTTGGGTGCTACTGTTTGTTGACGGCGTTAATGATCATTATTATTAGCATTTTAAGCAAACAAACCATCATCATACATACAGTTTTTTTTGTTTTTGGGTGATGTTGTCACACAATTTACATACACAACATATGATACCCATACACGTACGTACATTGAATCTTATGCGTATTTATCTGTTTCATTCTCATTAGTTTTTTGGTTTATTTTATGTAGGAGTGTGTGTATATTTTATTTATATTGATTATATGTATGTATATCTTATTTGTATGTGTGAGTGAGTAAAACTTACATAATTTCTGTTGAGTTGTTCTCGTGTAGTTGTTGTTTTTTTACTGTTGCTGACGCTGTGTATGACGACAGTTTAGAAGATGATGGATTTTTATATTTTTTCTTGTTTCTGATTGATTGATTGACTGACTCTGACTCTCTGTGACTGATGTTTGTTAAACTGTAAATGCATAACAAATGAAAAGAAATTGTGTGAGTGTAAGTAAGAGAGAAATGAAGGCAGAAGGAGATCAATGTTTGTTAATATTTTATAAGAATAGAGTTATAATCAGTGTGGCGACTCTAGTGCTTTTTAGAGTTTTTTTTTCAATATATTTTCTTTAAGGCAATTGACGCGAACATCACATTAAATAAACGAAATATTTACAAATGTTGTTACTAAAGGGTCCGCCAAATAACTTTTTCAAAATGCTTAAAAAAAACTACTGAATATTTTCTCAATTTCTTTTCTTATTTGAAAGTACAATCCTTCCGGTTAATAATGGAAAATAATTTCATTCAAATGGCTGCCTCGGCTGGCCATGCAGTAGCCTACACGATCGGTCCAATTTTTAAGCACAGTATCGATTGTGTGCAGCTGTATTTCACCAATGGCTTCACGAATATTGTCCTTTAAAGCGTCAATTGTCTCTGGCTTGTCGGCGTAACATTTATCTTTGACGGCACCCCACAAATAATAGTCCAACGGTGTCAAATCGCAGCTCCGAGTTGGCCAAACGATATCAGCTCTGCGGCTGATAATGCGATCTTCAAAAACAGAGCGCAAAACATCGATTGTAGCTTCGGCTGTGTGGCACGTAGCGACGTCCTGTTGAAACCAAATGTTGCCAATATCCTCCTCTTCAATTTTTGTGAACAAAAATTCGTTCAACATGGCCCGATAACGATTCGCCATTGACTGTAACGGCCACTCCTTGCTCATTTTCGAAGAAAAATGGCCCAATTATGCCTCTGGACCAAAATCCGCACCAAATAGTGACTCGTTTTGGGTGCGTCGACTTTTTAATTTATGCGTGCGGGTTTTCTGTGCCCCAAATGCGACAATTTTGCTTGTTTACATACCCGCCAAGATCAAAATGAGCTTCATCTGAAAAGATGATTTTTTTTGCCAAAATCGGCATCTTCTGGTGTGGGCTCTGACTGAGAAGAAAAAGCGTATCCCAGATAGTAACTATTCACGTTTGATGCCGCAGGATCTTATGAGAGAAAATAAATTATTTGTAGTTTTACCATACCACTTTCGATTACGAGGAATATCTACAACAGAAGCATCAAAGCAAGGGAAACGTTCCTAAAATTACAATTGTTATGGTGAGGCGTACAAATATGGAAAGCAGTAAAAAACTTGGAATAGTCAAAAACATATTCTGTTCTATGGAAAAGAATTCAAGGTAATTTGTCAAAAATTCGAAGATCTATATCCTCAATTTGCTGTGGAACTCAATTTACTGGATATTAAAGCATATTAAGGAGTAGAAATTGAAGAAAATTCAATCAAACTATCGGCGAAAAGAATTCATTCGTGGTCAACTATAGTGCACCTGGAGATACAATACAAGGGTACACGAAAAAATTTCAAAATGGGCAATCACAGACGAGAACAATTATGCTGGCACAAAATGGCAGCTTGTAGGCAAGAGAGGTGAGGAGAGTGGTTTTTTGCTGGCATAATTTTTCAATACACGTACATTTATAAAACAGCAGGTTCAGAAACATAGTATGGGTGATTTTTTAAGGGCTGTAGGAAAATTTTTCAAAAAAAAAAAAAAACATAAAATTGAGAAAAATCCATGAAATCTTTATTTGAATCGATACGGTACGGTCCATATAATTTAATGTTTGAAGATTATTTCATACAAATGTTGACCGCAACTGAGCCTCAAATGGTCCATCCGCTTAGTCTAATTTTGGCATACTCTTTCCAACATTTCGGCCGATATCTCACGAATAAATGCTTCAATCGGTTGTCTTCCAATGCGTCAATTGAAGTGGGCTTGCTTTGTATAGACATGAGCTTTAACATAGCCCCACAAAAACTAGTCTAAAGGCGTTAAATCGCACAATCTAGGCGGCCAATTGACCGGTCCCGAACGTGAAATAAAATGTTCACCGAACTCGCCTCTCAACAAGTCCATTGTTATGCGTGCTGTGTGGCATGTGGCAGCGTCTTGTTGAAACCACATGTCATGCAAGTCAGGCTCTTGCATTTTGGGCAAAAAAAATGTTGGATATCATCTCACGGTAGTGGTCATTCACAGTTATGTTACGATTCGCAGCATCTTTAAAGAAGTACGTTCCAATGATGCCACCACCAGCCCATAAACCTCACCAAACTGTGACTTTTTCTGGATGCATTGGTAGCTTTTGCAATGCTTCTGGCTGATCTTCACTCCAAAATCGACAATTCTGCTTATTTACGTATCCATTGAGCCAAAAATGAGCTTCGTCGCTCAACACAATTTTTCGATAAAGAAGTGGACCTACGGCCAACTTTCCACGAGCCGCCCATTCATCAAAAATTCTGCGTTGCGGTAGGTCGTTCTTGCACCAGCAAGTATTTTTAAAGGCTTCACACCTAAATCCTTCCGCAAAATTTTCCACGTTGTTGAGTAACTGAGGCCCAATTGCTGCGAACGGCGACGAATCGATAATTGATGGTCATCATTAACACTGGCCGATACAGCAGCGATATTTTCTTCAGTTCGCACTCTACGTAAGCGTGTTGGTGGAGTTGTGTTGTCCAACAATGTAAATTTGTTGCGAAATTTAGTCACAATAGTCCGAATAGCCGCTTCAGTGGTTTGATTAAACTGACCAAAAAGTGGAAGAAGCGCGCGATGAACTTTCTTAACAGCGAACGCATTTTGATAATAAAATTTGCAATGATTTGCAAGCGTTGTTCGTTTGTAAGACGATTCATGGTTAAATTAGAGGACCAAACTGAAGATGTTTGACACAGTGAAACAAAACACGAAACGAGCGTGAGCTGTTTAAACCAGTGTTGCCAAAAAGATAATTGCTAAAAAAATCACCCGTTACATGTATACAAGTTTATGTCAGATGAAATAGTCTCATGTGTGACTGAAAGAACGAAAATTGTGCGACTTAAAAAATAGTCTCGTGTGTGATAGCACATTCACACACATGGATGGTGTGAGAAGCTAAGCTAAATACTAAACTTTTAGTTTTTGCGATGAAAATCATTTCGCACTAGAGTCTTACGACCAACAAGCGAAGGCTTGCACAGATAGAACTCGAAGAACTCCGAAGCGATTGTGAAAAAGAGCTATTTTATTGGTTGGATAGGTCATTATAGCTTTAAGGACATATTTTTTCGCATAGTACTCCAAAGAAAACGTTACCGTTACCAATTCGGCGATATATGGGAGTATATGATAACCGCCATTTGAAGATTGTGGACTGGACGGAGCTACACACAACACCAGCTGTATAGAAAGAAAATTTTTACGATTTGGTAACATCGATTGCTTACCAAGATCATGCAATTTGACGCTGTTGTACTCTTTTTGGGTGAAGATACGTTGAAAACCAACATTTGTCAGGCACTAGAGCATGAGAACACCTCGAGATAGAATTAACACTAGATTTACCAAGAAATTTTCATACCCATTTATACCAACACCAGTCAAAATGACTGGTGTTCAAAAATAACATTTTGAGTGTGTAAATTTTGTATGTGCTATAATGTTTTATAGAATTAATAAACAGTATTGATAAAATAATAATAAAATGTTTTTGGAAGAGGAGTTGTTGGACAGTCAGCTTCACTTCCTATCTCTTGACCTGATGACTGATGATCAAAAGTGAGTTCTTCAGCCAATCGAAACAAAAAATCCTTTCTTGAAATATTCTTTCCGGTTGTGTTTTTATACAAAATCCAGGAATTTATTCAGACAAAATCTAAAATATTAAAAAATACTTGAAGTGGCCATCTCCTAGATCCTGATTTCACACTATATATCATTAGCCATATCGTGCCATTTGATCTATGATGTCGACACCAATTTGGCTTTATTATAAAAAGACACAGTTTCAATTAGCTTCCTGCTGTCGGTATTTGGTCAATTTTGTGTATAGCACGCAATAAAACAACTTTTTTGTTGGGCTTACTCTTATAAACTGTAAGTGTACATTCATTTGTTGCATATAGTAATGTTGAAAAACGAGCCATACTATCCCTCTATTCCTTGCAAATTTTCGGAAGGTTACGTTTGTTCGAACGTACGGTACCAACCAACGAAGTGTTTTTGGCTAATAATTTAGAAGCTAAAGAAACACTGGTAAAAAGTTGTCGGTTATTACAGTCCTACCGTTCATGAAATAAAGCTCCAGTAGTCTCATTACTACAAATTCACTAAGAGGTGTTGTCAAGTTTCGTGTTTCATCTTTCCCTAGATAAGGAAAGCCATTTACAACGTACTTCGTCTCAACGTCAGAAGCCAGCCAGAATATTATTCCAAACTTGTCTGATTTGTTTGGCATATACTGTGTAAACCTACATCTGGCTTTCGCTGGAAACAACTGTTCATCTAATGTAATATGTGCTCCTGGTTTGAAACAGTTTTGGCCATCGACAATAAATTTGCTCAAACAGTTGACACTAATGCAAATTTATCAGTTTGCAAGCCTTGACTCCTTTCATTTCTTTTATCGAAACGAATCTAGCGGAGAATTTCTGTAAAGTCATAGTATACTCATAGTTTTAGAAAAATTCAGGACCCCATTTTTTGTTCCATAAATACGACAGCTGCAACCCTTTGAATACTGTATGCACCACTGTATGTAACTCGTGGAAACAGTATTCCAATGAAAGCTTTCAATTTATTCTGTGAAAGTGTCCATTTCTTCCCTAAAACTCTAGAGATTTCTAATTTGGTGCAAGTTTTGATATCCTCTAATATATGGTGGTCAATCAACAGTAAAAAGGCACTGCTTGGCTTCTCTTCCATAATATTTCTTCTAGCATATGCTGTAGGCCTAGAAAATTTTTGAATATGCAATTAGTTGGTAACCTTCCAGCAACACCTCCTTTTATTTTTTCTTCTTTTATTTCTTTCCACATAGTTCCACTTGCAGAAACCTCAAGTTGTATATCTTCCCCGCTTTTATTATCCTCTTCAGAACTAGAAGGAAACCGCATACACATTCGTTTTGGTATATTATGCAAAGGAATACTGTGTTCTGCCATAGAAAAATATACCAGTCAAAAAGACTGCTGCCGGTATAAGTACCAAAAACAAAAATTATTTTTTTTTATTGTGGACACAAGATCAAAATAAGTTACCAAATTAATTGTATTTAGTTGTCGTTATAAAAGTCATATAATAGTTTCGGAAATAAATATTCATACAAAGTCAATATTTAAGGCTAATAAGGCAAAACCAGTCATTTTGACTGGCGCCGTAAATCTAGTGTTAAATACTTCCAGTAGAGGTAATGGAAAAAGAAAAATCTGAGGTTAAATAAATATTAAAAAAAAAACAAAAAATTTACTATTACTATTTATTATGGCCATTCTTTGGCCTAATAAATGTTTTGGCACCAATATTGGTATTTTCTTCACATAAAACATATTCTTTTACGAGGTTAATTAAGCAATTATTGCTGTGGCACATCATAAAGCCACAACATTTCTTTTAAAATTTGAATTGGAATTCCAATCATTCGTTACCTGATAGGGTTGGGGCCCATTAAAATTCAATACAATTTCGTTGATTTCGTTTTAAATTTCAATAAAAAAATAAATAATAATTATTTGAATTTGAATTTTTGTCGTTTTATATACAATAAATAATTAAAAAAAATGAATAAATGAATGAATGAATGAATGAATGTATGAATAATTTGTAATTAAATTGTTTAAAAATATTTTCAATACCAGCACGTAGACAGAGTAACTTTTTTTATATTTTTTTTGCAAATTTAATTAAAAAAAACAATAAAAAAATTATAATAAAATAATACAAATAAAAATAAATTAAAGATATGGTAGAATCGATAATAAATCACATTTTGTGCCTGTAGAATAATTTATTTTAAT
This sequence comes from Sarcophaga variegata, assembly GCA_932273835.1. Taxonomy (NCBI): domain Eukaryota; kingdom Metazoa; phylum Arthropoda; class Insecta; order Diptera; family Sarcophagidae; genus Sarcophaga; species Sarcophaga variegata. The sequence continues at coordinate 146,366,791 of OW026358.1, forward strand.
CAGACCAACCACAAACACACAAGAAACAATGAAAAAACGCAAACACACACGGAAAGTAAAATGAAATAGAGGGGAAAAAAACGTTTAAACTGTTTAAAAAAAAAACTACTAAATGGGGTAACACTGAGAGAAAAGCATAAGCGAATTAAATCGCTTTGATTAGGAACGTAATATGTCGTTCGGAAACGACTTTAAACTGTTGTTCCCACCAGAGGTCAGCAATGAATAGAATCGAATCATACCCATAATGTCTGATACTTATACGCATTCATACTTCTCTTAATATCATGGAACGCCCCTACACATATTTAAAGTTTGAAGTACTCATTGTATTCATACTTAACAACACGTATGATGTTGTTGATTTCGACTCTCTCCATAACTCAACATACATATACACGAATCATAAAATAAGTATGATTCGCGTACGAATACTAAAATATCGGGTCTGCCATCTAACGTCATCTTTTTCAACTAGTGCTTATTTCGTGAATGGTAACACTTAGCTCATGTCTGATTTGACAGATAATTAGTTTCATCATTCCGCTGAACGAATATGGTTGTGTGTATACGCTTGAACAACGCTGGCAAAATATTGCGACATTACTTTGAAAGTCATGGTAATGTGTGCAGAATGTGTGCGAAAATTGCGTACGGATTTTGGAAGAAGAGAAGCACCGTCAGCAGCTCCGTATGTTCGTTATCTTGTGAAAAAAAAAGTGCAAGAAACTGGCATCCTCATCGATAAACCAAAGCGTGAAAAGCCAAAAACAGTGCGTACACCCGAGAATATTGCTGCTGTGACAGAAAGTGTGCGTGAAGCGCCATCAACATCAATTCACCGTCGTTCTCAACAATTGGACATTTCGGAGACATCATCGGAGACGAATTTTGCATAAAGACCTTGGTATGACGCCATACAAAGTCCAATTGGTTCAGGAGTTGAAGCCAGTTGACCATCCAATGCGTTTTCGCTTTGCTAAGTGCTGAAGATGAAGCTCATTTTGATCTTGGCGGGTATGTAAACAAGCAAAATTGTCGCATTTGGGGCACAGAAAACCCGCAAGCATACATTGTAAAGCCGACGCACCCAAAACGCGTCACTGTTTGGTGCAGAGGCATAATTGGGCCATTTTTCTTCGAAAATGACCAAGGAGTGGCCGTTACAGTCAATGGCGAATCGTTATCGGGCCATGTTGAACGAATTTTTGTTCACAAAAATTGAAGAGGAGGATATTGGCAACATTTGGTTTCAACTGGACGGCGCTACGTGCCACACAGCCGAAGCTACACTCGATGTTTTGCGCCCTGTTTTTGAAGATCGCATTATCAGCGGCAGAGCTGATGTCGTTTGGCCACCTCGGAGCTGCGATTTGTCACCGTTGGACTATTATTTGTGGAGTGCCGTCAAAGATAAGTGTTACGCCGACAAGCCAGAGACAATTGACGCTTTAAAGGACAATATTCGTGAAGCCATTGGTGAAATACAGCTGCACACAATGGATGATGTGCTTAAAAATTGGACCGATCGTGTAGGGCTACTGCATGGCCAGCCGAGGCAGCCATTTGAATGAAATTATTTTCCATTATTAACCGGAAGGATTGTACTTTCAAATAAAAAAAGAAATTTGAGAAAATATTCAGTAGAGTTTTTTTTAAAGCATTTTCAAAAAGAAAAGTTATTTGGCGGACCCTTTACATACATAATTGGCCATTACAACTCTTCAGTCAGGATTACGGCCGAGCTTCTCACACCAATCATGTTGTGTGTGTTAATTTTTATACATGATTGGCGGGACCGCTACTGTTTAAAGTCGACTCCGAACGACAGATTTTTGAGAAACTTTTCATGGCAATTTTATTTTACTCTCAGAGCTCTTTCCAGAAATCTGCTGAGAGAAAGTCACCGAAGAAATATATTTTCGTATTTAATTTTGTTCGAGATGTCTGACCTGGGGTTTGAACCGTGGCCTTACGTCTAATAAGCCAACACACTACCTACTATACTACGACGACTTTTTGAATTTTATTTGTAAATCGATAACCTATGACTACACAGAACACCATTTTCAACAAATTCAAAAGAAATCTTCACACCCTGTAATCATAATTCCATTTTTCGAATGTTTATTCTGCGTATGTTTTACAAACGTTTCAATGGTTGGCTGTAGGGATGGATGGCCAAGTCAAGAATTGGGAAAAACAAAAACAAAAACAACATTTTGTTTATAAATTTCCCCAAAAACAATTTTATTTTTCGTTTTATTTTTTTTTTTACTAAAATTTTATACTTTTTGCTCCACAATTTCAATACAATACACTGACTGACTGCCTGCTGACTGCCTGACTGGTTGGTTGGTGGAGGACTTTAATGCAAGAGAAAAAAAATCACAACATCTGGGGCAAAGACTGAAAATTGAATTTTTTTTTAAATAAATTGAAACTGAGGAAAACAAAAAAAAAACCTAAAAAGAAACGAAATTTTGTTTAGAATTGGAAATTAAAAAAAAAGAAGAAAAAAAATTGACATGGAAACTAAGGATCTTCATGCCAGCATGCCATCACCAGGCCTTTTGCAGAGCGAAACAATTTTTGTTTTCGTTCTTCTTTTCTTGTCTCGCTTGTCTTCTTGTGTTTCATTCTACAATTTCGTTTAAAATATTTTTCCCCATTTTTTTTCTCCACCACCACCACCACCACATGAGGCATACCGCGTTATGATGGAGAAACGCTTGAGGAGGAGGCCAAGTGAACATGTAGAACAAATAAGCGCTCAAGTAGTAATTTTGAAGATCATAAGGAAGGAGGAAATTGCCAATGATTATCACTTTTAATGCACACACACACACATTACATATGTATGTATATATGTATGTAAAGGGTGTTTTTTATCGAGGTATAGAACTTTAAGTTGGCATTACTTTTCAAGATGGCGACCGATTTAACAGCTGTCAAGTGATTTATTCTCAGTTTGGTTTGGCAATTCATCATGAATGGACTCACGCCTGAACAACGCTTGCAAAAAGTGCAATTTTATTTCGAAAATAATGGTTCTGTGCGGAAAACGTATCGCGCACTACGTCCATTTTATCGTCGACAAAATCGTCCATCAGAGCAGTTAATTCGATTAACCATGGAACGTTTTCGCACCACGTTTACTCTTATTGATAACTCGCATCCCCAGAGACGCTGTACGGTGCGTACAGAAGAAGCTATTGCTGCTGTAGAGCGTAGCATTGAGGAAGACCCGAATGAGTCCATCCGCCATCGAGCACAGGAATTGGATCTCCAGTGTCCATCCACTTTATGGAAGATTTTGCGGAAGGATCTTGGTTTGTGCGTGCTTACAAAATCCAACTCGTGCAAGATTTGAAGCCAAACGATCATCAAGTAAGGCGTAGATTCGTCGAATGGGCCCAAAACGAGATTACCGTTGTTCCCGATTTTCATAAGCGAATTTTGTTTAGCGATGAAGCGCACTTCTGGTTGAATGGCTACGTCAACAAACAAAACTGCCGCATTTGGAGTGAAGGTAATCCTCAAGTGTACGAGGAAACACCGTTACATCCAGAAAAACTGACTGTTTGGTGCGCTTTATGGGCTGGTGGAATCATTGGTCCGTACTTTTTCAAAAACAATGGTGGCCAGAACGTTACAGTTAATGGTGATCGGTATAGAGCCATGATTACTAACTTTTTCATTCCTGAATTGAATAACCATGATGTCCAGGAGATGTGGTTTCAACAAGACGGTGCAACATGTCACACAGCTCGTGCCACTACAGATTTATTGAAAGACACGTTTGGTGACCGCCTAATTTCACGTTTTGGACCTGTGAATTGGCCTCCAAGATCTTGTGATTTAACACCGCTAGACTACTTTCTGTGGGGCTATGTAAAGTCATTGGTCTATGCGGTAAAGCCACAAACGCTTGACGCATTTGGAAGACAACATTCGCCGTATTATTGCCGATATACGGCCACATACATAATTGGTCATTACAACCCTTCTGTCAGGATTACGACCTAGTTTCTCACACCACTTATGTTGTGTGCGTTAATTTTTATACATGAGTGGTGGGACCTACAGTTTAAAGTCGACTCCGAACGACAAATTTTTGAGAAACTTTTCATGACAATTTTATTTACTCAGAGTTTTTGCCAGAAATCTGCTGAGAGGAAGTCGCCGAAGAAATATTTTTGTATTTTATTTTGATGTCTGGCCTGGGGGGCTCGAACCCTGGCTTTTCGTCTAATAAGCCAACACACTACCTACTAGACCACGGCGACTTCGATATACGGCCACAAATGTTGGAAAAAGTCATCGAAAATTGGACGTCCAGAATGGACTCCATCCGCGCCAGCCGTGGCGGTCATATGCCAGAAATCATATTTAAAATGTAATGCCACAAGATTATCTTTCGGATGAAATAAAATTCATGTCAATCGAATAATCCATCGTTGTTTTATTGCAACTTAAAGTTCTATACCTCGATAAAAAAAACACCCTTTATTAAACAAGACAAACCGACAACAACAAAATACACACATCATACGGTAAAAATCATTACATAAACGAATACATTCGAAAATTATTATCCGGGGGCACTGTGTGGGTATACTTATAGAGAATAGGGGTTGTTTCGACCCGAACATGTAGATGTTAATGAATTATCGGAACACGTTCTTGGAATTTGTGGGGCATTAATGTATCCCAGAAAGAAATACCCTGGAATATTCAAGTGCCAAGCTGGGGCAACATGCTGAAGTTTGTCAGAGTAATAGGCTTGTAGGAGACATTATAAGAAAACCCTATAAAGTTTGAGGGGAGCTCAATCGATCGTATAAATGCAGTACTAAGGTAGCGCTTCTCGTACCAAAATAATAATAATAATCGTGTGTCTAGGCGTGACCACATACCAACCAAATCTAAGGAAAACTTTGTCAATAAAAATTCAATAAAAAGGCAGATTCTTCTTTAATTGCAAACATTTAAAAATTTTCTTTCAACAAATTAAATAATTTCATAATTTATTGTAGAAAATTACTTTTATTTTCTTAAATCATCACAGCAACATCGTCGTCGTCGTCGTCATCAAAAAGAATTTTAAGAAAGCAGCGCTTTCCTTTGCTATTTAAAAAAACTGTCATCAAAAAAAAAAGCGCTCATTTGGCCATCACTTCTATCAACCCTCCAAACAACCACCTTTATTTTATTACAGAAATAATTCTCTTGTCGTATAACAGATTTGTAAGATTTCAATGTCATGAATGCCTACTTTGCTTCTTCTTTATGCAATACATAGTAGGTTTTTTGTTGTTGTGTTCCGTCTCTATTATTAAGAAACAGAAACAAAAATTATAATAATAACAAGAGCACACAACAACAACAACATGAAGAAAACGATGCAAATAAATCACTACTGGCCACGAGACTAAATGTGAGTTTTTTTTTTTGTTCGTGTTTTGCATTGTTGCTTGGCAATCAAAAATTCTCTCTCATTTGCATACAATTATGATGGATTGCGGCATAAATTTGTTTTTTTTTTTCTTGATACACAACCCAATAACAATAACAACAATCAATGCATTCATTTAAATAATGTTGAGACAACAAATGTTTGTTCCTTATTTTCTTAGACTTTTTTTTCCAAACAATTTTATTTTTCTTGACTAAAATTGTCGATTTTCCTCTTCGTATTGTACTGTTGTTAGACGACAGATGCTTTTAAAATTCTTTTTACATGTTCGTGTGCGTGTAAGAGTGTTTCCTCGCCCTTGTCGCAACTTGTTTGTTAAAAACTAAAATGTTGCCTTTGTTGTTGCTGTTGCTTGTGTTATTTTTATTACAGTTTCAATTTGGCAGTGACAGCAATTTAAAAGAAATCATGTTTGTTTTCTCATTTTTTGTTTTTGTTCTCATTTTTTGTTCCCCTTTTTCTTTTTCTTACTAATTGAATGTGCAAAAACATTAGCAAAGACATCATACATATGGAGCATGTAGAATAGAACAGAAAACAACAACAACAACAACAACAACAATGTGGCAAATATACTAAAGCATATGCATTTTGTAATCTTTTTCTTATATGTTAACGAGTACGTGTGTGTGTGTGTGTGTGTGTGTGAAAGTGTGTCTGCTCTCTTTATTTGTTCACAATTATACGGTTTTTTTTTCAGCTGCCAAAAGGTGCAGTATTAACAACAGTGTTACCATTAACGCAGTATTTTTTAATCGGGCACGGCATACTCAAAGAGCACTTTTTCAGAATAGGAATTGCGTTTAAGATTCACTGATGAGAAAAATGAATTAGCCGGAATATGTAAATTAAATGTATGACACGTTAATGCATCTCAGGATGAGTAACTTACTTAACTGAACTACATTCAGTACATTCTGTACTACAAGTTTTGGAGAGACATTATAGGTATACCTCATGTACATACAGTGAACTCGCGAAAACGTGAACACTCGAAAGTGTGAACGTCTCAGAAACGTGAACAAATTTATTTTTCCACAGAGTATTCTAAAAGGTGAACAAAATCTGAAAGCTCTAAAACGTGAACACTTTTTTATTTTTTTAATCTGTTTTTAAATTGGGAAATTCCCGGACTACAGCTTATTTGTTTGTTTACTTATGTTTGAACTTCTTTTTCATTGTACTCGCTTATGTATGCTTTGACCTCTGGAAAGCGTAAAACATTACGTGTATCTGTATTTCCAGGAATGGAAAAAGTCTTAATAAGTGGTTCCTTCACATGCGAAACAAAAAATGCCGGTAAGTGGACTGATGTTAAAAGCCAAAGCTTTAGAAATTCACGATCAAATTAAAGAAAATGATTGTGGTTTTAACGTCAGTGACGGATGGTTTCATAAATTTAAGCAAAGGTTTGCTGTTCGCCTTCTTAAAATTTCCAGAGAAAAGCTTTCTGCGCAGCCGCAGCTTGTTGACCCATTTAAGGAAAAGTTAAAAGCAAAAATGGAAGAACTCTCTCTTTGTGAGATGAATGCGGGCTATATTTGAAGTAGTTGCCAGATAAAACATATGTGTCATCATTGGAGAAAAGTGCTCCAGGTGCAAGGGTGGAGAAAAAACGATTAACTTTCATGGGCTGTTCAAATGCTTCGGGGACTCACAAACTGGTATTTGGAAAATGTAAAAATCCACAAAGTTTCAAAAACTTTACTTGTCCAGTGGATTACAAAGCCTCCAAGTCAGTATGGATGACATGTAACATTGTTTATGACTGGTTTGATCAATGTTTTCTTAAAGAGGTGGATTTCAATTGACAAATTTGAAACTGAAAACTTAATTTTTGGCTTTAGGTTACTGAGTCCTTAACTAATTAATAAAAAAATTAATTTAAAATAGTGTTTAACATTTTTACTTATTAAAATATCATTTTTCATATTAAATAGGGTCCTTTTTGTTTTAAATTTAGGTACTCGATAACGTGAACAAACTCGAAAATGTGAACTGCCTTGGTAAAAATTAGTTCACGTTATCGCGAGTTCACTGTACATAAATTGAGGGCAGTATAATAGATCGTATTGTTTCTACGTCATAATATCCATTAAGTGGCTTCAAAATCGCCGGTCTGACGTAGCTTTTAAGTACCGTTCATATGAAGTGTCATTGATTAAGCGGAACGTTTGCTATTCATGAATACGGATCGTTTGAGAAAACGAAGAATTCGTAAAATTAGTTTAAACGTGGCCATAAAAGTTGTAATTAAAACTTTACCATCATCATAATCGATGTACTAAGCAAGAAATGGTTAAGATTATAAAGTAAATTCAAGACACTGGCGGCATTGCAGATGTGTTCAGAGGCCTGTGAATCATCGTAATGTTCTCGTTAACGAAAATATCGCTTGAGCAGGAAAAATTGTGGTGAATAATAGGTTAGGTTAGAGGACGTGTACTTGTCAATTAAGACAAGTACAGTACCCGGAGGTCGAATTGACCCATTGTACAACGTCCTAGTTTCTCACACCACTTATGTTGTGTGTGATAATTTTTTATACAGTTTAACGTCGACTTCGAAGGACAGATTTTTTTGAGAAACTTTTTCATGGCAATTTTATTTACTCTCAGAGTTTTTGCCAGAAATCTGCTGAGAGGAAGTCGCCGAAAAAATCCTTTTTGTATTTTGTCTTTGATGCCTGGCCTGGGGCTCGAACCCAGGCTTTTGCGTCTAATAAGCCAGCACACTACCTACTAGACTACGGCAACTTCAATACAAATACGAATAATACAAATTTATCAATTACACGGCCTCCGCAGCAAATATGCTACAAGGAAATATCCTCTTATTTTATTTATTTTATTAAGGTGTCAGAGCTGGGTTTCTAGCAGTCACGAGCCGTTATCTAGCAGGCCAGCACAATACTAACTAGACTATGGCGAACTGGAAAAACCGCTGCATTATGGTAAATTGACGGTTTGCTAAGCCTTGTGCTCTGGATTTTTATTTCGAATACCATTAATGATGTTTCTGTGTCGGTTAACGACTTTTTTAACCTTTCATACATACTTAATTGGTCAATACAAGGCTCTAGTAAGGATTACGACCAAGATTCTTACAGCACAAATGTTGTGTGTTTTAATTTTATCCATGAGTGGCTGGATCTACAGTTTAAATTCAACACTGAATGACAAATTTTTTGAGAAATTCTTCAGCGGTATTTTTATTTACACTCAAAGTTTTTACCGGAAGACTGGTGAGAGAAGCAGTTGCCGAAGAAATATTTCTTTTCATATTTCGTTTTGTTTGAGATAACTTAGCCTTTAGTAAGCCAATACACTGTATACTAGACAATGACTACTTAACTTTTAATTGATCTGTAATTGCAAATTGCAAACTGGACGGGGCACACTATGTGGCATTTTGCCTAAAAACCTGGCCAAAATTAAAAGAAGTGTTTTATGAGTTAATGGCTGGAATTTTTTGATAGTGTTAGTGATAATTAGGCCCAACTGATTTTGGATCAAATCGGTCAGTGTTTTCGCCTAGCCCCCATACAAATTCCCCTCGAAATTGCACTTATTTACACATAATTATGGTAATTATGCAACAATCATGATAAAATTTAGCATGGATCAGTTTTGTGTACTGAGAAATCATGGTGTAAAGTTTGGTGAAAATCGGATTACATTTGACCCTAGTCCCCATATAAAGTCCCCTTTAGAAATTCACTTTCATGACTTTGACATCGTCTCAAATCTACTAATCTCAACTTAAACATTTCCAACGTCTTTTTTCCTTTCATTTGCCTTGTTTCCGCTTCATTTAACAAGTTCTAGAGTGATAGGGTTGCCATATGTCCACTCTCTGTAAAAGTGTTTTGGCTTGATGCATTGTGTGTAGAAGTGAGGAAATCTGCTCTTTCTGACGTGAGTTAAACTTCCCATGATGTTTGTTGTTGTTGCTATACCCTCAGGAGTCAGCGAGTTTTCTTTGTAGATTATTTGACATCTTCCTGCCTTTGACATCGTCTCAAATCTACAAATCTCAACTTAAAGTCGTGAAAATTCACTATGTAATGCAGAATTTTGTTGTCTATCGAACTGCATTCTCAGTTTCTTAAATTTCTTTAAATTCATTTTTGCCTTTTTGGCCAGCTTTTCAGGGTAAATGCCATATAGTGCGGCATGTGGATTCGATTTGAGTTTTTATTTTGGGGGCTACAACAAAAGTAGTGTTCACAGAGACACATAATCATTAGAGCATTAGTAAATCAATATTGTCGACAAGGAATCGCTGTGATTGATACCACCCAAAAGTGAGCAAAGAAGTGGTCGGAATTTATCTCAATCCAGAGGCAATTATTTAAATGCCATTGCAATTGTAATGCGTACATAATGTCATGCATTCTAAAGGCAATATTGTATTAATTTTGTTAAAATATTAAAAATAAATATTTAAAATTCTTTTAAAATTATCAATAGATAGTCCTTAAATAAGTAACCTCACTTGTGGCCCTCTACAACATACAATAAAATTTTAATGATGGCGACCTTTAGTTCCAATTCAATAATCATAGAAAAACCCCATTAGTTACTCTTTTTAACAATTATTTTAATAAGTATGCATGCACATAAATTTCTTAACATGGCAACACTTGAGTGATGTTTGTTTATGTTCCTTTAAGAGTTATTGTTGTTGTTGTACTTTTGACCGGACACCTAGACCTAACGTACATGCATGCAAGCAAACATACAAGACTAGTCTGTCTTGAAAAAAACCCATTGTACGTACGATGGATTATAGTTTAAAAAAAATCTACAAAATAAAAAAACAAAAATACGCAGAAAATATAACGCAAAAGGTGTTTTAGCTTGTGCCTGTTTTCAGAGTATGTGTGCATGTGTGTGTGATGTATAGAAAATATTGTTGTTTTTGGGTTATAAAAAATGTAAATCCGCCATTAAAAACTATTTCCGATTGGAATTAATTATGTTCGTAACGAAAAAACAAAAAAAACCGAACGACACAACGAAAAAACCAAAAACAATTTGACAAACACATGTGATGTGTTAAGCGTATAAAAAAAAATGTTTGTATTTGCATTATAGCAAGCACAAGAGCGGGAGTGTGAGCCACAGACAGGGTATAAGAGACACAGAGAGATAGAGAGTGAACAGGAAAAAACAACATCGACAATAACAGCAACACATGTATACGCAACATATACAAGTAATAACAACAATAGTTTGTGTTATTGAATGCGTACAAAAACAAAAACAACCATCATCAACAAAATTCAAATTCATTCAATGATTGAATGGCGGGTCTAAATTGTCTAACAATTCATTTGGTTGTTGTTGTTGTTGAAAACACAAGACCAAAAAAAAAAAACTACCAACACATAAAATGTTATGACCGACCAAACCAAACCAAACGATCGAACCCGACCGCGTGTTTAAAATTTGTTATGAATGGAAAGCGTTTAAAGAATAGAAGAGTCTAACAGTGGTGGTCGAGGCGACGTAGGATAAGCGAGAGAGACAGACGAAGCAAGGGAGTAAGTCAGAAGTCAAACAAATTTGTTTGATTGCATACACACACATAAAATGTTTTGTGTTTATTTTGTTGCCGGTTGCACTATGATGGGGTTACACAGTCGTGGTAATAATTATAAAGACACACAGAGGATACAAAGAAAACCAAACAAACACGATTGTCACTATTACATAGTTTTCCTGATGCCAGAATTTACTGACCTACGTTGCTCTAGCTTTCATTGTAATACTTCTAAAGAGGTACCTCGTATCGTACTGTTATTGTTAACGTCTTCATGTTGTGTATACTTATAGTAACTGCTTAGACTGTGTGTTTATGCTCCCAAAAAAAAAGAAGAGAAAAAACCGAAAACAAAGAAGAAGAGAAGAAATAAATTGCAAAACTGTTATCAAAAGCGCAACCCATTTGGGAAACGTACAACCTCCAGTTCATTGGCACTTAAACGCACACTTTAATGGCCGGCCATTTATTCCTTCTTTTTTCTTCGTTTAGAAATAGAAAATGTTTTCCATGTTTTGTTTGTTTGTTTTTTTATAGCAACTGCTGGGCTTTTTTCCAATTTTCATTTTGTTTTTTTGTGTGTTTTAAATTAGATGTTGTTGTTGTAGTTGTTGTTAGTATTTCTTTAAATTATCAATTGATTGGCGTTCGGCAATTTGAACGATTTCAAATTTATTGCCGATTGTAGTTGTTTGTTGTTGTAAAAATGGAAACCAACAAAAGCGGACGTTGTGTACAAATAACCGGACAATAGCTAAAACAACAACAACAACTCCATTTAAGGGGAAATAGAAATGAAGACGAAAAAGTCGTAACACGTCTTGCATTGGGGTATGACATGCCAACTTGCATGCAACCCAGTGAACTTTAATGCACGAGTATATGGAAAACACGTTGCGAGGGGGCCTTTCGAACAGTAGCTTGACACTGAGAAGCAAAGGTGAAGGAGAGAAGCAATTTGAAGACACCATTTTGTGTTATAGTGGGTCAGAAAAGATATGAATCGGTGCCAGAGTCAAATATAGAGAACCAATTGAGGAATTTCATCGTTATTTACTTAAACGAAAGCAGTGCTCAATTCAGCATGGAATGGCAGTACAAACGACGGAACAGAGCAATACGAAGAGATGTTTGGAGGAGTACACTCTGTCCAAAAATCCCGCATAAATTTAATAACTAGAGTTACCATGTTTTTTTTTAAGTAAATTAAACAGAAATCCTTTGATACTTGCCTTGTAAAGGGTGTTTTTCATAGAGGTATAGAACTTTAAGTTGGCATTACTTTTCAAGATGGCGACCGTTTTAACAGCTGTCAAGTGATTTATTCTCAGTTTGGTTTGGCAATTCATCATGAATAGACTCACGCCTGAACAACGCTTGCAAATAGTGCAATTTGATTTCGAAAATAATGGTTCTGTGCGCACTACGTCCATTTTATCGTCGACAAAATCGTCCATCAGAGCAGTTAATTCGATTAACCATGGAACGTTTTCGCACCACGTTTACTCTTATTGATAACTCGCATCCCCCAGAGACGCTGTACGGTGCGTACAGAAGAAGCTATTGCTGCTTGTAGAGCGTAGCATTGAGGAAGACCCGAATGAGTCCATCCGCCATCGAGCACATGAATTGGATCTCCAGTGTCCATCCACTTTATGGAAGATTTTGCGGAAGGATCTTGGTTTGTGCGTGCTTACAAAATCCAACTCGTGCAAGATTTGAAGCCAAACGATCATCAAGTACGGCGTAGATTCGTCGTCGAATGGGCCCAAAACGAGATTACCGTTGTTCCCGATTTTCATAAGCGAATTTTGTTTAGCGATGAAGCGCACTTCTGGTTGAATGGCTACGTCAACAAACAAAACTGCCGCATTTGGAGTGAAGGTAATCCTCAAGTGTACGTAGAAACGCCGTTACATCCAGAAAAACTGACTGTTTGATGCGCTTTATGGGCTCGGTGGAATCATTGGTCCGTACTTTTTCAAAAACGATGGTGGCCAGAACGTTATAGTCAATGGTGATCGGTATAGAGCCATGATTACTAAATTTTTCATTCCTGAATTGAATAACCATGATGTCCAGGAGATGTGGTTTCAACAAGACGGCGCAACATGTCACACAGCTCGTGCCACAATAGATTTATTGATCGACACTTTTGGTGATCGTCTAATTTCACGTTTTGGACCTGTGAATTGGCCTCCAAGATCTTGTGATTTAACACCGCTAGACTAGACTTTCTGTGGGGCTATGTAAAGTCATTGGTCTATGCGGTAAAGCCACAAACGCTTGACCATTTGGAAGACAACATTCGCCGTATTATTGCCGATATACGGCCACAAATGTTGGAAAAAGTCATCGAAAGTTGTACGTCCCAGATTGGACTACATCCGCGCCAGCCGTGGCGGTCATATGCCAGAAATCATATTTAAAATGTAATGCCACAAGATTATCTTTCGGATGAAATAAAATTCATGTCAATTGAATAATCCATCGTTGTTTTATTGCAACTTAAAGTTCTATACCTCTATAAAAAACACCCTTTATCTGAGGGTCAGGCTACCATTCTTATACTAGACCCATATGAGGTTAACTCGAGAAGAACAGTATCTGGCTGCCTGCGGAAGCTGAATCACGTGGACAGGGGAAATACATATATAGGTTCACCCTTCTTCAGCCTTTCAAGTCCTTTGAAAATTCAAGTAAATATGCAGGACGATGAGTGTGTGAAGATAATGGTAGGGCCAATCCGAGCATTTGTCTCGCTTAAGGTTAACTCGATAATAGTAAGGGACAGTCTGGCCAATCTAGGCGAGAGAAATATGGTTACCCTCTGCTGGACCTCATGTTAAGTTGGGAATTCACAGCAATAAGCAAAAAACAGATGAGCTTGCGACGAGGAAACGATCTTCCATGCTTTCCTATGCTAAGGAAAGAGACAGTTGGGAAGAGCACACTCTGTCTATAAATGATACAGAATTTAACTAAGGTTACCATGCGCTTTTTTAAGGAAATTTATCAAAAATCCTTCTTTATTTGATTTGTTTTTCTACACCTCGTGGTTTAAAAAACATCAATTCGATAATGTGACAATAATCGTGATGACAATGACGATGACGATAACAGTAATCGTGATGATGATGTAGTCCGTTGCGCTAATAACTGGCTTCGTGTGCTGCGACTAACTACAGTTTTTTAAACGTTTGAAATTGATATTTAAATAGAGTCCAGTATGTCTCTCTGTTCGTACAATATTTGTTGAAAATTGTTTATTGTTGTTGTTGTTGTTGCTGCTGTTGCTCTTTCAATTTTTTTTGTTTGTTACAGTTTTGAGGACGGTGGTCAGTTGTTGTCAATGGTCGGTCATAGTGCGACAGCATTTGATATCTTCTGTACTGTGTTGCGCTGTTAGTCTCTATCAGTTGGTTGGTTTGGCTGACGACATACATGTTCGGTGGTTTGGTTTGATTTTTTTTTTTTCGTTTAAATTAAATATTCCTTCCTGTTGTTGTGGTATTCTATTATATTAGCTGGTGTTGTTGTTTTTATTTTTTATTTTCTAAATTATTTGTAGTTTTTATACACGAAATTTTTCAAATGCGTGCTGTTTTCGGTGTGTTTTTGCTTTTTTTTTCTTTTCAATTACGCGTTCTCTTGTTTTAATAACAATTTTTTTATTATTTTTTTTTTATTTATTTCTATGACCATATTGCGAGCGTGTAAAAAAAATGTGATTTTGTTATACAGGGTCATTCAAATTTGAGTTTCTTTTCGAAAATTCAAATCCAATATACAGATTGAATGGAAATCATGTTCAATCGTACACCTTGAGTGCCAGGCACGGAAATCTTCATGAATTTATGAGGATACACTTGAAGTCGCCGTAGTCTAGCCATAGTCTACCATAACTCACTCACTCCACCCAACCGAAGACTACGCGTTCTGATAAAAATGTGAAAAAAAAGAAAAAAAAAATGCAAAAGTCAAGAGGAGTTGTACATCTTTCAATGGGTATATCTTTTGCTGTAGAAGTCGCCGTAGTCTAGTAGTTAGTGTGTTGGCTTATTAGACATAAAGCCAGGGTTCGAGCCCCAGGCCAGACATCAAAGCAAGAATACAAAAAGTATTTTTTAGGCGACTTCCTCTCAGCAGATTTCTGGCAAAAACTCTGCGAGTGAAATAAAATTGCCATGAAAAAGTTTCTCAAAAAATCTGTCGTTCGGAGTCGACTTTAAACTGTAGGTCCCACCACTCATGTATAAAAAATTAACACACACACAACATAAGTGGTGTGAGAAACTAGGACGTTGTACAATGGGTCAATTCGACCTCCGGGTACTGTACTTGTCTTAATTAACAAGTACACGTCCTCTAATCTAACCTATGAGGATACAGGACCTCGTAAGTCTTTAAAATGCATTCAGCAGTCAACTACAGAGTCTCCCAACAGGGACTTACGAACTTGTTATGCTCATCAGCTGTGTATTGTCGTTATAGCCATACTGATCTAGATGCTGTGATCATCCAGTTTTTTTTTTTGCAGGCTAACTTGGATTTTCTACAATTAGGCCCTGTGGACATAAGCCTAAAATCTCGTTGCCTCCGGTCTCGATCGGCCACCATTATTTATTTGTCTTGGATGTGTAGTAGAGATCAGCAATGAATCGTTTTTTCGCTACTCATAAAAACTCTTTAAATTTTGAATATAAGTGAGTCGTCAACAATATTGAAATTTAACTATGTACTCTTGATTCAATCATACTTACTACTACGTTGATTTATAAGTACAGGTTGCAATGACTTATAAGTACAACGTTGACATCAAACTCATACTGTTGGAAATATTTATTCATTTAGAAAAATACTTATAAATGATACGAATGACTCGAATCATTCATCAGAATTTACCGTCTTAGTTGTTGTTGCATTTACAACAAAAGAAACAAGGAACATAAGCAAAACAGACAGAGCAGCAAGCAGAGCAAACACACAACCCACTAGTAAGTATTTTAGTGTTCGTACGCGTATCATACTTATTTTGTGATTCGTGTACACATATGTAGAGTTACGGAGAGAGTTGAAATCAACAGCATCATAATCAGATGTCGGCATAAAGCAGTGTTGAAAAATTCAGTACTTTGGTACTTTTTTCAGTACTTTTTCATTTCAAAAATACCGCAGTACCCCCTCGTCGTTTTCAGTACTTTTTTATTATTTCAAGTTTTATGTCTTGCGCTTTTTAACAATTAATGCATTAGCAACATGTTAATGCTAAAGGTAGAATCAGGCTTTAGCTCCGGTTAGTCAAACGTTCACGGAACATTCCTTCATTTTTAGAATACGAAACGCAATTAAAACGCTTGCAGAACAGTATTGTTATATCGGTAAGCACTTGCACTGCTCTTCATATGCTAAAAACTAACGTTCCATCGACGTTTGACTAAAATTAAACACGGCGAATCATCTATTAGAGACAATGCATTACATTCAGGAGTCTTTGAATTTGCCTTTCTTGACCTTCTGGAAACAACTCTGAGAGTAAATAAAATCTGTAGTTCATAATCCATGTTAAACTGTTAAGCTACACTTGCATAAACTTTATAATCCTGATTAAAAGTTTGTAATGATTAGACATCTCGACGATTTCCTCTCAAAAGTCTTCGTGAAAAACTCTGAGAGCAAATAAGATTGTCAAGGAAAGTTTCTCAAAAAAAATCTGTCGTTTGAAGTCAACTTTAAACAGTAGTTCCCACCACTTATGGATAAAAATTAACGGACACAACTTGGGTGGTGTGAGAAGCTTGGTCGTAATGCAGGCTAAAGAAGCACATTCAACGTCTTTGTTGAAGGCAGTGTTATACACAGCGTTCTGTATAAGCAAGGGAACGAGCAAAGGCCAATCCTCATCGGTTAAAATACAGCAGAATACAAACAACTAACACACACAACATAAGTGGTGGTAGAAGCTAGGGCGTAATCCTAACTGAAAGATTGTAATGACGTATTATTATGTATGTACATATGTATGTAGAAACAATCTATTTGTCATGAGTTTCTCACTTTTCAAATTTAAGAAATAAAAAAGTTAAGTGGATTACTCCACATAATACTGTAAACTGTAATTTAAAAGACTAATTTCTTGTTGTATGTGCTATGCTACAAAATAAATAAATAAATAAATAAATAAATAAATAATCCATTCAGAAAACTTTTGATCTTCCATATAGGGTAACATCAACAAGGCACTTCATCAGAAGATCTAGCAGCGCCAATAAGTAAATTCACCGCGGTCTAGTAGGTAGTGTGTTGGCTTATTAGACGTTTCCAACAAAACAGAAATATTTCTTCGGCGTCTTCCTCTCAGCAGATTCCTGGCAAAAACTCTGAGAGTACAATAAAATTGCCATGAAAAGTTTCTCAAAAATCCCTCGTTCGGAGTCGACCTTAAACAGTAGGTCCCGAACCTCATATATAAAATTAACATACACAAAATAAGTGGCGTGAGAAATTAGGTCATAATCCTGATTGAAGAGTTATAAAAGTACTATTTGATGCAAAAAAGTACTCTTTCAGTTATAGTTTAGTACCATTTCAAAATTCCAATTTTGCAACACTGGCATAAAGAGTACATGATAAAAATGTGAGTGTATTTGTGAGCGGCATGTGTTAACCCAGAGGAAAATTTAAAAGCTGATAAGCAACTGAATGCATTTTTACGCTTTTTTTAACGAACATTGTTGATGTTCGTGTCCTATGTGTGTAAAAAAGCCGAAGATGTTCTTCCACTGGGGGACATTGCTGCCAACGTCTGATCATGCGTGTAGTATGAATACGATGAGTACTTCAAACTTTGAATATGACTAGAGGTTCCATGATATTAAAAGAAGTATGAATGCGTATAAGTATCAGAAAATTATGGGTATGATTCGATTCTACTCACCTTTTTGAATACGCATGGCTGATCTCTTGTGTGTAGAGCTTGACTAGGGCATAAATAACACGTTTTTAATAGAACCTAGCAATGTTACCTTCAGCTGCATTTATAAAGGGTGTTTTTTTTTTATCGAGATATAGAACTTTAAGTTGCAATAAAACAACGATGGATTATTCGATTGACATGAGTTTTATTTATCCGAAAGATAATCTTGTGGCATTACATTTTAAATATGATTTCTGGCATATGACCGCCACGGCTGGCTGGCTGGATGTAGTCCAATCTGGACGTCCAATTTTCGATGACTTTTTCCAACATTTGTGGCCGTGTATCCGGCAATAATACGGCGAATGTTGTCTTCCAAATGGTCAAGCGTTTGTGGCTTTACCGCATAGACCAATGACTTTACATAGGCCCACAGAAAGTAGTCTAGCGGTGTTAAATCACAAGATCTTGGAGGCCAATTCACAGGTCCAAAACGTGAAATTAGGCGGTCACCAAACGTGTCTTTCAATAAATCTATTGTGGCACGAGCTGTGTGACATGTTGCGCCGTCTTGTTGAAACCTGGACATCTCCTGGACATCATGGTTATTCAATTCAGGAATGAAAAAGTTAGTAATCATGGCTCTATACCGATCACCATTGACTGTAACGTTCTGGCCACCATCGTTTTTGGAAAAGTACGGACCAATGATTCCACCAGCCCATAAAGCGCACCAGACAGTCAGTTTTTCTGGATGTAACGACGGTGTTTCCACATACACTTGAGGATTACCTTCACACCAAATGCGGCAGTTTTGTTTGTTGACGTAGCCATTCAACCAGAAGTGCGCTTCATCGCTAAACAAGATTCGCTTATGAAAATCGGGAACAATGGTAATCTCGTTTTGGGCCCATTCGACGAATCTACGCCTTATTTGATGATCGTTTGGCTTCAAATCTTGCACGAGTTGGATTTTGTAAGCACGCAAACCAAGATCCTTCCGCAAAATCTTCCATAAAGTGAATGGACACTGGAGATCCAATTCCTGTGCTCGATGGCGGATGGACTCATTCGGGTCTTCCTCAATGCTACGCTCTACAGCAGCAATAGCTTCTTCTGTACGCACCGTACAGCGTCTCTGGGGATGCGAGTTATCAATAAGAGTAAACGTGGTGCGTAAACGTTCCATGGTTAATCGAATTAACTGCTCTGATGGACCATTTTGTCGATGATAAAATGGACGTAGTGCGCGATACCATTATTTTCGAAATCAAATTGCACTATTTGGAAGCGTTGTTCAGGCGTGAGTCTATTCATGATGAATTGCCAAACCAAACTGATAATAAATCACTTGACAGCTGTTAAATCGGTCGCCATCTTGAAAAGTAATGCCAACTTAAAGTTCTATACCTCTATAAAAAACACCCTTTACATCATTTGGTATAGTTTTGGCAAGTTCTAGAACTCTACTGTTGATTTGTTATTGTTACACTCACAATACCGTTCAATCATGGGTGATCTTTCTACGTAGAGTTGTTGTAATTTAAGGTTTGCTTATCCCTGTTCCCCATAATTTCTTTGTTGTTTTGCCATTGTGTGTGTATTCTTGCATACAGAATGAGCAACAATTTCTCATAAAAAAAAAACTCAAACTTGTAAGCTTCTGTAATTGTTGTTTCCCCTTCAAGACGTCCAAAAAAAATTTATTGACAACTCCAATCCAACTACTACTCAATTAAGAGGAGGTGGGCGCCATTATTGAAAATATTTATGTTGCAGGCCTTATATGGGTCTCAGGGCCTATATACACGCCACACGGTTGCTTTAAAAGGCTTTGGTTACATTGTTTTAAAGCCAAAAATGGCTGTTTAAATGGCTGTTTATTGTAAGCAATTAATACCGAAATATTGAGCAACGTTTTTAATGGTTTTCCGCTTCTTTTTTCTTTCGAGTCTAATTCAGTCAGTTTTTTTTTCATTCGTGTTGAGTTTAGATCGCCATACGGACTGGAAGGTTTTGAAAAGTTTAAACAAAAAAAATATTTTCTTTTAAATTCAAAAAGTGTGAAAGACAGACGAACGTTTGTGAAAAAGTGAAAGAAAGTTCAAGTGTTGCAAGTTATTTAGGTTTTTGCAGAATGTTGTGTGTGTTAAAAAAGTGTTGACACAGTGTTGCCACTGTTTCGCAGCTATTTGAAACATTTTTAAGGTAAGAAGCTCGCAGTGATCTTCCAAGTAGAAGATGTACTCGATTTAACAGGCAGTACAGAAGACGGAACAGGACATAGCAATACTATCTGACAGTCAGGCTGCTATCGAGGTTAACTTGCTAATAGTATGGGACACTCTGGCCAAGCTAGGCAGGAGAAGTAGGGTTACCCTCTGCTAATTCTCTGGTCAGGTGGGAATTCACAGCAATAAGCAATAAGGCAGATGAGCCTTGCGAAGAGGGGAGCTCCGTGATGTGGGAAGAGATATTTGGAAGGGTAAACTGTGTCCATAAATGCCGCATAACTTTCATAACTAGAGTTACCATGTTTTTTTTAAGTAAATTAAACAGAAATCCTTTGCTACTTGCCTTGTATGAGGTTACCACTCGACAATAGTATGAGACTGTCTGGGTAAGCTGAATCAACTGGGCAGGGGAAATAGTTTCACCTCCTTCTGGCTTCCAAGTTCCTCGGCAATTCAAGTCAATAAGCCAGAACTTTTCTGAAGCGAAAAGAGATGTTTGGAAGTGTACACTCGGCGAAAAAGGAAGATGTATACTCTTTTCAAGCCAGACAAACTGAATTTTTGTTGTGTAACTAACGGGTGTATTTTTTATAGAGGTATAGAACTTTAAGTTGGCATTAGCGATTTAACAGCTGTCAAGTGATTTATTCTCAGTTTGGTTTGGCAATTCATCATGAATAGACTCACGCCTGAACAACGCTTGCAAATAGTGCAATTTTATTTCGAAAATAATGGTTCTGTGCGTTAAACGTATCGCGCACTACGTCCATTTTATCGTCGACAAAATCGTCCATCAGAGCAGTTAATTCGATTAACCATGGAACGTTTTCGCACCACGTTTACTCTTATTGATAACTCGCATCCCCAGAGATGCTGTACGGTGCGTACAGAAGAAGCTATTGCTGCTGTAGAGCGTAGCATTGAGGAAGACCCGAATGAGTCCATCCGCCATCGAGCACAGGAATTGGATCTCCAGTGTCCATCCACTTTATGGAAGATTTTACGGAAGGATCTTGGTTTGTGCGTGCTTACAAAATCCAACTCGTGCAAGATTTGAAGCCAAACGATCATCAAGTAAGGCGTAGATTCGTCGAATGGGCCCAAAACGAGATTACCGTTGTTCCCGATTTTCATAAGTGAATTTTGTTTAGCGATGAAGCGCACTTCTGGTTGAATGGCTGCGTCAACAAACAAAACTGCCGCATTTGGAGTGAAGGTAATCCTCAAGTGTATGTGGAAACACCGTCGTTACATCCAGAAAAACTGACTGTTTGGTGCGCTTTATGGGCTGGTGGAATCAGTGGTCCATACTTTTTCAAAAACGATGGTGGCCAGAACGTTACAGTCAATGGTGATCGGTGATAGAGCCATGATTACAAACTTTTTCATTCCTGAATTGAATAACCATGATGTCCAGGAGATGTGGTTTCAACAAGACGGCGCAACATGTCACACAGCTCGTGCCACAATAGATTTATTGAAAGACACGTTTGGTGACCGCCTAATTTCACGTTTTGGACCTGTGAATAGGCCTCCAAGATCTTGTGATTTAACACCGCTAGACTACTTTGTGTGGGGCTATGTAAAGTCATTGGTCTATGCGGTAAAGCCACAAACGCTTGACCATTTGGAAGACAACATTCGCCGTTATTGCCGCTATACGGCCACAAATGTTGGAAAAAGTCATCGAAAATTGGACGTCCAGATTGGACTAAATTCGCGCCAGCCGTGGCGGTCATATGCCAGAAATCATATTTAAAATGTAATGCCACAAGATTATCTTTCGGATGAAATAAAATTCATGTCAATCGAATAATCCATCGTTGTTTTATTGCAACTTAAAGTTCCTATACCTCGATAAAAAACACCCATGAATACTCTTCTAAGCCAGACAATCTGGTCTTTTGTTGTGTAACAACAATGAGAAGAGAGTTCATAATAGGACAGAGGAGAGAGAATAGGTATCGCCTTAAGTCCAATACTGCAGATTCTCTGATGAGAATACATATTTCGAATCTAGGCAGTGTTAATGCATCTCACAACGATACACCTAAGTGTGCGCCATTATTTTTTCTAGTATCTAACAAATGCTTTCCAATAAAACTTAGTTTGCGAGTGCGTTTGATTGGCACGATGTAATGGCTAAAGTGCTGGTCTGTAAACCATAGTAATACAGATTCAAATCCAAAAGAAGTCTCTACAAATAATCTCCAAAAGAAAACTTACTGAGTCCTGTGATTTCCCAGAGTGTTAAGCATCAACCAAGAACATTATGGGAAGTTTAACTCAAGTCACCTTTTCAGAAAGAGAAGATTTCCTCACTTCTACACTCAATATGGTCACAACGGGCCGCTATGCGTGCTCAAGTGAGCTTTTGGTATCACAGCTACCACTCTAATCTGATATACAGTCAATACAACAACCCAATACATTTTTACACAGAGTGGGCAATGGCATATGGCAACCCTATCATTCTAGAACTTGTTAAATGAAAAGGAAACAAGGCAAATGACAGGGAAAAAGACGTTGGAAACGTTTTATAACGTTCATATGCTCCTTTAAAGGCTAAAATAACAATTTTCCTGGTAACCCTGGCAAATTTTAAATCAACGGAAGTAGTTAATGTTTACATTTTAGCGTTTTTTTCTTTCATATAAAATATACGGTTAAAATAACAATGAAATAAAACAGAAACAGAAAAAAAATTTTTAAATTTTCTCTCAAGGCTAAATAGCTCCGATAAATTTAGCTTTTTGCATAATTTTAAAGGGGGGCTGTGTCTCTAAACATTTTCACACACTTGGAATGGAGTGACAATGAATTTTTAGTGGGAAAAACTTCACAAACAACTTTAAAATGCAACGCAAATATTTAAATAATGGCTGGTCTGGGCTGGCTGGCTGGTAATTTTCATTAAAAAAAAAAACATTTTTTTTCTTTTGATTTGATTTGTTTAAAGTAACGTTAAAAGGGTTCCATACCGCCATCAGCAGCAGCACCAGCACTTTATTTTTGATTTCAAGTTTCAAGTGCACATCACACCACGTATGTAATTTGGTTGCTATTTAGGAAGACTACAAATGCTGGTCTACGCCTGCTGCCTCTATTGTAAATAGAGTGTGTTAAATAGACGGCAACACAATGTAAACGCGTTTGTGGTTGCAATAGCAATTGCGGTTGCGTTTTTTGTTTTTATTGTAATTCTTTGGAAGTCATTAAAATGGGAGTCACTTTGAAATTCTCATGAAAACAAAAGTTGAAAAATTCTACGAAAATAAAAAAAAATTAAAACAACAACTACAGTAACGTGGGAAACACTCACTAATTTGTTTTTCTCTCTCTGTCTCTCTCGCTTTTATCTATTTACAGTTAATGCCGAAACGAAATTTAACGAGAAAATCTAACCCAGCAGCAATAACAATTGCAATAAAAGCAACAAACACACGATGATTGAAGAAAAACTAACACACGCGCATTTAAAGGAATTTCAGCAGCAGACCTCAACAACAACAACAACAACAACTACAACGAGGCATGAAGACGACCATCAAACCAGTTTTGAGAGTAACAACCCGATGCGAATACAATTCAATGCAAGCGCAACACCAATACCACTACAGCCACCATCGCCACCTACAACAAAAAGGAGAACAACAGCGAATCATTTATTAAACCTGCTACGCTACAGTTACAATGAGGAGAATAAATCGTTAAGAAATAGATTAGAAAGCCATATTCACCACACCACCACCACCACCACCACCAACGCCAAGCATTTAAAACACAACCAAGGCGTGGAGGAAAAAGAAAAGCGGCAAGAGTTACAAGCGTTACAGGGGAATCATCACAGGCAACAAGAGGCGGCGTTTACATGCTTTAATGCGACGACTAGTTGTACAAATAATTTAAATGTTTACAAATATAACAATAACAATAATACCCATAATACCAAAGTCCTGTCAACAACAACACCCACACCAACACCAACAACATCTTCAACGACGATGACATCGGACAGCAGCAACAGCAGCAGCAGCAGCAGTAGCAATATGCAATGGTCTTGGCGTACCAATAGTGTGGTGGGTGGTCTGCTGAGCTTAAGACCACCATCATCAACATCATCCTGCTCAACGTCGGCGTCATTGTGTTTTACGCTGTTAATTTTAACAACAACATGTTCCTTATGTTCGGCCGGCTCTCTGTGCGAATCGCAGAGTTGGTGGGATCCCTACAAGGATAAATGCATACCCTGCACTGTGTGTCAGGGCGATATGATACCGCTGAGGCCCTGTCAAATGCATCGCGACACCGTATGCGGTTCAATTTATGATCTAAAAATCGATTGGGTCGTTCTATCGAAAACGGAACCCAATTGGAAGGAGGTGAGTTAATTTTTTTTAAAGCCAGGGGATGTTCACAGTTTGTGAGGAAAACAAGGTGACGGTAGGGCCACCAATCAGTGGCCGAGGGTGTTATAAACTCCTCACAGTAACTATAATTGACGTGCTTGAGCTACAATACGTGGCCATGATACTCAATTGGCCAGTACCTTTCAAGTATACTTAAATCAACTCATTCCTGCAGTCTGTTACCAGCCGAGAGAGATGGTAATATGCTTTTACCACAAACTGTGAATATCCTTAATGTTTTCTTATACAAAATCGACAATAACAAACTGTATCTACCCCTGTATCTGCATTTCATTTTAATTTTTTGGCATTTTTCTGTTTGTTTTCAGCGACGAAAGTTTGACGGCTTAGATTACGGCTTAGACCACCATCAGTTAACGGCCGAACAGTTGCAACAGCTACAGGATGAGACCGATCCAATGGATTGGCAAACGGCCGCTCTCTTCTTGGCTGTGCTGGCGTGTCTTTTATTTTTTATTGTGGCCGCTTGTATTCTAGTGCATCACATGCGACAGTGGCGACGCATGGAACGTAGATTAGATCAGGGTAAGTTTACCGTACGTCCGTCCATTCGTCCGTTCAGCCATCCGTCCTTCTTTTCTCATCAAATATTCCTTAAGCGTAGACACGTGCATGTTCTGTGTGTGTATGTATTTGAAGTTGTTTACGTTGGATCGTGATCGTAATGACATTGGCGTGTAAGTCTTTGAAATTTGAAAATAAGCCTCCGCGTCTTGTTTACTTGGCCATGATCACGTTTCGTGGTCTCTTTTTTCATTGTTTTTTTGTAAAAAGGAAAAGAAAAGGAAAAGAAAATGAAAAAAAAGGGAAAAAAAAAAACTCCGAAATTGAATTTGAAATTCCAAACATTTAAGGACAGACATTAATGATTTCGTGGTTTGTTTCTGGTACACGAAAACGGCACAAAAAAATTAAAAAAAAACAGAATTAGAGAGTACTCGGATAATGGTTAATTGGTAACCGTTTAAGTAAAAACTTAATTATTTGCGTTTGCCGGTTGTTTAATAATGCTTTTATTGCTTTTTTGGAAATATTTCCGGTTATAAAGGGTGTTTTTTATAGAGGTATAGAACTTTAAGTTGGCATTACTTTTCAAGATGGCGACCGATTTAACAGCTGTCAAGTGATTTATTCTCAGTTTGGTTTGGCAATTCATCATGAATAGACTCACGCCTGAACAACGCTTGCAAATAGTGCAATTTTATTTCGAAAATAATGGTTCTGTGCGGCAAACGTATCGCGCACTACGTCCATTTTATCGTCGACAAAATCGTCCATCAGAGCAGTTAATTCGATTAACCATGGAA
Organism: Sarcophaga variegata; assembly: GCA_932273835.1. Lineage (NCBI taxonomy): Eukaryota > Metazoa > Arthropoda > Insecta > Diptera > Sarcophagidae > Sarcophaga > Sarcophaga variegata. Next base: position 146,392,704 of record OW026358.1, read on the forward strand.
CGTTTTCGCACCACGTTTACTCTTATTGATAACTCGCATCCCCAGAGACGCTGTACGGTGCGTACAGAAGAAGCTATTGCTGCTGTAGAGCGTAGCATTGAGGAAGACCCGAATGAGTCCATCCGCCATCGAGCACAGGAATTGGATCTCCAGTGTCCATCCACTTTATGGAAGATTTTGCGGAAGGATCTTGGTTTGTGCGTGCTTACAAAATCCAACTCGTGCAAGATTTGAAGCCAAACGATCATCAAGTACGGCGTAGATTCTCGTCGAATGGGCCCAAAACGAGATAACCGTTGTTCCCGATTTTCATAAGCGAATCTTGTTTAGCGATGAAGCGCACTTCTGGTTGAATGGCTACGTCAACAAACAAAACTGCCGCATTTGGAGTGAAGGTAATCCTCAAGTGTATGTGGAAACACCGTCGTTACATCCAGAAAAACTGACTGTTTGGTGCGCTTTATGGGCTCGGTGGAATCATTGGTCTGTACTTTTTCAAAAACAATGAAGGCCAGAACGTTACAGGTAATGGTGGTGATCGGTATAGAGCCATGATTACTAACTTTTTCATTCCTGAATTGAATAACCATGATGTCCAGGAGATGTGGTTTCAACAAGACGGTGCAACATGTCACACGGCTCGTGCCACAATAGATTTATTGAAAGACACGTTTGGTGACCGCCTAATTTCACGTTTTGGACCTGTGAATTGGCCTACAAGATCTTGTGATTTAACACCGCTAGACTACTTTCTGTGGGGCTATGTAAAGTCATTGGTCTATGCGGTAAAGCCACAAACGCTTGACCATTTGGAAGACAACATTCGCCGTATTATTGCCGATATACGGCCACAAATGTTGGAAAAAGTTATCGAAAATTGGACGTCCAGATTGGACTACATCCGCGCCAGCCGTGGCGGTCATATGCCAGAAATCATATTTAAAATGTAATGCCACAAGATTATCTTTCGGATGAAATAAAATTCATGTCAATCGAATAATCCATCGTTGTTTTATTGCAACTTAAAGTTCTATGCCTCGATAAAAAACACGCTTTATAAAGTAATCTTAGGATTTTACAAGACCGGAGTAACCGAATAATCCGAATAAAATTACTTATTTGACGCTGTAAGGTGAATATATAACCCTTTTTTTAAAATCGAATCAGAGTAGAAGACGTCTTTAACATTTGATTTAAGAAAAATACTTTAAAAATCATGATAATAGTTACGTACATAAGCAATTTCTATTCAAAAGTTCGTGTTTTGTCATTAGAAATCTTTAGGATTTAAAGTTTTTGATTGAAAAAAAATCCTTTCAAGATAACCACGAATTTACGAGTTTAGCAACACTAAGCCTTACATTAAAAACAAAAACACGACATGCAGAGGTTTTCATAACAATTTCTCATCGACAGCACTCGGCTGTCAATCATTTCTTTAAGGAATACAAAAGCAAATACAATCATGCTTGCTTGTTGATGTAGTTATTGTTGTTTTGCATTCATGAAAAACGAAAATTCCATCGTGACAATAACAAAATAAATGCCATCATATAAGGAACGAACAAACAATATTGAAAACAAACAGGTCGTTGGGTCGGCATAATTCTCTGAAATGTTGAGCAACACGTATGTTCGCTATACACATTCATGCATACAAATACAATATGTCCACACAGTGTTTTATATTTTTTCGGTTATCATATGTATCATGGGTGCTACTGTTTTATTAGAGAGAAAAAGAAAAAAATTCATTTGTATGCAAAAAATGTTAAAAAAAATAATGAAATGAAATTAAAAGGAAATATTTACCAAAAAAAAAAAAATAATAATAAAAACAATAAAAAAAAGACATTGAAAATCATACAAAAAAAAAAAACAACATTAAGGTCTTCTTTATACAACAATAACAATAGCAACATATTTACATACATTATTCATATAGTTTAACAACATGTTGCTTAAAGTGTTGCTATCATCAGAATTGTATATTTCATGTTATTAGCATTTGTTGTTGTCTCCTCTCCCCTTTAATGCAAATATCAATAAAGCAAATAACCAAACCAACTATCAATTCTAATCAGTCTGTCCTTGGAACTGATAAATATTCATCATATTTTTTTTTATTTATTTTGCCAATAATGTTCGTGTTATTTTAATGCTTGCTCTGTATATATGCACATACAGAAAAACAAGTGTTTCTTTCATCGACACCAATACCAAAACACAACACTGATAATATACGTACATGCGTTATGTTTTGCAGAGTTCATTTATGTGTGCGTATATGCATGCATGCGTGTTGTTGTTTTGTTTTGTTTTTTTTATTAAAAGAGACTACTAATGAGCCATTAATGAGGAGATCTTCGTAAATAAAATGTTGAGGACAAATGCCAACAGCAAACCGATTAAAAGACGAAGTCAATGTGATGTGATACGAAATATACAATTAGCATAACAGCATTATACATACGCATACAAAGAAAACCTACAATATAAACATTGATTTGCATATGAAAGAATAAGGAGAAGTAAATAAAAACAAAGAAAAAAATCAAATACAGGGTTTTTAAAGGAATATTAGAGAGGATTTTGTACACATAAAATATTAAGAATTTTTTCAAAGGCAATTTAATAATACAATATTAAATAAAATATAAATTCAATAAATTGGGAAAGGTGTACTAAATTACACACATTTTGAAACGGGTTGATCAATTTTGTGCATAAAGTTAACAAAAAAAAAAAAAAAATTTTATTTCATTATAAAGTTTGGACGCTTACATTATGAACACGATACATTGTCAAGGTCATTGGAATGAACACCCCTCTGAATTGGTTGCAGCTGTTGGTTTTGCAAAAATATTTCTTTCGGTGACTTCCTCTCAGCAGTCTGTCTGGCAAGACACTCCTTAAGTAAAATAAAAATGCACATGAAGGGTTTCTCAAAAAATAGGTCCTGCAAGAGTCAACATTAAACAGCAGGTTCCGCCACTCATGGATAAAATTAACACACAAACAACATGGGTGGGTGGTGTGAGAAGCTAGGTTGTAAACTTGACTACAGGGTTGTAATGATCAATTAAGTCCGGAAGTAAGTGTTGCTTCCTTTGAGATAGCACAGTATTTGGCACAATTCAGGCAGTATCTTGACTATTACTTGACGAATATTGGTTGGTTGGGAATTATCAGCGTAGACGAGGGCTTGCACAAAAAAAGGCGCCAAATCACATGACTTTGGTGGGCAATTGACATTACCAAAGCGTGAAATTATTCTTTCTGAAAATTTCTCAAGCAATTAGGCTAAAATCGAACCCATTGTGTGCCTCATGGCACTATTCACTTCATTATATTCAATTAATCGAATATCATTGCGAGCTGAATTGAGGATAAAGGCTCTTCTAAAGGGTGTTTTTTATAGAGGTATAGGAACTTTAAGTTGCAATGAAACAACGATGGATGGATTATTCGATTGACATGAATTTTATTTATCCGAAAGATAATCTTGTGGCATTACATTTTAAATATGATTTCTGGCATATGACCGCCACGGCTGGCGCGTATGTAGACCAATCTGGACGTCCAATTTTCGATGACTTTTTCCAATATTTGTGGCCGTATATCCGGCAATAATACGGCGAATGTTGTCTTCCAAATGGTCAAGCGTTTGTGGCTTTACCGCATAGACCAATGACTTTACATAGCCCAACAGAAAGTAGTCTAGCGGTGTTAAATCACAAGATCTTGGAGGCCAATTCACAGGTCCAAAACGTGAAATTAGACGGTCACCAAACGTGTCTTTCAATAAATCTATTGTGGCACGAGCTGTGTGACATGTTGGGCCGTCTTGTTGAAACCACATCTCCTGGACATCATGATTATTCAATTCAGGAACGAAAAAGTTTGTAATCATGGCTCTATACCGATCACCATTGACTGTAACGTTCTGGCCACCATCGTTTTTGAAAAAGTACGGACCAATGATTCCACCGAGCCCATAAAGCGCACCAAACAGTCCGTTTTTCTGGATGTAACGACGGTGTTTCCACATACACTTGAGGATTACCTTCACTCCAAATGCGGCAGTTTTGTTTGTTGACGTAGCCATTCAACCAGAAGTGCGCTTCATCGCTAAAAAAAAAATTCGCTTATGAAAATCGGGAACAACGGTAATCTCGTTTTGGGCCCATTCGACGAATCTGCGCCTTACTTGATGATCGTTTGGCTTCAAATCTTGCACGAGTTGGATTTTGTAAGCACGCAAACCAAGATCCTTCCGCAAAATCTTCCATAAAGTTGATGGACACTGGAGATCCAATTCCTGTGCTCGATGGCGGATGGACTCATTCGGGTCTTCCTCAATGCTACGCTCTACAGCAGCAATAGCTTCTTCTGTACGCACCGTACAGCGTCTCTGGGGATGCGAGTTATCAATAAGAGTAAACGTGGTGCGAAAACGTTCCATGGTTAATCGAATTAACTGCTCTGATGGACGATTTTGTCGACCGACGATAAAATGGACGTAGTGCGCGATACGTTTTCCGCACAGAACCATTATTTTCGAAATAAAATTGCACCATTTTGCAAGCGTTGTTCAGGCGTGAGTCTATTCATGATGAATTGCCAAACCAAACTGAGAATAAATCACTTGACAGCTGTTAAATCGGTCGCCATCTTGAAAAGTAATGCCAACTTAAAGTTCTATACCCCTATAAAAAAACACCCTTTACTACTTAAGACTTTAATCCTGTAGCAAACAGTCACTTCTTCTGGATGCCATGGCTTTTCCACAATCATTTATGGATTCTCTAAGCCCCATATGCCACAATTTTGCTTGCTGATGTAATCATCGAGTGTGAAATCTGCTTCTGCGTTTCGATGCAACAGGATTTGCTCACCAAAACTTGAAACTACTCTTTCTGGAAACTTCTCATGCAGTAATGCCAATATCGGTAATGTTGTGTGGCTCATGGCAACGAAAGTACATACCGTCCAGTTCACAATCTTTAATTGTAGACCAAAAAAAGCCGGTTATCATATGGCTATCGGGCACTGAATTGAAGGAATGAATGATACTTGCAGAATCATTTTCGAAAAAATAAGGCTCGATGGCAACACCAAGACCATAATGTTTACCAAATAAACACTTTTTTGAATGGTTTTTCCCCCAATAACCAGAGGGTTCTTTGAGTTCCATACGCGACTATCTTGCTTGTTTACTTAACAGAGTAAGAAGTGAGCTTCAGTGGTGAAGAAAATTTTGTTCACCAAATCAGAATTAAAAGCCAGTTCTTCCACGGCGCACTATGTGGCATTTACCCCGAAAAGCTGGCGAAAAAGGCAAAAATGAATTTAAAGAAATTTAAGAAACTGAGTATGCAGTTCGATAGACAACAAAATTCTGCATTATATAGTGAATTTTTACGACTTTAAGTTGAGATTTGTAGATTTGAGACGATGTCAAAGTCAGGAAAGTGAATTTCTAAAGGGGACTTTATATGGGTACTAGGGTCAAATGTAATCCGATTTTCACCAAACTTTACGGCATGATTTCTTAGTATACAAAACTGATCCATGCTAAATTTTATCATGATTGTTGCATAATTACCATAATTATGTGTAAATAAGTGCAATTTCGAGGGGAATTTGTATGGGGGCTAGGCAAAATCACGGACCTATTTGAACTAAAATCAGTTGGCTTCATTCTTGGGCCTAATTATCACTAACACTATCAAAAAATTCCAGCCATTAACTCATAAAACACTTTTATTAATTTTGGCCAGGTTTTCAGGCAAAATGCCTCTCTGTGCGGTAGGCCTAAATTGTTACGTGAGTAGAACTTCATATGGATGGAGATGCAAAATGCGCCATAATGAAGAGGGTAAGAGGGGTCGAATTGCTGAGAGCATTGTGGAATTCATAAATTCGTCTTAACCACTACAATTCCTGTAACAGAAGCGATATTGTTACATAAATCGAAACGACCTAATATCGTTTAACAATAAAAACGATAATCAAAAGCCACCAGCTACACCAACACAATACACACGACACAAATACACACTAATGAACGTGTTGATTATCTAAAGCTGCACACACACATGTGTACAACGAACCTGGTTGCGCCTGGTACCAACAACAACATGTATGTGACAAAAAGGGATAGACAACATAAGCAAAGTACACAAACAACAATGTATTAGCAACAGAACTCTCGAGAAGGCGATATCACGAACCTTCCACTTCAATAATGTTCGTTAGACTGGTTGTGTCGGACTATAAAAGGGCTGGACAATGCAGGCAGCAGTCAGTAAGAATTCAGTCAGTCTTGTGTGAAGACGCGTAGCGGTTGGCACGTACAAGCGGCATTGCTAGCAAAAAGGTTGTAAGCAGAGAAGATCTAACGAACAGTTGTTAGTGTTAACGCGGACAGAAGTGTGAAATAGGATAGTGTACAAGCAAATTATTGTTGTATCGTTAAGTTGTATACGGTGGCACAAAAAAGTAGTGTAAAGCATAAAGAGAGTTTAACTGAAATTAAAGACATATTTGTTTTTACTTTGGTTTGCAATTAACGAACTCATATTTAAACGTTTTTAAAAAGGTAAACACGTAACAATATTTTCGGCAGTGCGATGATGAAACTGGCCTGACCACAAGTGTAGCGTATCCTGGCTCTTCAAGTTTCTTTAGAATCTTAACAATTACCGGACATAATGCTCGAAAAGTTGTGTTTTTTTTGGAAAATTCTTCGGTTGTGTAAACAATTCTAAACGTATTTAATAGTCGTTGATAGTCTTGCCAAACCGGGAGTTTTGACTCCACTAAATGGATAACCTGCTGATATTCCATTATGGAAATTTATGACATGCTTTCAAATCATTTCCCATAAAAAATTGTTTTAAGAGGAGGACAAGTGTTAGAAAAATTTATTTCCGCTATTAAGAAAATTTTTATTTAAAAAAAAAATTCGTTTTCCATTTCAATATATTCTGTTAAGAAGAATAATGTTGGTTCTTCATTTCCAATTTGATCTATTTTTTCGGAAAAACAATTAAAAAAGACTAAAAAAATAAGAGGAAAACATAAATTTTATGTTGGCCTTGTCTAAATCCAAATACAAACCATTTTTTCGTTTTTTGTTCTTAAATCCCTGGGCCCTTTTTAACAGAAAAAAAAAAAAAAAAAAAAAAAAAAAAACACCGGGAGTGTCATAAATTATTTTGAAAATCTACTTGAGAATGTTGGTGGTGATTGCAATAAAGATGATGACAATGACAATCTTTCACTCTCCCTCTCTCTCTCTCGCTGCTTCTCAAATAAAGTGGGTTGTTGTCGAGTGGGTGGTTGGATGGACGGATGGATGGGTAATATGAGGCCAATTTAAAGAAATATTTACTCAACACTCTCTACAATACGAATGAAAACAAAAGAATTTCCAAAAAAGAAAAATTATTTTTGTAAATTTAAATTCACATGTAAAAACTGTTCACATAGCGGGTTATCCATTGAGTGGTTTCAAAAACCGTTAGCTGGGCAAGATTGTCTTTGATTTGAAGTGACATTTGAAAGTGAATATGGATTATTTAACCAGCAAAGAACTTGTAAAACAAGTTAAAACTTGACCAGAAAAGTGGCGATTCAAAACATGACTACATTTCGAACATTACTGAGTATATAGTGACGACCATAATCGGTGTACAGTGCAAGGTATTGTGAAGCAGAGATCAGTAATGAATCGTTTTTTCGCTATTTATAAGTACTCATATGAAATTTTTAATATAAGTGAGGCAACAATATTGAAATTTAACTATGTATTCTGATTCATTCCTACTCCCTACTACGTTGATTTATAAGTACAGGTTGCAATGAGTATGCGTACAACGTTGACATCAAACTCATACCATTTAAAATGTGTTTGATTCATACGCCTACTCATTTAGATTTATAACTTTAGAAAAATACTGTTACGCAAATCGAAACGACCTAATATCGTTTAACATTAAACAGATAAACAAAAGCCACACAATACAAATACACACTAACATTAAGAATACAATGAACGTGTTGATTATCTAAAGCTGCACACACACATATGTACAACGAACCTGGTTGCGTCTGGTACCAACAACAACACGAAATGAAAATAAACCACCTACGACAAATATGTGATAGACAACATAAGCAAAGTATATAAGCAATAATGTACTAACAACAGAACTCTCGAGAAGGCGAGATCACGTACCTTCCACTCCAAGAATGTTCGTTAGACTGGTTGTGTCGGATTATAAAAGGGCTGGACAAAGCAGGCAGCAGTCAGTGTTAATTCAGTCAGCCTTGTGTGAAGTTGCGTGTGAACAAAATAAGTCGTGGTTGTAAAGATTTAGTGAATACTTGTGTGAACTAGTAAAAAGAATAAACAGATTATTATTGTTGTATCGTTAAGTTGTATACGGTGGCACACAAAAGTAGTGTAAAGAATAAAGAGGGTTTAACTGAAATTAAATTAAACACATTTGTTTTTACTTTGTTTGCAATTAACGAACTCATATTTAAACGTTTTTAAAAAGGTAAAAACTTAACAATATTGAAATTTAACTACTCTTGATTCATTCATACTCACTACATCGTGGATTTATAAGTACAGGTTGTAATGAGTATGCGTACAACGTTGACATGAAACTCTTACCATTCGAACTATGTTTGATTCATAAGCCTACACATTTAGATTCATAACTTTAGAAAAATACTTATAATACTCGAGTGACTCGAGTGTTGCATTTACAAAAAAAAAAAAGGAAAACAGATACATAAGGAAAAGCGACAGAGCAGCAAGCAGAGCAAACACACAACCTTCTACTGAGTGTTCTAGTGTTCGTACGCGAATCATACTAATTTTGTGATTCGTGTAAATATATGTTGAGTTATGGAGCCAACATCATACGTATTGTTTATTATGAATGTGATGAATACTTCAAACTTTGAATATGTGTAGAGGTTCCATGATATTAAAAGAAGTATGAATGCGTATAAGTATCAGAAATTATGAGTATGATTCGATTCTACTCATCTTTTTGAATACTCATTGCTGATCTCTGTCGTGCCAATTATTAAGAAAGACTGATGAGCTGGAAGCTTTTGTTAGCGAAAAGGTGGTGCATTGAACAGTGAACCCAGCAATTTAGCCTATTTTACGGCCCATTATCGCATATTATGAAGTCGCCGTAGTCTAGTAGGTAGTGTGTAGGCTTATTAGACGTAAAGCCAGGGTTCCAGCTCCAGACCAGACATCAAAACAAAACACAAAAAGTATTTCCTCGGCGACTTTCTCTCTGAAGATTTCTAATTCTAATAAAATTGCCATGAAAAGTTTCTCAAAAATCTGTCGTTCGGAGTCGACTTTAAACTGTAGGTCCCACCAGTCATGTATAAAATTAACACACACAACATAAGTGGTGTAAGAAACTAGGACATTGTACAATGGGCCATTTCGTCCTCCGGGTACTGTACCTGTCTTAATTGACAAGTCCACGTCCTCTAACCTAACCTAACCATGGCATATTTTGCATTTGGGTTTGCATCCTTACTTATTTATTTAATTGGGAAATTACAACCCTTTAGCTAGGATCACAACCAAGTTTCTCACAGCACCCATATTGTGAGTGTGTTAATTTTATACACGAGTACCGGGACCTACGCTTAAAATGTAGACTTCGAACGACAAATTTTTAAGAAACTTTTCACGGCAAAGTTTTTGCCGAAATACTGCTGCTGACAGGAAGTTGCCGAAGAAATATTTTTTCCATATTGCGCTTAGTACGAGATGTCTGAGCTGGCTTTTGAACCGCGGACTACACATTACCTACTAGACTGTGATGAATTCAAGCATTACAATGAAATATAAAATGTCATCGAAATCCTGGCTTTCGAAAAACTTTATTTTTTTTTAATTTTACTTTTGCAACCGCAAAATGGATAACCCTTCTCATATGTAAGTTGTATGGGTGGGTTGTCATCACAACAGTTTATGCAGTTGTATGAGCATAAATTCCACAAGTAAATCTTATTGATTGAAATTCTTTTCCACACTTTTGCCAAAAAAAAAAAAAAAAAAAAAAAAAAAACAAAGAAAAAATAAATAAATCTGGAGGAGGGTGAAAGAAGGAAGAATTAATGAGTTTTGAAGGCAACACATGTTTTATGTTGTAAATCATATCGCCTCCTCTGTGTTATCGGACGGATGGGTATCATCGGTATTGTATCTGTTGTTGTATCTGTTCTGCTGATTTGATTTAATTTTTGTTTGTGGATTTGAATCTCGTTCTTCTTTAGAATTTTAAACACATTTTTTCATGGTTTTTTCGTGGTCTTTTTTTTTGTATTGTTTGTTGCTGCTGTTTAGAATTTATTATAAATTTTTGTTATTGTTGTTGTTGCTGGTGTTATTTTTATTTGAATTTTTTAATGATTGATGGATGTACTGCTGGCCAATCATGCTTTGTAGAGATTTTTTAAGGAAAAAAGCCAATATTTTGATGTGGCAGCTGCCTTTGAGTTTCTATTAACAACGTTGAATGCTGAAAATGATCTTAAAATCGGGGGAAAAAGAAATAAAATTCTTAGAGAAGCTTGAACTTTTGTAAACGAAATTATTTAATACAAGGAAGGCACTCGCGACATTGGTTGTAATCCTGACTAAAAGGTTGTAACGACCAAATGAGTTAAGTAAGCTTCATTGTGGACCAAATACAAAGGCCATGTGATTTAAATAAGCATCTGTGGATTGGTTTGTAGCAGTCGATCATCGTCAGATCGTTTTCATCTACATCTGTAACACAGGGAGCACTGGCGAGGATGATGCCAAATATTGGAGGAGCAGGTCCATTCAAAAGGAAGATAATTTCGGCGATAGTAACGCCGACAATGCTGTATGCTTGCTCAATATGGTCGGAAGCACTCTCCGTGAGGACGACAAGGAGGATACTGTCCTCCGAGTATCGTCTAAGCGCGATTAGACGAATAAGTGGCTTCAGGACAGTGTCTGATGAAGCGGTATTGGCAAAGACAATACCAATAGACATATTGGCGGGTGAGATGAGGAGAATATACCTTCGCCGTCTAGAGTACCCGGGACAAATAGCGGCTATAAAAGCGGAGGAACGAAGGACTTCCATGCACAAATGGCAGGCACGATGGGAGGACAGTTTAAAGGAAAGATGGACATTTCGCCTTGTCCCAGATGTAACCCTTTGGATGAAGAACAAACATTGCGAGCTGAACTACTACGTGACCCAGTTCCTAACTGGTCATGTGTGCTTCGGGAAGTACCTGCACAGATTTGGTCATGACACTTCCCCTATATGCCCAAACTGTGAAGATTCTAACATGCTGCCTCAGATTTAGATGGCCCGGAGAAACGAGTTTAAGACCAAAGCGGCTAATGGAAGAGCTGTTGAATTGTAGGATTCTATGGAGTCAATATAGCCATAGAATGGCTGAAGTTTTGATAGTACTCCGAAGGCTGGAGGAACAGAGGCGAAATTTGACTTAATGTGATAAAGCTTTCGAGCTAACCAGCCCTCCGCGAAGTAATACCTTACGGCAGTCCCGCGGGGGGAGAGTGGTTGAAGTGTGTATGGGGTGGGTTTAGTACCTAGGCACCAGCGATGGTGAATCGTGCACTCTTTTGTTGGAAGAAAAAAGTCTTTCAAAGATTCCCTCCGGCTCCGGCTCAAGACAAAAAAAAAGATGGCTTTCAACCACTTTTTTGGACTTTTCGCATGATATTTCGGCAATAACTTAACGTATGTTGAGCCTTCAAATGCTCCAACCTTAGAGGTTTAGTCAAGAAGACACGACCTTGGACGTAATTCCATAAATAAAGCTCCAAATCACATGATTTTGGTATCTTGCTGGCCTTGGTCACGTGTCCTGAAAACATGAAATTATTTTCATTGAAAACTTCTCATGCAATAAAGCGAATATCACTTACATTGTGTTGCCGTGGTCTAGTAGGTAGTGTGTTGGCTTATTAGACGAAAAGCCAGGGTTCGAGCCCCAGGCCAGACATCAAATAAAATACAAAAAGTATTTCTTCGGTGACTTCCTCTCAGCAGATTTCTGGCAAAAACTCTGAGAGTAAATAAAATTGCCATGAAAAGTTTCTCAAAAATCTGTCGTTCGGAGTCGACTTTAAACTGTAGGTCCCGCCACTCATGTATAAAATTAACACACACAACATAAGTGGTGTGAGAAACTAGGTCATAATCCTGACTGAAGTGTTGTAATGACCAATTATGTATGTATGTATGTGTTGCTCGTTGCAATGTCTTATTGAAACCACACAGCATCCCATTTATAATCTGCTGTTGATGGTCCAAAAAAAGCCGATGCGATCATGCGATCGTGCTTACTTGATTGATAATTACAATCATTTTTCAGGATTACAATCTAGTTTCTCACACCAACCATGCTGTGTGTGTGTTAGTTTTATCCATGCGTGGCGGAGGGCCTAAAAATGAAAGTCGACACCGAACGACCGATTTTCTTTAGGAAACATTTCATGGCAGTTTTATTACACTCTCAGCTTTTTTGCCAGAAGACTGCTGTGAGGAAGCCGCCGAAGAAAAATTTCGATGTCTGCCCTAAGGTTTGAGTCTCGACTAGGTGTTTGATAGGTTAGGTTAGGTTAGAGGACGTGTACTTGTCAATTAAGACAAGTACAGTACCCGGAGGTTGAATTGACCCATTGTACAACGACCTAGCTTCTCACACCACTTATGTAGTAGTGTGTGCGTTAATTTTATACACGAGAGGTGGCGAGACCTACAGTTTAAAATCGACTCCGAACGACAGATTTTTTGAGAAACTTTTCATGGCAATTTTATTTTACTCTCAGAGTTTTTGCCAGAAATCTGCTGAGAGGAAGTCGCCGAAGAAATACTTTTTGTATTTTATTTTGATGTCTGGCCTGGGGCTCGAACCCTGGCTTTACGTCTAATAAGCCTACTAGGCTACGGCGACTTCAGGCGTTTGATAAGCCAACACACTACCTAATAGATTACGCCGACTATTTGCTTACAGTAAACCTTTAAATATAATACGATCGACACGGTATTTTCGTTGACGAAACATAGCAGGTGGAAGCCCCAGCATCCGGTTTTTTATATAGAAACCAGAGATCAGTAATTAATTGTTTTTTTTTTGTACTCATAAGAACTCATATGAAATTTTGAATATAAGTGAGTCGTCAACAATATTGAAATTTAACTATGTACTCTTGATTCATTCGTACTCACTACAACGTTGATTTATAAGTACAGGTTGCAATAAGTATGCGTACAACATTGACATCAAACTCATACCATTCGAAATATGTTTGATTCATACGCCTACTCATTTACCTAGATTCATAACTTTATAGTCTTAGTTCTCGTTGGATTTACAACAAAGGAAAACAACCACATGAGCAAAAGAGCAAACACACAACCTTCTAGTGAGCATTTTAGTGTGTGTACGCAAATCGTACATATTTTGTGATTCGTGTAAATGTTAAGTTATGGAGAGAATCGAAATCAACAGCATCATAAGCAGACGTCGGTATAAAGAGAACATGATAAAAATGTGAGTGTATTTGTGAGAGGCATTTGTTAACCCAGAGGAAAATTGTTAGTAATATTTTCAAGTCTACTTATTAACCCATAATATGTATATGTGAGCGGAGAATATAAAGGGTCCGCCAAATAACTTTTTTTTGAAAATGCTTTAACAAAAAAACCACTGAATATTTTCTCAAATTTCTTTTTTTTTTATTTGAAAGTACAATCCTTCCGGTTAATAATGGAAAATAATTTCATTCAAATGGCTGCCTCGGCTGGCCATGCAGTAGCCTACACGATCGGTCCAATGTTTAAGCACATTATCGATTGTGTGCAGCTGTATTTCACCAATGGTTTCACGAATATTGTCCTTCTAAGCGTCAATTGTCTCTGGCTTGTCGGCGCAACACTTATCTTTGACGGCACCCCACAAATGATAGTCCAACGGTGTCAAATCGCAGCTCCGAGGTGGCAAAACGACTGCAGCTCTGCGGCTGATAATGCGATCTTCAAAAACAGGGCGCAAAACATCGAGTGTAGCTTCGGCTGTGTGGCACGTAGCGCCGTCCTGTTGAAACCAAATGTTGCCAATATCCTCCTCTTCAATTTTTGTGAACAAAAATTCTTTCAACATGGCCCGATAACGATCGCCATTGACTGTAACGGCCACTCCTTGCTCATTTTCGAAGAAAAATGGCCCAATTATGCCTCTGCACCAAATAGTGACGCGTTTTGGGTGCGTCGGGTTTTCAATGTATGCGTGCGGGTTTTAAGTGCCCCAAGACCAAAATGAGTTTCATCTGAAAAGATGATTTTTTTTGCCAAAATCGGCATCTTCTGGTGTAGGCTACGCATGGCCAGCCGAGGCAGCCATTTGAATGAAATTATTTTCCATTATTAACCGGAAGGATTGTACTTTCAAATAAAAAAAGAAATTGGAGAAAATATTCAGTAGTTTTTTTTGTTAAAGCATTTAAAAAAAAGTTATTTGGCGGACCCTCTAGAAAAAACTGAACTGCGCTAAATCCCTAAAGACACCGTATTTAAGTTGGCAAGTATTCTTCCAAAAATCGAAATCATTTCTCATTGATATTAGTGAATCCTTATGTAATATTTCTTTGGATGTATAATTGAATTGGGTGAAAAAAAAAGCGACATGAACCTTCTTCTTTAGAAGCTGACAAGCAACTGAATTCATTTTTATGCTTTTTTTAACGAACTTTGTGGATGTACGTGTCCTATGTGTGTAAAAAATCCGAAAATGTTCTTCCGCTGGGGGACATTGGTGCCGACGTCTGATCATACGTGTTGTTAAGTATGAATATGATGAGTACTTTGAACTTTGAATATGAGGAGAGGTTATATGATATTGTTACGCAAATCGAAACGACCTAATATCGTTTAACATTAAAAACAATAAACAAAAGCCACACGATACAAATACACGCTAACACTAATAATACAATGAACGTGTTGATTATCTAAAGCTGCACACACACATATGTACAACGAACCTGGTTGCGTGTGGTACCAGCAACAACATGTATGTGACAAAAAGGGATAGACAACATAAGCAAAGTACACAAACAACAATGTATTAGCAATAGAGCTTTCGAGGAGGCGAGATCACGAAACTTCCACTTCAAGAATACTGACTGAAGACTGGTTGTGTCGGACTATAAAAGGGCTGGACAAAGCAGGCAGCAGTCAGTGTTAATTCAGTCAGCCTTGTGTGAAGTTGCGCGTGAACAAAACAAGCCGTGGTTGTAAAGCGAATTGTTGTGTGATAAGAACTAGTAAAGTGAATAAACAGATTATTATTGTTGTATCGTTAAGTTGTATACGATGGCACACAAAAGTAGTGTAAAGAATAAAGAGAGTTTAAGAGAAAATAAACACATATTTGTTTTTACTTGGTTTGCAATTAACGAACTCATATTTAAACGTTTTTAAAAAGGTAAAAACGTAACAATATATTAAAAGAAGTGTGCATGCGTATAAGTATCAGAAATTATGTGTATGATTCGATTCTACTCATCTTTGTGAATACTCATTGCTGATCTCAAGACCCAAAAATTTTTTATTTGTTTTGTTTTGTTTTCTTCTGCCATTTTTTGGGCACTCCTGTACGACATATGTGGGTATTTGGTTGTGTTGTACGTATGTATGTATTGTGGAACCAAATATGATCGATGACAAGCCATTAATTTCATGACAAATAATACGAAAAAGGCGAGTACAAAACTTATTATGTTGAAACATATTTGGGATTAAGAAACCCTCCTCTTCGCTCTGCCATGGCCTGTTACAACTGGTGCTTTCATTCATTCATACATTAATGAAACCATCCAGTCAAAACACACGTTTATTCATTCAATGTTTTTCTCAATACATTTATGGGGTACTGCCTGCCTGGCTGCCTTTTGCTGCTACTGCTTCTACTGTTTATGGCATGAATTTGCCAATTTTTCTGAGATTTTTTTTTCTTCTTTTTATGTTTTTTTTTAATATTTTGTTTATAGAGTCTTAAAATAAAAAAAATTCATTGAATTTCAATTTTAAAACGTGTAAACATTTACGTGCTGTTTTCCGTGTGTTTTTAGCCAAAAAATAGGCAGCAGCAGCCAGCAGCCAGCAAGAATATGTAGAAAAAAATACGTTTTTTTTCAGGCTTCTTGTATAAACTTCCTTTCATTAGAATTCATTATTCATTAGAAACGAATAGAATATTCCACCATTAAGAAAGTATATTAAAAAAAAAAAAAAAACTGAATACAAGTAAATAAATAAAGTGAGCGAAGCGGAGTGAGTGGCCAGCCCAGACCCCGGCCAACATTCTTGATTTTTTTTTTAAATTAAAAATTTTTTTATTTTATTTTTTGTTGTTATTTTGTATAAACAATTCAATTAAATTATTATTTATACATTAAGATCATCCATTCATTCATTCATTGCTTAAAGATTGCGAAACGGCTTTTATGAACTCTAGCCAGAGAACAAATAAATTCTACGCAGTTTGAAATACTTTTTCTTTTTTTTTTTGCAATTAAATGCTCATCTATCTTCTGTTTTCTATCGAATGTTCATTGGAAATAATTTAAAAAATAATTTAAAAAATTTAAAACAAAAATTGTATACACTTTGTTAGCGGAAATGATTAAAAACAGTCTCTAGAATTGGCAATGACGCAAGTGTGGACGAATTATGCCACTGTCTTGGAACCATTCCTAGATAATGATAAAGCCCCTTAAGTTTCCTTAAGGCTGTCTCCGATAGATCAGTGAATTGTCTAGAATATTAGAAGCCTTTATAAAGGGTGTTTTTTTATAGAGGTATAGAACTTTAAGTTGCAATAAAACACCGATGGATTATTCGATTGACATGATGAATTTTATTTATCCGAAAGATAATCTTGTGGCATTACATTTTAAATATGATTTTTGGCATATGACCGCCACGGCTGGCGCGGATGTAATCCAATCTGGACGTCCAATTTTCGATGACTTTTTCCAACATTTGTGGCCGTATATCGGCAATAATACGGCGAATGGTGTCTTCCAAATGGTCAAGCGTCTGTGGCTTTACCGCATAGACCAATGACTTTACATAGCCCCACAGAAAGTAGTCTAGCGGTGTTAAATCACAAGATCTTGGAGGCCAATTCACAGGTCCAAAACGTGAAATTAGGCGGTCACCAAACGTGTCTTTCAATAAATCTATTGTGGCACGAGCTGTGTGACATGTTGCGCCGTCTTGTTGAAACCACATCTCCTGGACATCATGGTTATTCAATTCAGGAATGAAAAAGTTTGTAATCATGGCTCTATACCGTTCACCATTGACTGTAACGTTCTGGCCACCATCGTTTTTGAAAAAGTACGGACCAATGATTCCACCGAGCCCATTAAGCGCACCAAACAGTCCGTTTTTCTGGATGTAACGGTGTTTCCACATACACTTGAGGATTACCTTCACTCCAAATGCGGCAGTTTTGTTTGTTGACGTAGCCATTCAACCAGAAGCGCGCTTCATCGCTAAACAAAATTCGCTTATGAAAATCGGGAACAACGGTAATCTCGTTTTGGGCCCATTCGACGAATCTACGCCTTACTTGATGATCGTTTGGCTTCAAATCTTGCACGAGTTGGATTTTGTAAGCACGCAAACCAGGATCCTTCCGCAAAATCTTCCATAAAGTGGATGGATACAGATCCAATTCCTGTGCTCGATGGCGGATGGACTCATTCGGGTCTTCCTCAATGCTACGCTCTACAGCAGCAATAGCTTCTTCTGTACGCACCGTACAGCGTCTCTGGGGATGCGAGTTATCAATAAGAGTAAACGTGGTGCGAAAACGTTCCATGCTTAATCGAATAAACTGCTCTGATGGACGATTTTGTCGACGATAACATGGACGTAGTGCGCGATACGTTTTCCGCTCAGAACCATTATTTTCGAAATAAAATTGCACCATTTTGCAAGCGTTGTTCAGGCGTGAGTCTATTCATGATGAATTGCCAAACCAAACTGAGAATAAATCACTTGACAGCTGTTAAATCGGTCGCCATCTTGAAAAGTAATGCCAACTTAAAGTTCTATACCTCTATAAAAAACACCCTTTACTTCGCTCGCCCCTAGCAGAGGGCGTATTTCCATATTGTGAAGATTATTAAAAAAGACTGATGAGCTGGAAGCTTTACAGTTGTGGTGAGATCAGTGCAGTGAAAGCATTGCAGAAAATATCTCTTCTGTGAGGGAAAATCTGGTGCATTCAACAGCCTCCCCAGCAATTGGGCATATTTTACGGCTCCTTATCGCATATTTTGCATTTGGGTTTGCATCCTTACTTACTTAATTGGGCAATTACAACTCTTCAGTTAGGATCACAACCTGGCTTCTCACATCATCCATATTGTGTGTGTGTGTCAATTTTATACATGAGTGGTGGGACTTAGGGCTCAGCTTCTTCTTCACATACATACTGATTGGCCATTACAGCCCTTCAGTCAGGATTGCGACCTAGTTTCTCACACCACTTACATATGTTGTGTGTCTTAATTTTATGCCGGGTCCGCTATCTAACGTTTTTTTTTCAACAAGTGCTTATTTCGTGAATGGTAACACTTAGCTCATGTCTGATTTGACAGATAATTAGTTTTATCCTTCCGCTGAACGAATATGGTTGTGTATACGCGTTTTCGCTGCGCTAAGTGGGCCTGCGATCGACTTACAGAAGATGCCGATTTTGGCAAAAAAAAAAAATCATCTTTTCAGATGAAGCTCATTTTGATCTTGGCGGGTATGTAAACAAGCAAAATTGTCGCATTTGGGGAACAGAAAACCCGCACGTATACATTGTAAAGCCGACGCACCCAAAACGAGTCACTGTTTGGTGCGGATTTTGGTCGAAAATTAGCAAGGAGTGGCCGTTACAGTCAATGGCGATCGTTATCGGGCCATGTTGAACGAATTTTTGTTCACAAAAATTGAAGAGGAGGATATTTGCAACATTTGGTATCAACAGAACGGCGCTGCGTGCCACACAGCCGAAGCTACACTCAATGTTTTGCGCCCTGTTTTTGAAGATCGCATTATTAGCCGCAAAGCTGATGTCGTTTGACCACCTCGGAGCTGCGATTTAACACCGTTGGACTATTATTTGTGGGGTGCCGTCAAAGATAAGTGTTACGCCGACAAGCCAGAGACAATTGACGCTTTAAAGGACAATATTCGTGAAGCCATTGGTGAAATACAGCTGCACACAATCGATAATGTGCTTAAAAATTGGAACGATCACGTAGGCTACTGCATGGCCAGCCGAGGCAGCCATTTGAATGAAATTATTTTCCATTATTAACCGGAAGGATTGTACTTTCAAATAAAAAAAGAAATTTGAGAAAATATTCAGTAGTTTTTTTTGTTAAAGCATTTTCCAAAAAAAAAAAAAAGTTATTTGGCGGACCCTTTACATGAACGGTGGGACCTACAGTTTAAAGTCGACTCCGAATGACAGATTTTTGAGAAACTTTTCATGGCAATTTCATTTACTCTCAGAGTTTTTGCCAGAAATCTGCTGAGAGGAAGTTGCCGAAGAAATATTTTTTTTCATATTTTCATTTTGGTGTCTGAGCTGGGATTTGAACCGTGACCTTACGTCTAATAAGCCAACACACTACCTGCTAGACTACGGCCGCTTCTTTTTCGTTTGAGTTATTTCACCAGCGCAATCACTATCTGCATAATCAAGCCTCAGTAGTCTCGCCTAAGATCCTATTACACTCCAACAAACACAATTCACAGCGTAGTAAGCAGATGTCCACTTAAACAATTGCCCGGAGAAGAGATTGCTTCATTTTTCTATCAGGGCCCACAAATCTTTCTGAGATAAGGAATTACTCTACAGTCGATCTTTCTTACAAGATACGATTCCATAGCAGAAGAGAAATTATACCACCGGGCTGGAATTCTCTGTCCCACCTTTTTGGTTATAAGCAAGCTCCCCCTAGTGTTCAGTAGATTGCTCTGTCTTGAAGCAAATTTGCTATCAAGTTTAAAGGTCTATTCGGTAATTCAGCCGTTATGGGCACCTAGTTTCAGATTGTTTAAGGCTCCTTATATTCATGGACGCTGGATTCAAGATGGCTGAGCTGGGTTTTGAACCACGGTCTACATATTGCCTACTAGACTGTGACTATGAATTCTAGCATTACAATGAAATATAAAATGTTATCGAAATCCTGGCTTTCGAAAAGCTTTATTTTTTTAATTTGACTTTTGCAACCGCAAAATGGTTAACCCTTCTCATATGTAAGTTGTATGGTGGGTTGTCATCACAACAATTTATGCAGCTGCGGGAGCATAAATTCTCAAGCGATTCTTAACGATTGTAATTCTGCTCCACACTTAAAAAAAAAAGGATCGTACGGTGAAGGAAGAATTAATGAGATCGTCGTATGCTTTAGGGCGTATAAGAGCAAGACTCCTGAAGATCGTAGGGTGCAGGAAGAATTAATGAGATCGTCGTATGCTTCAGGGCGTACAAGGCTAAGACTCCTGAAGAAGAAGCAAAGATCTCAGCATTGTAGGAAACTATTACTACCGATCCTCGATTCCGTCAACGACAGGTTGGCGGCCTCGGACACGGGTAGAAGGGCGCACAATGAGTCTACTTAAACTCCAAAAGGGCGCGCTCAGTGTGGTTATCGGTGTCATTACGGGGCATTGCATTATGGGTACGCATGCGAGGCGCATTGAGGAGGAGGAGGAGACTGTCCCTCAACTGCTGGGTACATGCCCGGCTCTTTGCCAAAGGAAAAGGAAGTACTTTGATGCTTACTACATGGATGACCTGGAGGAACTGTCAGGAATTGACATTGGCAGTTTAAATCGCTTCATCAGGAGCTCCGAGTGGTTTCGAGACTAACTGTGGTAACACAATAGGTCCAATGTGGCCTGAGTGTATCCATCCAATTTTCTTGGATGGGCAGCCACCGCCTTCCTGCCTACCATTACTGCCGAGAGCTATTAACTCAGATTGGGATTGGTTTTCTAAGGAATTTGCCTGAAAAATACAGGCAAGAGGAGAATCTGCTGCTTAATTTATGAAGTAAGTATTGTTGAGGACGTAATTAAACCCAGTAAAGGATGGAGGCAAACGTAATGAGTGCCTTAATGAATCCTTTTTTTTTGGAGCAGAAACTGAGGACCTTACTGCGGTGAATTGTAGTGGCATCGTGCAGTTTTTAAAGTGGTTGATTGCAAATCTAGGTTCTAATGGCGGATTTTTTAAGAGCTATAGGAAAATTTTTCAAGAAAAAACACATAAAATTCAGAAAAATGCATGAAATCTTTATTTGAATCGATAGTATGGTCCATATACTTTAGTGGTTGAAGATTATTTCATGCAAATGTTGACCGCGACTGTGCCTCAAATGGTCCATCCGCTTAGTCCAATTTTGGCATACTCTTTCCAACATTTCAGCCGGTATCTCACGAATAAATGCTTAAATGTTGTCTTCCAATGCGTCAATTGTAGCGGGCTTGTCTGTATAAGCATGAGCTTTAACACAGGCCCACAAAAACTAGTCTAAAGGCGTTAAATTGCACGATCTAGGCGGCCAATTAACCGGTCCCGAACGTGAAATAAAATGTTCACCGAACTCGCCTCTCAATAAGTCCATTGTTATGCGTGCTGTGTGGCATCATGTGGCACCGTCTTGTTGAAACCACATGTCATGCAAGTCAAGCTCTTGCATTTTGGGCAAAAAAAGTTGGGTATCATCTCACGGTAGTGCTCACTATTCACAGTTACATGACGATTCGCAGCATCTTTGAAGAAGTACGGTCCAATGATGCCACCACCAGCCCATAAACCTCACCAAACTGTGACTTTTTCTGGATGCATTGGTAGCTTTCGCAATGCTTCTGGCTGACCTTCACTCCAAAATCGACAATTTTGCTTGTTTACGTATCCATTGAGCCAAAAATGAGCTTCGTCGCTGAACACAATTTTTCGATAAAGAAGTGGATCTTCGGCCAACTTTCCAGGAGCCCGTTCACCAAAAATTCTGCGTTGCGGTAGGTCGTTCTTGCATCAGCTGTATTTTGAAAGGCTTCCCAACCAAAATCCTTTCGCAAAATTTTCCACGTTGTTGAGCAACAGAGGCGCAATTGCTGCGAACGGCGACGAATCGATAATTGATGGTCATCATTAACACAGGCCGATACAGCTGCGATATTTTCTTCAGTTCGCACTCTACGTAAGCGGGATGGTGGAGGTGGTTGTCCAACAATGTAAATTTGTTGCGAAATTTAGTCACAATAGCCCTGCAATAGCCGCTTCAGTGGGTCGATTAAACTGACCATAAAATGGAAGAAGCGCGCGATGAACTTTCTTTCTAATAAAATTCAATGATTTGCAGGCGTTGTTCGTTTTTAAGACGATTCATGGTTAAATTATAGACCAAACTGAAGATGTTTGACCGTGAAACAAAACACGAAACGTGCAAGAGCTGTTTAAACCAGTGTTGCCAAAAAGATAATTGCTAAAAAAAATCACCCGTTATTATGAGAGAAGGCGTAATGCTTTCCTGAGGGGTTTCAATCCCCTTGAAATAAAAACTGCAGTGCTAGCACTTCAATATCCAATAAATCTCACACACAATAAAAGCTCTTGCACCCCGTATTTAGCACATAAGGTGTAGGAAAACAATTTCTTTTTTTCGCTCTTCTTGTTGTGTTTATTATGCTGCTACGAAATGAATTGCACATGTTCTCTCGCTGAAGATGATTGAATGCGATTGTAAATGACTTGCAATGCCTGAACGTTTTAACATCTTTCTGCTGCCACAGCAATCTTCTGCACACTCACTCACGGAACATTTTAACGCAGAAGAGAGAAATGCGCACCAAAGTAAAAATAAATTCTGACTTTTGCGTGTTGCATGTTGCACAATGGGTATCCAAAACCGTGTGTAATATAAACAATAAAGTTTTCAAAACAAAACAAAAAATCGTAATTTAGTAGCTTCACACTCCCACTGTTTTCCATCAATTTTTTTATGCACTTCTTGCATACGTAGATTGAAAATTTTCAAACAAAGAGTGCCGGCTGCTGCTGGCATCTTGCAAATTATCATCGTAATCATCATTATCATCTCCAGAGCACATCATAATGAAGTGTGAAAATGTTTTCAAACAATTCAAAAAAGAAATTGAAAATGGCCAGTGGATGATAATCATGATGAGTGAATGACTCTCTACTGCCTGACTGACTGACTGACTGTTTTGAACTTTTGGCAGTTTTGGCTTGAAATACAACGGCATCTGTTCAATGTTGAACTCTTATTAGCCCGCAACTTCCTTGGCTGAAATATTCTTTTTTCTTTTTCGCTGTCAATTAAACACACGAATAAATATTTACTTTTTATACCCTACACCCTACAGTGGTCGTTTCTTATGGGGGTAGTCTAACGACCACAATTAGGCACATTTCGCGCGACAACTCGTCATCAAGTTATTGATGAATATTGATCTGCTTCCACAATTGGGGATTATCCTCATAAATACGGTTTTTGGCGCAGCTCTACAAAAGCAGTCTAACCGAGTCAAATCTCATGATTATGATGGACAAGTGACGTCATCAAAAACGTAAAATTACTTTTTTCGGGAAACTTCTCATGCAACAAAGCTTAAATCGATTATATTCGATGGCTGGTGGCAACGTCTTGTTGAAACCTTATACCGGCCAGGTCACAATCTTCATTCGTAAGTTATAGAACACAGAATTGAAGGCAATGGTTCTTGAAGAGTCATTTTCGAACAAATAAGGCCTCAAGACCACATACATACATGCATAATTGGTCATTACAGCCCTTCAGTCAGGATTACGACCTAGTTTCTCACACCACTTATGTTGTGTGTGTTAATTTTATACATGAGTGGCGGGGGACCTACAGTTTAAAGTCGACTCCGAACGACAGATTTTTTGCGAAACAATTTCATGACAATTTTATTTACTCTCAGAGTTTTTGCCACAAGTCTGCTGAGAAGAAGTCGCCGAAAAAATATTTTTTGTATTTTTGTTTTGATGTCTGGGCTGGGGCTCGAACCCTGGCTTTACGTCTAATAAGCCAACACACTACCTACAGACCAACACACTACCTAGACTACAGCGACCTCAAGACCACATAATGCTTACCAAACAAACACTTTTTTGAATGGTTTTTCCCCAATAACTACAGGGTTCTTTGAGTTCCCTACGCGACAATCTTGCTGATTGGTTTAACAGAGTGAGAAGGGAGCTTCAGTGGTGAAGAAAATTTTGTTTATAAAATCGGAATTGAAAGCCTGTTCCTTCGGCACAAAATTCACGGCATTGGTCATGCCTAGACGTCTTTAATTGTTGCTTAAGACGGACTAAATACATAGGAGGGGATTAGGAATGCAATTTACGCCACATAATGAGCCGTAAGAGGGGCCTAGTTGCTGAGAACGCAATGCCAAGTCCGAGTATGTCCATTATGTCGATCAGCCGTACTGGTGATAGCGGGTATAATCCCTGTAGACCTGCTCGCAGCGCAGCGGATGGAGATTTATAAGGCGAAATCGGCTGGAAATCACATAACCGGTTACTTCAGGGAAAACACCATTTCAAAATGGCAAAAACGATGGAGCGAGGAAGATGGACGGCGAGACATATTCCGGACATAAGGCCATGGATTGGTCGGAAATTTGGAGAGGTAAATTACTACGTTACACAGATGCTATCGGGTCGCGTATATTTTAGGAAATATCTGCCTAGAATGGGCAAGACCGCCTTCCCTTACTGTCTTTACGAGGAAGCGGAGATAATTGATGACGCAGAGCACACTGTTTTCGAGTGTGCACGCTGGCAGAGCAATCGCTCTGTACTGACGTCGATAGTTGGAACGATCACAGCCGCTAACATTGTCGGGGTCATGATTGCGAGTAGTGGAAATTGGACCTCGGTGGTGAATTACGTAGGGCGCATTCTGAGGTGAAAAAAAGAGAGATTTTGAGGCTGCAGAACGAGTAAGCATGTCGGCATAGGTGAGTGATACTGTCACACGTGTGCCAAGCGGAACCGAAATGATGATTTGGACGAAAGGAATAGTGGAGACGCTTAGGTGTCTCCGGATACGGATATGAACGTAGAGAGGCCAAAGGGCTAAAAGGACTCCACTCCGAAGTAATGCCACCGTAGTTCCGGAGTGGGCACACACAAGTCCACAGGAGACGAGGGGGATTTAGTGTGTGGGGGCCCCATACACGGTGGATGTGACGACTTCCTCTATGGTGCGGCGTAAAAAAAAAATTATGTCGATCATGGTAACACCGAAATGACCGAAAAGTGATACGACTGCTGACAGCTGACAGCCTAGACCGCTGAGTAACCAGTTACAATGCATTTTAAAGACAATTCAAGCTGGGTCTGATGGCTAATAAACCAAGTATCCCCCCATTTAAGATTAAATAAACGTCTCACATAAAGGCATAAATAAAATAGAGTGAATAAAACAATAAAACTACTACTCACCTGATGTGCTGCAGGTAATAAAGTGAGTGTGTTGGTGCTTTAGATCATATGAGCAGCGTGTTCCAAACGTAACATCGTCTTACTTTGTTCAAGTTGTAGTGAAAATATTGTGGAAGATTGCCATATTTTGTGTGTCTCGTATGCATACGTTCTTTACTGGTACATCCTTTTCAAGAAGCCATGGTAACCATAGCGTTCCAGGAATTGCTGTTTCACCAATTCAAGAATTCAATACATTTTCATTGAGAATGTTATTTCTAGAAATTAACACATGGTAACCCTAGCATTCCAGAAAATTGCAAGAGTAGATCAAATGCGTGTTTCGTCCTCCTGAAAGAAATCAAGAGAATAATAAATGGTTGACATAATTAATTCTGTCGCTGCTTATAATTTAGAAAGAAAAAGAAATTCAATTAAATTAATTATACGTTGTAGGGCATCCATATAAGTTAACATGAACTTGTTTATTTTTTTAAAATTTTTTTTCAATAATTTTTTTTCGTTTTCCATTTTGCAGATGTCGAAGAACTTTCAACAAAACTCATGGCCAAATTGGCCGAAGTACAAAGCCTAGAGGGTGGTACATTTTTTATTGGCAATGCAGACGCTTTAAGGATACCAACAACAACAACAATGACAACAGCAGCAGCTGCATTTCATCAGCCGCAGCATGTCATGTTGCCAGGTAATTTGCTCACTTTTTTTGCTTGTTTTTATCTTCAGTAGTCCATTAAGATACCATAGGCAATACCCCATCAATTAATAGGTAGACATTGGGAATTATTTCGTTTGAAGAGTTACGAGAACAGTGGCGAAGCCTGTAAATAAGGGATTGATTGTACTTGGGATATTTCTGCTCACAACATTGTCTGTTAGAAGCAAGAGTTTCAGTAGTTAGGTTAGGTTAGGTCGAAGTGGTAGCTCATTCGAGCATACATAGCGGTCCGTTGCAACGTCTCAGGTAAACGTAGTCCCTTTACTGAAGCAAAATAGGAAGCAGTTGGTCAACGCAAGGGCTGCATAGCTTTAGAGGTGCCTCTAATAAAGGGTCCGCCAAATAACTTTTTTTTTTTGAAAATGCTTTAAAAAAAAAAATACTGAATATTTTCTCAAATTTCCTTCTTTATTTGAAAGTACAATCCTTCCGGTTGATAATGGAAAATAATTTCATTCAAATAGCTGCCTCGGCTGGCCATGCAGTAGCCTACACGATCGGTCCAATTTTTAAGCACATTATCGATTGTGTGCAGCTGTATTTCACCAATGGCTTCACGAATATTGTCCTTTATAGCGTCAATTGTGTCTGGCTTGTCTTTGACGGCAGCTCCGAGGTGGCCAAACGACATCAGCTCTGCGGCTGATAATGCGATCTTCAAAAACAGGGCGCAAAACATCGAGTGTAGCTTCGGCTGTGTGGCACGTAGCGCAATCCTGTTGAAACCAAATGCCGCCAATATCCTCCTCTTCAATTTTTGTAAACAAAAATTCGTTCAACATGGCCCGATAACGATCGCCATTGACTGTAACGGCCACTCAATGCTCATTTTCGAAGAAAAATTGCCCAATTATGCCTCTGGACCAAAATCCGCACCAAACAGTGACTCGTTTTGGGTGTGTCGGCTTTTCAATGTATGCGTGCGGGTTTTCTGTGCCCCAAATGCGACAATTTTGCTTGTTTACATACCCGCCAAGATCAAAATGGGCTTCATCTGAAAAGATGATTTTTTTTTGCCAAAAATCGGCATCTTCTGGTGTAGGCTACTGCATGGCCAGCCGAGGCAGCCATTTGAATGAAATTATTTTCCATTAGTAACCAAAAGGATTGTACTTTCAAATAAAAAAAGAAATTTGAGAAAATATTCAGTAGTTTTTTTTTAAAAGCATTAAAAAAAAGTTATTTGGCGGACCCTTTAAAATATTTTGAGAATAATCTGCTGTGATGACTAGTAAAACGATGAGGATTTAACTCCGTTTAATTTTTCTGTTCCTCAAGATTACTTTATTTTTTTGTTACTGAACTGATCATTTAGTCAGGATCACAACCTAGTTTCTCATACCACCCATATTGTGTGAGTAGCGGCACCTACAATTTAGTTTGAAGCAAAGCATTGTGTGCACAAAATTTTTTCGTGAACACTCCTTATATATATGTAAACATGTAACACAGAACATCATGCTGAGTTTGGTGACAATTTTATAATTTCACTTTGCAACACAAACAAAAAGTCCACACAAATTTGAAATTTGATTTCGAAAAACAAAAAAAAAACCTTGAAAAACGATTTCATTTAAGAAAGCAAATGAAAAAGGCAGAGAGGGAGAGAGAGAGAGAAAAAATATCCCGTTGCGAATACACAACACATATGTGTAGTAATGCCATACGGACCTGATTGCAAACCCACCCCTCGCAATGAGACAAGAGATGAGTTGCTTTACTGTGACGTTCTTCAGTTTTAACCTTGTGAAACCACTTGAGATTTAAAAAATCTTTTAGAAAAGAAAAAAACATAGCAGACCTCAAGAAAATATTTTTAAATTTTAAATTTAATCGTGTTGTAAATAGGATTCCAAACACAAAAAGCAAAAAAAATTAAGAATTTCAAGAGCCTCTTACGCTCTTGAAGTGTTAAAGACACCCCCGCCCATAAATTCTTCAACAAAATACTTCGTGTAAATCGATAAAAATGTTTTCCCTGGAGCCTATAAAAATAAGGAAAGAAAATAATACCTGAGGGTATCATTTACATTCCCAAATTGCTGTTCTATTAACAAAAAAACAAAAAACAGAAAAAAAATTCTTCTTTAAAATATTGTGGCATTCAAGTGCGATGTGATTTATGGCAACGAAATTGATTACAAGTGTTTCAAGTTACTTTGGGTTTTCGTTTGGGATCTTTTGTGATCCTTAGGAACCAAAAAAAAACAAAAAAAAAAAAAAACAAAACCGGAAATAGTTGGTAAATACTTCCGCTACGACAATGACTGCCACGCTTGATTTTTCTTTTTTCCAGGTCATTCACATTAACTTTCATGGATTTTAGTGAACAATTAAGAGGATTTGCAATTGAAGGACTTGAACATAATGGACCATAATGCGTTTTGGGCACTTGCTGCAGTTAAAATGTGTTTTTGAGCACAGATTAAGGCTTCGTTAAGAGAGGTACAGGCACTACTTGAAATCATAAAGATCTATTGGAGGCTTTCACTAACGAACTGGGACCTAGACAGAGTGATAGTTTAGCGTGCAATTGAACATTATGTTGAAGAGAATCGTGCGAAATTAGTCCATGTGTTTACGTGAGTATCCCCGCGATAGCTTACCCCACGGTGCTCTAAGCACGAGTGGAAATAATGCGTCTACCAGCGCCCGCACGCACAGTGATGCAACCACTGCACAATGCATCATTACATCACCATACGTGAGTAACCAATTCGAAGCCTTGCATTTGAACAAGACTTCCCTCTTGGTTAGGGGAATCGTGCGAAATATAGGAATTAATTCTTTTGCGACGGTTGCCGTGTATATACGGACGACACTAGATGCATTACAGCGGCTGACTTTGTGTAAATACGCCACTTACACGTTCTACAGAGGCTTATGCTGCATATACGGACGTCACTTGATGCATCACAGCGGCTGACGTTGTGTAAATACGGCCCTAACACGTTCTACAGAGACTAATGCCACATATATGTACGTGGCAGTTACTTATTTGCCCACAAAGGCTGATGCTGCATATACACGGCAGTCATTTATTTGTTCACTTGCGATTTAGCGAACGATGACGCGGCTAACCGCGCTATCGTGAAAAGTTGCAAAGTGCGGTGCAAGTGCGCCGTCGCGAAAGGTTTAATACGACAACATGTCCACGATATAGAAATAATGGGACACACACTTATAGTGGGAGGGTTAACGTAATTGGTGATTACAACCTTTCAGTCAGGACTACAACCTAGTTTCTCACACCACTTCTGTTGTGTGTGTGTTAATTTTACACATGAGTGGCGGGACCTACAGTTTAAAGTCGACTCCGAACGACAGATTTTTGAGAAACTTTTCATGTGGCAATTTTAGTTTACTCTGAGAGTTTTTGCCAGAAATCTGCTGAGAGGAAGTCGCCGATGAAATACTTTTTGTGTTTTATTTTGATGTCTGGCCTGGAGCTCGAACCCTGGCTTTTCGTCTAATAAGCCAACACACTACCTACTAGACCACAGTGACTTCAGAGGGAGTTAATTGCTGTCTTTACGATTGTCGGTATAGAGGCAAAAAAAAAGTCCGGCGGTCAATGAAACCAAAACGGGGCTTATATTTTCTACGACAACAATTTTCTTGCCCGCAAATGCTATTTTGCCCTTAGCGGGTAGTTAAAGAGCAAGGCCCGCCCTCTCTCTGTCTCTCCACAAACACAACTTTTAATTGATAAGACCTTTGAATTGCTCCTACCATTATACATAGAAAGGCATGGTTGCTGAAACAAGCTGTTGGAGAATTCTGCGTAAGATTTACAATTTACGGAAAATATCAGCGTTGTCTCGTAGGTAATGTTTGAATTATTAGACTTGAGGCCATTGTGGTTCAAATCCCAGCCCAGACATCTCAAACAGGCAGAAATATGCACAAAACTTTCTCTCAGTAATCGTCTGGTAAAAAAAATCTGAGAGTCGAATAT
Organism: Sarcophaga variegata; assembly: GCA_932273835.1. NCBI lineage: Eukaryota > Metazoa > Arthropoda > Insecta > Diptera > Sarcophagidae > Sarcophaga > Sarcophaga variegata. The sequence continues at coordinate 146,423,033 of OW026358.1, forward strand.
GATTGCCATGAAATGTTTTTCAAAAGTCTATCATTCGGACTCGATTTTAAGACTGAAGGTTCCGCTACTCATTCATAAAATTAACACGCTCACGGCTGCTAGTACCACCGGTGGCCCGTACTAGACTGCCTCATCAAGCGGCGTATTTTCACTGTAAAAATTCAAAAGAGGATGATGGAGAAAATTTAATGAGGATGAGACGAATTCACGAAGAAAAAAGACACAAAACTTTACACGATACCGTTGTATTCTTGCAAAATAACTGCCGTCCGATAGAGCGAAAAGCATTCAGCGCAGTCGCCAGTGGGCGACAAACATGAATTAAGGCGCCGGTGTGAACGTGTTAACGCACATGACCCACGGTGAAAAAGAAGTGAAGTGAACTGAAGAGAAGCGAAGTTGTAAACCTGTCTACAGGGTTGTAATGGCCAATTAAATAATTTGTATCCACAGCTTCAATTTTGAAAGCTTTTTAAAGGTTTTATCGTTCAATTCGATAGGATTTTGAGAACAAAAATTGAATCTCATACGAGTTCGATAGAAATTGTGCTGCAAAAGAAGTTTGAGGATTAAAAACTTGAAAATAATTTCAAATTTCAAAAGTTCAAAGTTCACTGAAACGGATCGTATTGTACAGGGTCCGCCAAATAACTTTTTTTTGAAAATGCTTAAAAAAAACTACTGAATATTTTCTCAAATTTCTTTTTTTATTTGAAAGTACAATCCTTCCGGTTAATAATGAAAAATAATTTCATTTAAATGGCTGCCTCGGCTGGCCATGCAGTAGCCTACACGATCGGTCCAGTGTTTAAGCACATTATCGATTGTGTGCAGCTGTATTTCACCAATGGCTTCATGAATATTGTCCTTTAAAGCGTCAATTGTCTCTGGCTTGGCGGCGTAACACTTATCTTTGGCGGCACCCCACAAATAATAGTCCAACGGTGTCAAATCGCAGCTCCGAGGTGGCCAAACGACATCAGCTCTGCGGCTGATAATGCGATCTTCAAAAACAGGGCGCAAAACATCGAGTGTAGCTTCGGCTGTGTGGCACGTAGCGCCGTCCTGTTGAAACCAAATGCTGCCAATATCCTCCTCTTCAATTTTTGTGAACAAAAATTCGTTCAACATGGCCCGATAACGATCGCCATTGACTGTAACGGCCACTCCTTGTTCATTTTCGAAGAAAAATGGCCCAATTATTCCTTCATGACCAAAATCCGCACCAAACAGTGACTCGTTTTGGGTGTGTCGGCTTTTCAATGTATACGTGCGGGTTTTCTGTGCCCCAAATGCGATAATTTTGCTTCGCCAAGATCAAAATGAGCTTCATCTGAAAAGATGATTTTTTTTGCCAAAATCGGCATCTTCTGTAAGTCGATCGCAGGCCCACTTAGCGAAGCGAAAACGCATTGAATGGTCAATTGGCTTCAACTCCTAAACCAATTGGACTTTGTATGGCGTCATACCAAGGTCTTTATGCAAAATTCGTCTCAATGATGTCTCCGAAATGTTCAATTGTTGGGAACGACGGTGAATTGATGTTGATGGCGCTTCACGCACACTTTCTGCCACAGCAGCAATATTCTCGGGTGTACGCACTGTTTTTGGCTTTTCATGCTTCGGTTTATCGATGAGGATTCCAGTTTCTTTCACTTTTTTTCACAAGATAACGAACATACGGAGCTGCTGACGGTGCTTCTCTTCTTCCAAAATCCGTACGCAATTTTCGCACACATTCTGCAACATTACCATGAATTTCAAAGTAATGTCGCAATATTTTGCCAGCGTTGTTCAAGCGTATACGCAACCATATTCGTTCAGCGGAAGGATAAAACTAATTAGCTGTCAAATCAGACATGAGCTAAGTGTTACTATTCACGAACTAAATACTAATTGAAAAAAAAAACGTTAGATGGCGGACCCGATAGAAAGGCATGGGTGCTTAAACAAGCTGTTGGAAAATTCTGCGTAAGATTTACAATTTACGGAAAATATCAGCGTCGCCTAGTAGGTAATGTGTTGGCTTATTAGATGTGGGGCCGTAGTGGTTGAAACCCCAGCCATGACATCTTAAATAGGCAGAAATATGCAAAAAAAAAAATTTCTTTTGGCGATTTTCTCTCAGTAGTCTTGTCGCCGTAGTCTAGTAGGTAGTGTGTTGGCTTATTAGACGTAAGCCAAGGTCAGACATCAAAAAGAAAATTTAAAAAAAATATTTACCTTCGGCGACTTCCTTTCACCAGATTTCTGGCAAAAACTCTGAGAGCCACATAAAATTGCCATGAAATGTTTTTCAAAAATCTTTCATCCACCATCGACTTTAAGCTGTACACCTCGCTACTCATGGGTAAAACTAATACACACAACATAGGTGGTGTGAGAAGCTAAGTTGTAAACCTGTCTACAGGGTTGTAATGGCCAATTAAATAATTTGTATTCCCAGCTTCTATTTGGAAAGCTTTTTAAAGGTTTTTTCGTTCAATTCGATAGGATTTTAAGAACAAAAAATTGAATCTCATACGAGTTCGATGGAAATTGTGCTGCAAAAGTTTGAAAATAAAAAAAAATAATTTTAAAAGTTCAAAGTTCACTGAAACGAATCGTATCGTATTTTCTGAAAAACAATTCTGAATATTTATTTGAAATGTTTTTTTAGTGAAATTTATTTTTCTTTGGATGGATGCTCGCTTTAAATCTTCCATTTCTAATGGTTTCTTGCTGTTGTTTTTTTTTTTGAAATTTAAAAACAAATAAAAACAAATTTTTATTAAATATTTAAAGAGAATTTAAAAAATAATTTAAAAAATACAAACGACGTCATTGCTAATGGCAATGAAGAAAAAAAAATAAAAAATATTTCACATCCCATAAATTAAGAAAAAAAAAATTTTTTTTCGTTGAATATTTAAATATTCGCCATAAAAATAATTTGTTTTGTTGATTTGTTTTTCGGAAAATTAATTTAATAATAGATGGTTCCATGCGAATCGTTGTTTAAATAATAATTTTTGTTGGTTTTGTTGTTTTCGTTTTTTTTTTCGGTTAAAAAACAATTCATTTTACGATTATGGCCACACGTCGCCAATCAATTCGTTTGTCAATGTTCAACAATAATGAGACAATAAAGACAGACAGACAGACAGACAGACAGACAGACAAGACTGTCTCTATTAAATGAAAAAAAAAACCCATTTTCAGAATTTTAAATTCATAACGCACAGGAATCAAAAGGATTAAGAAAAATGGGTTCCGTATAGAAGAAGAAGAAGAAGAAAGAATTTTAAATGGAATTCAATTTCAAAAATGATTGAATGATGAAAAGAAATCAATTTATTCGAGGAAGTTATCGGTAGTGAGCAGTGATTATAGTACACCCTGCAGCCTGAAGATCTTTATAAACAAAAATTAGTGAAATATGTTCTATGCTGGGTTACTTCCCAACCCAGAACCCTTTTAGTCAGGATTACAACCTAGTTTCTCCCTGAACCCATGTTCTGTGTGTTAATTCTAGCCATGAGTAACAGGACCTACGAAGTCGCCGTAGTCTAGTGGGTAATGTATTGACTTATTAGACGTAAAGCCATGGTTCGAGCCCCAGGCTAGAAATCAAAACAAAATACAAAAAGTATTTCTTCGGCGACTTCCTTTCAGCAGATTTCTGGAAAAAACTCTGAGTAAATAAAAATTGCCATGAAAAAGTTTCTCCAAAAATCTGTCGTTCGGAGTCGACTTTAAACTGTAGGTCCCACCACTCATGTATAAAAAAATTAACACACACAACATAAGTGGTGTGAGAAACTAGGACGTTGTACAATGGGTCAATTTGACCTACGGGTACTGTACTTGCCTTAATTCACTATCCTAACCTAACAGGACCTACAGTTTTCAAATCGTTTCCGAAGAACAGATTTTTTTTAAGAAACTCTAGAACCCTTTTAGTCAGGATTACAACATAGTTTCTCCCGGGAAGGCCCCAGTTTTTACATCTCGAACAAATCAAAATAAGAAGAGAAATATTTCTTTCGACGACTTCCTCTCCGAGTTTTTGTCAGAAAACTCAGCAAAGCTGGGATTTGAACCACGGACTCTCGTCTAATAAGCCAGCATATTACCTACTAGGCGACGCCGATATTATCCGCTTGTAAATCTTACGTAGAATTCTCCAACAACTTGTTGAAGCACCCATGCCTTTCTACGTATAATGGTAGGAGCAATTCAAAAGTCTTATCAATTAAAAGTTGTGTTTGTGGAGAGACAGAGAGAGGGCGGGCCTTGCTCTTTAACTACCCGCTAAGGGTAAAATAGCATTTGCGGGCAAGAAAATTGTTGTAGAAAATATTAGCCCCGTTTGGGATTCATTGACCGTCGGACTCTTTTTTTTTTGCCTCTATACCAACAATCGTAAAGACAGCAATTAACTCCCTCTGAAGTCACTGTGGTCTAGTAGGTAGTGTGTTGGCTTATTAGACGAAAAGCCAGGGTTCGATCCCCAGACCAGACATCAAAGACAAAATACAAAAAGTATTTCATCGGTGACTTCCTCTCAGCAGATTTCTGGAAAAAACTCTCAGCGTAAAATAAAATTGCCATGAAAAAGTTTCTCAAAAATCTGTCGGTCTGAGTCGACTTTAAACTGTAGGTCCCACCACTCATGTATAAAATTGACACACACACAACATAAGTGGTGTGAGAAACTAGGTCGTAATCCTGACTGAGGGGTAATGGCCAATTACGTTAACTCTTGCACTATAAGGCTGCCTTCCAAAATGTTAGTTGCTTTGTGTTTGAACAAAATGTCGTGTTTCTTAATGCCGCTGTACAAAATATATACAATGTATTCTATTTCAAAACGTCGTTAATGTGTATTTTTAACGCCGTCAAAAAGCAATCAGGCATCGGATTTATAGTCGATGCATTGTTTGGTTACTTTGCATATCTACATTGTTTATATACAGTAGTAGAACTGCATACAAACTTTGTATTGATACATTTTGGAAAGCAGCCTAAGTGGGCGTCCCATTATTTCTATAAGTAACTCCCATGTATGTATATGCGGCATTAGCCTCTATAGAACGGCGTATTTACACAACGTCAGCTGCTGTAATGCATCCAGTATCGGCCGTATATGCAACATTAGCCTCTGTAGAACCTGTAAGGGCCGTACTTACACAACGTCAGCCGCTGTGATGCATCAAGTGTTGGCCGTGTATACACGGCAAACGTCGCGTAAGAATTAATTCCTATATTTCGCACGATTCCCCTAAACAAGAGGGAAGTCTTGTCCAAATGCAAGGCTTCGAATTGGTTACTCACGTATGGTGATGTAATGATGCATTGTGCAGGGGTTGCATCACTGCGCGTGGGGGCGCTGGTAGACGCATTGTTTCCACCCGTGCTTAGAGCACCGTGGGGTAAGCTATCGCGGCGATACTCACGTAAAACCATGGACTAATTTTGCACGATTCTCTTCAACATAATGTCGAATTTGAATTGCACGCTAAACTATCACTCTGTCTAGGTCCCAGTTCGTTAGTGAAAGGCTTCAATAGATCTTTATGATTTAAGCTAGTGCCTCTATCTCTCTTTACGAAGCCTTAATCTGTGCTCAAAAACACATTTTAACTGCAGCAAGTGCCCAAAACGCATTATGGCCCGTTATGTTCAAGTCCTTCAATTGCAAATCCTCTTAATTGTTCTCTAAAATTTAAGAAAATTAATGTGAATGACCTGGAAAAAAGGAAAATCAAGCGTGGCAATCATAAACCTATTGTCGAAACCTAGTTTCTCCCTGGAAAGCGCCAGTTTTTACATCTCGAACAAACCAAAATAAGAAGAGAAATATTTCTTTCTTTTGTCAGAAAACTCAGCATAGCTGGGATTTGAACCACGGACTCTCGTATAATAAGCCAATACACTATGTAGTAGACTACTGCTTTCCCTCACATACATACATATGTACATAATTGGTCATTGCAACCCCTTCCGTCAGGATTAAGACCTAGTTTCTCACACCACTTATGTTGTGTGAAATATTATACATGAGTGGCGGGACATACAGTTTAAAGTCGACTCCGAATGACAGATTTTTGAGAAACTTTTTCATGGCAATTTTTTTTACTCTGAGAGTTTTTGCCAGAAATCTGCTGAGAGGAAGTCGCCGAAGAAATACTTTTTGTATTATTGTCTTGATGTCTGGCCTGGGGCTCAAACCCTGGCTTTACGTCTAATAAGCCAACACACTACCTACTAGACCACGGCGACTTATTCCCTCACATAGCATAGGATTAATTTCGTTCCTATAGATTTAGGCCTTGGCCATTAAGCTTTTGCAAGCCTGCAGACTGTTCTTCCCATGCATCCCCATGCATAGTTTACAAGTGAATTGAACTTTTCCTTAGTAATTCCATAGAAGAAGGAACCTGCTGGCAGCCTCATAATCTTCTCCTCAGTTATAGCTTCCAACCTTCTGAACCTGATCTTGCCAATTCATTTCGATCCTCTTTGCCAACCAGGCCGCAATGAACACTTACTCAGCATAATCGAATCTATTAATCTGACCTAAGGTGGCCAGGTTAGATGTGATTTAAAAAATATGTAAAGGGTGTTTTTTTATAGAGGTATAGAACTTTAAGTTGCAATAAAACAACGATGGATTCTTCGATTGACATGAATTTTATTTATCCGAAATCCACGGCTGGCGCGGATGTAGTCCAATCTGGACGTTCCAACATTTGTGGCCGTATATCGGCAATAATACGGCGAATGTTGTCTTCCAAATGGTCAAGCGTTTGTGGCTTTACCGCATAGACCAATGACTTTACATAGCCCCACAGAAAGTAGTCTAGCGGTGTTAAATCACAAGATCTTGGAGGCCAATTCACAGGTCCAAAACGTGAAATTAGGCGGTCACCAAACGTGTCGATCAATAAATCTATTGTGGCACGAGCTGTGTGACATGTTGCGCCGTCTTGTTGAAACCACATCTCCTGGACATCATGGTTATTCAATTCAGGAATGAAAAAGTTTGTAATCATGGCTCTATACCGATCACCATTGACTGTAACGTTCTGGCCACCATCGTTTTTGAAAAAGTACGGACCAATGATTCCACCAGCCCATAAAGCGCACCAAACAGTCAGTTTTTCTGGATGTAACGACGGTTTTTCTACATACACTTGAGGATTACCTTCACTCCAAATGCGGCAGTTTTGTTTGTTGACGTCGCTTCATCGCTAAACAAAATTCGCTTATGAAAATCGGGAACAACGGTAATCTCGTTTTGGGCCCATTCGACGAATCTACGCCTTACTTGATGATCGTTTGGCTTCAATTCTTGCACGAGTTGGATTTTGTAAGCACGCAAACCAAGATCCTTCCGCAAAATCTTTCATAAAGTGGACGGACACAGATCCAATTCCTGTGCTCGATGGCGGATGGACTCATTCGGGTCTTCCTCAATGCTACGCTCTACAGCAGCAATAGCTTCTTCTGTACGCACCGTACAGCGTTTCTGGGGATGCGAGTTATCAATAAAAGTAAACGTGGTGCGAAAACGTTCCATGGTTAATCGAATTAACTGCTCTGATGGACGATTTTGTCGACGATAAAATGGACGTAGTGCGCGATACGTTTTCGGCACAGAACCATTATTTTCGAAATAAAATTTCACTATTTGCAAACGTTATTCAGGCGTGAGTCTATTCATGATGAATTGCCAAACCAAACTGAGAATAAATCACTTGACAGCTGTTAAATCGGTCGCCATCACCCTTTAGAAAACATGTACCTTCCTTCTTTGATAACAAGTTACAAAAAGTATTCGAAAGTTAAATGATTGTATGGATGGTGTAGGGTATTAAAACAGTTAATCAATCGATCGGTCTACACGCCTAGAGCCGCCCGACTGATGATTATTGTATTCATTGTAGTTGTCCAACAACAACAGCAAAAAAAGGTGCAATTCATGGTGCACGTTTTAATAGGCGCTCGCTCATTCATTTCTTAATAGCTTTTGCATGTCTTGTTCTTCTTGTTTTTTTTTTGAGAAATATTCTTTCATAAATTTTATATTTTTATGCCCCAAAAGTGTTTATTTTTATAAGTTTTTTTTGGGTTTCAATTTAAATTTTTTTTTCATTCTCGTGTTATTTATTTATTCAACGAGTCTCTGTTGTTTAATAAAAAAATTTAATTTTTTTTCTGTTTCTTGTCTTTTCATAGAAAAATCGGATAAAAATCATCACCATCATCATCATCAGCAGAACCTACAGCATGATCGTCGTCTATTCAATACGAATCTGACAACTTTAAAATCGGGAAACGTTTACATTGAGGAAAACAGTTCAAAATGTTAAAAAGGCGGTCCGGCCGCCTATCTGCATCATCATAAATTATTATCATTATTGGGGAATAACAACACCAACAACAACAACGATTTGTTTTTATCGCTTTTTAAATGGAAAAACTTTTTATGAATTAAACTGTGGATGATGATGGAACATACTTAAAAAAAAAGAAAGTTTTTAAAACAAAATATTTTTTAATTACACAAACAAATTCAATTTATAAATACAACAACAACAAGAACAATAATAGAAAAAAAAAGAAATCTAATTAAGGAAATAAAACAAAAACAATAAAGGAAAAAGCGCAATAACAAAAGAAAAAAAAACAACAACAAATGAAACACTTTCTGAAAGAGAAACAATTTTTTTTCTTGAATAGTTCCAAAGGGGTCAGTTCTGCCATGGTGAAGTTAAGCAGTTAACTTGTTACATTTATTTTTAGAATATTGAAATAATTTATTTTTAAAAAACAATATAATTAAATGGACAATTAAAGTGTAAAGAATATAGAAATTAATTTTATTAAACCTAGTTTTAACTATAGTTTAACCAGGACAGTAGACAACCGCAATAATATTAAGACAGTTTCCTAACCGTAGCGGTTTAACACGTTGACTGCCGACTGCGAGATAACTCGTAGATTGCGTTCCCTTCTAGGGAGCCAACTACGAGTTATCTCGTACTCACTAAACCTGCCATTTTTGTGTAGCTACGAATAAAATCGTATGAGCCAACTACGAGTTATCTCGTACTCACTAAACCTGCCTTTTTTTGTGTAGCTACGGCTATAATCGTATTATATCAGTGCTAGTATCGATAAATGGCTTCTGGGAAAAGAACAAAAAGTCAATGTTGGCTCGCATGGCCAGTTTTCTGAAAATTGCCTCGGCAGTCAACGTGTTAAATAAATCATCACTAATTTTTATTGAATGTTCCAAGAATCTTTCTAGCTCTGCCATCTTAAGTCTTTGTTAGCATCATTGGCTGCCTTCCAAAATGTTAGTTGCTTTGTGTTTGAACAAAGTATCGTGTTTCATAATGCCGCTGTACAAAATATATACAATGTATTCCATTTCAAAACGTCGTCAATGTGTATTTTTAACGCAGTCAAAAAGCAATCAGGCATCGGATTTACAGTTGATGCATTGTTTCGTTACTTTGCATGTCTAAATTGTTTATATACCGTGGTAGAACTGCATACAAACTTTGTATTGATACATTTTGGAAGGCAGCCATTATCTTAACCCTATATACTACTGATAACATATACCAAATAGAGATTTAATTTAATTCTTTCGCTATGGGGCGCAATTGTACCACACTCTGCAACTTTACATGATTGCTTGACTAACGATATATCGTCCTCATCGTTTGCGTGGCATCAGCCTCTGTGGACCAATAATGTATGCACCAACTAACTATACGGCAACCGTTGCAAAGGGTTTAGTTAACCTTTCTTTAATTATGCGTAGTTTAGCTTGACTAAATTTAATTACAATTTACAATTTCAAAGTATTTCCTTTGCTAGGCTTCATTAAATATTAAATTCGGTTTGAATTAATTTACTTTGAGTAATAAACATTGTTAAGTTCGGACTCGTTTTGGTTAAACTTGGTTTAGTAAAAATTGGAAGTAAACTTTTTTGTTTAGTTAAAAAGGTATTATTGTCATACTCTAGAGTCGTAATTAACCCCTTGACGGACACCAAAATTTTAGGAGGCCTTCCCTAGGGACACTTGCTATAACTCCGTTTTTTGGCAAGATAAGAAAATTCCGACGTGTATACACGTCATGTCCCCCCAGAAACCCTTGTTATGACGTCTATAGACGTCAGTGTCCGTCAAAGGGTTAAATAATAGAATCTGTGACATAGAAAAATTGCAAATTGCGTAGAAAAACTTAAATTAATCTTGATTAGTATAATAGGTCAATTCAACCTCCGGGTACTGTACTTGTCTTAATTGACAAGTACGCGTCCTCTAACCTTGGTTAGTAAGTTTTTTTTTAAACTTATTTTAGTACTGAATCTATTGCAAAATTATTAGCTTTTATTTTTGAATTTTTAAAATATGTATCTGTATATTAACTTTTCACTTCGAAAGTAACTTCTGAAGTTAACTTAGTAGCTGGTAATCGATGGCATATAAAATTGTAATCATGGTCCGTATAAAGGATATATTTTCTAATTAAAATAAAACCAAGCTTAAAATGTTTTAAAATGGACTTTTTTGCCTTTGGAAATAAGAAATCCAGTGAATTATTTAATATTAGACCTAGGCAAAGAATATTCTCTACCAAATAAATTTCCTTAAGCTTGTAAGAAAATATTGCTATGTTGGCTTATTAGACGAAAGCTTGGTTTTCAATCTCCAGCTCTCTAATAGAAGCATTGCTCTTGAATAGAAGTACACTGGGACCTCGTTTTTCCGTGATGGTCCGGACGGGAAGCATTCTGTATAATCGATTTTCCCGGTTAATTGAATACCAAATTTGGCTAGTTTTTTAATAGATATTTTTATTAATTAATAAATGAATATGTACATATTTATATACAAACTAAATAATTCAAGGATTTTATATACATACATACATACATACATGCTTCAAAAATATAAAAAAAACCGTACTTCTCAAATTTCTAAATTAAACTGAACAGGTTTACATGTATGCTTCTAACTCATCGTATACTAAAGAGGGAATTCCCCTTTTTCGCTTGTTTATCCAAAATAATAGAAAAAAAATGTTTGCTTATAACCACGGATAATAGAGGTATTCACGGTTAAACGTTGCAGAAAAATTTATGTCAATCCAAAATAAAATTAAGTAGATGCAGAACATTTTGTTTTTCCATCCCGAATAATTAATGTTGCCGGATAATCGAATCACGGATAATCAAGGTCCTACTGTAGTATTTATTTTTTTTAGGCAAAAGATCTGATAGGAAAGTAATTGGCATGAGAAAGCTACTTGAATTTATCGTTCACGGTTGACCTTAACACATCGACCACACGCCACTTCTGCATAAAATTAAGACACTTCGACTGAATGGAGAAGACATTTTGGACTCTAAATAAAGAATATTTTTTTTATGCTGAGTTTAAAGTAATCCATGTAGTAGTGGATCTTACAATGTCAAAACTGACCTTTGACATCAAATATGCTAAAATATGATTCACGTAATATTACAGTGTTGAGGACAAGAGAAGGCTGCCTTCCAAAATGTATCAATAAAAAGTTTGTATGCAGTTCTACTACTGTATATAAACTATGTAGATATGCAAAGTAACCCAACAATGCATCAACTATAAATCCGATGCCCGATTGCTTTTTGGCTGCGTTAAAAATACACATTGACGACGTTTTGAAATTGAATACATTGTATATATTTTGTACAGCGGCATTATGAAACATGATACTTTGTTCAAACACAAAGCAATTAACATTTTGGAAGGCCGTAGTGTAAACCGAAAGAAACGTCTTAAAAAATTTATATTTATTATTAAAAAGGAAAAAAAAACATTCTGGCAGCTGCAGTCTAGTGGGAGCTGCAACTTTAAATCTTTGACATAACATATGAGTTTAAAAAAATTATTATGACATAAGCCTATCTCTCGTCAGTCCTTTGTCAAAAGCACTGTGAATAACCAGTTGCCTTGAAAAAGCTTCTCAAATCTGTCGCTTGGAGTATATCGTTGGTCTCTTTTTTCGAAATTGATTTTTTTGTGATTCCAATGTGTATTTGTGTTAAATGCATTGGAATCACAAAAAATCAATTTCGAAAAAAGTGTGAGTTAGGGCGTTTCTACATGAGACCAACGATACGTATATTAGACTTTAGGTCCCGTCTATATTATAGAATTAAATTGATGCATACAATATGCAACATAGGATGCGAAGCTAGTCCATAGGTCTGACCAAATGATAAGGATAGAAGCCAATAATGTGTATATACATACAAATGTATATCGTTAGTCTAATTCGCAAATGTGTTAAGTCCCCTTTTTGAAATTTTACAGGAGACATAAAATTTGTAATCTTTTTAAACGCAATTATTTTTACAAAATAGCTCTCTTTAAATGACCTAGATCAAAACTTATTAATAATTAATATTCGTGGAGTTAGCACTTGCTTTTAATGTTTTACGTAGTTTTGTGGACTTAGCGTTTTTGCAAACCACAAAATTACAACAACGTTAAACTACATAATGACATTTTTTGTTGTCGTAAAATATGTATTTTGTATAATGTTACCGTTTTGCATTAAAATCTCAATTTTGGAAAAAATTAGACTTAACGTCTTTGCGAATTATACTAACGATATGTATCCTAGCTGAACACGACGTGAAATTAAAAATTCAGTCACTTTACACCAACGTCTACTTTCAGCGTCTTATTGAATTCTTTGTTGTTGTTTTTTTTTTTAAGAAAGTGTTCACTTCTGTATTGTATTGAAAAAAGAAAGAAAAATTAAAAAAATAAAATAAATGAAAATCAATAACGAGAGCAAGAACAAAATTAAATATTTTGGAAAATAAACTTACAAAAAAAAAATAAAAATATTAAAATAAACTTTTTAAAAAAGTTCGTTTTTAAAATATTGGAAAATAATATAAAAATTAAAAATAAATTTTTTTTTATAAATTTTCAAAATGTTTAATTTGTTTTAAATTTTTTTTTGTTTTTGAAAATTATAAAAAAAAACAATTTAAAATTTTTATAATTAAAATTTTATAAAAAAAAAAAAATTTTATTGAGTGTAAATATTTAAATTTAATGAAATGAAAAAAAAAACGAATATAAAAGGATGGAATTTAAAACATAAAATAAAAATATACAAAATATACATATCGTAGATACATTGTATGTACACTCAGCCACAAAATTATACATACGGTTAACAAATTTCAGAAATTTTTTAAGCAATCCGTTTTCGTTGAAAATCTTTCAAATTGTCTGACAACTTTCCTCGGATGTATACTCTTGTGGGCCTGTGCAGGGCCACAATTCAGTTCAATTTCAGAAATTTTTTAACCAATGCAAAATGCCGTCTTAAAATCAAGGAAACTATAAAGATTTTCAACGAAAACGGATTGGTTAAACAATTTCTGAAATTTGTTAACCGTATGTATACTTTAGTAACTGTGTGTGTGTATGTATGTATGTATGTCTGTTTGTCTGTTTGTATTTCCGTTAAATATAAATGCGGTTTTTGTTGTATTGCCTTAATAGGCGCCTATTACCGGAAATAAGAAATTCAACGCAATGAATTTGTGCCTTAAAAAAGAAAACGAAGAAAAAATATTGTCTGTGCTTGTGCTTGTATTTGTCTCTCTCTCTCTCTCTCTAGCAATAGATTTTGAGTTTAACTTTCTCTTTTTAATTTTCGATTTTCGATTTTCGATTTTTGATTTTGTTGTCTATGATTTCTATGTATGATTTCTAAATATTAATTAATTATTAATTAAACATTAATTGTAATGAATTACTTTTTAAATTATTTTGTATTCTTATTTAATTATTATTATTATTATAATTATAATTATTATTGTTCTATTATTAAATATAAAAAAACAAATAAAAATAAAACAAAATAACAGAATAAATATTTAATTTTAAATCTTGTAATCTGTAAAACCAACCAACCCAACAAACAACAACAAATAATTTTACTTAATGTAAATAATATTTGCTAAACATTTTAAATTAATTAATTATTCTTATTATTATTATTCTTATTATTATAATTATTGTATTATTAAAAATAATTTTATAGAGAAAACAAAACAAAAACAAAAAAAAAACAATCAAAACGTTTAACGTTGGTATTACAGAATCCTCCCGCGCCCGCCAGCCTACCCCCTTCCTCCTACTTCTAAATATAAAAACTACTGTAAACGACATCATGGTCATCATTATTAAATTTAATATAAAAAAAATGAAATTAAATTAAATTAAAAAAAAATAAAATTTTTAAATTAAAAAAAAAAAATAAAAAATGGTGTTTGTTGTTGTTTAATATTTTTCAAACAAATTAAATTAACTGTTAGACATCTTCTCATAAACTGCTCTCAATATAAATTGTTGCCTCCAAAGTCCCTCTGTGTTATGCATAACTGGTCCCCGGTCAAGATTATTTGCCAGACAACATGTCTCACATTTTACAATGCGACTTAATGCCTTATTATGCGAAAACGTTACTCTTTCTGACCACTTTTGTATCTGAAAACTCGCCAGTCTCTGGGAGAAATTCGCTCTACCACGTTTGAATCTAGTCTCGACAAGAGAAATTAGGATAGAATATGGTGAGCTACGGTGAGGCTTCGAAATTCTAACTGGTAGGTATTAAAGTTCAGAGTAGTAGCTTTAATTGTTTTTTGAGTAGGTTCTGAGCAAAATTGACACTCGAAATCCTGAAGCATTCCATTTTTTTTTGAGTGAATTAACTGGCCATATAGGACACAACCATCGAACCCTCCCACGAATACTTAAAGTTCGGAATCCCTTTGAGAACCTACATAACATACACACATAATTGGTCATTACAACCCTTCAGTCAGGATTACAACCTAGTTTTTCACACCACTTATATTGTGTGTGTTAATTTTATACATGAGTGGCGGGATCTACAGTTTAAAATCGACTCCGAACGACAGATTTTTGAGAAACTTTTCATGGCAATTTTATTTATTCTCAGAGTTTTTGCCAGAAATCTGCTGAGAGGAAGCCGCCGAAGAAATAATTTTTGTATTCTTGTCTTGATGTCTGGCCTGGGGCTCGAACCCTGGCTTTTCGTCTAATAAGCTAATACACTACCTACTAGACTACGGTGACTTCAGTCTTCTGGCAAAGAGTGAATAAAATTGTCATGACAAGTTTCTCGAAAAGCTGTCGTTCGGAGTTGTCGATATATTGTGGATGCCTCCACTTGTGGATAAAATTAACACACACACAACATGGGTGATGTGAGAAGCAAGATTGTAATCCTGACTGAAAGGTTGTAATCACCAATTAAGTCAAGTGGAAATCTGATCTGATTGTGAGAATTTTGTGTCAATCTAAACACACATATAGTGGGTAATTTTGTACCAGAAGAACTTGCTAAAGCCTAACTAATACAAATTCACACATGAGTGTGTAGACTGTCCTTATCTCTGTTAGACTGACCCATCCTGGTCTGGTGATGGATTTTATTTTATTGACAGACTCGTTTAGCCTCACTTGGATAGAAACTGTACCAATCATCTGCTTTAAATATATGCTAGGGACGTCTCAGTCACTTTACTGAGGACATTCATGAGGTATTGGGTAGACGTTAGGCCTTAGCAGTAGACATGTTTAGTGTCGATCGATGTAAGAACACTAACGACATCTATTGACAAAAAACTACGCATTCTTTTTCTATTACTTGATGTTCTAATTCGAAACAGAATTTTTCAAAATGATTGAAAGAGGTTTTTTGGATTTTTAACTGCACTTTCACTTATAAAGGGTGTTTTTTTTATAGAGGTATAGAACTTTAAGTTGCAATAAAACAACGATGGATTGATTATTCGATTGACATGAATTTTATTTCATCCGAAAGATAATCTTGTGGCATTACATTTTAAATATGATTTCTGGCATATGACCGCCACGGCTGGCGCGGATGTAGTCCAATCTGGACGTCCAATTTTCGATGTCTTTTTCCAACATTTGTGGCCGTATATCGGTAATAATACGGCGAATGTTGTCTTCCAAATGGTCAAGCATTTTATGGCTTTACCGCATAGACCAATGACTTTACATAGCCCCACAGAAAGTAGTCTAGCGGTGTTAAATCACAAGATCTTGGAGGCCAATTCACAGGTCCAAAAAGTGAAATTAGGCGGTCACCAAACGTGTCTTTCAATAAATCTATTGTGGCACGAGCTGTGTGACATGTTGCGCCGTCTTGTTGAAATCACATCTCCTGGACATCATGGTTATTCAATTCAGGAATGAAAAAGTTAGTAATCATGGGGCTCTATACCGATCACCATTGACTGTAACGTTCTGGCCACCATTGTTTTTGAAAAAGTACGGACCAATGATTCCACCAGCCCATAAAGCGCACCAAACAGTCAGTTTTTCTGGATGTAACGACGGTGTTTCCACATACACTTGAGGGATTACCTTCACTCCAAATGCGGCAGTTTTGTTTGTTGACGTAGCCATTCAACCAGAAGTGCGCTTCATCGCTAAACAAAATTCGCTTATGAAAATCGGAAACAACGGTAATCTCGTTTTGGGCCCATTCGACGACGAATCTACGCCTTACTTGATGATCGTTTGGCTTCAAATCTTGCACGAGTTGGATTTTGTAAGCACGCAAACCAAGATCCGTCCGCAAAATCTTCCATAAAGTTGATGGACACTGGAGATCCAATTCCTGTGCTCGATGGCGGATGGACTCATTCGGGTCTTCCTCAATGCTACGCTCTACAGCAGCAATAGCTTCTTCTGTACGCACCGTACAGCGTCTCTGGGGATGCGAGTTATCAATAAGAGTAAACGTGGTGCGAAAACGTTCCATGGTTAATCGAATTAACTGCTCTGATGGACAATTTTGTCGACGATAAAATGGACGTAGTGCGCGATACGTTTTCCGCACAGAACCATTATTTTCGAAATAAAATTGCAGTATTTGCAAGCGTTGTTCAGGCGTGAGTCTATTCATGATGAATTGCCAAACCAAACTGAGAATAAATCACTTGACAGCTGTTAAATCGGTCGCCATCTTGAAAAGTAATGCCAACTTAAAGTTCTATACCTCTATAAAAAACACCCTTTATAAACAGAAAATGGGTGAAAGAAGCTGTTGAATTCAACCAGAGGTGGTGTGTTATTACAGAAACTCTATGGCAGTGTAACCCTATGAAGAAAAATTTGAGAAATATCTGCTTTGTTTAGCTTTTCCAAGAACACAGATTTCCTATGGATTTGTTTGTGCAACATTGTTAAAGCACCCTGTATATTGAGATTGTGTTGCGTTTTGTGTTGTGTTTAGAAAATTTTCCACACAATATTTTAGATTTTCATGTTTTAAATAAGACAAGAAAAATGAAAAAGAAGAAAAAGACGAAGTAGTATTAAATAAATCAACAACAACAAGAACACTAAAGAGAGAGAAAAAAAAAAAACAAAAAAGCATGACAATGACAACAATTTTTAAACCATAAGAAGAGGGAAACTTCTTGGTGTTGCAAATGCGGTTGTTGTTGTTGTTGGTGATGGTTTTACAACGCAGAACAAGAAGACATTCGTTCTGGCATTCCAGGCACGTGTTTATACTTGAAACAGCGACAGAGAGATAGAGAGGAGACTATATTTATACACAGTGGCACAGGCAAAGCAATAACAATAACAATCAACATGTTATTATTGTTAAAAATAAGAAGTGGTAGTTGTTACAACAACAACAACTAGTAAAAGAGAAGTCAAGTATTATTTTTAAAAACAACAACAACAGAAGAACTTTACATCACTTACTATAAGCATTATTAGCGTAGGGAACGCAGTACAACTTGCTTGCCTATGTTTGCAACACACATGCATTGCAACAACCAACATAGGATAGCATAGAAGCATAGAAAGTTTTAAGCCTTTGTGCTTGTTTATGGCACAATCTCTATAGACATGTAAATGTGGAGGCACACAACACAAACCAAATTTGAAATGCAAACGACGACAAGCCAAACAAAATGCTGTTGTTGTTGCTATTGCATGGCATGGCACTCACTGTGTACAGCAGCACTTTATATGGTGCGTGTTGTTGGCAATTTTACGGGCTATTCAAGGAAAGAAAAAGAAACAAAAAGAAAACAAAAAAAAGTGGCAAGAAGAGGACAAAAAATTTTTTTTTCCTTCTTCAAGTAAGTTTTTCTTTATTGGCCTCCATAAAAAAAGCAAAGAAAAGAGTGGAAATGATTTGAAATGGCAACACTGCATACATATAACATTAAATCATTTGCAACATGTTAGTGTACGTATGTGTGTGTATACATTTGCCTGTATTGTCATCAGCATGAGATGATATATGGGGGTTGTAATGTCGAAACGAAACGACATTGTAATGCGCATTGCAATAAAATGTTGCATTTTATGTTGCATTGCAAGCGAGCGAGATTTATTTTTTTCTGACTTTACTTTGTGGCGTACGTGTTTAACGGAGGACATAAAAACAAACAGAAAAAAAGGACTTTAGCGGCCAGTATCGAGTGCAAATCAACAATGTTTTGCTCCATAAAAACAAATCCTTGCTAGTTTTTTCTTGGATTTTGTGTTTGGCATACAAAATTATTACGGAATCAAGAATTTCTTTCAAAAGCCTTATGACCTGATAAAGAAAACAGAAACGAAGAAAAACATTTTGCCGGGGCTCATTAAAAATATTTAAAATAAAGGGTTCGCCAAATAACTTTTTTTTTTGAAAATGCTTTAACAAAAAAACTACTGAATATTTTCTCAAATTTCTTTTTTTTTATTTGAAAGTACAATCCTTCCGGTTAATAATGGAAAATAATTTCATTTAAATGGCTGCCTCGGCTGGCCATGCAGTAGCCTACACGATCGGTCCAATTTTTAAGCACATTATCGATTGTGTGCAGCTGTATTTCACCAATGGCTTCACGAATATTGTCCTTTAAAGCGTCAATTGTCTCTGGCTTGTCGGCGTAACACTTATCTTTGACGTTACGCCCACAAATAATAGTCCAACGGTGTCAAATCGCAGCTCCGAGGTGGCCAAACTACATCAGCTCTGCGGCTGATAATGCGATCTTCAAAAACAGGGCGCAAAACATCGAATGTAGCTTCGGCTGTGTGGCACGTAGCGCCGCCCTGTTGAAACCAAATGCCGCCAATATCCTCCTCTTCAATTTTTGTGAACTAAAATTCATTCAACATGGCCCGATAACGATCGCCATTGACTGTAACGGCCACTCCTTGCTCATTTTCGAAGAAAAGTTGGCCCAATTATGTCTCTGGACCAAAATCCGCACCAAACAGTGACTCGTTTTGAGTGCGTCGGCTTTTCAATGTATGCATACGTGGGGGTTTTCTGTGCCCCAAATGCGACAATTTTGCTTGTTTACATACCCGCCAAGATCAAAATGGGCGTCATCTGAAAAGATGATTTTTTTTTTGCCAAAATCGGCATCTTCTGGTGTCGGCTACTGCAAGGCAGCCATTTGAATGAAATTATTTTCCATTATTAACCGGAAGGATTGTACTTTCAAATAAAAAAAGAAATTTGAGAAAATATTCAGTAGTTTTTCTTTTTTAAAGCATTTTCAAAAAAAAAAGTTACTTGGCGGACCCTTTATAAGTCCACTGTAACTGTCATTTGGAGCAGAGTTTTGGAACAAAATTTTTTAAATCTTAAACTATATGAGAGGCCATCCACTTTATCTTTGTCCAAGTTACACATCTCAGGCTAAGTTATTGGCTTCGCAAGACAAAGCCAATGGCCATCAGTATTACCGCTTTTCCAAAACATCTCTTTAAGTGGAGCGTAAGTTCGTTCATATAATGTGGCAGCATAGAAACTGAAAACTAGAACAAGCTAAAACGTATCTAAAAAGAACTTTAAGCTGTTGAAACCTTCTTAGATCATTGCAAGCTATCAAAAACTGCCGATATTTAACTTAAAAGCCGTGTCTATCATACTTTTTGACTGTGAGAGATGGAGCATTGCATTGACAGAACCAAAGGCGCACTGCAAGTCTTCTTAAATAGCGGTTTTAAGAAGAACCATGAAGGTAATCTGGTTCCATTAATACTAAGTTCTGTGTTATTCAGTATTTGATGCAGAGATCGAAGGAAATATGCGTTGAAAGGACCAATACGAGGAAGCCCTGCCATTGATTGGCGTGACCAACTGGGGGTAGCTAGCGTGCAAGAATCAAATGCACCTGAAACGATGTGTTAAGGCAGGCCGAAATCCGACAAACGGTTTGTAATGGCCAATAAAGGAAGTAAGTATTATGGAGCGGTACTAAACGGCAACCTCTGTCCTGCAGGAAATAAGTGAGTGTAAGCGGAAATGCTAAAGACCCACAAAATCAGATAGGCCAGTTCCTGGTGTGGCAAACACAAGAGATAAGCAGGAAGTACGGGTAAAAGTGGGAGTAAAAAATGTACTTCGCACAAAATTGGTCGAATAGGTCCTAATACGGGGGAGAGCAGACTGAATAAATTGGATATCAGTTTTTGGCTAAACACACTTTCCGATAAAATTCTTTAGATGAAGGCAGTTCTTCTAATGGGTCTGCCATCTAACGTTTTTTTTTCAACCTTTGCTTATTTCGTGAATGGTTACACTTAGCTCATGTCTGATTTGACTGATAATTAGTTTTATCATTCCGCTGAACGAATATGGTTGTGTATACGCGTTTTCGCTTCGCTAAGTGGTCCTGCGATCGACTTACAGAAGATGCCGATTTTGGCAAAAAAAAATCATCTTTTCAGATGATGCTCATTTTAATCTTGACGGGGTATGTAAACAAGCAAAATTGTCGCATTTGGGGCACAGAAAACCCCCCACGCATGCATACATTGAAAAGCCGACGCACCCAAAACGAGTCAGTGTTTGGTGCGGATTTTGGTCCAGAGGCATAATTGGGCAATTTTTCTTAGAAAATTAAGCAAATAGTGGCCGTTACAGTCAATGGCGATCGTTATCGGGGCCATGTTGAACGAATTTTTGTTCACAAAAATTGAAGAGGATGATATTGCCAGCATTTGGTTTCAAGAGGACGGCGCTACGTGCCACACAGCCGAAGCTACACTCGATGTTTTGCGCCCTGTTTTTAAAGATCGAATTATCAGCCGCAGAGCTGATGTCGTTTGGCCACCTGGGAGCTGCGATTTGACACCGTTGGACTATTATTTGTGGGGTGCCGTCAAAGATAAGTGTTACGCCGACAAGCCAGAGACAATTGACGCTTTAAAGGACAATATTCGTGAAGCCATTGGTGAAATACAGCTGCAAACAATCGATAATGTGCTTAAAAATTGGACCGATCGTGTAGGCTACTGCATGGCCAGCCGAGGCAGCCATTTGAATGAAATTATTTTCCATTATTAACCGGAAGGATTGAACTTTCAAATAAAAAAGTAATTTGAGAAAATATTCAGTAGATTTTTCTTTTTTAAAGCATTTTCAAAAAAAAAGTTATTTGGCGGACCCTTTATCTTGCCGTCCTAATCAATCGGCATCTTCAATGCACACACTTCAAGCCTTTCTTAAACACGTTTACTTTGAATAAGGATTTCATTCGTTCTTGTTATCAACTAATAAATATTTTCAGTAAAATTTCACAACTCCCAGTTATATTCTCTGCAATGCATGATGGGTTGGTCTCCATTGGATGTGGCACCTTCATTGAAATCAAAGATTACATGGGTATACATAGCGTTTCATGGGAATAACACAAGAAGTGACGCCACATAGTTATCTGCCAAGTGCTGATTAATAGCTCTCGACAAACAATCAGCAATAGACATACATATACAGCTGTGTTCAAAATAATAGGAGTGCTACCATGTAATATTTTCAAAGTTAAAATTTTTTATTGCACCAATTTGCAAAACATGATATATTTTAATGGTAGTTGCAACGAGATGTTAGAAATAAAATACAAAAAACGGATCTCGTAATAACTTTCGTAATATTTACGACGATGAAATTGATTCATTTCTGTGTTTGCCCCTGAATTCAGTTGATCAAAAAAATAGGAGTGTGAGTGTTCTTTAAAAAAATAAAAATATAACAGGATATAATTTAAAAGAAAAAAGTGAACAGTAAGTACGGAAAAATGTAAATTAAAACTTTTTCTACAGTGATTCACATAAATTTTTGTAATAGTGGGACAAGGAAAGCACTGTACTGAAGAAAAGAGAGAACTAATTAAAAATCTTCGAAAAAAAGGCAAAACTTACAAAGAAACTGAGGAAATCTTAAGTTGCTCCAATCAAATGATCGCAAATGCATTAAAATATAAAAAAAGCCCGAAACGCGTGGGCGCAAGGCCTAAACATCTACTGTCGATGACTCCCGAATTGTGCGATACAGCAAAATAAATCCTTCAGCGTCTTCAAATAAAATTCAAAAGAGTCTGAATCTTGCCGTAAGTGTCCCTACTATTCTTAGGCGTCTGATGGACAACAATTTATTCGCAAGAAGTCCACAAAAGGTGCCATTGTTGCGATACAAAACAGGCAGCAGCACGCTTAAAGTTTGCCCAAGAACATATCAAATATCCGAAAGAAAAATGGAGAAACCTATTGTGGACCGACGAAAGCAAAATTGTTTTATTTGGTGGCACTGGGTCTAGGCAGTATGTTAGACGTCCGCCCAACACCAAATATAAAGCTCAGTCTGCACAAAAGACAGTTAAACATGGTGGTGCAAAACTAATGATATGTGGAAGCTTTTCATATAATGGTTTAGGCCCAATACATCCAATTAGAGACATAATTGATAGGAACGTCTATGTCAGCATTGTGAGAGAAGTGATGTTACCATATTCCACGCCTCTAAAATGGATATTCCAACAAGACAATGACCCGAAACACACCAGTAAGTTGGCAAATGAGTGGTTTCGGGTTAATGGGGTAAAGGTTATGGCATCGACAGTTCAGTCTCCTGACCTTAATCCCATAAGACATCTATGGGGAGATGTTAAAAAATATGTTGCCGAGAGAAAACCGTCAAATGCAGCTGAGTTGTGGTCTGTAGTGCAAGATGGGTGGAATAAAATTCCACTAAAACAATGTCAGGATTTAGTTGACTCCATGCCTCGTAGATGTGCTGCTGTAATAAAAAGTAAACGCTATTCTACCAAATACTAATCGTATTTCAAGTTTCTGATTATAGTCATAAGCATTTTTAACTTTTTTAATAGTAAATCTTTATGAAAACTGAAGTACTCCTATTATTTTGAACAGCACTTTTTAAGATATTTTTTTTAAACTTCCTGTTACTTACTTTATTTAATTAATGAATAACTTAAATAATTTAGTATTGAATCAGCATTACATTGCACCAAAAAATTGAATTAAACCATGTTTTTTATTTGTTAAAATTTAAGCTTTTGTTTTTCAATGGGCTCACTCCTATTTTTATGAACACAACTGTACATAGCGTTTCATGGGAATAAAGCAAGAAGTAAGGCCACATAGTTCACTGCCAAGTCCTGATTAAAAGCTCTCGACAAACAACCAGCAATAGAGCTTGATATTAAAGCATGCCACCCTTAGAATTAAGCTGAAAAACACCCCGAATGAATCAAGTGGAGTAGACATGTGGCGAATTAAATGAAAGAGATATTGTAGTTGCCGTAGTCTAGTAGGTACTGTGTTAGAAATAGTTCCAAAACCCCGCCTCAAACGTTTGCAATATAAAACAAAATACACTGAGCGCCATAAGTGAGTCAACACTTTTGTTCTTAAGTATAAAACAGTTTTGTTCTTAAGCATAAAAAAGTTCCTTTATCATGAATTGTTGTTTTTGTGTTAAAATTTCATAAGTAATAAATAAACGTTTTTATTTTTTGGAAATTTATTCCATTATTCTCATTTACTTTTCTCGCTATCCTAAGGAAATGAATTATTTCAGTGGCGTTTACTCACTTTTTGCGCTCACTGTATTTCTGCCGTCCAAAATCTCAGAGAGTAAAATAAAATTTCGTACGATCTTCTTAAAAATTTCGGTTTCGATTTTTTTTTTAAATTTTTTAAGTCGACTTTGAGCAGCTACATACATACATAAATAATTGATGATTACGACCCTTCAGTCGGGACCTATTTTTCACACCACTTATGTACGTTAATTTTATACATGAGCGGCGGGGTCTACAGGTTTAAAGTCGACTCCGAACGATACATTTTTGTCAAACTCTTCATGACAATTTTATTTACTCTCAGAGTTTTTACCAGAAATCTGCTGAGAGGTAGTCACCGAAGAAAGATTTTTTTGTATTTCATTTTGTTGGAGATGTCTGGCCTGGGGTTTGAACCCTGGCCTCACGTCTAATAAGCCAACACACTACCTGCTAGACTGCGAGGACTACATTTACTCTGAGAGTAAATAAAAGAGAAAATCGGGATGAAAAGCTTCTCAAAAATCTTTAAGACCCGCCACCTATGGGTAAAATCAAAGAATATGGATATAAAGAATGCGTATCATGTAGAAGTAAAATTTCTTATGGCGGGTCGTAACATCACGACCCGCTCTCACCAAATTTTTTTTAAAATCATTTCTGGGTAAGGGGAGAGGAAGACAGAAGGAAAATGAACACAAACAAAGAGCGTAACAATGTGTTGCTCTCATCGTACGTATGTACATGTGTATGTATTCTTGTGTTTTTTTGATTTAGTTGTCGATCAGACTGCGACAAGAATACATGTGCTGCCGATGCTTTATCATTTTATTTCAGAATAACACTCGAAGGATATTTTGTGTTAAAAATGTTCTATGTCAATAGCTGGGCGCATTTTATTTTGTCCCATAGTATATTTTTTTTAAATGCTTTGGAATGCTCGTTTTTTTTTCTTTAAAAAAATGTTTTTTTTATTCTTTTATTTTTATTTATCTAAAAAACATGGCCTAATTTTTAAGCCAAAGATGGATAGCTTTATGTTCTTTTAATAATAAAATCGATTTTTATTTTATTTTTATTTATCTAAAATTATTAAGCCAAAGATAGACAGCTTTACATATGTAGGTTGATGAAATGAAAATAAAAATAGCGTATATTACTAACACTTTTCTATGGCTGTAAATAAATTAATTCTCTCAACTTATTTTCTCTCTCTCACTCACTAATCCATAACCATAGGCATGTGTTAACCTAGAGGAAAATTGTTAGTAATAATTTCAAGTCTACTTATTAACCTAATGATGTGTATGTATATGTGATCGGAAGATATAGAAAAATTGTACTGCACTAAGTCTCTAAAGACACCGTATTTAACTTGGCAAGTATTCTTCCAAAAATCGAAATCATTTCTCATTGATATTAGTGAATACTACTGTGATATTTCTTTGGGTGTATCATTGAATTGGGTGAAAAAAGCGACATGAACCTTCTTCTTTAAAAGCTGACAAGCAATAAGCAAATGAATGCATTTTTACGCTCTTTTTAACGAACATTCTTGATGTTCGTGTCCTATGCGTGTAAAAAGCCGAAGATGTTCTTCCCCTGAGGGACATTGGTTTTTAACACTAGAAAAATAAATATAAAAGAGGTCAAACAACAACAACGCACGATGAGAACAACGCATTGTTACGCTCTTGGTTTCTGTAACCTTCCCTTCTATCTTTCCCCCCGCGTCATGAAATATTTTTGAAAAATATTCCAAAAAATGTTAAAAATGCACATTCTTTATACTTTATTTTCTTTGGTAAAATTAACACACACAATATGGGTGGGAAGCATAAATGCGTTCATAACACATTCATCTGTGGGTCGTTTGCAAATTTTCTCCGTTCCGTCTCCAGCCGTTTGCTTCTGGAAGTACTTGTTACTGCTTTTAAGCATTGGGATAACCTTATTGTTTGGGGATAATCAAGTATTTTCATGCCCTCAAGCCTTTTAAATAATATTCCTTTTAACGCCTCAAAAAAAAAAAAAAAAAGAACTGAGCGCCCACATAAGCCACAAAATAGTGGAAGTAGTGTTTAAAATAAAAAAAACCCTCGTATCGCAATAACTGTGTGTGAGTGTGTATGTTAATCTTGAAAATTTATGTTAAAATACTCATGTTTTAATTGTCTATCCTTCCGCTTAATGCGGCTGCTATTACTATTGCCATTGCGGTTGTGGTTGCGTTTAAACAGCCATGACTGATTGAATTTTCAAATGCTCAGATCAAACCCAAAGCAACAACAATAAGATTTTAATTGTTTTCTTGTAGTGTGTGTGCATTTCTGTTTCTATAATTAAATTATAAAATGCAACAACATTAAGTGACTGTTGGTTGCATTAACAACAACAACTACATTAAGATCAACCTTATTTTACCAATTTTAATAGAGCAAAGCAGAGCCGAGTAGAGCCGAACAGAACACTAAGCAACCACAGCAACATAAACTCTGATATCAAGAGAGACATGACATGAGAGGATAAACATTATAAAAGGGAGAAGTAGAAGGTAAAGGGGGAAATTCTTATTAAGCATTTCCTTCCGGTTTATTTGAAAAAATGTTCTTTTTTTGGGATATTTTTATCTACAACAACAAAAACCACATAAAAAATTAGAAAAAGGAAAAAAAATAAAGAAAACAAGAAATCAATTGACAACTTAAGAGCCAACCCGTATAGATTTGAAAAAAAAAAGATTCTCTTTTTTATATGCGAGGGCTTGTTGTGTTGTAATAAAGATGCCACATAAATTTGATGATTTTATTGTGTATGTTGTGCAGCACCTTTGCTTCTTCGGATAAATTATGTTATTTTTGTTGTTGTTTTGTTATAGTTTTTCGTGTTTTTAATTTAAAATTTTTAAATTAACACAAACACACATACACACACTTAAAAGTGTGTTTTAAAAATAATTTTTTTTTGTTGTAATCACTTTGAAATGTTTGTTCCTTTCTTCATTAAGTTGCATGCATGTGCGTTATCTACATTGGCGGGTTCTTAAGAGATGTTCGACGTCTCCGCTATGTGTTGCATAGCATGTTGTATAAGCACACAGGCATCCACACACAAACACACACACGCATTCGTTTGCTTATGCACGCTTATCAAAAATAGACACAGAATTCCAGCATCTGTCAACATTTTTTCTTCGTTGTTTTGTTTTTTTTATTGCTTTTTTTTTTTTTGGTGGCAACCAGCTGCTTTGGCATGTAAATGAAAATGTGGAAAATATTTTTAAAAGTTTTCTTTCTTTTTTTATGATTATTTTTGCATTATTTGCATGCACTATGGGCCGGAACGTGCAAATTTGCAAACAACCCACAGATGAATGTGTTATTAACCCCTACCCATACTGGAAAACCAGCCAGAAATTTTGATGAACGAAGCTATATCCTTGACGTCAATAGATGATAGCTCCGTCAAGCTGACAAGAAATGGAGAGCCAAATAGCTTTTACCTACACCTAGCGAGAGACGGGCACTGACAAAGAAAATGGATAACAGTCTTCTCTTCCTCAGCGGACCTGCATCCACGGCAGAAGTCGTTAAATGGGAGCCCCATTTTCTCCGCGTGTCTACCCATAACGCAATGACCTGTAAGCACGGCCACTGTGGTTGAGATGACTTCACGACCAAGACCAAGTAATTGGTTGGTACGCCTTCTATCCATCAAGGGCTAGGTGAGTCTAGCTGTGGAGCAGGACTCCTCATTGACCCAGGATAGGTTGGCGTCCCGAGAGAATTTCCGCGCAATGTCCAACTTGACCGAGGCAAATGGCATACCCAGTTCAATTGAAGAGGATTTCGGAAGGAGCGCACCAGCTCTGGCGAGCTCGTCGGCCCTACAGTTTCCCGGAATGTTACTGTGAACGGGGACCCACACCAGAGAGACACTGGTGAAGCGCCCCGAGAGAAGGTCGAGACAGCGTTAGGGAATGTTCCCTAACGATCCTAGAGCTAATCACGAAACCCGATTGAGATCTTATCGCGGCCTGACTATCAGAAAAGATCGAGACGCGAGTGAAAGGAGCATCTTTGACGAGTATCCACTGAGCGGCCCGGTAAATTGCCATCACCTCCGCCTGACACACGCTAAAGTAGTCCGGCAGACGGTGAGAAATGTTCAGGTCCAGTTTCCCAGAGTAGACACCGCTTCCAACCTCATTATCAAGTTTAGAGCCGTCAGTATATATATCCAGTACTTCCGGGGGGACAACCGTATTAGGATTCCAGTCGTCCCTACTCGGAATCAGAAAGTAGAAACCCCTATCGAGACAATATTCAGCAGGGAGATAGTCGATATTCACGGGGGCCACTGGATCAACCACCAGAATAGTGGAGTGACCAGAAAGTACAATGTGCCAACGAGACAGGGCATTAAGTCTAGTCGCAGCAAACTTAGCGAGAAGCACAGTAGGAAGCCAGTTGAGCATTGCGAACAAGGCTTTCGTGGGGGTGGTGCGCAGAGCGCCAGTTATATAAATGGCCGCAGACTTTCTGATCTTGGCAAAAAGTCTGACGTTGTGTTGTCTGTCCAGAGCAGTCCACCAAAAAGCAACACCGTATAA
Source organism: Sarcophaga variegata (assembly GCA_932273835.1). NCBI lineage: Eukaryota > Metazoa > Arthropoda > Insecta > Diptera > Sarcophagidae > Sarcophaga > Sarcophaga variegata. The sequence continues at coordinate 146,451,612 of OW026358.1, forward strand.
GAGGTTGGGTTCGAAGACCGTAGAATATATCCAACGCATGATCCTTTATTTCGTACTTCGTTTTGTTCCAGATATCTGAGCTGGGACTTGAACCATGGGTTCGCGTCTAGACAATGAAGGACTTCTCCCGGCCTTTACCAGTAAACTGTACGATTTTTGGCAAATGCTTTGCAACGAAACAGTGATAAGAGTGGAATAAAGCCATTTAAGGGGCAAATATAGTTGTTTAAGACGTGGACAAGGTTAGACAGACAACAGAAAGTCACAAAAAGCGGAAGTTCTTTGTAGTTTCCTATGGGGGAAACGAGGGTATGTTCCCAACGGAAACCCCTAAGCCATTGAGAGATGTATACGATTCAACTTGGACAGGAAAAACAAAGTACGTCACATAGAAGCTTCTAGCTGGCAGTCAGCCAGACGCTACAGAAACTTTCTAGGGGGTGAGAAGATATATTTGAAAGGGTTTACTTGGCGAAAGGGAAGTTGGATCAAAGCAGAGACGCATGTGAAGCTAAATGTTGAATAATTATGATGAGGAGAGTTTAAGTCATACATTAAAGTATTAAAAAAAATTCTTATGTTCTGATGCGCACTGTAGATTGTAAAAAGTTGGAACAAAGCGTAGATTCTTCTGAAACTAAATGTTGAATAATTATGATGATTGAATAAAACATTCTGACGATAAGTAAACGGCCTTTAGACAGCGTACTGTAGATTGTAAAAATAGGGGATAGGTAGGTTGGTAGAAGTGGCTGCCCCCTCGATGGAGTCATGAGCGGACACACTTAAGCCATATACAGGGCCCTTTATGTCACCACAGTTCCTCATTTCCCCTTATTCCAGGAACCACTCTAAGCTTCCGATGAAACGACTTAGGCTGCCAATATCCATATTTATTCCGTTCAACGTTGTCCGCTAACGTATAACGTTTTCTAAGGTGGCCATCATATCGTGTTGGGCGATAAAGCAGCATTTGAATTCGAACTCGAATATTGAAAACGCAAATTAAACAAATTACCTGCCAATAATTGAAAAAAAAAACAACAAAAACTACAAAAAGAAATGAAAACGTTTTTATGACTGTGGTGGAAGCGATTAAAAAATGATTTCCTAAGCGTATGAAAACATTTATTGTGGAAACAACAAGAAGGTCTCTCGTAGAAGTTTTAACGTTTAAATGTTAATCACGCTACCAAATCCAGTCAATATCGCCATTTCTAAGCAACAAAGTAATAAAAAAAAAGTGATTTTCATTTAGTTGGCTGTTGTTGTTGTTATTGCAATATTATAACCGTTTTAATGGCCATGTGAATGAAGTGAGCTGTAGTAAGTGTCGTTTATGTGTGGCCAATAAATATTGAATGAAATGAATAATTGAGAAGAGGAAAAACTCTACGAATTTAGGAAGGATGTGTGAGATATGCAAAGCCGGCATTAGAAAGTAAATAAAGAAAGCTAAGCAGAGAGTCTAAGAATCAAAATCAGGAGAATCTAAGCACTTTAGAAGGCAATTTGTTTTACTAATGGACTCTTAAATTGAAACTCTTATTATTAAAACTTATCACACCACCTTCGTTTAGCCATTTACCTACCTACCAGCAGCTATGGCAACAAATATGTACATTGTAAATCTTTTTCTATTATTTTTATTGCCACTTGAATAACATTTTCTAAGCCATTCTCAAAAACCCATTCAAAACGTTATTTTTTCTTTACTTTATTGGTATTACCTCATACACATAACCAAGTACACATGTGTAAGTGTGTGTCTGAGTGTGTCTATGTGACGTACTACCAAATTATCATGCAAATGTGTAACGCGACTGACCAAACAACGCACCAAACCAATTCAATTCAATTGACCATTTCAAATGGAAATAAAAAACGAATAAATGCGAGTACGATGAATAAAACATTTAAGCCGCAAAAAAAAAAAAAAAAAAAAAAAAACAGAAGTTTAAAGGAATGAAATCATTGAAATACAGTTAAGAGGATCAGAACAGGAATCAGGTTGCTGTTCGCCTCAGTTAGGCTGAGTGTTATAATATTCATATCGTATGAATACTGGATTACAGTGATTCTCTGTCAAACTGCTAAGCTGATGAACAAGCTTACTTACTTACTTAAGCCTACTTTACACGGTCCCACAAGTAATATGATCTGTCAAAATTTTGTGTAGAAGAGTACGAATGTGATCGTCTAAACGTACTATGTAATGAAACCATCACACATTGAGAGAAAATACGGATGAAAAGTTTGACAGTCGTATGGCTCTCTTCATTTTTTGAAATGATTCAAAAAACAAGCAAGTCGCATTAGATCAGGGATGTATTTTTATGTAAACACATAGAAAAAAAGTGTAACAGCTGTTTTCATTTTACTTTGTTATTGTCTTATACCGATCATGTAAACGCAAAAAATATAAATCATACGACTTTTATTCTCTTTTTTGTCATACGGATGGAATTTCATTTTACTTTTTCATTAGACTTTACGTACGTAAAGTATTACCGTGTGAAGTGGGCTTTACTTCGTCATTACAACCCTTTAGTCAGGATTTCAACCTAATTTCTCACACCACTGCGTCATTATGCAATTACAATTCGTCAGTACATACAATACTTTAGTCAGGATTACAACCTACCTAGTTTCTCTTCACACCACTGTGTGTTGTGGGGCGGGCCCTACTGTTTAATAATGTCGTATAAGGACTGTCGTATAAGCCTGATTTTATGAGGAACATTTCATAGCAATTTCCGTTTTATTTGCCAGAGCACTGCTGAGAGAAGACTAGGTTAGAGGACGTGTACTTGTCAATTAAGGCAAGTACAATACCCGGAGGTCGAAATGACCCATTGTACAACGTCCTAGTTTCTCACACCACTTATGTTGTGTGTGTTAATTTTATACATGAGTGGTGGGGACCTACAGTTTAAAGTAGACTCCGAACGACAGATTTTTATTTATTGAGAAACTTCATGGCAATTTTTATTTACTCCCAGAGTTTTTGCCAGAAATCTGCTGAGAGGAAGTCGCCGAAGAAATACTTTTTGTATTTTTGTCTTGATGTCTGGTCCGGGACTCGAACCCAGGCTTTTGCGTCTAATAAGCCAACACACTACCTACTAGACTACGGCGACTTCTCCATTTTTGTTTACTCTCATGGGTTTTGCCAGAAAATGGGTTTTCTGAGAAAATTGTCGAAAGAAATATTTTTTTTCATGTTTCCTTCTGTTCGAAATATTTGAGCTGGGATTTGAACCACAGGTTCTTGTTTAATACTATTCTACGATGACTTCAGAAGCCATGTATGCATGGTTTACTGTAAAAACTTTGACAACGAAGAAGGGAAAGAGATCATTGGCCGTTTAGTTATAGAGAGACATCCCTCGTGTAGATTGCTGGATCAGTGCGGTGTTTCTTCAAATTAAATGGCCTTTGCATACGAATAGTTCGGCTAAAGAACGAATTCTGAGTGTATTGTAGTGTGCGATCCACTTGCCATAAATACATAATTGCAACCCTTCAGTTAGGATTACAACCTAGTTTCTCACACCACTTATGTTGTGTGTGTTAATTTTATACATGAGTGGTGGCGGGACCTACTGTTTAAAGTCGACTCCGAACGACAGATTTTTTTGAGAAACTTTTCATGGCAATTTACTGATTTACTCTCAGAGTTTTTGCCAGAAATCTGCTCAGAGGCAGCGGACGAAGAAATTTTTTCATATTTTCGTTTTTGGTGAAGATGCCTGACATGCGGTTTGAACCATGGCCGCGCGTCTAATAAGACAACACCCTACCTACTAGACTGCGGCAACTACTTTTACTCTGAGAACAAATAAAAAGAAAATTGCCATGAAAAGCTTCTCCAAAATCTTTAGGTCGAGCCACTCATGTTCCATGTATCATGTCTCACAGCGATAAAGCATTATAGATCGCCAGTTTTGGGTGGCTTGCAATGAACTAAGAAAGTTTCAACAGCTTAAAGTTCTTTTTAGATACGTTTAGCCTCTCCTCGTATCCAGTTCTTATGCTGCCACATTATATGAACGAACTTACGCTCCATTTAAAGAGATGTTTTGGGAAAGCGGTAATACTGATTGCCATTGGCTTTGTCTTGTGGAGCCAATAACTTAGCCAGAGCAGTATAACTTAGGCAAGGATAGAGAGGAAGTCGCCGAAGAAATTTGTTTTCATATTTTATTTTGATGTCTGGTTGGGAACCTGGGAACCGAACACTGGCTTTACGTCTAATAAGCCAACACACTACCTACTAGACTACGGCGACTTCAAGAGAGAAAACTATCGAAAGAAACATTTTTTTTCGAATTTCGTTTTGTTCGAGATGTCCAAGCTGGGGTTTGAACCAAGAGTTCGCGTCTAATATGTCAACACCCTGCTTACTACTCTACGCGGACTTCAAAAGCCATCTATGTATGGTTTATGATAAAAACTATAGCACTGAGGAAGGTTATGAGAGCATTGCCCGGTTAGACATAAAGAGACATCAGTAAGTTTTGAAACATTACTCGTGTATAGACTGCTAGATCAGGGCGGTGTCTTTCAGATCAAATGGCCTTTGAAGGAAGGGAGATCTCTACTTACGTATAGTTCGGCTAAAGAACGAATTTTAAGTGTATTGCAGATCCACTGGCCAATCGACCACAAATTGGTGTGTTTTGCGAGAAAGACGAGTGCTACGTAAAAATTTCTGATTTTCGTTAAAAAAAATCCGTTTTTTTCGCTCGAGTAAAATCTGTTGTTGTTGTGATAGAACAGAACAAGAAATTTTTCTTCTAGTTTCGGTCGAATAATGTCTTAATGTCACATCGTTGTAATGGGAGATTTTTTAAGAGCTTTAGGAAAATTTTTCAAAAAGAAAAAACACATAAAATTCAGAAAAATGCATGAAATCTTTATTTGAATCGATAGTACGGTCCACATAATTTAATGTTTGAAGATTATTTCATGCAAATGTTGACCGCGACCGCGCCTCAAATGGTCCATCAGCTTAGCCCAATTTTCGCATACTCTTTCCAACATTTCGGTCAGTAAGTATCTCACGAATAAATGCTTCAATGTTGTCTTCCAATGCGTCAATTGAAGCGGGCTTGTCTGTATAGACATGAGCTTTAACATAGCCCCACAAAAAATAGTCAAAAGGCGTTAAATCGCACAATCTAGGCTGTCAATTGACCGGTCCCGAACGTGAAATAAAATGTTCACCGAACTCGCCTCTCAATAAGTGCATTGTTACGCGTGCTGTGTGGCATGTGGCACCGTCTTGTTGAAACCACATGTCATGCAAGTCAAGCTCTTGCATTTTGGGCAAAAAAGTTGGATATCATCTCACGGTAGCGCTCACCATTCACTGTAACGTTACGATTCGCAGCATCTTTGAAGAAGTACGGTCCAATGATGCCGCCACCAGCCCATAAACCGCACCAAACTGTGACTTTTTCTGGATGCATTGGTAGCTTTTGCAATACTTCTGGCTGATCTTCACTCCAAAATCGACAATTCTGCTTATTTACGTATTCATTGAGCCAAAAATGAGCTTCGTCGCTGAACAGAATTTTTCGATAAAGAAGTGGATCTTCGGCCAACTTTCCAAGAGCCCATTCACCAAAAATTCTGCGTTGCGGTAGGTCGTTCGGCTTCAATTCTTGCACCAGCAAGTATTTTGAAAGGCTTCACACCTAAATCTTTCCGCAAAATTTTCCACGTTGTTGAGTAACAGAGGCCCAATTGCTGCGAACGGCGACGAATCGATAATTTATGGTCATCATTAACACTGGCCGATACAGCTGCGATATTTTCTTCAGTTCGCACTCTACGTAAGCGTGTTGGTGGTTTAATGTCCAACAATGTAAATTTGGTACGAAATTTAGTCACAATAGCCCGAATAGCCGCTTCAGTGGGTCGATTAAACTGACCATAAAATGGAAGAAGCGCGCGATGAACTTTCTTAACAGAGCACGTATTTTGGTAATAAAATTTGCAATGATTTTCAAGCGTTGTTCGTTTGTAAGACGATTCATGGTTAAATTACCGACCAAACTGAATATGTCTGACAGTGAAACAAATCACGAAACGTGCGTGAGCTGTTTAAACCAGTGTTGGCAAAAAGATAAGAGCGAAAAAAAATCACCCGTTATATAATGACGTCCCGCAACTTGACTTAAACTAAGTTTTACTAGGCATTAATTTTTACATTCAAAATCTTGGAAGGCAGTAGATGTGGATTCAATACCTTTGCTTATCTGCCTAAAATATTTTGAAAAAAAAGAAGAAAAAAATTTCAAATTCTATTCCATAATGCCCCAAGAATAAGAAGCGGGCGGGCGGGCTTTATTACTTTTACTGCCGCAGCTACTGGAAATGCTGCCTTTTTAACTCTTTTTCTTTGAAGTTTTTTTTTCTACGAGAATTTTTTTTTTTCGTTTTAAATTATCCAACGATACGATCACAATTGATTTGATTTAATGGCTGAATTTATGAATTTGTATTAAAAAATAAAAAATTAGGAATTCAAACAAAAAGAAATTCAATATTCGATAGGAAAACATTAGAAAGAAAATGCTTAATTAGAGAGCAGAGGCATGAAACTATTTAAAAACGATAACGACAGCAGCAGCAGCAAATAGAAACCAAAATTTAATGGACAAATAATGGACTTGTACGTGATGACCCTCAATAAACGAACGATTAGACACCGACACGACGACAATTAAACGAGCAAAGCCGGTTAGCCAGCCAGCTAGCTAGCCATGTGAGCAAGAGAGTCACTTACAGGTAAAGAAAGACGACAGCATTTGGTTGGCAATAGAGTCAGACGCCTAATGAGTTCGTTCGTTATGAAGACAGACTGATAATCCGCCAAACTGCCAGAGTTTACAATGAAGGTTTTAAATTCGCTTGGTTCGGTAAAGGGTGTTGTAATAAGAGTGTTCCATTTTATATTGTAAAAACCAAGAACGACAGATTTCACGAAAAAAGAATGAAACAAATTGAACAGGGTTAAGACACATGATTTTAGTAACCAGATGGCAACATGAGACTTTTGTTTTCAAAGCTCTATGAAAGAGGACATGGTCCTCACAAACGTATACTCATACATCCGAGATGATAGGGTGCTTTTGTATGATACAGACGAAGGCAGAAAATCATACGCTATAACAGCAGGGGTACCACAAGGTTCGGTGCTGGGCCCAATACTATGGAACGCCATGTATGATGGTGTACTGAGGCTTAGGCTTCCTATGGGCGCACAAATATTCGGATTTGCGAACGATATAGCCCTCGTGGTGAGGGGTAAACACCTTGATAATTTGGAACGAACGTCCAATGTGGCAGTTAGCAGAGTTAGAAGCTGGATCGCGAGTATAGGTCTGAAACTTGCTGATCATAAAATGGATGTCGTATTAGTAAGCAGTAGGAAGAAAATGGAATACATCACCATAACTGTCGGCGAACAAAGGATAACATCGAAGCAGTCTATCAAGTACTTAAGAGTTATGATTGACAACAGACTCACATTCAAGGAGCACCTGACGTATATTAGTAGAAAGTGTGCGGCGGCAACGGGCGCACTCGCGCGGATAATGTCCAACTTGGGAGGTCCGAGACAGGAGAAGAGGCAATTGCTGATGAGAGTGGTTAGATCGATTGCTCTATATGCAGCCCCTATATGGGCCGAGGCCATGGATAAGAAGACATATAGAATAGGAGTTGATGGGGCCTACAAGAGATCTGCCCTCCGAGTAATTTCTGCCTTTCGCACAGTATCTACGAATGCAGCCTTGGTGATATGATATGAATGATGCCGCTACGAATGTTGGTAGAGATAGAGAGGAGAAAACGTTTAATAAGTAGGAGAACGGGGCTGGTGCACCCTGACCAGGTGAATGATGATGTAATGAATAGGTGGCAGCACGAGTGGACTTCTTCCACAAAGGGAAGATGGACCTACAGATTAATACCGAATATAGAAGAATGGACTGGAAGGAAGCACGGCCAGGTGAATTTTTACCTTACGCAGTTCCTAACGGGCCACGGATGCTATAGGACATACCTCTACAAGTATGGGCATGACGTGGATGAAGCGTGTCCATCATGTCTGGATACAAGTGAAACAGCGGAGCATATATTCTTCACTTGCCCGCGCTACGAATTCCGACGAAATTTCGTTGAGAGGACGATCGGTTCCTAGGTGACTCCCGACAACGTGGTTAACCTGATGTTAACATCGCGCGAAAACTGGAACGCGGTATGTTTATTCGCGAAGGAAGTTCTAGAGAGAGCAAGAACAGCAGAAATGGATAGCAGCACTCGCTGAATCTTTACCTCTCCCGATGTAATACTTGATTGTGGTCCCGGGGGAGGCGACTTAATGGAAGTGTGACGAACTAGGTTGGGTTTAGTACGTATGCGTTTAGCAAGCCGAGAGTAAGTCTTGCTTTTTTTTTTTGAAAATGCTTTAAAAAAAACTACTGAATATTTGCTCAAATTTCTTTTTTTTTATTTGAAAGTACAATCCTTCCGGTTAATAATGGAAAATAATTTCATTCAAATGGCTGCCTCGGCTGGCCATGCAGTAGCCTGCACCGAAGAAGATGCCGATTTTTGGCAAAAAAAGATCATCTTTTCAGATGAAGCTCATTTTGATCTTGGCGGGTATGTAAACAAGCAAAATTGTCGCATTTGGGGCACAGAAAACCCGCACGTAGACATTGAAAAGCCGGCGCACCCAAAACGAGTCACTGTTTGGTGCGGATTTTGGTCCAGAGGCATAATTGGGCCATTTTTCTTCGAAAATGAGCAAGAAGTGGCCGTTACAGGCAATGGCGATCGTTATCGGGCCATGTTGAACGAATTTTTGTTCACAAAAATTGAAGAGGAGGATATTGGCAACATTTGGTTTCAAGAGGAGGGCTCTACGTGCCACACAGCCGAAGCTACACTCGATGTTTTGCGCCCTGTTTTTGAAGATCGCATTATCAGCCGCAGAGCTGATGTCGTCTGGGCACCTCGGAGCTGCGATTTGACGCCGTTGGACTATTATTTGTGGGGTTGCCGTTAAATATAAGTGTTACGCCGACAAGCCAGAGACAATTGACGCTTTAAAGGACAATATTCGTGAAGCCATTGGTGAAATACAGCTGCACACAATCGATAATGTGCTTAAAAATTGGACCGATCGTGTATAGGCTACTGCATGGCCAGACGAGGCAGCCATTTAAATGAAATTATTTTCCATTATTAACCGGAAGGATTGTACTTTCAAATAAAAAAAAGAAATTTAAGAAAATATTCAGTAGTTTTTTTGTTAAAGCATTTTCAACAAAAAAAAGTTATTTGGCGGATCCTTTAGAAAGGATGATTCGATAATCGGGGCAGCAAGGCTCTGATCATCTGATTTCTGCTTGGCTGTGTACTTAATTAATTGGTGATTACTACCCTTCAGGTAGGATTATGAACCTAGTTACCCACTTATGTCGTGTGTGTTAATCTTATAGATGAGCGTCAGGACCTACAGTTTACAGACGATTCCGCACGACAGATTTTTAAGAAACTTTTCATGGCAATTTTATTTCACTCGCAGAGTTTTTCCAAAAATCTGCTGAGAGGAAGTCGCCGAAGAAATACTTTTTGTATTTTATTTTGATGTCTGGCCTGGGGCTCGAACCCTGGCTTTACGTCTAGTAAGCCAACACACTACCTACTAGACTACGGCGACTTCTATTCTCTGTTAAGTTATGCTCATACGAAGTTTATCGGGGGCTTCGAAATCTGACAAATCAAGTGGCTGCCGTCCCCTTTTTAATGAGAAACATAGTGAGTAATAAGAATAACTGGAGCTGTGTATGTAGCCTACACTTTTAAGAGAGTTACCACAATGGGAATGGGTCAAGGATATATAGTGAGTCAGAAGCAATGGCATTCGGTCTCAAATTTTTAAAATCCATGTAGATTTCCAAGGGAGACTACGCCAAGCACGTGAACAGATGCGTGAAGAGAGCTCTGCTGATAGGACCGATCGGAACTCTTCTGCGTGGTAGGAAAATAAGTTTAGAAGAGCTTACTCAGAGAAACGAAAGGAAAGAGAGCGGCAGACACACTTCTCAAACCAAATGGGTTTGTGAAAATCTAAATTTTCGCCGTAGTCGAATAGATTAGGTTAGGTTAGGTCGGAGTGGTAGCTCTGATATCACAAAGCTCACTTGAGTGAACGCAGTCCCTGTATTAACCAAGTTCCCCCTACTTCCCTACTGAGAGGAAGTATTTCTTTCGAGAGGTCTAAGCAGAGAATTTAACTACGAGCTCACGTCTAATAAGCCAGCACATTATCTACTAGATTAGGTTAGGTCGGAGTGGTAGCTCTGTTATCACAAAGCACACTTGAGCACGCATAGTGGCCCCTTGTGATGCCACGGGTGAACGTAGCCCCTGTACTAACCAAGTTCCAAACCAAAATCAGGGAAAAGGAAGAAGTTGGTCAGCGCAAGGGCTGCACAACAAAAGCACGAACACCCCGCACTGGAAAACCAGCCAGAAAGTTTGGTGAACGAAGCTATATCCTTGATGTCAATAGACAGAGGATAGCTCCGTTAAGCTAACAAGGAATTGGGAGCCAAATAATCTATATCTACACCTAGAAAGAGACGGGCACTGGCAAAGAAAGTGAACAACAGTCTTCTCTTCCTCAGTGGACCTACATCCACGGCAGACGTCGTTGAAAGGGAGCCTCATTCTTTCCGCGTGTCTACCCATGACGCAATGAGCTGTAAGCACGGCCACTGTAGTCGAGATGACATCACGACCAAGACCAAGTAATCGGTTGGTATGCCTTCTATCCATCTTGGGCCAGGTGAGTCTAGCGGTGGAGCAGGACTCCTCATTGACCCAGGATAGATTGGCGTCCCGAAAGAACCTCCGCGCAATGGTCAAATTGAGCGAGGCAAGTGGCATACCCAATTCAACAGAAGAGGATTCCGGAAGGAGCGCACAAGTTCTGGCGAGCTCGTCGGCCCTACAGTTTCCCGGAATTTCACTGTGCCCGGGGACCCACACCAGAGGCACTGGTGAAGCGTCCCGAGAGAAGGTCGAGACAGCGGCGACATTCCCTAACGATCCTAGAAGTCGAGTAGATAGTGTGTTAGTTTAGTAGACGTGAGGCCGTAGTTCAGATATCTCGAACAGAACGAAATATGAAAAGAAATATTTCCTCCGGCGACTTCTTCCCAGCAGTCTTCTGACAAGAACTCTGAGAGCAAATAATATTGCTTGGCGTGCGGAAATGACGTCAAACTGTAGTTCCCATCATGCTGTGTGGACTGTATTCAGACTAAAGTGTTGTAACGACCAATTGAGTAAGTAATCATTGAGTTTGGCCTTCTGATTCTGTTTATTCATTCAGTTTTTTAATGGATTTTCAGTAGGAATTCAACCCAATGTGGCATTATTATTGGGAAACCCTATAATAGCCGTTTAGTTACGATTACAGTTGCAATCATAACATTGACGATTATGACATGCAGTGACGGACGTTTTGTCTGTCTGTCTCGATGTCTCGCTTGCCTGTGTATGTATGTATATGGTTTTGAGTTCGTATATGTCACCATATCCGCTGCTAATTATTATAAACATTACTATCGCGCAGTCGATTAGTTGTTATTAATAAAAAATTATTTAAATTAACAATGCAGTTGTTGTCATTGTTTCTAATGACTTTATAAACCAATTGGCAGGCCTGGCCCTGCCTGCTTGGCTTGGCTTTCCATTATTACCGGATTATGCTTTCCTTTTACAGGCATTTGACTGGGGAATTCCGAAATATTTTTCTTTTTCCAATTGGCATGGCAGGCAATAAATAAATTATAAATCCAAGTGAAATTGTATTTTTGTTTTATGGTTGTTGTTGTTGTTATTATTGTAATTTACTTATAATTACAACAACAACAACAATAATAAACTTTGAATTGCATTTCACAGTTATTTTTTTTTTCAAATTTCTCCCGCTTTTTTCTTCGTTTTTTTCTTTGGCTTCTTGAATTGATTTCCAATTAGAAAATTTTGGAAATATTAGTGAGAGAGAGAGAAAGAGGATGAGCGAAATTAACGAGGGATTAAAAAATTAATAAAGTTTTTAGGTGGCAGTAGATTGAAAAGAAAAAAAAAATATTTTGAAGTTTTAGGACTCCATGTTGAGTATTTTTCTTCCTCTGTGGAGCCGTTGAGAATAGACGATCTGAGAGAATTTGTAAGCATGGAAAGAATGCCTCAATGCTCACATTTGATGGACCTGCGTTCAGTTGAAATTAAAGTCGAGCTTAATTCTACCCCAAGCTAGTCTCCTCCGTCGTATAATATTATAAAACACGGGGTGGTAGACTTTAGAAATGACTCCTGGGTATACATATATAAAGGGTGTTTTTTATAGAGGTATAGAACTTTAAGTTGGCATTACTTTTCAAGATGGCTATCGATTTAACAGCTGAATAGACTCACGCCTGAACAACGATTGCAAATAGTGCAATTTTATTTCGAAAATAATGGTTCTGTGCGGAAAACGTATCGCGCACTACGTCCATTTAGCGATGAAGCGCGCTTCTGGTTGAATGGCTACGTCAACAAACAAAACTGCCGCATTTGGAGTGAAGGTAATCCTCAAGTGTATGTGGAAACACCGTTACATCCAGAAAAACTGACTGTTTGGTGCGCTTTATGGGCTGGTGGAATCATTGGTCCGTACTTTTTCAAAAACGATGGTGGCCAGAACGTTACAGTCAATGGTGATCGGTATAGAGCCATGATTACAAACTTTTTCATTCCTGAATTGAATAACCATGATGTCCAGGAGATGTCCAGGTTTCAACAAGACGGTGCAACATGTCACACAGCTCGTGCCACAATAGATTTATTGAAAGACACGTTTGGAGACCGCCTAATTTCACGTTTTGGACCTGTGAATTGGCCTCCAAGATCTTGTGATTTAACACCGCTAGACTACTTTCTGTGGGGCTATGTAAAGTCATTGGTCTATGCGGTAAAGCCACAAACGCTTGACCATTTGGAAGACAACATTCGCCGTATTATTGCCGATATACGGCCACAAATGTTGGAAAAAGTCATCGAAAATTGGACGTCCAGATTGGACTACATCCACGCCAGCCGTGGCGGTCATATGCCAGAAATCATATTTAAAATGTAATGCCACAAGATTATCTTTCGGATGAAATAAAATTCATGTCAATCGAATAATCCATCCATCGTTGTCTTATTGCAACTTAAAGTCCTATACCTCTATAAAAAACACCCTTTACATACATAATTGGTCATCACAACCCTTCAGACAGGATTACGGCCTAGCTTCTCACACCACTCATGTTGTGTGCGTTAATTTTATACATGAGTGGCGGGACCTACAGTTTAAAGTCGACTCCGAAAGATAGATTTTTTTGAGAAACTTTTCATGACAATTTTATTTCACTCCCAGAGTTCTTGCCAGAAATCTGCTGAGAGGAAGTCGCCGAAGAAATATTTTTTTTTATATTTTCGTTTTGATGTCTGACCTGGTGTTTGAATCATGGCCTTACGTCTAATAAGCCAACACACTACCTACTAGACTATGGCGACTCCTGGGTATAGGTAGGTAGGTAGGTAGCTAGAAGTGGCTGTCCCCTCGATGTAGTCATGAGCGGCCACACTTAAGCCGCACCCAGGGCCCATTGTGATACCACAGTTTCACATTCTGCCCTATTCCAGGAACCACTCTGAGCTTCCGATGAAGCGATTCAGACTGCCAATATCCATGCATGACAGTTCATCTAGGTCCTCCATGTAGTAGGCACCCAGGTGCCTCTTTCTCCTCTGACCAAGTGCCGGGCATGTGCACAGTAGGTGAAGAATAGTTTCATCCTCCTCCTCATCTCACACAGCTTCTGCAGAAATCATTCGCGAGGTCTCCAAGACCAATACGCCTCGCATGCGTTCCTATAATACAATGCCCCGTAATAACCCCGATAACAGCGCTGAGCCTGCTTCTTTGGAGTTTAAGCAGAGTCGCTGTGCGCCTCTTATCCAGCCATGCCCAGATTTTTTGCGCCGATCAGCCCTTATTCGAAGCTGCATGGCCAGCCGAGGCAGCCATTTGAATGAAATTATTTTCCATTATTAACCGGAAGGATTGTACTTTCAAATAAAAAAAGAAATTTGAGAAAATATCCTGTAGTTTTTTTGTTAAAGCATTTTCAAAAAAAAAGTTATTTGGCGAACCCTTTATTTTAATAGGCATTTCTTCTATCTATCTATTCTACTATCGAATATCACTGGAAATCTCGACATAGTATAGAAAGATTTTGTTGTTTATTTTTTTTTTTAAATTTGCCTAATTTTTGCAGTCTTCCTCGTATTACTTTAGGCCTACCAGAACAGAAAGATGGAATAACAAGTCAGAAGAATTTCGCTATTTTTCTTGTTGTATTAAAAAGCGGAAATTGAAAGAAAAAAAAAATGAAGAAAAATAAATCCAATAACATCCTCTACGACGCCATTAGTTAGTCGTGTTCATGGTATTGATTTTATTTAAGAAAGAAAACAAATTTTTTTTTCTTGAAAATCTGTTTCCAAAAATTCAATTTGACCTCGAAATTTCTACGTTTCGGATTTTGTTTATAATTAAGCAAACATTGTATGGTACTAAAGCAATATAAAATATTTAAATTATTTTTTTTATAATAATTATTACTCTCTCTGAACAATTTAACAACAAAATTGCAAAACAAAAAACACAGAAAAAAACGATTTTAAAAAATTTTTATTTCGAAACAATTTATTGCGATACGTTTAATACACAAAAAGCAGAGGGGGTACGTATGTAGGTATGGATGGGGTATGAATGTTGTTGCAAAAATACTTTGTTTATGGAATTAAAAAAACAAACAACAACAACAATAACAACAATTATAAAAAAATACATATCTATTGCCAATTTGGTTATCGAATGAGGCCAAAAACTCAATTGTGTATACACAAACAAATACAAGCGCAAATAAGCGATCATAATTACACGGTAGAAACAAAGCTTAACACTATTAGAACCGTTTGAGTTATGGTGACAGGAAATGAGAAAATTTTTTCAATTCTTTTAACTGAACATCGTAATTTTTCTCAACTGGTTATTACAATTCTTCAGTCAGGACTACAACTTAGCTTCTCACAACACCCATGTTGTGTGTGTTAACTTTATCCATGAGTTCCGAGACCTAAAGTTTACCTTCGACTCGAGACGCCAGGTTTGAGAAGCTTTTCATGGCAATTTTATTTTATACTCAGAGCTTTCACCAGAAAACTGGTGAGAGGAAGTTGCCGAAGAAATAGGTTTTCGTATTTCGTTCGGGAGGTGTAAGCCGGGTATTGAACTACAAGCTCCCGTCTAATAAGCCATCAAATTATCTACAGGTTAAGAAGACTTCATTTGAAATAGTCCAAAAAATTTCGGACATTATAAGCCATGTGCTAAACACTCGCATTTTTATTAATTTTAACTTCATATGAATAAATTTTTAACGCAGAGGGAAAATATCGGTACTGTACTAGATCCTGTAGTGGTGGGTGGGATGTGGTGCTTGTCTATAAACCCAAGCATATCCGGTTATTCTGAAGTGGTGAAGTCACTTTATTTTCGCGGCAAAAACTTTATCCCAAAGGCTTCTGCATGAATTATAACAATAATCAACAATGAATATCATATTGAGGTCAGGCGCATTCCCCTCTTGGGAGTTAATGGGCTACACCCTCTACCACACTGAAATACATATGGCAAGACAGTATTTCGGCCTTAGATTTTGTACAAGTCTAGTAAAATTAAGCCTTGGTTGCTTGGCTCCACTTTTTTTTTTTTTTTTTTTTTTTTTTTTTTTTTTTTTTTGTTAAATCCACTACTCATAGAAAAAACGTGTCCTTTTTAAGAAATTTCTGCATTTTTCCATTGACCAACCAGTTGCTATACAGTTTGTAACCGAACGACATTTTCCTTTTAAAAGTTGCTCTCAATGCAAAGATACCCTTATACAGCGACAGATATTAACGAATGGAGGCAATAAGAAGACAGTCTTTTCAAATGTTGATTGTTTTACGATACGATAATAACGTAGGTATTAAAAGTGGCCATGTGAATATACATAATTGGCCTAAGTGTATATCGTAAATATTGTTTGGAGCCTTTACACATATATTTAAGCTAATATTTGTGAAAAGATGTGTGATGGAATTATTGGATTTTAAATTGTATTCCACATGAGCAAAGACAAGAACCTCAAATGTACATTTCAGTAAATTAGTTTCGTATACTTAAACCAAAATAAATACCGTAACAAAAAACTATGTACTGTATTATTATAAAACAATTATTTGTGTCAAACGTATGTATACATACACCTATTGACACCTAATTAGAAACGCTTTACAATTTCATAAAATATTGAAATATTTTTCATATTGTTTATTCTTTTCAAACTATTTGTTATTTAATTTTATAAAGTCATAAAAAAAGAGACAGGAAAACTTAACAAATCTCTTATTACTAAACACTTAAAAAAAAGAACACAATTTTTTTTTCAAATATTGACTGCGACACCTAATTAGAAAGGATAAAAACCATTAGAAAAAAATTGTGATAATATGTTTATATTCTTACTTATTGTCAATATATTGTTGCAAACCCCCCTTTTTGTTTTAACACAGCTTCACATCGCCTCCGCATTGATGTTATAAGGTTACGACATTGCTCCACTGGTATTGCCTGCCATGCCTTCTTAACTTCCTCGAAAAGAGTCGCCATGTTTGTAATATTTCTGAGGCTCGCAGCTTTGTTCACACCGCCCTATAGGTGTTCGATGGAGTTTAGGCCCGGAGTTGATGGAATTATCTTCAAGGAACTCCTTTGTTACCCTGGCCGTGTGCCTTTTATCGTTGTCCAGTTGAAATTTCCAGATAACAGGCAAATTCTCATCAGCCCACGGCAACATCACATTACTAAATATGTCAACGTACTTTTCCTTATCTAAAATTCCATAAATTTTATGGATTGGGCCAACACCATTCCAGGAAAAACATGACCACACCATAGTCGATCATCCACCATGCTTCACTGCATGTGAAACATAGCGAAGATTAAATTCTTGGTTGAAGGGCCTTTTAATAAATCTTCGACCATCTGAACCAGGGCGATTTATCCTAGTTTTGTCGCTCCAAAGCACATATTTCCATTGATTGGCTGTCCAATTCAAATGGAACGTTTTCTTTGAATTTTACTCAGAAGTGGTCTCTTGCGTGCTGCTCTGCCATTTAGCGTGACTTCAACCAAACGACGTGAAATGGTCCTCTTGGATATGGAGATATTAAATCTGTCGCAAATTTCACGCTGGATATCCGCAGACGACTTTTTGGATCGGCTTTGGAGATTCGGCCAATAATGCGGTCTGTATAGTCTGATGTTTTCCTGGGCCTTTTCTGTCGTGGAACGTTCGATGTAATATACTATACTAAGAACGTGTTTACAAGTTTGCAAAAAAATAACGGTAATTGAAATGCTTAATAAAGGAAGTAAAAGCATTTAAAGATAAAACAGAGTAATAAACAAAATACAAGTATTTGGAAGGCAACATAACGGTAGTTTTCCCAAAAATTATTTATATTACTGACTTTGCGCTAAAGTAAAAAAAGCGTTTCTAATTAGGTGTCAATAGGTGTATGTTGCTGATGTTAACCGAAAAAATGCAGTCGCAGTGAATGAATGCAATGTTTGCAAAAGTTTATATGAAAGGAGATTGCCTTCAAGAGCTAAGCAATTCGAAGATTTTTTGTTTGAACAAATTAAATACATGGTTGACTTAAAGAAACCATGATAATCTTGTCTTGTGCAATGGAAGCGCGATATGGTTGGCATAAATATTTCAAATAAAACCACCTCAGGTTTTACATCCTTTGGATAAATTTTGGGTTTCTTCAACAGCGATTTGTTTTAACTGATATCAGTTCCGTGGGGATGTAACCTACTCATGCAGAGTATTGTGTTGGAATACGGGTTATCATCATAGTTGTTGCTCTTCCAATTCTAGAGAGCCGAAAGGCTTACTTCTTTACAATACAATAATAGCTCAATAAATTTTCACATTTCAGGAGTTACGGCAACCCTGTCACTTTAGAACTTACTACACATATTTAGTAGTATAAAGACCTGTTAACCAGAAAAAAATCGAAAACAGAATTGGAAGATGAAAGCGATACTTTGTGCCAACAACCCTATGGTGTTCAAAGGAATTTGACGCAAGGTAGTAACAAAATCGCTTGATAAGATGAAGCAAAGAGTCAGAAGGCGAAGCAGACCCTCAAAGAATCTGGCGGAGTATTGTTTTGCTACGAACCATATTAAAATGAAGCCTTTTAGGCCGTTAAGCACAAAGGGATAGATACGAATTGCTTAATCGAATGCAAAATTAATCCCATATTCATGGCATGCCATCATTACTGCCTCAAAGGTTGCTCTGATCCACTTCTGAACAATTAACTTTCAAATAATTTTGTGGCCGCAACAACAACCGTAACATGCTTTTGAAAATAACCTTTAAGAAGCAAAAGAAAAAAAAATCAGAAACAATTTATCATTCACGTCATATTTCATTCAAAGGATTCTCAAAAAGAGACAAAACCAACTGTTTTCAAGCGTTTAACGAGAGAGTTTTTGGAAGTTCTTAGGCCAGCGGCAGCATATTTTCTGATTATTTTGCATATTCCTGCTTCCACACCATATTTGTATTCCCTTCTTCTTGTTGTTGTTTCTATTTACACCGTTAATCGTTGACCATTTATCATATTTAATGAAATTTTACTCTCCCCTTATACCTCTCCACTTTTGTTGTGCGTTGTTGCTGCCACAAGATGTAGTATGTCGTTGATGTTGCGGTTGTCATCATTAAAAAAAGGGGTGGTTTTGCCAGTACATGGCTATCCATGTGGCCTGGTCTCTCTCCCTGGAAGGTCTCTTGTAAAGCCTCTTCTATTTCGTTCGTTTCGTTTTTCGTTTTCGCAAATAAAATGCAATTTTTACGCTGCTCAATGTCACGTGACGCACGTGCGTAATTAAATTGATGCATTTCCACAACAGCAGCATTGCCATACTTTGCCTGGATATACATATTATTGCTACAAAATAACAACAACAGAAACAAAAATGTTGCCAATAATTATGATGGCATTTAAGGGGATTTAAAGCGACAACAACAACAAAAAAGTCATTCATTCAGTCCTTCTTGTCTGGCTTTATCTTGAAGTGTCATTAATCATGGCATTTAAACAGGTTTTCATAATAAAAAGTTAAGAATCCGTTTGCTTGTTTAATGGATTTTATTTACCGAGCATAGGAATAATTAGTAGAAGGGGGAAGGGAGATTTTTTCAAAGGGAACATTGCTGAATTATTCGGGAAGAAGGCTAGAAATAGTCTCACTGTGGTTCTTGTACCACCTCGAATGCTGGCGCTCCTGTACCAATACAAGTCTTTGATTGCAAAGCTACATACACCCCAGATAGACACAGCGTATACCCCTACAGCTGTGTTCAAAATAATAGCAGTGGTACCATGTAATATTTTCAAAGTTAAAATTTTTTATTCTACCAATCTGCAAAACATGATACATTCTAATGGTAGTTACAACGATATGTTAGAAATAAAATACAAAAAAGAATCTCGTAATAACTTTAATATTTACGACGATGAAATTGATTAATTTCTGTGTTTGCCCCTGAATTCGGTTGATCAAAAAAATAGGAGTGCGAGTGTTCTTTTAAAAATAAAAATATAACGGCATATAATTTAAAAAGAAAAAAGTGAACAGTAAGTACGGAAAAATGTAGTTAAAAGTTTTTCTACAGTGATTCACACAAATGTTTGTAATAGTGGGACGAGAAAAGCACTGTACTGAAGAAAAGAGAAAACTAATTAAAAATCTTCGAAAAAAAAGGCAAACCTTCTAAAGAAAGTAAGGAAACCTTAAGTTGCTCCAATCAAATGATCGCAAATGCATTAAAATATAAAAAAAGATCGAAACGCGTGGGCACAAGGCCAACACATCTACTGTCGATGACTCCCGAATTGTGCGATACAGCAAAATAACTCCTTCAGCGTCTTCAAATAAAATTCAAAAGAGTCTGAATCTTGCCGTAAGTGTCCCTACTATTCTTAGGCGTCTGGTGGACAACAATTTATTCGCAAGAAGTCCACAAAAGGCGCCATTGCTGACAAACAAAACAGGTAGCAGCACGCTTAAAGCTTGCCCAAGAACACATCAATTGGCCGAAAGAAAAATGAAGAAACATACTGTGGACCGACGAAGGCAAAATTGTTTTATTTGGTGGCATTGGGTCCAGACAGTATGTTAGATGTCCGCCCATCACCAAATATAAAGCTCAGTATACACAAAATACAGTTAAAGATGGTGGTGCAAAACTAATGATATGGGGAAGGTTTTCATATAATGGTTTAGGCCCAGTACATCTAATTAGAGACATAATGGATAGGAACGTCTATGTCAGCATTTTGAGAGAAGTGATGTTACCATACTCCACGCCTCTAAAATGGATATTCCAACAAGACAATGACCCAAAACACACCAGTAAATTGGCAAATGAGTGGTTTCGGGTTAATGGGGTAAAGGTTATGGCGTGGAGACTTCAGTTTCCTGACCTTAATCCCATAGAACATCTATGGAGAGATGTTAAAAAGTATGTTGCAGAGAAAAAAACCTTCAAATGCAGAAAACAATGGATCACAGTGCGCGATGCGTGGCATCAAATTCCTTTAAAGAGATGGCAAGATCTTATTGACTCAACGCCTTGTAGATGTGCTGAATTCATTAAAAACAAAGATTATTCAACCAAATACTAAAATAACTTGACTATTTTAAGATAATATCAAACTTTTGTGCCTTTTGTTTAAAAATTATTAGGTTGTTTGCTAACACTCCTATTATTTTGAACAATGAATTTTGAGAGTAAGCTTTATTTACATAAAATATTTTTTGTTTTCGTAGTTTTAATTAAACAATTAAGTGTTAAAAAATTAGTAAATGAATTAGAAATAAATTTTAAGTCAAAAAATTTGTATTTTCGTCTTCAATTGAAAAGCGTAGATTACTTCACCGTTACGTTACTTAACTCTGTTATTCTTATAGAATAGCATGAGATAGGAATCTTGATTCTTATAGAATAGCATGAGATAGGAATCTTGATTCTTATAGAATAGCATGAGATAGGAATCTTGATTCTTATAGAATAGCATGAGATAGGAATCTTGATTCTTATAGAATAGCATGAGATAGGAATCTTGATTCTTATAGAATAGCATGAGATAGGAATCTTGATTCTTATAGAATAGCATGAGATAGGAATCTTGATTCCTATAGAATAGCATGAGATAGGAATCTTGATTCTTATAGAATAGCATGAGATAGGAATCTTGATTCTTATAGAATAGCATGAGATAGGAATCTTGATTCTTATAGAATAGCATGAGATAGGAATCTTGATTCTTATAGAATAGGATGAGATAGGAATCTTGATTCTTATAGAATAGCATGAGATAGGAATCTTGATTCTTATCGCCATGATTTTTTTTTTTAGAGATTTTTGGAACTTTTTGTAAATCAAACCCGATCTATCCTTTCCACCAAGGCTGTGTCTCTTACAACAAACAATTTCTCAAGGGTATCATTCTTTTCAATATTTTTCGGAATTAAAATCGTCTGATAATTAAATCTGATCAGACTACTCCTCTTGAGTGAAATTAGTTGTATTTTTCAAGGAGATACTAGGTCAGAAATTTAAAATCTGAATAAGTTTTTTTTTACTGCCACGCACCAATTCAAAATATTCTTTAACACGTTCCATACTACGTATACCACCCACTTTCGGCTGAAGCTAGACCTCATTTCTACGTCAAGCTGAATTATTATGTCCCGTAATTGTACCGAAAATGATACACATGGCTTAAGAATGACACCATCTGAGAAACAGCTTGGAAGGGGTGGTGGTAAAATTATGTTACTCATTGTACTTTTTTTAGCTTTGACATCATTTACCATATTAACCATTAATGAACGAGTGTTGTTCTAAAGTGGGTAGAGTTTTGTGCAGCGACATCAGCCATATACAGCCGAAGTGATACGATTATCAGATTTTCCTTTAGCTTAAGGGTCCATTACAACAGTTTTGTTTTTTTTTTTCACTACTTCGTCTACTAATTTTTGGTGTCATTTAACAACATTTATCCTTCTCCCTCTCTCTCTCCCACACACACAAACACACATAAAAGTTTGTAAGTAATCTGCATCGGATGTACCCTTTTTTGATTTCAAAATTATTTTCCAAACAGAAAATTAAGCCACCTTAGCTGCCTTATTTTCACAGTTGGACGCAACACTAACTGGACATTTCAATTTCAATTTGTGTGTCCTGTCACCAGCATTGCGCCATTTCAACGAGTGTATGTGTGGAGAGAGAGGGAGAGAGAGACAACCGTTAAACGTTACATTAAAAGTGTTGAAATTGAAACTCTTCTCTGCTCAACGACCACAAACAAACAACATCGCATGCAAATGATTTCGTAATCGAAACAGAAAATGAAGTGTAATGGAGTGGTGGTGAGAAGGGAACGCAATTGATAACATGTTACGAAAATTTAAAATAGAAAATCTAGATTTTCTTTTGGTTTAAACTGGGAAAAATGATTCTTTATGGAATTTAATCGTGGTCAAACAAATTGGAAATTCTGGTAAAACCATGAAGGATTTTACACCAGCAGACGACCATCCATCTGTCGATTTAGCGGAGAGAGAAGGTTTTCTCCAAAGGAACTTCTTTCAATTGCTGAACATTCCAATTTACTGGTAAAAAGAAATGGAGAAGCCAGCTATTAGCAAAGGAACAGAATCTGATCGCGTGTGTGACGGTAAATACGGACAATATTCAATCACTAACGCTGTCAGTGGATACGCTTGAAGGCGTGTAAGAAACTTATCCCAGATTGTGGGTGTCAAATGAAAAGGGGAAACTTTGAATGGCGCTGGATATCGCATAGCATATTGATTATAGAATAGCATGAGATATGAATCTGGATTCTTAAAGATTAGCATGAGATCAGAATCAAGATTCTTATAGAATAGCATGAGATCAGAATCATGATTCTTATAGAATAGCATGAGATACAAATCAAGATTCTTATAGAGTAGCATGAGATACGAATCAAGATTCTTATAGAATAGCATGAGATAAGAATCAAGATTCTTATAGAGTAGCATGAGATAAGAATCAAGATTCTTATAGAGTAGCATGAGATAATAATCAAGATTCTTATAGAGTAGCATGAGATAAGAATCAAGATTCTTATAGAGTAGCATGAGATAAGAATCAAGATTCTTATAGAGTAGCATGAGATAAGAATCAAGATTCTTATAGAGTAGCATGAGATAAGAATCAAGATTCTTATAGAGTAGCATGAGATAAGAATCAAGATTCTTATAGAGTAGCATGAGATAAGAATCAAGATTCTTATAGAGTAGCATGAGATACGAATCAAGATTCTTATAGAATAGCATGAGATACGAATCAAGATTCTTATAGAATAGCATGAGATAAGAATCAAGATTCTTATAGAATAGCATGAGATAAGAATCAAGATTCTTATAGAATAGCATGAGATAAGAATCAAGATTCTTATAGAATAGCATGAGATAAGAATCAAGATTCTTATAGAATATCATGAGATAAGAATCAAGATTCTTATAGAATATCATGAGATAAGAATCAAGATTCTTATAGAATATCATGAGATAAGAATCAAGATTCCCATATAGTAGCACAAGATAAAAATCAAGTTTCTTATAGAGTAGCATGGGATACGAATCAAGATTCTTATAGAATAGCATGATATAGGAATCTGGATTGTTATAGAGTAGCATGAGATAGGAATCTGGATTGTTATAGAGTAGCATGAGATAGGAATCCGGATTGTTATAGAGTAGCATGAGATAGGAAGCTGGATTGTCATAGAGTAGCATGAGATAGGAAGCTGGATTGTTATAGAATAGCATGAGATAAAAATCTGGATTCTTACAGAGTAGCATAAGAATAGCATGAGATAAGAATCAAGATTCTTATAGAATAGCATCTCGCCTCTGACACTTCAAAACCGTAGCAAATCAAAGCTGTTCTCATTAAGAACAAAATCAAAAAGGCAAGGCATTCAGTTCTTCTGAAGTCACTATAGAAACTAAGATTTCAACATTCATGAGCAATGTAAAGTCCATTCCATTATTAGCTAAGAAAACTACCATGGAATGTGACACCAAATGTTTTTGGATACGATTAAATCTTTTGGGCTTTCTGTATAAGCAATACAGGGTTTTAGGATAGCCTATATAGGCAAGAGATAGTGGGTAAAGAAGAAGATAGGTTGTAATCCTGACTCACTAAGTAGGTAAGTTATGTAAGAAACGACATTCAAAAGAGGCAATCTAATGCTTGAATTTGTATCTTGAATATTCGCTTTGCTCTGCCGCGTTATTCTTTGTAGTCCAGATATGAGGACATTTTACAGAATAGATGGTTGTATCCTTATCGCACACTTGATAACACCAGAGCCTTATATAGTGATCGAGAGCCTTTTCGTTCTTGATTTGTTTATAACCGCCTGAGACTCTCTAATGTTTTATTGACATTCATTTCGCAAACACTTTTCTTTCTGCCCTAGAAACTCTCATCTTTTATAATTACCTCTGCTGCCATGAGGGAGTTCAAGTTAATGAGGTGGTAGGGAGAGGGGAAAAAGAATAAAAAAGGAAAATTGTGGCATAATTTTTTTACAAACAAAAGATTTCTTCTTTTTTGTGTTTTCTTTTGCTGTGGCATAAAAGCAAACAAAAGCCATTTAAAATGTAAATAAATTCTCTTTTATTTCTCTAGAATTTCTTTTTAAAAGAAAGTGTTTCGCACAAAAATAATTGCATTTAATGGCTTCCCTTACAAAACAACGGCGGAATAATGGCGTGGAAAAAAATGAAACAAAAGCCAACAATAGACATACAAGTGCCTCCGCAATTATTTGCACTTTTAGGAAAGAACAGGTGAGTTCTAAAGGAAAATGACTTTTCCTAACGCAAAAACAAACAAAAAAATTGTTTTTTATGACAACTCTGGGAGGTAATGGAGCAGATTTTGTCTCAAAGTCTAGTCTTCTTTGTAGCACCACCATCAGAGACAATGGTGTAGCTGGAGTTTAACAAAAGCCTACAAGTTTAACTCGATTTTTTTGTCATACATTTGGCATCCTTTAGTCATCCTTTGTATCACATTTTAAAACAACACTCAGAGAACAATGAAACCAAAAAGCAACTGTTTCCAGAGTAAAGTAGGAGAGGGAAAGACGGAGCAATAATAAGCGACAAACATCGCTTTACTCAAACCCATCCAATAATCTCTCCACTCTCTTGACAAAATTTTTGTTTTTCAAAGACAAACAAAAAGTGTCGTCTTGAAATAAAATTTTCCGCGAAATAAATTGTTTCTGTTAATTTGTTAATTTCAGAGTTTTTACGTGGTAAACAAAGTAAATCCTGAGAGAAACTTTCAAACAATGTGAGTGGAATTGCAATTAAATCCTCAAAAGTTATTCTGCATAATTTAAATTTTAAGTTTAAACGATATTTTTAATTGCAAGGCTTAAATACATACTAGGTACATACGTTTAAAAATTAAACAAAGCAAAATAGAATAGCATAAATTAAGAATCAAGATTCTTATAGAATAGCATAAATTAAGAATCAAGATTCTTATAGAATAGCATGAGATAAGAATCAAGATTCTTATAGAAATAGCATGAGCTAAGAATCATGATTCTTATAGAATAGCCTGAGATAAGAATCATGATTCTTATAGAATAGCCTGAGATAAGAATCATGATTCTTATAGAATAGCCTGAGATAAGAATCATGATTCTTATAGAATAGCCTGAGATAAGAATCAAGATTCTTATAGAATAGCATGAGATAAGAATCATGATTCTTATAGAATAGCCTGAGATAAGAATCAAGATTCTTATAGAATTGCATGAGATAAGAATCATGATTCTTATAGAATAGCCTGAGATAAGAATCAAGATTCTTATAGAATAGCATGAGATAAGAATCATGATTCTTATAGAATAGCATGAGATAAGAATCATGATTCTTATAGAATAGCATGAGATAAGAATCAAGATTCTTATAGAATAGCATAAATTAAGAATCAAGATTCTTATAGAATAGCATGAGATAAGAATCAAGATTCTTATAGAATAGCCTGAGATAAGAATCAAGATTCTTATAGAATAGCATGAGATAAGAATCATGATTCTTATAGAATAGCCTGAGATAAGAATCAAGATTCTTATAGAATAGCATGAGATAAGAATCATGATTCTTATAGAATAGCCTGAGATAAGAATCATGATTCTTATAGAATAGCCTGAGATAAGAATCAAGATTCTTATAGAATAGCATGAGATAAGAATCATGATTCTTATAGAATAGCCTGAGATAAGAATCAAGATTCTTATAGAATAGCATGAGATAAGAATCATGATTCTTATAGAATAGCATGAGATAAGAATCATGATTCTTATAGAATAGCCTGAGATAAGAATCAAGATTCTTATAGAATAGCCTGAGATAAGAATCATGATTCTTATAGAATAGCCTGAGATAAGAATCAAGATTCTTATAGAATAGCATGAGATAAGAATCATGATTCTTATAGAATAGCCTGAGATAAGAATCAAGATTCTTATAGAATAGCATGAGATAAGAATCATGATTCTTATAGAATAGCCTGAGATAAGAATCAAGATTCTTATAGAATAGCATGAGATAAGAATCATGATTCTTATAGAATAGCATGAGATAAGAATCATGATTCTTATAGAATAGCATGAGATAAGAATCATGATTCTTATAGAATAGCCTGAGATAAGAATCAAGATTCTTATAGAATAGCATGAGATAAGAATCAAGATTCTTATAGAATAGCATAAATTAAGAATCAAGATTCTTATAGAATAGCATGAGATAAGAATCAAGATTCTTATAGAATAGCATGAGATAAGAATCAAGATTCTTATAGAATAGCATAAATTAAGAATCAAGATTCTTATAGAATAGCATAAATTAAGAATCAAGATTCTTATAGAATAGCATGAGATAAGAATCAAGATTCTTATAGAAATAGCATGAGCTAAGAATCATGATTCTTATAGAATAGCCTGAGATAAGAATCATGATTCTTATAGAATAGCCTGAGATAAGAATCATGATTCTTATAGAATAGCCTGAGATAAGAATCAAGATTCTTATAGAATAGCATGAGATAAGAATCAAGATTCTTATAGAATAGCATAAAATAAGAATCAAGATTCTTATAGAATAGCATAAAATAAGAATCAAGATTCTTATAAAATTGCATGAGATAAGAATCAAGATTCTTATAGAATAGCATGAGATAAGAATCCTGATTCTTATAGAATAGCATGAGATAAGAATCCTGATTCTTATAGAATAGCATGAGATAAGAATCAAGATTCTTATAGAAAAGCATGAGATAAGAATCCTGATTCTTATAGAATAGCATGAGATAAGAATCCTGATTCTTATAGAATAGCATGAGATAAGAATCAAGATTCTTATAGAATTGCATGAGATAAGAATCAAGATTCTTATAGAATAGCATGAGATAAGAATCCTGATTCTTATAGAATAGCATAAAATAAGAATCAAGATTCTTATAGAATTGCATAAAATAAGAATCAAGATTCTTATAGAATTGCATGAGATAAGAATCAAGATTCTTATAGAATAGCATGAGATAAGAATCCTGATTCTTATAGAATAGCATTACATAAGAATCCTGATTCTTATAGAATAGCATGAGATAAGAATCAAGATTCTTATAGAAAAGCATGAGATAAGAATCCTGATTCTTATAGAATAGCATGAGATAAGAATCCTGATTCTTATAGAATAGCATGAGATAAGAATCCTGATTCTTATAGAATAGCATGAGATAAGAATCCTGATTCTTATAGGATAGCATGAGATAAGAATCCTGATTCTTATAGGATAGCATAAAATAAGAATCAAGATTCTTATAGAATTGCATGAGATAAGAATCAAGATTCTTATAGAATAGCATGAGATAAGAATCCTGATTCTTATAGAATAGCATTACATAAGAATCCTGATTCTTATAGAATAGCATGAGATAAGAATCAAGATTCTTATAGAAAAGCATGAGATAAGAATCCTGATTCTTATAGAATAGCATGAGATAAGAATCCTGATTCTTATAGAATAGCATGAGATAAGAATCAAGATTCTTATAGAATTGCATGAGATAAGAATCAAGATTCTTATAGAATTGCATGAGATAAGAATCAAGATTCTTATAGAATTGCATGAGATAAGAATCAAGATTCTTATAGAAAAGCATGAGATAAGAATCAAGATTCTTATAGAAAAGCATGAGATAAGAATCCTGATTCTTATAGAATAGCATAAAATAAGAATCAAGATTCTTATAGAATTGCATAAAATAAGAATCAAGATTCTTATAGAATTGCATGAGATAAGAATCAAGATTCTTATAGAATAGCATGAGATAAGAATCCTGATTCTTATAGAATAGCATTACATAAGAATCCTGATTCTTATAGAATAGCATGAGATAAGAATCAAGATTCTTATAGAAAAGCATGAGATAAGAATCCTGATTCTTATAGAATAGCATGAGATAAGAATCCTGATTCTTATAGAATAGCATGAGATAAGAATCAAGATTCTTATAGAATAGCATGAGATAAGAATCAAGATTCTTATAGAATAGCATGAGATAAGAATCAAGATTCTTATAGAATAGCATGAGATAAGAATCAAGATTCTTATAGAATAGCATGAGATAAGAATCCTGATTCTTATAGGATAGCATGAGATAAGAATCCTGATTCTTATAGGATAGCATGAGATAAGAATCCTGATTCTTATAGGATAGCATGAGATAAGAATCCTGATTCTTATAGAATAGCATGAGATAAGAATCAAGATTCTTATAGGATAGCATGAGATAAGAATCCTAATTCTTATAGGATAGCATGAGATAAGAATCCTGATTCTTATAGAATAGCATGAGATAAGAATCCTGATTCTTATAGAATAGCATGAGATAAGAATCCTGATTCTTATAGAATAGCATGAGATAAGAATCCTGATTCTTATAGAATAGCATGAGATAAGAATCCTGATTCTTATAGAATAGCATGAGATAAGAATCCTGATTCTTATAGAATAGCATGAGATAAGAATCACGATTCTTATAGAATAGCATGAGATAAGAATCCTGATTCTTATAGAATAGCATGAGATAAGAATCACGATTCTTATAGAATAGCATGAGATAAGAATCACGATTCTTATAGAATAGCATGAGATAAGAATCCTGATTCTTATAGAATAGCATGAGATAAGAATCACGATTCTTATAGAATAGCATGAGATAAGAATCACGATTCTTATAGAATAGCATGAGATAAGAATCACGATTCTTATAGAATAGCATGAGATAAGAATCACGATTCTTATAGAATAGCATGAGATAAGAATCACGATTCTTATAGAATAGCATGAGATAAGAATCACGATTCTTATAGAATAGCATGAGATAAGAATCACGATTCTTATAGAATAGCATGAGATAAGAATCAGGATTCTTATAGAATAGCATGAGATAAGAATCAGGATTCTTATAGAATAGCATGAGATAAGAATCAGGATTCTTATAGAATAGCATGAGATAAGAATCAGGATTCTTATAGAATAGCATGAGATAAGAATCACGATTCTTATAGAATAGCATGAGAGAAAAATCACGATTCTTATAGAATAGCATGAGAGAAAAATCACGATTCTTATAGAATAGCATGAGAGAAAAATCACGATTCTTATAGAATAGCATGAGAGAAAAATCACGATTCTTATAGAATAGCATGAGAGAAGAATCAAGAATCAATCCTGAATCTCATGCTATTCTATAAGAATTGTAATTCCTATCTCAAGAATAGCATGAGATAAGAATCAACATTCTTATAGAATAGCATGAGAGAAGAATCAAGAATCAATCCTGAATCTCATGCTATTCTATAAGAATTGTAATTCCTATCTCAAGAATAGCATGAGATAAGAATCAACATTCTTATAGAATAGCATGAGATAAGAATCAAGATTCTTATAGAATAGCATGAGACTGTTTGGTGCGCTTTATGGGCTGGTGGAATCATTGGTCCGTACTTTTTCAAAAACGATGGTGGCCAGAACGTTACAGTCAATGGTGATCGCTATAGAGCCATGATTACTAACTTTTTCATTCCTGAATTGAATAACCATGATGTCCAGGAGATGTGGTTTCAATAAGACCGCGCAACATATCACACAGCTCGTGCCACAATAGATTTATTGAAAGACACGTTAGGTGACCGCCTAATTTCGCCTTTTGGACCTATGAATTGGCCTCCAAGATCTTGTGATTTAACACCGCTAGACTACTTTCTGTGGTGCTATGTAAAGTCGCTTGACCATTTGGAAGACAACATTCGCCGTATTATTGCGGATATATGGCCACAAATGTTGAAAAAAGTCATCGCAAATTGGACGTCCAGATTGGACTACATCCGTCGCCAGCCGTGGCGGTCATATGCCAGAAATCATATTTAAAATGTAATGCCACAAGATTATCTTTCGGATAAATAAAATTCATGTCAATCGAATAATCCATCGTTGTTTTATTGCAACTTAAAGTTCTATATCTCTATAAAAAACACCCTTTAGAATAGCATGCGATAAGAATTGAAATTCTTATAGAATAGCATGCGATAAGAATTGAAATTCTTATAGAATAGCATGCGATAAGAATTGAAATTCTTATAGAATAGCATGCGATAAAAATCTTGATTACGATTCTTATAGAATGCAACAAAAATCAGGTTTCATATAGAATACCATGCATCAAAAATCGAGATTCTTATAGAATAGCATACGACAAAAATCTAGATTTTTGTATGATTTTCTTATATCGTTAGAGTAATGTAAAGAATGTTTTGTTCCACACTTAAAGACATTAAATCTTTTAAATGAACAAGAAATTTCGACGCTATCTCACACACAGTGTTTCTTTTAAAATCAAAGATAGGAAGCGCTTAATGAAGGACCTTTTAAAATCAATAAATGGATAACGCGTTATCAAATAAATCCCACAATTGATGATATTGTCTGCCAATGATTATGATGATGACTATGACTGTGATTTAAAACAATTTTGATTTCGTTTTTCCCATGAACACTGACCTTTTCTTTTACAACTTCCTTCCTTCCTTCCCTTCTTTCTATGCTTTGTCGACGACGACTGTCTTTTAAATCTCAGTGAAGTCCCTTAGAAGTTTACGAGTATTGTGATGATGGTCAAGTCATTGATATTTCATCTTTGAAATACACACTAAAGGGGTGGGGGGTAAAGTGCTAAAGGGGACAGAGGGTAAATTTCTTTTGGTTTTAAACGGATTTAATGTTTGTTAATGACAACAACGTATGGAATGACTATCATGACACATTAAACTCAAATATATATACACTCACATACATGCACTTACATGTACATAAAAGGGATATACATTGAAGGATACTAACTGAGATGGACGGACAAAAGGATTTTCGTTAATAAACAACATGTGAACGAACAAATAGAAATGAATGTCAGCCAGCAGCAGCAGCAGCAGTCAAGTTACTCGGACAGTTGGTAATAAAAATAAATGTTCTCGAGAATCGTTTTATTTTCTATTTTTGTTAGGAAATTAAGTTGTTGTTGTTGTTGTTGCTGATGCTGTTTGTGTCATTTGTTAAGGATTAAGAGGAAATGGTTAAACAAAATCAAATTCCAGATTAAATAAATGAAATATAAACGAACGAAACGTACAAAAAAACAATGAAGGAAAATGAAGACAAAACAGATAAGTTGACATCATTATTAATGTGGGTCATTAAAACGAAAACAAAAACAACAACAAAAAGTGACCCACAGTGTCATTTTATTAAAGGATGGGGATGCGCTGTTAGTTTCACCATTTGTTTACTGTGGATTGCCTTTGAAAAGGTGAATACTTCCCATTTAATGTTCAAAACAGGATCCTCAAGCATTCGTGTTAGAGTTTAACTTCATATGGGTCACAGGACACGAGGGCATTGAAGGTAGCAAACTCGTCGCGTTTCCAAACTTATGAATTAGATTGGCATTCCTCTACAAAGGAGCAAACGAATGGTCGTAACTCAAACTTCATTCATTTTCAAAGAAAAGATGGAATAATAAACCTATTTGCAGAGAAACCTAACAGATCTCACCCGATATGGATATGTGCAGAAGAAAATATGCGTCAAACCTCACTACACCTCATCATGGTAACCTTATAGTAGTTATAACGGGCTACTGGCCTCAGGATACACATGCCCGGTAACTTTAAATATCTCACAACAACCTCTCCAGAAGATGTAACGACGAATTAGGACATGAGACCACAAAACCATCACCTTTGCATTTGCCCGGCGCTTAGAAACCTAAGAACAAGAATTCTTATGAATCCAAAAGTTATTGAAAGAAAGTATCTAATCAAAGACGATTTGAATAGAATTCATAGCATCATAGAACTCTTAGAATGGCTAAGGCCGGTCAAGCCGGAGTTTTACTACGTAGTTGACGCTGAAACTAGATCTTATAGTACCTAAGTAACCTATGCTCCTTAAAAAGGCAGCCACTTAAACCTAAGCTAACGTTGTAAAATTGCCTTTATAGTGATTATAGAATAGCATGAGATAAGAATGAAGATTCTTATAGAATATCATGAGATAAGAATCAAGATTCTTATAGAATATCATGAGATAAGAATCAAGATTCTTATAGAATATCATGAGATAAGAATCAGGATTCTTATAGAATATCATGAGATAAGAATCAGGATTCTTATAGAATAGCATGAGATAGGAATCATGATTCTTATGGAATAGCACGAGATAGGTACCTTGATTCTTATGGAATAGCACGAGATAGGTACCTTGATTCTTATAGAATAGCATGAGATAAGAATCAGGATTCTTATAGAATAGCATGAGATAAGAATCAGGATTCTTATAGAATAGCATGAGATAGGAATCGTGATGCTTATAAAATAGCATGAGATAAGAATTGTGATTCTTATAGAATAGCATGAGATAAGAATCAAGATTCGTATAGAATAGCATGAGATAAGAATCAAGATTCGTATAGAATAGCATGAGATAAGAATCAAGATTCGTATAGAATAGCATGAGATAAGAATCAAGATTCTTATAGAATAGCATGAGATAAGAATCAGGATTCTTATAGAATAGCATGAGATAAGAATTGTGATTCTTATAGAATAGCATGAGATAAGAATTGTGATTCTTATAGAATAGCATGAGTTAAGAATCAGGATTCTTATAGAATAGCATGAGTTAAGAATCAGGATTCTTATAGAATAGCATGAGATAAGAATCAAGATTCTTATAGAATAGCTTGAGATAAGAATCAGGATTCTTATAGAATAGCATGAGATAAGAATCAGGATTCTTATAAAATAGCATGAGATAAGAATCAGGATTCTTATAGAATAGCATGAGATAAGAATCAAGATTCTTATAGAATAGCATGAGATAAGAATCAAGATTCTTATAGAATAGCATGTGATAAGAATCAAGATTCTTATAGAATAGCATGTGATAAGAATCAAGATTCTTATAGAATAGCATGTGATAAGAATCAAGATTCTTATAGAATAGCATGTGATAAGAATCAAGATTCTTATAGAATAGCATGAGATAAGAATCAAGATTCTTATAGAATAGCATGAGATAAGAATCAAGATTCTTATAGAATAGCATGAGATAAGAATCAAGATTCTTATAGAATAGCATGAGATAAGAATCAAGATTCTTATAGAATAGCATGAGATAAGAATCAGGATTCTTATAGAAAAGCATGAGATAAGAATCAGGATTCTTATAGAATAGCATGAGATAAGAATCAGGATTCTTATAGAATAGCATGAGATAAGAATCAGGATTCTTATAGAATAGCATGAGATAAGAATCAGGATTCTTATAGAATAGCATGTGATAAGAATCAAGATTCTTATAGAATAGCATGTGATAAGAATCAAGATTCTTATAGAATAGCATGAGATAAGAATCAAGATTCTTATAGAATAGCATGAGATAAGAATCAAGATTCTTATAGAATAGCATGAGATAAGAATCAGGATTCTTATAGAATAGCATGAGATAAGAATCAGGATTCTTATAGAATAGCATGAGATAAGAATCAGGATTCTTATAGAAAAGCATGAGATAAGAATCAGGATTCTTATAGAATAGCATGAGATAAGAATCAGGATTCTTATAGAATAGCATGAGATAAGAATCAAGATTCTTATAGAATAGCATGAGATAAGAATCAAGATTCTTATAGAATAGCATGAGATAAGAATCAAGATTCTTATAGAATAGCATGAGATAAGAATCAGGATTCTTATAGAAAAGCATGAGATAAGAATCAGGATTCTTATAGAATAGCATGAGATAAGAATCAGGATTCTTATAGAATAGCATGAGATAAGAATCAGGATTCTTATAGAATAGCATGAGATTAGAATCAAGATTCTTATAGAATAGCATGAGATTAGAATCAAGATTCTTATAGAATAGCATGAGATAAGAATCAAGATTCTTATAGAATAGCATGAGATAAGAATCAAGATTCTTATAGAATAGCATGAGATAAGAATCAGGATTCTTATAGAAAAGCATGAGATAAGAATCAGGATTCTTATAGAATAGCATGAGATTAGAATCAAGATTCTTATAGAATAGCATGAGATAAGAATCAAGATTCTTATAGAATAGCATGAGATAAGAATCAGGATTCTTATAGAATAGCATGAGATAAGAATCAGGATTCTTATAGAATAGCATGAGATAAGAATCAGGATTCTTATAGAAAAGCATGAGATAAGAATCAGGATTCTTATAGAATAGCATGAGATTAGAATCAAGATTCTTATAGAATAGCATGAGATAAGAATCAAGATTCTTATAGAATAGCATGAGATAAGAATCAGGATTCTTATAGAATAGCATGAGATAAGAATCAGGATTCTTATAGAAAAGCATGAGATAAGAATCAGGATTCTTATAGAATAGCATGAGATAAGAATCAAGATTCTTATAGAATAGCATGAGATAAGAATCAAGATTCTTATAGAATAGCATGAGATAAGAATCAGGATTCTTATAGAATAGCATGAGATAAGAATCAGGATTCTTATAGAATAGCATGAGATAAGAATCAGGATTCTTATAGAATAGCATGAGATAAGAATCAGGATTCTTATAGAATAGCATGAGATAAGAATCAGGATTCTTATAGAATAGCATGAGATAAGAATCAGGATTCTTATAGAATAGCATGAGATAAGAATCAGGATTCTTATAGAATAGCATGAGATAAGAATCAGGATTCTTATAGAATAGCATGAGATAAGAATCAGGATTCTTATAGAATAGCATGAGATAAGAATCAGGATTCTTATAGAATAGCATGAGATAAGAATCAGGATTCTTATAGAATAGCATGAGATAAGAATCAGGATTCTTATAGAATAGCATGAGATAAGAATCAGGATTCTTATAGAATAGCATGAGATAAGAATCAGGATTCTTATAGAATAGCATGAGATAAGAATCAGGATTCTTATAGAATAGCATGAGATAAGAATCAGGATTCTTATAGAATAGCATGAGATAAGAATCAGGATTCTTATAGAATAGCATGAGATAAGAATCAGGATTGTTGTAGAATAGCATGAGATAAGAATCAGGATTGTTGTAGAATAGCATGAGATAAGAATCAGGATTGTTGTAGAATAGCATGAGATATGAATCTTGATTCTTATAGAATAGCATGAGATAAGAATCAGGATTGTTATAGAATAGCATGAGATAAGAATCAGGATTGTTGTAGAATAGCATGAGATATGAATCTTGATTCTTATAGAATAGCATGAGATATGAATCTTGATTCTTATAGAATAGCATGAGATATGAATCTTGATTCTTATAGAATATCATGTGATATGAATCTTGATTCTTATAGAATAGCATGAGATATGAATCTTGATTCTTATAGAATATCATGTGATATGAATCTTGATTCTTATAGAATAGCATGAGATATGAATCTTGATTCTTATAGAATAGCATGAGATATGAATCTTGATTCTTATAGAATAGCATGAGATATGAATCTTGATTCTTATAGAATATCATGTGATATGAATCTGGATTCTTATAGAATAGCATGAGATAAGAATCTGGACTCTTATAGCATCAGAAGATTTTTTGCACCAACAAATATAATGTTGCTCAACTCGTGCTGAAATCTAGAGGACGAAAACCAAGATAGAAATAAGATTGATGTAGAATTCCAAATTTCCGAAACATGCAGGCTATTAAATGAATGTTCAAGATCAAGAATGGGTTTCTACTTTCATTTTGACTCCCAATAAAGCGCAAAGGGTCTCAATTATCCTCATATATAGGACTCTGTGGGGAGATATTTGGCTTACATCAATCCATTAGTAACTTGTTCTCCATGTTGTAGCAGGTGCAGCAAAAAAGCTGGCCTATTATTTGCTTAAACGAAGTGGCTGTCAAGCAATTTTGTCAGCTGCCTTTCGAAGTGTGTCGCCTACCCAAAGGAATTTTCGCTAACATACCTCCACAGCAGCAGGAAATTGTTTTGTTTCAAAGACTCCAAGAGATGCAAGAGGTCTACAAAAGGTTTTGTTTAAAAAAAAATATGACAGATTTTTGGAAGCTTCTCCAACAAGAATTCTACGTTGCGACTTCAAGGAGAAATTTGTGAGAAAAAAGGAAAAATAAAATTGTACGAACCAATTAAAGACGTTGAAACGTTACTTTTTAATGCATTGAGAGCTTAAAAAATATTTTCTTCAATCTTAAGAAGATAATTGAAGTCGCCGTTGTCTACTAGGTAGTGTGTTGGCTTATTAAACGTAAAGCCAGGGTTCGAGCCCCAGGCCAGACATCGAAACAAAATACAAAAAGTATTTCTTCGGCGACTTGCTCTCAGCAGATTTCTGCAAAAAGTCTAAGAGTAAAATAAAACTGACATGAGTTTCTTAAAAATCTGTCGTTCGGAGTCGACTTGAAACTGTAGGTCCCGCCATTCATGTATAAAAAAAAAATTAACACACATAACATAAGTGGTGTGAGAAGTATGTATGTATGTAATCTTAAGAATTGAAAATTTTATAAATAGCATCAGCTTTATGCATGCCCAAATTAATTCATGCACACTCCTCCATATACATAAACCGTAACGAAATAATTTAAAAATACCGAAAGTATTTATAGAGAAATAGGATTATTGATTAATTTTTAAGTGTTTTTATGGCGTAATCGATATTTAAAACATATTTTTATATCGTTTACATACAAACATCTGGCTCTTCCCCTTGCTCATTCATTAAGGCCCTTTGGTCTCTTAGTCGAAGAGGGCTAGACACAGCATAAGGACGAGGAGAATTGTTTGCTGGCTCTAGTAGAGCTCGCATGTCTATAAATTTTCATAATGAGAAAATAAATATGAAAATCCCTTAATTTAGTAATAGAAAGAGAGAGGGAGAGGGAGAGGAAGACAGAGAGAGAGCGTGAGGTTATGTAATGGAGCAAAGTGTATAGTCCTTGAAGATTAATTAATCGTCTGTCTCATGTAAAATATCTCTTTATGGTCATTATACATACTCATACTCATACGATAGATAGCTAGATAGGCACACATATACATACACACTCGAGCGGGCATATGGGCATACATACGTTCACAACCACAGATAATGATGGTTGGTTTTCAATGGATGTAAAGGATGCGGGAATGTTTGTATTTCGTTAGGCAATGATAATATGTAGATACGAGGGTAAGGGCAGCAATGGGGTTAAATTTTTAACTCATTAGGTAAGAGATATGGCTAGCAAACGCAACACTCATTAGCTTACTGAAATGGAAGTTTGGGAAATGGATTCAACAGCAACAACTGGTGGTTAAACGTAAATACACTGAGGCACACACATTGCACACACTCATATCGAAAATATTTAAACGATGCCGATGCCGCCGCCGCAGCCACCGCCGCTTATCTCACACAGATTTAGTAAAAATAATTAATGACCTCGTTTTTGCCACTGTGTGCCTTGGATGTTCTCTTTTTGCCCATTGGCTCTGTCTCTCTCCCATTCTCACTGTCTTCTTTGGTTTGAAAACATAGGCACATTAAGCCTTCACTACTGTGCCTGCACACACATTTAAATACTCGTTAGTAGTAGTAGTAGTAGTGAACCAACAAAGTAAGGGGACTTGGGCAAGCTGATGTGTAACTAAAATGTTCATTAAAGCTTTACATTGGCACCACTGCACTCACAGAGAAAGAGACAGAGAGAGAGAGTGTGAGTGCAAGTTACTGTAACTGTGAGAGCCATTTTATGGATTTAAAAAACCATTAAAAATCGTTTATTTCGATTTCATTTAATCTCATCCAGCTTCTATAGTCAATGCAGAAGAGACTAGCCAGCCCTCTGACCCTTGGTTTCAAGCTTCTGGCTTCTGTCTCTGTGGCTGTATTGTTTGTGATCATTAAATCAATTGAAATGGAAAACGTTTATAAATTACTTTTAATCCTTGAAATTCCTAGAGAATGCATTTTGTATTGGCCAAAAAAAAAATACATTTTTATTGCATTATATTGGCCGCCCTGTATTCGACAACAGAGGAAATGAGGCAGTGGGGCCCAGCAATAGTAAGTAAACTAATGCAGCTCCATTTGGAACTGGCAGCATGCAAATTTTTGCCTGTTTTTTGTTGGCTTTTTGAGTTAAATTTGCTTACGGAATTTTGCATAGCACATTAGGCAGCTAAGTATTGGCACAGTGGGACAAAAGGGGGTAATTTTGTAAAAGAAAGAACATTTTTTCTGTTTTTATATTCAAATTTTCAACAGTTTCTAGCGAGACAAAGTTTCTTTTAGCAAAATTATTTGGTATAAGCAGTTAAGTGTTAAGAATTTAGGATATCGCGCTATAAGTCGACCTATAAGACTGAGAACAATAAGCACCTAAAACAAAAAGGCGAAATGGTATTGAAGAAAATGGTGTAGGTGTATGTCTGATAATTTCCATCAGATAAACCAATAGTTGCAACCATACTTACATACTTAATTGGTCATGATAACTCTTTAGCCAAGGTTACAACCTAGCTCGCCACACCACCCATGTTGAGTGTGTTAATTATATTCATGAGTGCCGGGACCTACAGTTTACCGCGCGACCGATTTTTGAGAAACTTTTCATTGCAATTGTATGTACCCTCACAGTTTTTGTCGGAAGGTTCCTGAGAGGAAGCTGCCGAAAGAAATTTTGTTTTTATATTTCCTTTGGTTGATGTCTAAGCTGGGGTTCAAACCAGAATTTTGCGTATAATAAGCTAACACACTAACTATAAAACCACGGGGACTTCGACTTAGAAATGATTAGGTAAAGGGAATTGAGTGATTTGATGAGATATGAGTGGATAAAGAGTTAATGTCTGGTTTGAAGCTCCACTATCCCGACCATAGATAGTCCAAGCCTCAAAATAATTGTTTGCTCTCTGTTCCTATCTTAGAGATGATTAGGCTCTAGTAATTATGAAAGCATAGAAGAGAGCTGATATCCCTATGAGTTGATAAAGAGTTAGTATCTGGTTTGAAGCTCCACTATACCAAGCATAGTTCAAACCTCAAAAGAATTGTTTGCTCTATGTTCGTGTTCAAGGCGAATAATTCTGTAGATGAACTGTTCGATGCACTATAAGCTTGTGAAAATCGAACATATACCTATGAATTGATAAAGAGTTAGTGTCTGGTTTGAAGCTCTACTATCTCCACCCTGGTCTAAACTTTAAAACAATTGTTTGCGTCTTGTTTGCATGACTACAGCGATTAATTTTTGTTTGTGAAGTGTTCGACGCACTGTAAGCTTGTGAAAATCGAACATATCCCTATGAATTGATAAAGAGTTAGTGTCTGGTTTGAAACTCCACTATCTCCACCCTGGTCTAAAACGCAAAACAATAGTTTGCATCTTGTTTGCATGATTACAGCAAATAATTTTTTTGGTGAAGTGCTCGACGCAATAGAAGCTTATGAAAATCGAATATTTAGCCATGAAAACCTAATGAATACCTTTTTACTACACCTAATATTAATTTTTTCACAGTAATATTCAAACATTTATTAAGTTTATGACGTTATTCACAATCACCATAAAAACCTATGCGATTGTATATGTATGGGCATGTGTATGTCTACATAATCATTTGAATGTTTTAGAAAATTTATTTCAAATCATTTTGCGTATGTATGTACTTATATGTGTATGTGTGTGTGTAACAGTGTAACCGTCTGTCTGGTATATTTAAATAAAATATACGATGACCACAGAGCACAGCAACAATTAAAACTAATCACAGTCAGGGATTTAAGTGTGATTTTTGAAAATTTTTCATTCCCTTTCTCGTTTCGGTCGGGGCTCTGGCTATGGTAGCCAACATTTGAGGTTATGTGAGGCATGAAAGGCTCTAAACAAACTGTTGGTTTTTCTGTTTTTTTGGTGGGAATTTAGTTTATGAAGCATAAAACTAAACCATGTTTTTCATACGCTCTGTGATTCTAACAACGCACATTAAACGCACCAACATTATGCAAATATTATGTTATTTTTGTTGGTTTTTCTAATTAAATTTGCCAAACGTAAATAACAAACAATTTTACAATTGCTCTCCTTCCCCTGCTGTCCCCCCTTCCCTCTTCCTTTTTTGATTTCTCTAAATAGTTATTATAACTGGTGGCTTCCGATTTTTTTTTTATACTATTATGTGGCATATTTAAAGGGTATTTCTATCCCCTCTCTCTCTCTCTTTTTCTTACTGCACACAATACTTATATCGTATATCGATAAATAAAAATAATCGTTATTCATACATGTATACACACACACACATATACCCGCAAATGATTAATGATGTGTGAGGATTTCATTCAAACATTTCCAGTTGGTTTGTTCTTTTCCTCTCTCTCTCTCTCTCTCTCTCTCTCGTTACAAGGAAATATCTTTAATGCCGCCATAGAAAAAAAAGGATAATAAACGTGTGAAGAATTGTTGTTATTGCCGTTGTTGCTGTTGTTGTTGTATTTATTTATACCTTATCTGGTGTATTTATTTACTCTCTACCATCGGTAGTAATACAATGAAGATTGCAAGAATGATAATGATGTTGTAGTCGTTGTTGGCATCAGTGAAGCATAAAACCCCAAGACGTTAAACGATGCCACAAACGATGCCACACACACAGAAAACGTTTAAGAACCAGTTGGCAGAACTTTAAAAGAATGAATTCTTCTTGTCGTAATAAAACCATGTTATCAACGATATCTGACTTAACTTACAAGATTGTTTAGTACAACACTTTAGTAAGGATTACAACCTAAAGCTTCTCACACCGCCCAAGGTGTATTTGTTAATTTAATCCATGAGTGGTGTTTCATGTCGGCTCTGAGCAATAGAAGGTTAGGTTAGGTTAGGTTAGAGGACGTGTACTTGTCAATTAAGACAAGTACAAGTACCCGGAGGTCGAATTGACCCATTGTACAACGTCCTAGTTTCTCACACCACTTTTGTTGTGTGTGTGTTAGTTTTATACATGAGTGGTGGGACCTACAGTTTAAAGTCGACTTCGAACGACAGATTTTTATTTATTGAGAAACTTTTCATGGCAATTTTTATTTACTCTCAGAGTTTTTGCGAGAAATCTACTGAGAGGAAGTCGCCGAAAAAAATACTTTTTGTATTTTGTCTTTGATGCCTGGCCTGGGGCTCGAACCCAGGCTTTTGCGTCTAACACACTACCTACTAGACTACGGCGACTTCATGAGCAATAGAATTTTGAGAAGCTTTTCATGGCAATTTTATTTTACTCTCAGTTTTTTTTTTT
Organism: Sarcophaga variegata; assembly: GCA_932273835.1. Lineage (NCBI taxonomy): Eukaryota > Metazoa > Arthropoda > Insecta > Diptera > Sarcophagidae > Sarcophaga > Sarcophaga variegata. The sequence goes on from OW026358.1 coordinate 146,493,914, forward strand.
TGCCAGTAGACTGCTGAGAGAAAGTTGTAGAAGAAATCTTTTTCGTATTTCGTTGTGCGAGGTATCTAAGCTGAGGTTTGAATCGCGAACTCGCGTTTAAAACTGAAGCATTTTCAAAAAAAAAGTTATATGGCGGACCCTTTACAATACACTACCAGCCAGACTACGTCGATATCTATTTGCTTACTTACTTAATTGGCCATTAACAGCCCGATTAACAGATTTCGGCCTGCCTTAACACATACTTCCAGGCGACTCTGGCCGCAGCATCCTCCTCCATTCGAATGACATGACCGAGCCAGTGCAGCCGCTGGATGTTAATACGCTGCTCAACTTCCAGCACATTATTCGATCGAATGCGGAAATCATCACCAACTCGCACTGAACCGAAGACCTTACGTAGGACGGACTTTTCTCTTGAATACTCATATACTCTCAAGGCTGCTGCATCAGTGCTTAATAGTGTTCATGCCTATGCGGAATAAAGAAGAACGGGGAGGATAAGCATCTTGTAGACTATTAGGATACGATACGGATATCACTTCAGCCAATAGTGAGATGAATAATGAGTTGCTCGAGTTATAACTGCAGCCTAGCCGAAACAGCAATAAACTGACGTTGGTGTTGGCTTTAGTGCGATAGTTAGGAGGCAGTAGTAACATACATACATACATAATTGGTCATTACAATCCTTTAGTCAGAATTGTGGACCTAATTTCTCAAACCACTTATGTTGTGTGTGTTAATTTTATACATGAGTAGCGGGGGACCTACAGTTTAAAGTCGTCTCTGAATGACAGATTTTTTTGAGAAACTTTTCATTGCAATTTTATTTTACTCACAGAGTTTTTGCTAGAGTTCTTCTGGAGGAATTTACCGAAATAAATATATTTTTCAGCGCATAGGTTGCCTCAGTTAAACTGGATATTATGCCGTCGTTTTTTAGTAGCATGAAGGTACGCGTACAATATTGCTATCATGTGCTGGGCTGATATGATTAGGAAAAGAAAGAAGTAGTAACTGCTATTGAAATCAAAGTCTACCTACTGATACATATTTCTTTTGAAAAATTCTTGATAAATTTTTTTTTTTTTTAGAACACACTCTCTTACATTACTGCCTCGGGAAGTATATCTCATATATTAACGTTAAATAAACATGCAAAAGTGTTTCATACATGTGTATGTACATATGCACGTATTTAAGCATGTGGTTGAGTGTGAGTGTTGTATCCTGGATTTCCTTTTAGCCAGTGATAACCGTGTCAGAGCCAAACATAAAAAAAAAATTCTTTTCTTTACACAATCTTACCAAAAAAAAAAAAAAATTTAATTCGAATACGAATACGAATGAAACTGCTTGTCTTCCTTAACGATAATGTCCTGGCGCGGGCTGCCATAAATAATATTCAACAAACCGTATAAAAATTAATACACATGTAAAATACTCACATGCATACATACACAAACACACATACATACATACATACGTGGTGTCCTTATAAGTGTAAATGTAAATAATAATAGAATCATCATCATCATCATCACATAAATTTTATCGCTTTTATGTCCCAAAAAAAAAAACAAGAAAAAAATGAAGAAAAGAAGGAAGAAAAATGTGCTCAAATGTGTGAATATTTTACTCACATATGGATACCCTTGCTCCCTCCTGTTTATTTGAATTGTATGAACTATGTGTGTATGGGTGTGTGTGTTTATTTTGAGGCAGTTAAGATGACAGTTAATGTCATATTAAGAGAGCATAAACGCAAGCATGCCAGATAGCTACTGTGAGTACATATTTTACAGGTAAACAAGATAAACTGACTTTAATTAAACCCAATGCAACAACACCAAAATCATTCAACGGAAAATGTAAGAAAAATACAACTGAAAATCTCTCTCATGATACTTAAAAAGCGTGTGGATTTAATTTCAATGCAAATTTGGGAAATTATAAGATTACATGGAGCCTACCATCATCAAATGTGGGCTCTTCTAGTTCTCCTCCAAGCCTACCAGTTTACGAGAAAATAGGCTTTTTTTTGTTTTACTGTAAGGTCCTAGGATGACCATGTTTGATAGAAGTTAGTAAAGGGTGCTGAAGAAAGGCATTAAAAGGAGAACAAGAACTTTTAATAAAATTTTCAACACTTTTCCTAGGATTCATGAACTTTAATGGACTGTAACCGATAATAGGATACAAAAGAGTTCTTTTATAGACTCGGAAACTTCGTGTAATTAGCTGTAATAGAAGCAGCTAAGTGAATAACTCAAGAAAAGGAGAGTATAATTTTTTAAACCATCACAAACCATCTCTTTCATCTTACTCTTCTGTTTCGCCTTCTTTTCAGTTTCAAAATTTAATTTTTTTTAGGTTCTGGAATGGTAGGGTTGCCAACGTCTTCTTCAGAAACGTAGTCCCTTATAATTTTTACTTTCTATATCGCTTTGTTTTCAGTTTCATAAATCAAGTTTTTCTAGGTTCTGGAATGATAGGGTTGCCAATGCCTTCTTTTGAAACATTAGGGTCGCTTACGTAGATCCTTATAGTTTTCTCGATAGCAGACTAGATTTTAGGATTCCAGTGAATCCCTTGAAGTATGCACCGATGGCTCCAAAAGAGTTTTAATATTAGCCTTTCGTATAGGTTGCCTGACCACTGCAATGTTTTCCAGATGGAGATCATGTGGTTGATGAGATTTCCCCTGAAAATCTTTTAATTTACACGCACAGCTAGAGTGCGACCGCGAATGTTTCCTTCTCGTCCATAAATTCTGGGGATTTCTCAAGGAAATGTTTGGTCATTCAAAGGTTACTCTTGTATGGCTTCAAGGCATAAGGATGTCATAAAAAATCATATCATCATAAATATCATCAGAAGCTCAAAAAGCTCCGATTTCGATTACAGCGCATAGATTGTCTCAGTTAAACAGAGTGCTTTGTGGTCGTTTCATAGAGAAACTCATTGTCATTGGCACGTATAAGGGTGCGTAGAATATTGCTATGGGCTGGTTATGGTTAAGAAGAGGACTGATTGACTTCTTTTCGTAAGTCGGATGCCCATCCTTTGCACTATCGCAGACCATCTCAACTACGAGGCATGTCGATAGACTGTATGCGATGTAGATTTGAGGAGGAGTCTTTTGTCTCTATCGCGATGGAAGATGTTATTTACTTAGAATTTTCTATTACCTTTGACTGAACTCTCAAAAAAAAAAAGGATTCATGGCAATGGCAAGATTTAGTTTGTAGTGGGGATGTTTGATCCCTTGGTTGGCTATAAACTTGTTGTGTCACAATGGGCGCAAGGAGACCATTCCCTTCAAAGAAGGTCTGCTACGCTGGGTTGCAGAAGACCCAACTCCAAAATCTGCGAATCTGTCATAACCTGTTGCTTAGCGACGTATTTTTAACTCTTATAAAGGGTCCGCCAAATAACTTTTTTTTTTTGAAAATGCTTTAAACAAAAAACTACTGAATATTTTCTCAAATTTCTTTTTTTATTTGAAAGTACAATCCTTCCGTTTAATAATGGAAAATAATTTCATTCAAATGCCTGCCTCGGCTGGCCATGCAGTAGCTGTGTGCAGCTGTATTTCACCAATGGCTTCACGAATATTGTCCTTTAAAGCGTCAATTGTCTCTGGCTTGACGGCGTAACACTTATCTTTGACGGCACCCCACAAATAATAGTCCAACGGTGTCAAATCGCAGCTCCAAGGTGGCCAAACGACATCAGCTCTGCGGCTGATAATGCGATCTTCAAAAACAGGGCGCAAAACATCGAGTGTAGCTTCGGCTGTGTGGCACGTAGCGCCGTCCTGTTGAAACCAAATGTTGCCAATATCCTCCTCTTCAATTTTTGTGAAAAAAAATTCGTTCAACATGGCCCAATAACGATCGCCATTGACTGTAACGGCCACTCCTTGCTCATTTTCGAAGAAAAATTGCCCAATTATGCCTCTGGACCAAAATTCGCACCAAACAGTGACTCGTTTTGGGTGCGTCGGCTTTTCAATGTATACGTGCGGGTTTTCTGTGCCCCAAATGCGACAAATTTGCTTGTTTACATACCCGCCAAGCTCATTTTGATAGCTTAATCTGAAAAGATGATTTTTTTTTTGCCAAAATCGGCATCTTCTGGTGTAGGCTACTGCATGGCCAGCCAAGGCAGCCATTTGAATGAAATTATTTTCCATTATTAACCGGAAGAATTGTACTTTCAAGTAAAAAAAAAGAAATTCGAGAAAATATTCAGCAGTTTTTTTTTAAAGCATTTTCAAAAAAAAGTTATTTGGAGGACCCTTTATGAAATGTAATTGGTCTTGCGGATTTCTAATTCTTTGACAAAGGTTCAATGACGGTTAAAATTAATTCCTTTTGTTATCAGAAATGCTTGGTTAGTTCCATGTAAGCCCAATAGGAAATAAAGGGTGTTTTTTTATAGAGGTATAGAACTTTAAGTTGCAATAAAACAACGATGGATTATTCGATTGGCATGAATTTTATTTCATCCGAAAGATAATCTTGTGGCATTACATTTTAAATATGATTTCTGGCATATGACCGCCACGGCTGGCGCGGATGTAGTCCAATCTGGACGTCCAATTTTCGATGAATTTTTCCAACATTTGTGGCCGTATATCGGCAATAATACGGCGAATGTTGTCTTCCAAATGGTCAAGCGTTTGTGGCTTTACCGCATAGACCAATGACTTTACATAGCCCCACAGAAAGTAGTCAAGCGGTGCTAAATCACAAGATCTTGGAGGCCAATTCACAGGTCCAAAACGTGAAATTAGGCGGTCACCAAACGTGTCTTTCAATAAATCTATTGTGGCGCGAGCTGTGTGACATGTTGCGCCGTCTTGTTGAAACCACATCTCCTGGACATCATGATTATTCAATTCAGGAATGAAAAAGTTAGTAATCATGGCTCTACACCGATCACCATTGACTGTAACGTTCTGGCCACCATCGTTCTTGAAAAAGTACGGACCAATGATTCCACCAGCCCATAAAGCGCACCAAACAGTCAGTTTTTCTGGATGTAACGGTGTTTCCACATACACTAGAGGATTACCTTCACTCCAAATGCGGCAGTTTTGTTTGTTGATGTAGCCATTCAACCAGAAGTGCGCTTCATCGCTAAACAAAATTCGCTTATGAAAATCGGGAACAACGGTAATCTCGTTTTGGGCCCATTCGACGAATCTACGCCTTACTTGATGATCGTTTGGCTTCAAATCTTGCACGAGTTGAATTTTGTAAGCACGCAAACCAAGATCCTTCCGCAAAATCTTCCATAAAGTGGATGGACACTGGAGATCCAATTCCTGTGCTCGATGGCGGATGGACTCGTTCGGGTCTTCCTCAATGCTACGCTCTACAGCATCAATAGCTTCTTCTGTACGCACCGTACAGCGTCTCTGGGGATGCGAGTTATCAATAAGAGTAAACGTGGTGCGAAAACGTTCCATGGTTAATCGAATTAACTGCTCTGATGGACGATTTTGTCGACGATAAAACCATTAACGCACAGAACCATTATTTTCGAAATAAAATTGCACTATTTGCAAGCGTTGTTCAGGCGTGAGTCTATTCATGATGAATTGCCAAACCAAGCTGAGAATAAATCACTTGACAGCTGTTAAATCGGTCGCCATCTTGAAAAGTAATGCCAACTTAAAGTTCTACACCACTATAAAAAACACCCTTTACATACATACATATGTATGTACATAATTGGTCATTTCAACCCTTCAGATAGGATTACGACCTAGCTTCTCACACTACTTATGTTGTGTGTGTTAATTTTATACATGAATGGCGGGACCTACAGTCTAAAGTCGATTCCCAATAGGAAAGAGTTCATCTATATTCATGACTGTCTTCAGTAGGTGAGGATACTAAAAATTTATTAAAGTAAATAAGACAATCCTGCCGTGAATTCGTCTACGAAGAGCCAACGCTACGAAGCTACAAAAATAACTTTCGTACGAAACAAATCCAACAGGGCATTCATTACCAATTTGAGCAACAAAATAAGCATTTAAAGGAGAGTGTAAACCTTCATATCCTTTTTAAACGTGCATGTAAATTGCCGTCTCATAAAAAAAAATAAAACTTGAAGGCGTTTTTTTTTTGGTGCACTGTGGAGGAACGCAACAAGAAGTCAAGCCGCTAATAATACAACAAAAGGCAAACCCAGCCCAGCCAGCCATCCACGAAAGGATTACAAAACAAAAAAGAAAAAAAGAAGCAAAAGAAGCAAAGGAAAGAAGAGTTAAAAGTCAAAAGCCTGCAGGGATTTATTTTAAAATGTATAAACGTGTACAAACGAAACATTGAATATCAAATAAGGATACGAATGAACAACAACAGCACGAACAGAGAGAGAGAGAGAACAGAATGCCAAGCAAGGAAAGGATTTAAAGCAACAAGAAGAAAGTGGAAATAAAGGAAAAGGAAAGGAGTTGGTTATTTGGCTGGTTGGTTCAAAGATACAATATTTTGACTTTTAATACGGGGGAAAGAAAAGAAAAAAAAATGAAAATCGAAAAACGTTTCATAACACACTTACAAGGTGATGAGTTTTCCATTTTTTTTTTTTTTGACTGAGCCAGGGGTGGGAATTTTTTATTTAATTTTTTTTTTGTTTAAATTATTGCGTGAAATATTCTGCATTTCGTAATGCGAATATTATTGGATTCTTGCGACTTAAGTTTCAGCACATTACAAAAAAAAAAAAATGGAAAGTGGGGAATATACTCCTTCCTTCATACGAATGGTTAATAGTGGGTATGTACAGTGAGCGTCAAAAGAAACTGTACTTTAAAAAAATATACATTTTAATAAATTACGCTTATTTTTAATTTAAAATTGTTTCATTGCTGGTGTTTAAAATTTAAAAAAAAAAAAAAAAAAAAAAAAAAAAAAAAAAATTCGAAATATTGTCAAATTTTTTTCGGATACTCTCCTAAGGGGCAAGAGTCGAGTTTGGTGATTGTTAGAATTTTATCCTCAGTGTACAGTTCCTTTTGATGCTCACTGTATGAACCCTTTACTTTATTTTTTCACGTTTTTTTTTTGTTGGTACTTTTTGTTTTAAAAATTTCTTTTTTTTTTGTGGATTTTTTTTTAAATTCCTGGCACGTTTGTCTAACGCGTACATGAGCCCGTTACTTGTAGTTCAGCTACCCTATAACCCTGTCTGTTCACTAAACGTTGGACTAAGAGGCATAAGGTTCATTAAACTATTAAATCACACTGACTGAGAACTAGATATACGATCCGCTATTAAAGACTTGAGTTGAGGAGCCTATGTCGCGATGGAACTTTAAATTTACATCTTATAGGGGAGCGTAATGGTAAAGCGATGAAATTAAGACATTTTCCAGGACAGAAACGATTAAAAATTAAAATTTTTATTTATTGATGCCTCTTCCACATACATACAGTGGTGGCCTTATAATTAGAAACGACTTAGCAACATGTACTATGTTTGTTAATTTGTTTTACAGTTTTCTTTGTGTACCCGGGATCAAAGGCTTTGTTTGGAGGACGTCTTACATACGTTTTTCCATCAGATTGGGACAAATTAAACTTAGATTCGTCACTCCAGAGAACTCTGTTCCAGAAATATCGTTTCTAATTATAAGGCCACCACTGTACGTACATAATTGGCCATTAGAACCCTTCAGTCAGGATTATGGACCTAGTTTCACACATCACTTATGTTGTGTGTGTTAATTTTTTACATGAGTGGCGGGCTCTACAGTTTAAAGTCGATTCCAAGCGATATATTTTTTTGAGAAACTTTTCATGGCAATTTTATTTTATTCGCAGAGTTTTTGCCAAAAATCCGCTGAAATGAAGTCAATGAAGAACAAATTTTTTTTTTTTCGATTTGATGTCTGACCAGGGGTTTGAACCGAGGCTTCACGTCTAAAAAGCCAACACACTACCTTCTACTAGACTACGACGACTTCGACCTCAGTTAGGTTATGCTGACACGAAGTTTATCGGGGGCTTCGAAATCTGACAAATCAAGTGGCTACCGCCCCTTTTTTAATGAGAAACAGAGTGAGTAATAAGAATGACTGGAACTGTGTATATAGGCTATACTTTTAAGAGAGGGATGACTCTGGGAGTGGGTGAAGGATAGAAATTGGGTCAGAAGCAGAGGCATTCGATCTCAGAGTAAAATTTTCAAAATCCATGTAGATTTTCAAGGGAGACTACGCCAAGCATGTGAACAGGTGCGAAAAGAGAGCTCTGCTGATAGGACCGCCTGGAACTTTTCTGCGTAGTAGGAAAATAAGTTTAGAAGAGCTTGCTCAGAGAAACGAAAGGTAGAGAGAGGCAGACACACTTCTTTAGTTTTGTTTGAATCTCGGAGTTTTTGCCAGAAATCTGCTGAAATGAAGTCAACGAAGAAAAAAAATTTTATTTTTAATTTTCGATTTGATGTCTACCACGGGATTTGAACCGTGGCCTTACGTCTGCCTAATAAGCTAACACACTGCCTACTACACTACGGCGACAGATGTCCCTTCTAGTTCAGGTAATGCTCTTCGGCAAGTGTGAAGTACTTCCGTATAATGGAGCTAACGACGGCAGTCTCATCAAGCGAATAACAGTGTGCGTAATAGGGTGGTTTTATCTCATAGGGTAAAAAAAATATGTCCGAATTTTTTGGTGGCACCCCTCTAAAATGTTTCTTTCTGTCAGATTTTAGGATTGCCAAAGTTTGAGCACAATTGGAAGATGTTAACCCGTGCCACTGGGGCCTAAAAGTTTTGAAAATCTCGATTTTTTGGCTGTTTTACGACTTCGGCGATCCATATCTCTGGAACGGCTAAAGCTATTTGCCCGTGTCATACATCAAATTAAAGGCCATACTGTTTATAATATTTTGTATTCTACACAATAAATATGCAACTAGTACTGAAACGGAAAAATTGAGCCAATGTCCCTAAAAACGTGACTAAAACCTCAGAGCGTTATTTGTATTATTATTGGTTATTATGGACAAATACTTGTACCTTGGAATCTCATTTAATTTAAATATGTTTGCTATGGCATACCGTTAATTTTAGACCCACATACTGTAGCACTGGCGACCCCAAGCAGGTAAAACCAAACTAGTAGCTACTAACACGTACACTTTGACATTTAGTGTCATTCTGTGTCATTTCATCTAGTGAACATTTTTATTTCTCGTAAAAGTGATGAAATTCCTAGAAAAAGGTCTCCCTGCCCTAATTACAAGTGAGACTTATCTGTTGTTCAAAAGATTAAACATTAACACCGAATTTCTGGAAAAAGATCCTGCAACTTGGCCGCAGAACATCAACTACCAGGAGGGGCAAAGGATGGTAAACAAATTGAAAGTTGTGAACGACATGGCAGAGCGAGGAGTTAAGCTCATCACAGATTACAACAAACTACTTACAAAGGACGAGCAAAAAAAGTAATAAGTTCTCCAAGTGGTCAGCAGATGCCGTCAGCTGTATCCAGATAGCTCCAAGACCACATTATGTCGGTCCCTTGAATAAATTTGAATAAGAATAAAATGAAAAAGACAATTATTATACTTCGCTCTTTGGGGTACTTAGTCAAGTTCTTATGGACATTGGGTTCATTATCTCGAATTGAGTACTATTTACGTATTTTTTTATTCCATATAAAATGTTATAAGCAGTATCGACTTCAATTTGATGTATGACACGGGCAAATATATTAAACCGTTCTCGAGATATGGGTCGGCAAAGTCGGCAAACTTCCAAAAAATCGAGATTTTCACAACTTTGAGGCCCGAGTGGCCCGACATCGATTTTTTAAAACCACGCTAGTGCGTAATCGCCCTTTTGAAGAGTTAAAATGTCAAAGGCTTTAGCTTCCACTAGAAAGATCTTTAGAATGAAAGTACTAGGTAGGTAGGTAGGTAGGTTGAAATGATAGCTTTGATACTGAAAGCTCACTTGAGCACGCATAGTGGCTCGTTGTGACCCCTCAGGTAAACGCATTCCCTGCATTGATCGAGTTCCACCAAGCTAGGGAAGAAGTTGGTTAGCGCAAGGGCCGCACAATGAAGGTGTTGTTAAAAAAGAAATTTTTCTCTTGTGACATCCCTTATTAACACATTATACCCGGCGTGGACCACTAGTGGTCCCCTCTAAAATCTTTTTTAATTGCCTGATCAATCCATTGCCTCTCAATGTGTGAAGGCTTTGTGGATTCGTTAGTCTTTCTTAATGATTATGACATGAATTTAGCCTTCGGCTTTCGGTCTTTATTGTTTATAAAATTAAAACCAAAAATTCATTCTGTAGAGCTTTTCATATTCGTCTAGAGCTCTGAGACTTTGCATTACCCTTTGAATTTAAAAAATTGCTGGGCAAGTGTGAAAATTCGCCCTTTTTTTGGAAGGAGGGAAAGAAATCTTTCTTTCTTTTCATGTGAATTGCGGTTTTGTTGTTGTATTCAATTTAAATCGATGGATTTGTTATTGTTGATTGCATCATTAGATATGAAATCGGGCAGAAGTTACATGAGGATTTTTAAAATTTCAAAAGAAAACCGAAAAAAAAACCAAGAAAACGTATCCCAACCAAGTGTGGCAAGTTTAAACGTGCGTATGGCAAGAGCGAGCGAATGAATACAATTGTAATGATTTTATTCGATACGCTAAGACAGACCAATGTGGTCTTAGACAAAGAAAAGCAATTTTAAGCGAAACTTTATTCTTTTTAACAGGATTTTAAATTTTTTATTGCCCATCTTACACTCGTTTTAGCGTTTTTATTATGGCTGTTATACGTGTTTTACACAACAATTTTGAACAATTTAAGGGTGGAGGTAAAGAAATGTAGAGAAATGTAAAGAAAGAGTGCCACTTACCTTGACTTGGCAAAAGGGTTCCCTTCATGCCTTTTTGCTGTATGGCAGGCTAATAATATTCTCCATGTGTTCTCTGCGCCAGTAAATTAACAAGCATTTCGCGTTTTATTTTCTGCCTGGTTTACTGGTGATAGGCCCCGGCCCCCTTCCTTATTCATTTCTGCATGAGCTGCTATGTTGTGTGTTGGCTCTGTTGCTGCAACGAAAGCAAGTCAAAAGAAAAAAATTAAATTTTTAAATTTTTATTGTTTGTTTGTTTTTGTTGTTGTTGTGTTTTATTAATTAAATTAAAAACATCTTTCTGTGTACACACACACACATTAATTTTTTAATTATATTTAAACAATTATTGGTTCCCGGGGTTTGTTTGCTATTTTGGGTTCATTATGAGTGAGTGAGTGTGTTTGTCAGCGTGTGTGCCACCAATATAAAGTCAATTTTGCAAAATTAAATATAAATTATGCAACACACACACACATACACACACACCAGCATACACTTTAATAATCAAACAACCAACCAACTCAGTTAAATAAATATTGACACTCATATTCATTCATTCATTCATGCTCTGTTCATTCGTATAAGCAACCAGAATTCTGAACACAATACAATTGCATGAATAACGGACCGGCCGTGTGTGATTTAATGAAAATTAAATTTCAAACAATTTTTTTTTATTTGTTTGTCTTCTTCTTTTTTGTTGTTATTGTTGTTTTTGGTGCGAAATATTCGAAATAAACTCACGAAACATTCAGTCACTTATTCGCATTAATTTATACAAATAGACACAATGTGGCAAGCAATTTGTGGCACATATGTACATACACATACACCCATGGTGCCATAACAGTGATAAGCAAAAATATTTAATAATTTTATGCATATTGATGTGGTTACCATACTACCTACCACTGCACTGTAACTACCACCGTAACCACTATTTTAATCTCCTTCGCAGGGATTCAGGTACAACTCAGCAAACATTTTGTTTGCTAAACAGCATTTAATCCTGACTTCAATTTAAAAGGGTGTCAAGCACTTGCTGTCCAAGTTGTGCAATATTTTTAGCGAACTGTAACCAAAACAAGTCTCCAGAAATGAAACGTACAGGGTTCCTAAACAATTCCTAGTCATTAAAAATTTAGTTTTTTTTTCATATATATTTTATTGAATCTTTCCTTTCGGAATTTACAATAAGTATTCAAATCTTAACCTAAAATAATACAATAATAAAAGTTGTTATTGCCACTGCAAAGTACAACTAAAAGTGCTCATCAAAAGTTAATTTATCTGATCAGATCATTTGTTTGAACCCTTTTGAGACGTCTGTGACCATTGAATACAAGTAAGTCTGTTACAAGACGGTTTTGATGTTCTGTAATCCTAGAGATGTAATTGACACTTGCTATTTATATCTCCTCTCGAACTAAGGGCACCTTCAGATCTTTGTGGATGTTACTGTTTCTCATATACCAAGGAGCACCTGTTATTATTCTAAGAAGTCTAGATTGCCGCCTTTGAAGCTTCTCTACATTGGATGGTGAGGCTGTTCCCCACAGTTGGATACCATAAAGCCAAATAGGTTTCAATACTGACTTATACAAAAGCAGTTTTAGTTCTAAATCAAGGGTTGACTTAGGTCCAATAAGCCAGTAAAGTTGTGCTGTTCTGAGTTTGATCTGGGTAATTTTGGCAGCTATATGGTGAGCCCAGGTAAGGCGAGATGGATGCCCAGATATTTTACACTACTATGTTCTGGTACTGTCACACCATTAATCTTGATGGGCGGACAATTTCCCCTTCTCAGTGTAAATGTGATGTGCATGCATTTAGAAACATTGACTTTTATCTTGCATTTCAGCATCCAATTTTCCAAATCACTAACATGAGATTGAAGTCTTTGTGACGCAACTGTAGAATCTCTATGAATACTTAAAAACGCCGTATCATCCGCAAAAGTAGACGCGTCAGTCACTAAACTTGTAGGCATATCTGCAGTGAACAATAAGTAAAGGAACGGCCCTAGAATACTTCCTTGTGGTACGCCAGCAGATATCTTTCTGCGGGAAGAGGTGACATCTTTTGATTTTATTTGGAAATATCTATCCCATAAGTAACTTTTTAGCAATTTATGCACATTCTTTGGTAAAAACTGTGTGATCTTAAAAAGAAGTCTTTCGTGCCAGACCTTATCGAAGACTTGAGATATATCAATAAATAGCGCAGAGCAATACTGCTTGTTCTCAAAAGCACGTCTAATTAAATTGGTAATTCTGTGCACTTGCTGAATCGTGCTATGTTTTCGCCTAAAACCAAACTGATGGTCGGGAACTATGGCGTTGGCATCAATATGCGGTATTAAACTATAAAGCAGCATTTTTTCGAACATCTTAGAAAATATTGGGAGTAAACTTATTGGACGATATGATGATATTTGCGTGATATCCTTGCCTGGTTTAGGTATCATCACTAAATCAGATAATTTCCAAGATGCAGGAAAGTAGCCTATTCGCAACATAGAGTTAAAGATGAACAATATAAAACGCACATCATTGTCGCAGTTATTTTGTCACAACCAGGTGATTTGTTCGGCTTTAGGCTCTGGATGACGGCAATCACTGCAGACAGCCGGAACTTGATCGGCCTACTAACCACATCGTCGATTGTAACTGGAGCAATACTAGAAACAGAATTGTTTGGTGTAAAAACATTCTCTAAGTAGTTGGCAAAAGCATCCACTTTCTGTTCTGCGCTTTTTGCCCAATCACCGTGCTGTAGTCGTAAAGGGGATTCATGCAAGTAGGTCTCCTCATTTTCCTTACTGCCTTCCATAAACTGTAGTCCGAGTCTTTCGCTGCGTCCAAATTTTGCAAGTATTTTTGCAGGTTCAACTCTTTGTCCTTCTGCAAAGCGTCACACAGAAGTCTTTGGCACTGATTAAGTTGAGACTTTAGACCTGGAGAACGATATTCTTGCCATTGGCGTTTTAAATTCCTTTTTTGGCGTAACAGTGCTTCTATGTTATTAAAGCAGGGAAATTTTCGTTTTCTTACCAAAGGGGTAGAGGATGTAGATACCCTAGCAGATTCAGTTAAGATGTTAGTAAACTGGCGGACGCCGGATTCAATTTCCTGTTCACACTTCAAAGAGATATTGGATGGCAGGTGCGAGCTTACGAACATTTTGTATTTCCGCCAATTTGTCCTCGTCTGAAGATAATTTTGCTCCAGTAGGTAGGTTTGTATCAGGCACAAATGTTAGGATGGTTGGAGAGTGATCAGAAGACAGATCCAATGACGGGTGCATACGAAGATTTTCACGTCTAATATTTCTTACTACGGCAAAATCTATTACATCCGGAATTTTGTTTAGGTCAGTTGGCCAATAAGTAGGATGACCAGCAGACAAGGCATCCATTCTGTTCAAAGATACTGCGTCCAATAGCTGTCTTCCTCTCAGAGTAATGAGACGTGATCCCCAGAATGTGTGTATTGCATTATAATCACCTGCTGCAATAAATTTCGGACCCAGCGTGTTGAAGTAATCGAGGAATTGATCTTTGCAAATTTAAAATTTAGTGAAGCTTGATTACAATTCGCAACAATCAACGGGGAGAAAGTTTAAAACTTTTCATCCTGGTTTTCCAATTTAAAATTTCTTCAATCCCCCATGAAAATAATTCACTCAGAAAACCCATGGAGTGCTGACTTCATAATATCTTCCGCTGCCCTCTAAGAGAGGATAATACATCAATCACAACAAATATCTGAGGGAGATCAAGTACAGCAAACTCTTGAGAAAAAGTAAGACTTAATAATTTAAGTTCCTTACCACTACACCCACTAAAAGTTGACAGAGGGATTTGTATCAAAATAAAAACAGTTGGCAACCCATTTATCCTGGAAATTGCAATCCATAGCTCGTTATTTAAATGCAGATGACAGTGATGCTTTGCAGCCTAAAAGACTCTTATGAAACTGAGAGACAGCAAGGAATATTCTGTTTACCAATATCGATAAATCTTTGAAGAAAATTATGATTTAATTCACGACTGTGGACCTGAAAGAATGGAGGAGCTGGAAACACCACACGAGCGGTCACACTATCATTCTAGATTGAAGCTCTTTGATAAATCGGATGACAACTGCAGCGACTTTAAGGCGAAGATGTTCATTGTTTCGAAGGCTCTTGAAGTCACGCTTGACCTCCATTTCGCGATTTTCGTTCACAGTCAAGCGGCTATTATTGTAATTGGATCGGTTTGTGTAAGATGTGCGTGGTTCATCATTGCAAGGACTAAAGAGCCCTTAAGCCACAACGAGAAGGCTCTTGAACTTGCTACATTGGATTTAAACTGGATTATTTATATGTTTGTTCATCTCAATTCTCCAATCTGCTGCAGCTATGAAGTAAGTGGTGGTGAGATAGTTTCGGAAGTGGAGTCAGAGGCACTGGGAGGATAGAACGAGTTGTTCCGGAGTTCTGTAGAAAGAGATCGCCAGTGAGAATCAATATGCCCAAAGTATACTGGTAAATGGATTCCTTACCGAAAATTTCGATATCAGGTCGTTGGCGGTAATCTGGGATAGATTACACATAACATACATACATAGTTCGTCATTGCAACCCTTAAGTCAGGAACACGACCAAGCTTCTCACACCACTTATGTTGTGCGCGTTAATTTTGTACATGAGTTGGGGGGCCTACAGGACCAACTCCAAACGACACATTTTTGAGAAACTTTTCATGGTAATTTTATTTACTCCCAGAGTATTTGCCAGAAATCCGCTGAGAGGAAGTCGCCGAATATTTTTTTCATATTTTGTTTTAATGTCTGACCTTAGTTTTAAACCGTGGCCTTACGTCTAATAAGCCAACACACTACTTACTATACTACGGCGACTACTAGGATAGATAACTGCCCGATTTTTACTGAATACATGGAGATAAATAGAAGTGAATGACCGCCAGTCTTTTATTAGAAGAGAAGGTTTCTTTAAGTTCATAAAATATGCTGACGGAAGCAGATAACAGGTTAACTGAAGTTTTTTTTTTTATGGGATTACAATGGTAGAGGGGTACGTGTTTATTTTCGCGTAACTTTTTGTTTATTTGCTTTATTTCTTTCACCCTCCATCATATGAATTACGAGCTATTTTCTAAGAAGCCAACCCCCAACCTAGTAGATTACAGCGTCCAGAAGATTTCTTTATTTTTAATTATCCAGCCTTCAAAGAAATCCTTTTCAATTACCGCCATATGAACAAAATTACAATAATTTTATCGATTTATCGTTAATTTCTGGAATTTCTGGAATTTGTTTTAAACCCCCACTAAATTGTTTACTGGGTATTGAGTGTGTGTGCATCACATCATTAACTATAAATATGCAGGCAGGTATTTATGCATGTGTTGGAGGAGTCAGTTGTGTATGAAAATATGTGGAAAAAGGCAGAGAGAGGGAGAGAAAGAGAATCCATATTTGCTTTTGATGTTCCGTTATGCGTTGTTTTTAATACGGAAGCGGATATACAATGTGCGAGATTTTGTCTAGAAAATAAACACGTTTGTGGCCAGAAAATTAACGCCTCTATGTGACCAGAAAAAAAAACAGAAACAACGGAAATGGGACACACACTTTCACGCATTTAATCAATAATTTTTTTTCTTTTTTTTTGTATTTGTTTGTGGCACACAAAAGTTTACTTTTTGTTTAAATTTTTTTTTTTTTTGAATAATTTTCAATAATTTATTCAACAACAATTGACAAACAATTGAAATTGAAATTGAATTGAACTGAATTGGCAATTGGTTTAGCACACAGACAATGTTGACAAATTTAAAAGCGGAGTGGTGGAGAGGGGGAGACAATTATTGTAAAATAATTCAACAATAAGTCACAGATAATTTGGTAATGAGATCGGCCAATTCATATTAGATTGGATTATAAGAGGGAAAGAGAATGAAAAATATGATTAGAAATTCATTCAATGTTGAAACAACGATTCACAATCGAAATAATACTGTAAACGACATAAGTATTCGTCACTGAAGCTATTAATTAAACGCTATTTGTCAAGAATGTTGAGAACATTCTGGCTAAATGTAGAGAGCTCTGGCTTCCAGACAAGGACCTCAGGATCTTAGACGACGCTTGGCATCTTATCAAAGGGTTATAAGCAGTCATTAAAATATGCTGTGTATGCCCCTCTCAAAGAGGCCTTAAACATAATCCTTAGATCGCCTAGTTGAACCCAATACGCAATACAATGCACTATGGTTTCTTACAACGATGGAACGAGGAAGATGGACCGCGAGACTTATCCCAGAAATAAGGCCATGGATTGGTAGGAAATTTGGAGAGATAAACTAATACGTTACACAGATGCTATCGGGTCACGGATATTTTAGGAAATATCTGTACAGAATGAGCAAGATCGTCTCCCCTTACTGTCTTTACGAGGAAGGGGAAATAATTGATGACGCAGGACACACTGTTTTCGAGTGTGCACGCTGGCAGAGCTATCGCTCTGTACTGACGTCAATAGTTGGAACGATTACAGCCGCTAATATTGTCGGGGTTATGACTGCGAGTAGTAAAAATTGGACCTCGGTAGTGAATTACGTAGGGCGCATTCTGAGACGGAAGCAGAGAGATCTTGAAGCTGCAGAACGAGTAGGCATGTCGGCATAGGTGATACTGTCACGCGTGCCAAGCGGAACCGAAATGATGATTTGGACGAAAGGAATAGTGGAGACGCTTAGATGACTCCTCAACTTTCGATTCGCAATCCGGACGCGGATATGAACATGTAGGAGCCAAAGGGCCAAAAGGAGTCCACTCCGAAGTAATACCACCGTAGTTCCGGAGTGGGCACAAACAAGTCCACAGGAGACGAGGGGGGGATTTAGTGGGTGAGGGCCAGACACACGAAGGATGTGACGACTTCCTCTATGGTGCGGTTGGGTACATTTACCCCTCCTCGTTGGAAAAAAATGGTTTCCTAAATCTAGGCTGCCTGGAAAATTTCCAAACAACCGCATACCAAACAGGGTGGCTGATATGTATTGCAACCAACTTCAGGTTGTTATCATTTGTAAAACGCTCGTCTGACAGCTGACAGATTTATTCCAGTGACAGTTCATTTTATTATTTACAGGCTTACAAAAGCATTTTGATCTGATTGCATTCAGAAAAAAAGTTATTCGTGATGGAGGAATTCAAGCGTGATAGTGTGATTGCTTTATATTTGGCTGGAAAACCACAGGTGGTTATCGTTAGAGCCCTCCAGCATTTAAATGTGAATAAATCTTTCGTTTCTCGTACCATTGCTCGTTACCGTGATACTGGCAGTGTTGCATCGCATACAAAAAGTGGACGAAAAAAACGATAACAACATCAGAAATGATCCGACAAGTGAAGGCCAGATTTGATCGAAATACACGCCGCAGTGTTGGAAAAATTACTCGTGAGCTGAACATATCGCGAGAACGGATGCAACACATATTGAAAACTGAGCTTGGACTAAAGCCTTTGAAGTTCCAAAGAGTGCAAGAGCTCACCGATGGACAAAAAAAGTTAGACTGGAAAGAGCCAAGGAGTTACTTCGCTTGCACGAAAGTGGCCAGTTGCCGAATTTGGCTTTCTCCGATGAGCAGCCATTCCAAATTGAGCAGTTTGTGAACAAACAAAATGATCGAGTTTACTTGCCAAAGAGGTCAGCTGAAAATTTACACCTGCGATTGGCCACCAGAAGTCAAGCGTCGCCGTTGGTAATGGTGTGGGTCGCTCCCCGCTCGTATTCATCGACCGTGGGGTCAAAATAAATGCCGAATATTATCGGGAAAATGTCTTAAAGACAGTATTGAAGCCCTGGGCAGACAAACATTTCGGCCGCAGACCACGGACATTCCAACAGGACTCAGCACCACCGCACTCAGCACGCGTCAACCAAGAATGGCTTAAAAAGGAGGTACCTCGCTTCATTTCTACCGCACAATGGCCACCAAAATCTCCGGATCTCAATCCGTTGGACTTTTGCGCCTGGGCCATTTTGGTGAATAAGGTTCTCACTAAAAAAATACCAAAGTGTCGATCATCTCAAGACGGCGCTTCGCCGGGAATGGGCCAAAATACCGCAGAGCCACTTTCGTGCAGCCTGTGATGGCTTTGTCGGCCGTTTGAAGGCCATAATTCGTACCAAAGGTGGGCCAATTCGAACAAATCTAAACTGATTCTAAAATTTGATGTTATTTCCAACATTTTCTGCTTTTGAAGAATAAAATTTAAAAAAAAATTAAAAAATACAGCGCTTTACTTTGTTGCATTATATATCAGCCACCCTGTAATCTCATGTACCACAAACTCTCGAAAGACATTAAACGAGTTAATATAGATTACATGGCGGACCCTCCTTGAGGCATAGGGTCCCACCTACGCCGGAGGTTAGGTTAAAACTATTGTGATATCACAATTCCAATATCCAATCCGGAGGATCAAACCATTCCTATTTTCTATAGAAAAGCAACCTGAAGGCTGCTGCAATAGCAGGATTTAATTTGGAGACTTCAGTTAAAAATCACAGAGAATTAGAGCTCAAGAATCTAAGTCTGCTCATAGCACTATCACATGCGGTTAACAATAGGTTTCTCCTCAGATCCACAGCTCCTGCAGGAGTCATTTAGGAGAATACCAGGAGCTTTCAATAAGGCGGTGGTGTGGTAGATGGCTTAAGGAGCTCAGTCAAACAGAGTCTAGCAATATACCTCCGATGATTCATGTCGTCGTAGACGTTTATTAGACGAGAAGCCCGTGGTTCAAACCCCATATGAACAAAACCCTTTGAACTAAACAAAGTATTGAAAAATATTTATCTGGGCGACTTCCTCTCTCAGCAGTCTTATGGCAACTACTCACACCACCCATGTTGCGTGTGTTAATTTTTATTGGACTCTACAGTTTAAAGTCAACTGCAAAGGACCGATTTGAGAAAGCTTTCACGGCAATTTTATTTTAACGGGTGATTTTTTTTTAGCAATTATCTTTTTGGCAACACTGGTTTAAACAGCTCACGCACGTTTCATGTTTTATTTCACTGTCAAACATCTTCAGTTTGGTCTATAATTTAACCATGAATCGTCTTACAAACAACGAACAACGCTTGCAAATCATTGAATTTTATTAGAAAGAAAGTTCATCGCGCGCTTCTTTCATTTTATGGTCAGTTTAATCGACCCACTGAAGCGGCTATTCGGGCTATTGTGACTAAATTTCGTACCAAATTTACATTGTTGGACAACCACCTCCACCAACACCCTTACGTAGAGTGCGAACTGAAGAAAATATCGCAGCTGTAACGGCCAGTGTTAATGATGACCATCAATTATCGATTCCGTCGCCATTCGCAGCAATTGGGCCTCTGTTACTCAACAACGTGGAAAAGTTTGCGGAAGGATTTACGTGTGAAGCCTTTCAAGATACAGCTGGTGCAAGAATTGAAGCCGAATGACCTACCGCAACGCAGAATTTTTGGTGAAATGGGCGGCTCTTGGAAAGTTGGCCGAAGATCCACTTCTTTATCGAAAAATTGTGTTCAGCGAAGAAGCTCATTTTTGGCTCAATGGATACGTAAATAAGCAGAATTGTCGATTTTGGAGTGAAGATCAGCCAGAAGCATTGCAAAAGCTACCAATGCATCCAGAAGAAGTCACAGTTTGGTGCGGTTTATGGACTGGTGGCATCATTGGAACGTACTTCTTCAAAGATGCTGCGAATCGTAACGTAACTGTGAATGGTGAGCGCTACCGTGAGATGATATCCAACTTTTTTTTGCCCAAAATGCAAGAGCTTGACTGGCATGACATGTGGTTTCAACAAGACGCTGTCACATGCCACACAGCACGCGTAACAATGGACTTATTGAGAGGCGAGTTCGGTGAACATTTTATTTCACGTTCGGGACCGGTCAATTGGCCGCCTAGATCTTGAGATTTAACGCCTTTAGAGTATTTTTTGTGGGGCTATGCTAAAGCTCATGTCTATACAGACAAGCCCGCTTCAATTGACGCATTGGAAGACAACCGATTGAAGCATTTATTCGTGAGATACCGGCCGAAATGTTGGAAAGAGTATACCAAAATTGGACTAAGCGGATGGACCATTTGAGGCGCAGTCGCGATCAACATTTGCATGAAATAATCTTCAAACATTAAATTATATGGACCGTACTATCGATTCAAATAAAGATTTCATGCATTTTTCTGAATTTTAGGTTTTTTTTTTTGAAAATTGTTCCTATAGCTCTTAGAAAATCACCCTAT
Source organism: Sarcophaga variegata (assembly GCA_932273835.1). Taxonomy (NCBI): domain Eukaryota; kingdom Metazoa; phylum Arthropoda; class Insecta; order Diptera; family Sarcophagidae; genus Sarcophaga; species Sarcophaga variegata. Next base: position 146,515,145 of record OW026358.1, read on the forward strand.
ATTTGCGGGGATTTTACCGGAAAACTGTTGAAAGTCGCTGAAGAAATATTTTTTCATGTTTCGTTTTGTTCGAGATGACTTAGCTAAGTTTAGAACCATGGACTCTCGTCTAATAAGTCAAAACACTACCTACTAGACTATGGCGACCTCATAAAATACATTTCAATGTCTTTCAATGCCTTTCAATAACTTTTTAATATCTTTGCCATGAAAACAATTGAAATCCCCATTAAAATGCAATTCAAAACCATAATGCCGATGCATGTGACAGTGATAATCATGAATGATAATTTATGATGATGATGGTAATTAAATAATCTGCCCTGCCCTGCCCTCTATGTTGCCCATGTTATATGACCTGCCTTGGCTTATCAAAAGCTATTGTGGAATATGCTGTTTGACCAACAACAAATTGAATTGAATTGAAGTGCAATGAAATGCTTTTAAAACTTATCGATAATTTCACAAAAACCGATTGTGTTTATGACAACAACATTTGAATATGATTTTACAATCGTTTAAAGTACTCATACATATGCAAATACCAAATACCCAATACAACCACATACAATAACAATTGTATTGCATATGTATTCGTATTGGTGGTAATTTGTTTAAATAATAAAACGGAAAATAAAATAAAATAAAATACCAGAGTGTTGTCTGTCTCTATGTATTTATGGAAATTCATTGAGGAAACTGGTGATGATAATACCGATTACCACCACCGCCGCATCAACTGATTATTGCCAGGCAAATGAGCCAAAACAACTGACAGACTGAATGAATGCATCATCAGTGATAGACTGACTAATTCAAACAGTCAATACAGTCAGTAGTCCGTAGTCAGGGTTTGTGTATTTAAGAGTTTTATTTTTTTATTTTGTTGTTATTTGTTGTTACTGCTTTGGTTTAAATTAATATGATTATGAGGCTTATTATATTAAAATATTGCCAATAAATTGTTTTTGATTATATTTATTGTTATTACGGTTATTGTTGTTGTTTTTTTGTATGATTTATTAAATATTTATCGATAAAAAAAACATGTATAATCGATACAAAGAAATATTTGTTTGTTAGTTTGCAGGTTACATAGGGAATTTTCAGAGTACCTTTGTATAATTCCCGTAAAGACTGGAGAACTAGGTTAGGTTAGGTTAGAGGACGTGTACTTGTCAATTAAGACAAGTACAGTACCCAGAGGTCGAATTGACCCATTGTACAACGTCCTAGTTTCTCACACCACTTATGTTGTGTGTGTTAATTTTATACATGAGTGGTGGGGGACCTACAGTTTAAAGTCGACTCCGAACGACAGATTTTTTTGAGAAACTTTTTCATGGCAATTTTTATATACTCTCAGAGTTTTTGCCAGAAATCTGCTGAGAGGAAGTCGTCGAAAAAATACTTTTTGTATTTTGTCTTGGATGCCTGGCGACTTCATGACTGGAGAACTAACACTATCCACTTTGAGTCGAGCTTCAAGTCATAATACAATGAAGAATCTATGCTGATAAATAGTAGAACAAGCACAATTATAGTACACGTACACTCGGAAACTTTCAAAGTGAAAATCTGTGGCATTGGATACATGCGAGGGAATAATTTTTTGAATAATAAAGGGACTCTTAATGTCCTTCAAAAAAAATTGTATAAGAGAAGTTAGATCTTCTTGATCTAACGTTAGAATACTTTAAAACATCGCAACATTAAGTTGGGTTTTTGGTCATTACTCCTATGGGAGTAATAAAATGGAGGACAATCTGACGAAATAAGGGGAGTCTTTCTTAAATAACCCTGAGCCATTCTATGAAAACCTGTGATTATCAATTGAAAGTCGAATACGGTATACAAACGCATTCAAAATGGCAGATGATAGGATAGCGGCGATTCCAAAGGACTTCTAAAGGGTCCGCCAAATAACTTTTTTTTTGAAAATGCTTTAAAAAAAAACTACTGAATATTTTCTAAAATTTCTTTTTTTTATTTGAAAGTACAATCCTTCCGGTTAATAATGGGAAATAATTTCATTCAAATGACTGCCTCGGCTGGCCATGCAGTAGCCTACACCAGAAGATGCCGATATTGGCAAAAAAAAATCATCTTTTCAGATGAAGCTCATTTTGATCTTGGCGGGTATGTAAACAAGCAAAATTGTCGCCTTTGAGGCACAGAAAACCCGCACGCATACATTGAAAAGCCGACGCACCCAAAACTCGTCACTGTTTGGTGCGGATTATGGTCCAGAGGCAAAATTTGGCAATTTTTCTTCGAAAATGAGCAAGGAGTGGCCGTTACAGTCAATGGCGATCGTTATCGGGCCATGTTGAACGAATTTTTGTTCACAAAAATTGAAGAGGAGGATATTGGCAACATTTTGTATCAACAGGACGGCGCTACGTGCCACACAGCCGAAGCTACACTCGATGTTTTTTGCGCCCTGTTTTTGAAGAACGCATTATCAGCCGCAGAGTTGATGTCGTTTGTGCACCTCGGAGCTGCAATTTGACACCGTTGGACTATTATTTGTGGGGTGCCGTCAAAGTTAAGTGTTACGCCGACAAGCCAGAGACAATTGACGCTTTAATGGACAATATTCGTGAAGCTATTGGTGAAATACAGCTGCACACAATCGATGATGTGCTTAAAAATTGGACCGATCGTGTAGGCTACTGCATGGCCAGCCGAGGCAGCCCTTTGAATGAAATTATTTTCCATTATTAACCGGAAAGATTGTAGTTTCAAATAAAAAAAAAGAAATTTGAACCATGGACTCTTATTTAATAAGCCAACAGACTATGGCTACTCAGGTTCAAACTTTTGTATAAACCGGCGTTGTAACGTTAGACAAAATGCTCAATTGGAATACACACCTTCAGGAAATTACCTTCGCCTGCAAAGAACTCTTTCAGAACTCTTTTCAGAATGAATATTTTTGTGATGATGACCGAGGGAAGCTTGATAAAACTGGGTAAATTGCATTGAACTAAATGCGTAACGGTGACTGAGAATAAGTTCAAGTGGTGCAATAGGTATTCCTTAAAATTTCCCAACATTTTCGGTCATGATAAAGAAGCAAAGCAAAGCTGTTCAAACGCTCTGAGAGGATCTAGCGAGACTAACTATGCAGTCCGATTCTCCATAGTGATGATAAAGCATGACTAAAAACAGCTCGCTTCAGAAATTTCCACGTTATTGTCAACGGCCTTCAAGACTGCAGAACCAGTTCTATCAACGTCGAAGCGAGCTGTTAGATTTGGAATACGGATGAATTTACTTCCAATTCTAATGGACGTTTTTTCGGAAATTTTTTAATGAAAACTGTGGAGAACCATGACTATCATTTAGAAGAATACCAGCGAATACAAGTTGCGAAATAATAGAACAGGGCAAATTCCAAAAGACGTCTAGTCTATTCGGCAATTTTCCAGCTGGAAACTCGTGCCATTTGAAGGCGTGCGAGCGAACGTCTACGCATTTGTATACCTTGAGGCTATCAAACAATTTTTAATACATTTCAATTGACTACGATCATGTCGAAAACGGCAGAAGGCCTTAACCTTTTCGACTCGTTAGGAAATTTCAACAACGTTCGTGAAGACTGTACAAGACTGTACTTGCTAAGATAGGGAAGTTATTTTTGAACTTAAATTCTTTATCTAGTGGGGTATAGCGAAGCACATAAATGTTTACATTTACAGAGATTTCGCGAAGGTAAAGACATTCTCCTTCAAGAGCATTCATCAGACTGTTTACCCAGAGATATAAAGGGCAAGACAAAGCAGGCAACCGGATCAGTAGGAATTCAGTCAGTCTTGTGTGAAAACGCGTTGCGTGTGAAGAGAATAATCGTGGTTTGAAGATCTCCGTTGTAAAGATCTAACGAACAATTGTTAGTGTGCACGCGGAAGAGTGTAAAGAAGAATAACAAATAAAGCAAATTGTTGTTGTTTAAATCAAGTTGCGAACAGTGTGGCACACGGAATTGTGTGAATAATAAAGAATTTTATTTAAAATTGAACACAAATTTATTTTTATTTTTATTTGCAATCTACGAACTCATATTTTCAACGTTTTTAAAAGGGAAAAAAACGTAACAATTGGTGTCAGAAGTGGGATTGCAAAAACCAAAACTAAAAATAAAGATTAAAAAAATTTGAAATGAAACTCTTCGAACTAAGAATAGAAAGGCTGAAACAAGAATTGGGTAAATTAGCGCTGCCAAGAATGGGCACGAAGAATGAACTCTAAAGACGGTTAAGAGAAGAACTTCGTAATCGTGGCATTGATATCGAAACTTACGAATTCGAAGACGAGGAGGAACGACAGTTACAGGCCCCTGCAACCCACAGCAATATTGAAATAAATTCGGTGCTATCCGCTATAACGGAAAAAATGCAAGTATTAACGGAGGAACAAGAAGCTTCTAGAGCCGAATTAACTTAAATTCTTTATCAAGTGGGGGATAGCGAAGCACACAGGGTATATAATAAACAGTAGTAGTAGACTAGACTTTAAATAATAATTTTTACTATTCAAGTGTGAAATTTAATTTTTTAATTAAATTTTGTTTAAACAATAAAAACTTATAGAAAAAAAAAAATAAACAACGAACATTATAAATAAAAAAATGAAAAAATAAAATTCTATTCAATTAATAATTAAAAAATGAAAACTTTTCACACAACAGTTGCAATTAATCTGTGCAAATTCTCACAGTTCTTAAACACAAAAAATTTTAATTTTTTTGTTGTAATTTTTACTCTTTTACCCACCAACGGAAAATAATTTTGAACCAAAAAAAAAGAGTAAAGAAATCTTTAAGCACTTCAAACACTTGTATTAGAAAAGTTTTTTTCCTCACTTTCTTGCAAGTCTTTTAAGATATTTTCGCCATTTTCCTCGTCCTTTGTTTTTAAATGATTCCCTCCTTCGAGAGCAGGATTATAATTTTTTTGCCTCCCTCCCCCTTTTTTGTTTGTGTCTTTTTGTTGAACTTTGGCTGGTTGATTTACGGTTTGATTTCTTTATTGTCTTGCTTTGTGTCCTGGTAAATGCTTCGATTTTAATCGCGTCTTCATTCCATTGTCGTATTGAGAGAAGCACTTTACAACGTACATATCTAGCTGTTGCATTAGTTATGAATGAGCGCAGCTGAAGAAGAGAACGGTTTTTGGATTGTGTGCTGCTGCGTTGCTTTTGTTTTAATCCTTTTCCTTCAATGGTTTCTAATGAATAGGGTTTTCAAACGCAGGTTACAATAGTGTTACGCAAATCGAAACGACCTAATATCGTTTAACAACAAAAACGATAAACAAAAGCCACACGATACAAATACACACTAACACTAAGAATACAATGAACGTGTTGATTATCTAAAGCTGCACACACACACATATGTACGACGAACCTGGTTGCGTCTGGTACCAACAACAACATGTATGTGACAAAAAGGGATAGACAACATAAGCAAAGTACACAAACAACAATGTTTTAGCAATAGAGCTCTCGAGAAGGCGAGACCACTAACATTCCACTTCAAGAATGTTCGTTAGACTGGTTGTGTCGGACTATAAAAGGGCTGGACAAAGTTGGCAGCAGTCAGTTATAATTCAATCAGCCTTGTGTGAAGACGCGTTGCGGTTTGAACGTACAAGCGGTATTGCTTGCAAAAAGGTTGTAAGCAGAGAAGATCTAACGAACAGTTGTTAGTGTTAACGCGGAGGGAAGTGTGAAATAGAAGAGTGTACAAGCAAATTGTTGTTGCATCGTTAAGTGGCACAAACGTAGTGTGAATAATAAAGAGAGTTTAAGAAAAATTAAACACATATTTGTTTTTACTTGGTTTGCAATTAACGAACTCATATTTAAACGTTTTTAAAAAGGTAAAAACGTAACAATAGTAATGCAGGCAAATCCCGAACCTTTAGTCAGGATTACAACCTAGCTTCTCAATGCACCCTTGTTGTGTGTCTGTTAATTTTATCAATGAGTAGCGGGGGGGCTTACAGTTTAAAGTCGACTTTGAACGCTTGATTTTTTGGAGAAACTTTTCATGGCAATTTTATTTTACTCCCGTGGATTTTGCCAGAAGACTGCGACTTCCCCGCCTTAAGGAATATTTTTACAAACTTCGTTTTGTTCGACATCTCTGAACTGAGAGGTTCGAACCACGAACTCGCGTCTAATAAGCCAGAAAAGGGTAGGTCTTTTACTAGTAGTACCGTAGTCTAGTTTTTGAAGTCGCCGTAGTCTAGTGGGTAGTGTGTTGGCTTATTAGACGCAAAAGCCTGGGTTCGAGCCCTAGGCCAGGCATCAAAGACAAAATACAAAAAGGATTTCTTCGGCGACTTCCTGTCAGTAGATTTCTGGCAAAAACTCTGAGAGTAAATAAAAATTGATATGAAAAGTTTCTCAAAAATCTGTCGTTCGGAGTCGACTTTAAACTGTAGGTCCCACCACTCATGTATAACATTAACACACCCAACATAAGTGGTGTGAGAAACTAGGACGTTGTACAATGGATCAATTCGACCTCCGGTACTGTACTCTCTTAATTGACAAGTACACATCCTCTAACCTAACCTAACCTAACCTTCTTACAGCACCCTTGATGTATGTGTGTGTTTTATCGATGAGTAGCGGGGGGAGGGGGGGACTACAATTTAAAGTCGACTCTAAACGCCAGATTTTTGGAGAAACTTTTCATGCCAATTTCTTTTTTTTTTACTCCCATGGATTTTGCAGGAAAACTGCGAGGGGAAGTCGCCTTAAGAAATATTTTTTGCAAATTTCGTTTTTTTCGAGACCATCGAACTAGGGTCCAGACCACGGACTCTCATCTAATAAGCCAGAAAAAGGTAGGCCTTTACCCTTTACTTTAATTGGCCATTAACAACCTGATTAACGGATTTCGGCCTGCCTTGATACATCTTTCCGGGCGCTTCTGATTCTAACACGCCTTCGCCAGTTGGCCACACCAATAGATGACAGGGCTTTCTTGATTTAGTTCTTTCAACGCAAACTAGGTCGTCCTCTTCACCGACTTCCGCAAATACCCGTGTCGTCAGAGCAGCCTCCTCCATATTCGACCGACATTGCCGAGCTAGCGCAGCCACTGGATGTTAATACTTTGCACAACGTCCATGTCGCTGAGGAGACTCATACAGCTCATTATTGGATCGAATGCAGAAACCATCACCAAGTCGCACTGGACCGAAGATCTTACGCTGGGCTTTTCTCTTGAATACTCTCAAGGCTGCTGCATGAGCGTCTTGTAGAGAGTAGTGCATGGAAGTAGAAACGCTTTCATATGTCTTCTCCTCCTCAATCGATACACAATTTCTTCAGAAGGCTTTAGCAGGTTAAACGAAGTCATTTCTCGTACCTACTCTTTATGCAACGACCCGTGAGTATAGGATACAACGACCCGTGAGTATAAGATACGACGACTCGTGAGTATAGGATACGACGACTCGTGAGTATAGGATACAACGACCCGTGAGTATAAGATACGACGACCCGTGAGTATAGGATACGACGACCCGTGAGTATAGGATACAACGACCCGTGAGTATAGGATACAGTGACAGGGATGGCTCTACATTAGGGTTCAATAGTAATCACTGAAGCCTTCCTATTACAATTGTACAGATCATGGCTGTGGTCGGTGGAATTCTTATGTGCTCTACACAAAAACACAGCTGCCATGAAAACCCTCCTTTAGAAAACTGTCTTCCTTTCTTTGCTAAAAATTATTGAAGTCTTCTATTCGATTCTATTCCTTCAGCAGCAGCACTTTTAAATAATAAAATTTACTTGAATACATATCTCTTGGCCTTAGAACGGAAATATTAATGAAAGAATGACTGAATGAATGACTGAATGAATGTATGTGTGATAATCATAATAATAATTGACTTTCCTTAAGGCTGCTAGCAAGTGGCTTAAGTGGCAAATTGAAGAAACATGTTCGTCTCTCTCTCTCTGAAATACTAAAGAAAACTTCCTTAACAAACACACTCATGCCTAACTTCCAAGGCATGAATGATGAAGTCTTGCAAATGAATTAAATTTTTGGAAAACTTTTCATGGCTAAAAGAATTTGACGTAGAAGAAGAAGTCGAAGAAGCCAAAGAAGAAGAAGAACTGCCTTTAAGGCAGTTATTGACTTATTGTGTTCACACATATGTATGCATGAGGGGGGCATACATATGTGAGTGGCTTGAGATATTTTTAAATGCTGTTGCTGCTTCCATACATAAAACAGTTTCCAACAGTTTCCAACAGTTTCAGTTTAAATTGAAGATGAAAGTGTTTTTCTTCTTGTCTTCTACCCCCTCCCCTTGCCGTCCTCGTCATCATGCATTTTGTTTATCAAAATTTAAATTGAAAATGATTTTCTATTAGAACGTCCTCACAGATAGACATGTGCCAGAGTGTTATTAATTTTCTTTAAATTTTTTATTAAAGTTTGCCTACACACAAGAGCCTTAGATGTCCTTATTGAGAGTCTGATCTCTATAAGGAAAATATGTCACAATAAAATCATTCCTTTAATCCTTAATAAATAAAAATTAGAAAATATTTCAGTTGATATGTCGTCTCTCATTCATATCCTTTAGGCATGGTTTTGTTGTCCAGCAATTGTCCGGCATATCATTTCACATGAAAAGGCTGTGCTTTGGGGATCCTTTTTTGAATTCCATTTTTATGTCGTATGTTGAGAAGGCATTTTTCAATTCGATTCCTTTTTTCTCTTCTGATTGTTATGCCAACAGTTCGTAAATCTGCTGCATAAGTATTTCAAGAAAAAGAATTTTTTTGTGTTGTCTTGCAAATGAATTGGAAAGAATTTGTAACAATAGTTACACTCAGCCACAAAAGTATACATACGGTTAGCCAATTTCAGAAATTTTTTAACCCATCCGTTTTCGTTGATCTTTCTTCGATTTTAAGACGGTCTTTTGCATTGGTTCAGAAATTTGTGAAATTTGTTAATCGTATGTATACTTTTGTGGGCGTGTGCAGGTCCACAATTCAGTCGGATGGGTTAAAAAATTTGTGAAATTTGTTAACCGTATGTATACTTTAGTAACTGTGTGTACTTTGTGTGTTATTTGTTGTTTTTTATTGTAATTCTAAGAAAAAAGAATTTTTTTAATACCAGAATCTCTCCAATGGAAAGAATGTCGTTTATTAAGTGCGTGTTTATGGAATCCGATACAGTTGTTAAAGTGACTTAAAACGGCACAAACAAATCATCATTCTTATGTTGTCGTCGTTATGGTACTTTAGTTTTATGACTCACATCAGTAGAACTGCTAAAATGGTAGGTGGTAGTTAAAGCTAACGTTGGCAACAATTTATAGAAAATTACTATCAGGAATACATTTTATCTAGACAGTTACTTACACAATTAATCAGTCATTACAATTTTTTAGTCAGGATTACAACCTAGCTTCTCACGCCATCTATGTCGGGTGTGTTAACTTTTATCCATGAGTGGTAGAACTTACAGTTAAATTGAGAAAGTTTTCATGGTAATTTTTACTCTCCGTGTTTTTGCCACAAGCCTGCAGAGAGGAGAAGTGGCTGAAGGAAATATTTCTCTTCCTATTTCGTTTTGCTTGAGATGTCTTAGCTGGGGTTTCAACCATGTGTTCGCGTCTATGTCTACTTCACACCACTTATGTTGTGTGTGTTAATTTTTTATACATGAGTGGCGGGACCTACAGTTTAAAGTCTACTCCGAACGACAGATTTTTGAGAAACTTTTTCATGGCAATTTTATTTGAATCTCAGAGTTTTTGCTAGAAATCTGCTGAGAGGAAGTCGCCGAAGAAATACTGGCCTGGGGCTCGATCCCTGGCTTTACGTCTAATAAGCCAACACACTACCTACTAGACTACGGCGACTATATGTTCCGATATTAACTTAAGTTAAACGTTGAAGGAATATATTCTTCAGAGACATCCATCACTTTTCGTTGTAATGTAAACTCCCTTTAATGATCTGTTGGCAGTCTTACTTACTTACTTATTTAAATGGTCATTAACGTATCGATTTATGGATTTCTACCTGACTCTAAACATCCTTCAAGGAACCTATGTTTCTTGCGCGCCTTGTCTCTTGGTTACACCAATCGATGACAGGGCTGCTTCGATTTAGTTCTTCAAACGCAGCTAATGTTCTCCTCTACGCCGACATCCGGTAATGCCCGTATCAAATACCAGTCTTGCGGGAGCATCGTCTTCATTCTGAACATGGTCTAGCCAGTGCAGCCGCTGGATAATAGTAGACTGCACAACATCTATGTCTCTGAGAAGCTCACACAGCTCATTAATGGATCGGATACGTAATCATCGCCAATTCGCACTGGACCGAAGACTTTTCTTTCAAATACTTTCAGGGCTGGCAGATCGTTGCTTAACAGCATCCATGCTTCCTTGAGTTGCTTGCAGTGTTAGATTTGTCGTACGAGAGAGGTCTCTGCTACTCAATTGCCTATTGAGACCATAATACATCCTGTTAGCAGAAGTGATTCTACGCTTGATCTCCAGACTGACATCATTTTTGCTGGTAACGGCAGAGCCAAGATAAATAAATTCACTTACAACTTCGTATAGTATAGTTATCGATCATGATCTGGGATGCAATCCGACGTATGTCCCTACAACATATGCTTCGTTTTGCAATCATTTACTGCCAGAGCCATCTTAAGAGACTCCCATTTAATAGCGCTAAAGACAACAGTAACATCTCCCTTGGTACGCCCTAAGATATCAATTTCGTCAGCGTACGCAAACAACTGTGCAGTTTTGTGAAAGTAGTTCCAATTTGTCGTAGAAGGAGAAATGAAATCAAAGTCTACTGTACAGACGATCAAATAATCTGTTGGGTACGAATATTAAAAATCTAAGAGGCTGTATCAGAAGTGCCAAAACTAGGGGAAATGGACGACTGTGCTATCACAATAAGCCATATGTGACCTAAGTGTACCCATGCTTATCTGCATAGGTTGACTTCTCTACCTGCCTACCTTTTTTCTCATGCAACAGATGAGTGGGTTGAGATCTGATACTTGAATGTTACTACGCATACAGGGCAATTTCAAAAATTGTATTCTACTATAGGGTAAAATCTAGGCGATATTGATCTATCGGCACCTCCTTGTTTACTTGCTTTCTTACTTTTACTAGATTAGTTTTGAAAGAAAGAAACTTTCTTTCTAATACGAACGCATCATAATTTTCTATTCCCTGTTTTGAGGACATCAGGTGTCAAAACGCCAAAACAAAAAGTGCACTTTGGCAAGAAGTTTTTTTTTTTTTTTTTGCTAAAAACACTGTCAGCCAAGCAATCAGGCGAGTGGTAAATAAATTACAAAAAACAAACGAAGAAAAACTTTTGCAAGAGTTCACAAGGATCATATTTAATAAACTTTAAATGGCCAGAAAAACAAAAACAGGAAAACAAAAATCCAAAAGCAAATAAATTCAATTATCCTGTAAGAAGGAACTTTTAAACACAGCAAATACAACGAGAAAAAAGAAGCTAAAATGGATTGGAATGTAATACGAATGAAAGTGTCATCATAACACAGCCATTAAATAATTCATAAAGAAATTAAGACAACACACAGACATACTCCCACACGCTTTCTAAGGACACTTATGCATTTACCCCATGTAAGGATATTTAACGCAAAAAGGTTAGAAGACGGACAGACAGACAGACATTTTATTTTAATAACTCGAAACTCTATTTGGACACTCCGCAAATGGCCCATGATAATCGCAAGGACTACTTTATGCAACATTCGGCTGCTCATAAAGCAATTATCTGCATGTGGTCACTGGCATCTTAATGGCAACGAGAAAATAGCCCACAAAACTTACACTCTCTCTCTCTCTTCCTTTCTCTGCTATGCTATGCTCTCAGGCCGAGATAATTTATTTAAAAATATTAATTTGTTGGATTTATACTGTGGTGGCTGATGGCCGTCACAGGCAGGATATGGCAGACAGACAGACAGACAGACAGAAAAAAGGTTTTATTTTTGGCAAAACAAATGAAAATTTGTAAGAGAATTATTTCCACTCTCTTTACAGTTGAGTGTGTGTGTTAGTTTTAGTTACCAGTTACCGTTTAACAACCAACACAACCCAGTTAACAATTTAATTGCCTTTTTCATAAGGCCCCTTCCCCCCACGGTGTAAACAGTTCGGTGCTTATCACTAAAGTTCCAACACAAACAAACAAATGATTGTGTGCTGGAATATAGGGTGTGTTAAATAGCGGTTTCCTTGTTCGCATTTCCATGAGCCACCTTAGTCTTCAAGCCTTGATTTCCCGCAGGCAATTCAGTTTCTCTCAGTTCAGGTTCCTGGCCATTAGTCCTATGGAGGTAATAAAATGGAGGACAATCTGACGAAATAAGGGCAGCCTTTCTTAAATAACCCTGATTCATTTTATGGAAAGCTGTGATTATCAATTAGAAGTCGAATATGGTATACAAACGCATTCAAAATGAAAGATGATAGGACAGCGGCGATTCCAAAGGACTTCTAAAGGGTGTTTTTTATAGAGGTATAGAACTTTAAGTTGGCATTACTTTTCAAGATGGCGACCGATTTAACAGCTGTCAAGTGATTTATTCTCAGTTTGGTTTGGCAATTCATCATGAATAGACTCACGCCTGAACAACGCTTGCAAATAGTGCAATTTTATTTCGAAAATAATGGTTCTGTGCGGAAAACGTATCGCGCACTACGTCCATTTTATCGTCGACAAAATCGTCCATCAGAGCAGTTAATTCGATTAACCATGGAACGTTTTCGCACCACGTTTACTCTTATTGATAACTCGCATCCCCAGAGACGCTGTACGGTGCGTACAGAAGAAGCTATTGCTGCTGTAGAGCGTAGCATTGAAGAAGACCCGAATGAGTCCATCCGCCATCGAGCACAGGAATTGGATCTCCAGTGTCCATCCACTTTATGGAAGATTTTGCGGAAGGATCTTGGTTTGCGTGCTTACAAAATCCAACTCGTGCAAGAATTGAAGCCAAACGATCATCAAGTAAGGCGTAGATTCGTCGAATGGGCCCAAAACGAGATTACCGTTGTTCCCGATTTTCATAAGCGAATTTTGTTTAGCGATGAAGCGCACTTCTGGTTGAATGGCTACGTCAACAAACAAAACTGTCGCATTTGGAGTGAAGGTAATCCTCAAGTGTATGTGGAAACACCGTTATATCCAGAAAAACTGACTGTTTGGTGCGCTTTATGGGCTGATGGAATCATTGGTCCGTACTTTTTCAAAAACGATGGTGGCCAGAACGTTACAGTCAATGGTGATCGGTATAGAGCCATGATTACAAACTTTTTCATTCCTGAATTGAATAACCATGATGTCCAGGAGATGTGGTTTCAACAAGACTGCGCAACATGTCACACAGCTCGTGCCACAATAGATTTATTGAAAGACACGTTTGGTGACCGCCTAATTTCACGTTTTGAACCTGTGAATTGGCCTCCAAAATCTTGTGATTTAACACCGTTAGACTACTTTCTGTAGGGCTATGTAAAGTCATTGGTCTATGCGGTAAAGCCACGAACGCTTGACCATTTGGAAGACAACATTCGCCGTATTATTGCCGATATACGGCCACAAATGTTGGAAAAAGTCATCGAAAATTGGACGTCCAGATTGGACTACATCCGCGCCAGCCGTGGCGGTCATATGCCAGAAATCATATTTAAAATATAATGCCACAAGATTATCTTTCGGATAAATAAAATTCATGTCAATCGAATAATCCATCGTTGTTTTATTGCAACTTAAAGTTCTATACCTCGATAAAAAACACTCTTTACTAGGCAATTTTCAAGATCCATGCCATTTGAATATGTGCATGGGAATATCGTAAAAATATCGCAGGTTCTGTATACCTTCAGGTATACAAGTGGCCGCCGTAGTCAAAAAGTCGCCGTATTAAACGTCGCTTATTAAACGTTAGGCCACGGGGTTCAATCCCCAGGCCAGACGTGAAAACACAAACATGATAAATATTTCTTCGGCGACTTCCCAAAGGGTCCGCCAAATATTTTTTTTTTTTTTGAAAATGCTTTAAAAAAACTACTGAATATTTTCTAAAATTTCTTTTTTTATTTGAAAGTACAATCCAATCCTTCCGGTTAAAAATGGAAAATAACTTCATTCAAATGGCTGCCTCGGCTGGTCATGCAGTAGCCTACATCAGAAGATGCCGATTTTTGGCAAAAAAAAAAATCATCTTCTCAGATGAAGCTCATTTTGACCTTGGCGGGTATGTAAACAAGCAAAATAGTCGCATTTGGGGCACAAAAAACCCGCACGCATACATTGAAAAGCCGACGCACCCAAAACGAGTCACTGTTTGGTGCGGATTATGGTCCAGAGGCATAATTGGGCCATTTTTCTTCGAAAATGAGCAAGGAGAGGCCGTTACAGTCAATGGCGATCGTTATTGGGCCATGTTGAACGAATTTTTGTTCACAAAAATTGAAGAGGAGGATATTGGCAACATTTGGTTTCAACAGGGCGTGCCACACAGCCGAAGCTACTCTCGATCGCTTTGTCAGCCGCAAAGCTGATGTCGTTTGGCCACCTTGGAGCTGCGATTTGACACCGTTGGACTATTATTTGTGGGGTGCCGTCAAAGATAAGTGTTACGCCGACAAGCCAGAGACAATTGACGCTTTAAAGGACAATATTCGTGAAGCCATTGGTGAAATACAGCTGCACACAATCGATAATGTGCTTAAAAATTGGACCGATCGTGTAGGCTACTGCATGGCCAGCCGAGGCAGCCATTTGAATGAAAATATTTTCCATTATTAACCGGAAGGATTGTACTTTCAAATCAAAAAAAAAAGAAATTTCAGAAAATATTCAGTAGTTTTTTCTTTAAAGCATTTTCAAAAAAAAAGTTATTTGGAGGACCCAATATCAAGCAGATTGCTGGCAAAAACTCTGAGAGTAGACAAATAAAATTGCCATGAAAAAGTTTCCCAAAAGTCTGTCGTTCGGAGTCGACTTTAAACTGTAGGTCCCGCCACTCATGTATAAAATTAATACACACAGCATGAGTGGTGTGAGAAGCTAGGCCGTAATCCTGACTAAAGGGTTGTATGTACATACATATGTATGTATGTAATTCAGTTTCTCTGCGGAAAACTTTTCTTTTCTTCTCATGCCTTCTATAGAAATTTAGAAGAACTTCTAATTCATATTCATTCTTGCAATTTTATTGTGAATCTTTGCAATAGTAAATCTCTATTATCACCACCCTTTAGTGTTTTAATTTATTAGAATCTCTTCAATCCTTTTCTAGTTTAAAATGGGAAACCTCCTACACCCCTCCTCATCCACGGAAACCGGAAAATTATGCGAAAAACAAAAAGTCAACATGAGCTCATAATTCAAATTTAATTGAAGCACTACTATTATGCCCCACAACCACATGTGCTCCCCCCCCCACATCCCATACACGCTCACCTCCTCCACTCCACTGCATTCATTACCCAAAAGAGACCCAAAAATATCCCTTAAAACAGAGGAAATTTTACTGAAATGTGAACACATTTTAATTTGAAAATCTTTTTTTTTGGGGGGGGGGGGGATTCCAAAATCTTTGTTTTTGTTGTTGTTGTTTGTGTATTTGTTGTTCGTAAAACATTTTCATACGAATTGATAATAATTCTCTGCAACTCAACTGATAACAACATTTAATTTAATGCCCGAGGTCGGAAATATTCTCCATTTATTATTGGATTATAAATGCGGTAGAGACACAGAAACAGAAACAAAAACAAAAAAAAAAAACAAACAAACAAAAAATAGGGAAATATTTTAAATGGAAATGAAAAACTTTTTTCATTTTCAGTCGGCAGGCAACCCAACTATTTCGCAACTACAAAACTGAAATTCTGATACCCGATAGTGCTGTTGTAAGAGAAACGAACAAACACGACATGGGCCAGTCATACAACATGTACTCATTGTAGTACAACTCACTTCACTTCATGCATACATATATGTATGTACGTCTAGCATGTGTGTCCTGCAAGAAATTCCATCTGCTTGTGTGTTGTGATTTAATGTCAGGATAACACAGTTACACAGCCCAGCTACTATATATTCCTACTTTTTTACATTTTTTGATTGTAAAACAAAGAAAATAAACGAAAACAGAAAACCAAACGGAAAAAAATACGAAATTTTATTTAAATATTGTATTTGGAATAGTCATTTTGAGATTTTGTTTTTATTTCCTTACTTAAAGGGTAGTTCTTCAAGAGATGTTTTCAAAATTTGATTAAAGATACTCCTCGCTAAATTTGCTTTTATACTCGTACACCAAAGCTTTCTAAATCACATACTATCTGGACTGGAGCACAACATCCAACCGTTATAGTAAGCTTCAATGCCATGTGATCCAACAACGCTATCATTCACACGCATACCAGCTAAACATTCTTACGAAAGATTCGGAACCCACGAGACATTCGTTTAACAATGAACTCCGAGTGTTATTAAAACTATTATTGAGCGATGGGTGGGCCCGCATTGTTAGCTATATTTACTGGATGTTTGCTTGAAATCGTCAAGTTGGTAGTGTGTTGGCTTATTGGACATGAGATAACGGTTAAGATCCCAGAGCAGTCATTTCCAACAAAACGAAAATATGAAAAAATATTTCATCGGCGTCTTCCTATCCGATTTCTGCAGTCTTCTGACAAAAAGACTCCGAGAGTAAAATTAAAGTAAAAAAAAAATTGCCATGAAGTTTCTCAAAAATCTGTCGTTAGGAGTTGACTTTAAACTGAAGGTCCCGCGACTCATGTATAAAATTAATACACACAACATAAGTTATGCGAGGCGCTAGGTCGTAATCCTGACTTTGCATAGACCAATTATATATGTATGTAGTTAAAAGGACTTTCATTGATTTTACCACATATGCATGAGTTTTTGAAACTTCCACATTTTACACAGCAAGTGTAGCTTTAAAGTTCTCGGTCTCATTTCAATAAAATCCTTTCAGGAAGCTAACTGACCCTTGAACGCCAGCCAAAGAGGAGATTATCATAGGAAGATCAGGTTGGGCAACATCTTAAGAAAGAGTAGAACTCGAAAGAAAGAGTAGAACGATCCAATACTTTAACTTGACACACATAGATACATATGTACATTACGTCAGTCAGGATTACGACCTATCTTCTCACAAGACTTATGTTATGAGTGTTAATTTTACACCTTTTTGGCGGGACCTAAAGTTGAATCGTACCGACAGATTTCGAGAAACTTTTCATGGGAATTTAATTTTTTCACAGAGTTTTTGCCAGAAATCTGCCTGATGCGTTCTACATGAAACCCATCGTTTCTAGGCAATGCCGGTTGGTAACCCTATCATTCTAGGACCTGCTACGGTAAGCAAATCACCTGCTTAGCGGGAAAATTTGTTTAACGAAATTGAAACATGTTAAAGGATAAACATTAAATCTCAATAAGAATATGAAGAAGCTCTGTGATAGCTCCGTTCTTCTTAAAGGAATTAAAGCAATAAACCTACACTCTAAACTACGTTCCTAATATTAGCAGCTTATATCGTAACGCCTATTTTACTTCCTGTTTGAAGGTTACCAATACAAAATTCTAACATGCAGCTATGTTGTGATTTTTCCAACATTATTTCACAATGTCCTGTGAAATATCCACAGTACCTGGAACTTAAGCCGATTTCAACGATGGACAATAAGTAATGATTTGTCGGCATTGAGCTGCAAATGATGGCAGCAACCCAACCAGCTATTTTGTAAAAAAAAAACATAATTGATCATAACAATCCTTTATACTATGTTCAGGCATGCACTTATATTGAGTACATCGCAATAAACGGCATTATTGATCTCAATATTTCATATCGACGCCTCCGTTCTATAACATTCTAAGTCGAAAAAGTGTGTTTTGAGTTATGAGCTCACAAAGTTTTCAAGCGATATACGACTATATGTGTATTCTAAGAAGATTTTTCCCTATAACTTCGGAACGGATAGGCGCATCTTAACCAAATTTTGACAGTATTTAAGTTAGAGAATGTGGAATTTAAAAATGAAAGAACGTTATAGAATGGAGGCGTCGATATAAAATGTCAATGCTCAATAAATTCATAAATTGTTATAATATTGAGTAAAACTTAAAATGCAACACTGTCATAAGTATGTTCAGTGAGCATATTACAATTTTCCAAACACTTTCTATTGACACTTGACAACTGAAATATCAACAACGACAAAAAAAAAAGAAAAAAAAAATTTGTTTTGAAAAAACCAGCTGTTTTGTTTACCATCTGTCAAATGAATATTGAATAAGCAGCTGAACTGCGTATATTGTTATGTCTAAACACTTAAAATATTGTAATCAATAAATCGAATATTGACTCAATAAATGTGCATGTCTGAACATAGTATCAGAGGAGATTACAACCCAGCTTCTCATTCCACTAATGTTGTATGTGTGTTAATTTTATCCATGAGTGGCGAGACCTAAAGTTCAACATCGACTCCGTATGACAGATTTTTAAGTAATTTTTCATGGCAATTTTATTTACTCTCAGAGCATTTTTCCAAAAGCCCGATGAAAGAAAGTTGGCGAAGGAAATACTTTCTTCATACTACGTGTTGTTCAAGTTGTCTGAAGTGGTGTTTGAACTATGGGCTTTCGTCTAATAAACTAAAAACCAATGGGTAGTTGGTTACTACACTACGACTACTTAGTGTGCAGCCTTAAACGTTTAGGAACTTTAATTTTTTGTGAACTTAAATAAGAAATTATTTCATGAGAATTTTTTCCAAATTCTTATTATATTTAAATGGAACAACTTAGTAAGTCACCCTGTAAAATTAAGGGAATTTTTAAAATCTTTTCAAATAATTTCGATGACATTTTTTAAAAATTATTTCAGATGATTTTGGATGGCGAAATATACCTCACTTTAGGCCACTTTTCCATATGCACCTTATTGTGGAATGGTGCGACTAAACTGCGTTTTATTTAAATAAAAACGATTTAGAGGAATCACTTTCATGCGTTTAACAATTTTATTAACAGGAGTATCATTAATAGAGGCACATGACATTTTTGAAGACTTTTTCAAATTTCTATTTTTTTTTACTCCAAAAAGTTTATAAAAATTCATCTTTTTAACCGACTCCTTCTCTATTTCCATATTATTTATGTCAAGTGGACAATCATTCCTTGGCATGGACCAGAATACACACCAAAAAAAGGGTCAAGAAATGGCTTAACCAGACTAGAGACCATTGTGGAAAGATTGGGAGTGGTGAATAGGACAGGAAATGTAATTTTATGTTTCAACTCAAATAAAACAACAAACAAAGTGATTAAATTTGCATGAATTCCATCGACTTCCACCAACCGTCCAACCAACCAACCAACTACTGACCACTCCGTTTATGTTCGTCCGTCTATTTCCGACATGTTGCTTGCGCGCTTAACAGAAAAATGAAAAGACGAGAGACAGAGAAAAAACATAAAAAAATAATTTAAATTGTCCACATCACTGCTGTTATCACTAACAGATGGAGAATGGCGTGGGGGGAGGCACAGTGGCTATGTATATGGTGATATGTGATGCCATCCAGCCATGTACGTAAATTGTAAAAAAAAGCAAAAAAAAAAAACGAGAAGAGATTCGTAAAATGGCTACAAAATGCCCAAGAGGGATTAACTGTAAATCGTTTGTCCCTTTTTTTTCTTGATGATGCAGTTGTTGTTGCTGCTTTCATTTGTTTCTTGTTGTTGAGTGTACAGCAGAGCAGCAGGCAATAATTTTCACCGAGTGACACTTTGTTGCCATTGCTGGTGTTTGTTGTTTTAGAGCACAGTTTTTTTCTTCTTCTTTTTCTCTGTAGCATTTTATACAATCCTTCTTGTATTTTTTTAACATTTTCTGCCGTTATATTTTAGGAATGTTTAAAGTTGAAATCAAAATTTTATACGGATTACACCATTTCCAAATGAAACGTAGAGATCTCTCATTGTCTTTGCCAAATGTTGAGGGAGACAGGAGCGGACATTAAAGCATTTGGCGTATACAAATGCTGTACGAAGATGTTGTTTATGAGGATAATTTGTATGAAAACAATGGTCAATGAATTCCAGCTGCCACAACCAGTATAGAAGTAGAAACAGGCACAGAAAGCAGACTCTACAAAGCGAAAGCGCAATCAGCGTGGAGAAGTTCAAAAATCTTCAGACAAATCTATCTGAAAGCATTCAAAAGGATGTATAAAGTCTAGTAACAGAAACGTCTCCGAAACACAACCAAAGAGCAGCCCATAATATCACTCACATATCGTCAGAAGCCAACCCGATAATGTCTCAAGCATGGCACTAGAAACGGCAAAGGTCATCTGGAGGGGCAGGTTTCTCCAATGCAATTACAATACCATTTTACAAGGAAATAACAGTGTTAACCGTATTAGAAGCCTATTGTACTTTCACCCTAGCAGCATATCTAAAGTTTTAATTGTTTTTTGAGTAGGTTCTGAGCAAAATTAACACGCGAAATCATGAAGCATTAAATTTTTTTTTTTGTGAGTAATTAACTGGCCATTGAAGTCGCCGTAGTCTAGTAGGTAGTGTGTTGGCTTAGGCCAGGCCAGGCATCAAAGACAAAATACAAAAAGTATTTTTTCGGCGACTTCCTCTCAGTAGATTTCTGGCAAAAACTCTGGGAGTAAATAAAAATTGCCATGAAAAGTTTCTCACTCATGTATAAAAATTAACACACACAACATAAGTGGTGTGAGAAACTAGGACGTTGTACAATGGGTCATTTCGACCTCCGGGTACTGTACTTGTCTTAATTGACAAGTACACGCCCTCTAACCTAACGTAACCTAACCTAATTAACTGGCCAGATAGGACACAACCATCGAACCCTCCCACGGTTAATTAAACTTCGGAATCCCTTTGAGAACCTGCAGGCTTATAATTGCCAATACGGTCGCAGACTCCGTCAACTATCCGTGAGCGACTTTAAACGCGGGCAGAACGGCGCAGAAAAATCTGTCCAAGGTTGTATGGAGGGCGTACGGCAACTGTGCTTAAACTCCATAGAAGCAATCTCAGCTAGGTTGTCGGGTTTGTTACGGGGCATTGCATCATGAGCAGGCATGCGCGGCACATTAATATTCGACACCTAGCGTATGGTTTCTTTTGAAGATGTAAAGATAAGGAGGAGGATAGGACTACGACAACTTTCAATAACATTTCTAAAAAATATTACTTGGTTCTTCGCGGATGATACATTCAATCTAATTGCACTTTTGCTTTCAAATCTCTTTGTAATTCGAAAGTCTTGTATTGTGGAACAAATTCTCCTTGTCTGAAGGCTTTTGTTGATATGTCTGCGGATTTTGGCTTTAGACATGCCAGGCTATGCCTAAAGTTGTAGGAAAAGAGGCATTTATGCACTGCATATTCAAATTTCCATATAATCTTGCCAAAAGTTTCTTAAAAATTTGTCGTTCGGAGTCGACTTTAAACTGTAGGTCGCGCCACTAGTGAATAAATTTAACACACACATCATACGTGGCTCAAGAAGCTAGGTCGTAGTCGTAATTGAAGGGTTACAATGACAAATTATGTATGTACATACATATGTATGTATGTATGTATGTATTTATGTATGATTATGGCAATCAAAACACCCCGACAACTAAGCTTTTGCCAGGCATTGTAAAATGCTTGAAATGTTTATTTTTTTCCTGCCGAAAATTCAATGGAAATGGTGTACAAATACAAATTGCCGTCATTTTTTTTTGTCCACTTTCTTTCATTATTTATTTTTCCAAAAATGGCTAAAGGCTTATAAACGACGGGCTTAGTAATGTACCATCCATCCAGAAAAAAAAGGAAAAAAACTGGACACAATCCTGGACACTAGCGCAGCATTCCATGTATGAATGAACGTATGCAGCATGAACGTATGAATTGTAACCAGAAAAATGCTTGTATAACTTTATATTGTAAATGCCTGGTGGACTCATGTTATGACCATCATGTTTAATACTGGTTTTGGCCATTTTGTACATCTTCATCATGATGTATGTACGTACGAGTACATGATGTGTGTGGTGTGGGCCACACAAGTGAACGAAGCAGAAATTTTTGGCTTAAAGACTTGTTATGTTGATGTGATTTTTAATGATTTCGTAATTGTTTTAGACGACACAACCAAGTTTTAACAGCAGCAGCCAACGGACAACAGCAAAAAGTCGAGGAGTTTATTTTTTAATCTTTTCACATGAAAAAACAGGCAGAAAAAACGGAAATGTGAGTGGGGGGTGGGGAGATAAATTTACTTTTAAAATAAATGTAGATTTTATTTAAATTTTGTTAAGCGTTGTTCGGAATTTATAAATTTTAATTATTTTTCTCTTTCTTTATAAACGAAATGAAATGAAAAAAATTTGAAAAAAAAAACGATTTTTTTAAAATTGTTTTGTTAACCAAGGCATGAATTTTTTTCTTTCTTCGCAAATCTTTTATGTGTGCATACCATAATAGCAGTAGCATAGGCGGCAAGCAATGCGGAAATTTATTACAAAAAAAAAAAATGAAAAAAAAGAGTAGGAAACCTCAGTAATAGGAAATAAAAAGGATATCAAATGTTATCAAAACATATTCATTAGCAACATACACACATGCATATCTCTCTTTTCCTCTCCCTCTGCCTTTGTCGCTCTCACTCTCTCTCTCTCTCTCTTTCTTTTTGTGCATTTTAGTTTGAATCATTGAATACATTTCCGCCTTATTTTCCGCCTTACTTTCCGCCTTTCCCGGCCACTTTACAGTTCGAGTTCGTCTAACGAGACTTTTAAGACAGACAGACAGTTTTCTTCTGCTAGTGCCAGTGGCAGTGGTATGTGGCATGAGGCTTGTGGCATGGCAGCAAGTGTAAACAAACTATAAATGCTTAATTCAATCACGGAGTTGTCGGTTTCCTTTCTTTTATTATTCGAAACTCTGCTTTCCATTGTATTTTCATTTCCCTTGCCATTCTAAAGGGTGTTTTTTTTATAGAGGTATAGAACTTTAAGTTGCAATAAAACAACGATGGATTATTCGATTGACATGAATTTTATTTATCCGAAAGATAATCTTGTGGCATTACATTTTAAATATGATTTCTGACATATGACCGTCACGGCTGGCGCGGATGTAGTCCAATCTGGACGTCCAATTTTCGATGACTTTTTCCAACATTTGTGGCCGTATATCGGCAATAATACGGCGAATGTTGTCTTCCAAATGATCAAGCGTTTGTGGCTTTAGCGCATAGACCAATGACTTTACATAGCCCCACAGAAAGTAGTCTAGCGGTGTTAAATCACAAGATCTTGGAGGCCAATTCACAGGTCCAAAACGTGAAATTAGGCGGTCACCAAACGTGTCTTTCAATAAATCTATTGTGGCACGAGCTGTGTGACATGTTGCGCCGTCTTGTTGAAACCACATCATAAAAATCGGGAACAACGGTAATCTTGATGATCGTTTGGCTTAAAAATTTTGCACGAGTTGGATTTTGTAAGCACGCAAACCAAGATCCTTCCGCAAAATCTTCCATAAAGTGGATGGACACTGGAGATCCAATTCCTGTGCTCGATGGCGGATGGACTCATTCGGGTCTTCCTCTATGCTACGCTCTACAGCAGCAATAGCTTCTTCTGTACGCACCGTACAGCGTCTCTGGGGATGCGAGTTATCAATAAGAGGTAAACGTGGTGCGAAAACGTTCCATGGTTAATCGAATTAACTGCTCTGACGGACGATTTTGTCGACGATAAAATGGACGTAGTGCGCGATACGTTTTCCGCACAGAACCATTATTTTCGAAATAAAATTTCACTATTTGCAAGCGTTGTTCAGGCGTGAGTCCATTCATGATGAATTGCCAAACCAAACTGAGAATAAATCACTTTACAGCTGTTAAATCGGTCGCCATCTTGAAAAATAATGCCAACTTAAAGTTCTATACCTCTATAAAAAAACACCATTTATTATTTTGTTTCAACACCAAACTCTATAGCAGCGGCACTACCTACTGTTACTGTTGTTGTTATTGTTGTTGTTGTTTTTATTATCCTTTAGAAAATTTAACTAAATCAACAATAAACAGAGGAGAACAAAAAAAGACGCACACAAACAAACAAACACATTAATTTTGTTAGACAACACAACGTAAGACTATCACTATCGCTTATCAAATGTTGCAAATAAACAACAGACAACAAAAATAAAAAAAAAAATAAAAACAATAACTGTAAATGAAAACAAATGTAGAAAACATAATTCAGAGGTTCACAAACCTTTTTTTTTTTTTTTTTTTTTTTTTTTTGATAAAGGTTTCAGAATAATTATTTCGTGCATTCATCAATCATCTGCTTTTCTAACAACTAATCTGATAAGGTTCCACAACCTGCCTTTGATTAGAAAGTACAACCTCTCTGAAATGTAGTTCTTGTAGTGTATCTTAGCACTATAGACGCTAAGTCAGGCAATCGGTCAATAGAGTACGTTGTCTACAGGCAACGCTGGACAGTGTCATAGGAAGTGAATGATAATCTCATTCATATTATCCTACTCCATGTTATTGCAACGCTATAAAATTTAAAAATTACATCGAGAGTATACACATAATGGTTGCTCAAATTTAAGGAATCACTTGAACTTTAGCTAAGCCAAAGCCTCGTCCCGAATGAAGCCAAAGCAAAGAAAAACAAAGCCAGATACCAGGTTTTATATTAAGACGAATATCGCAAACTATGTACCATGAGAATCAAAAGTGAGTCAACACTGGAAATATTTTTAAAGTTTCTTATATTACGAGGAAAATTTTTGCTCTTCAATAATTCACAGACATGGATTTCATGGCAGACGTCCAAGGAAAAAGCCTTTCATTTCAAAAGTAAATAAAAAGAAGCGTTCGGAGTACGTCAAGATGTATGAAACGAAAGACTATAACTTTTGGAAAACTGTTCTCTTCACCGATGAGAGTAAGTTTGAGATTTTTGGTGGAGAAAAACATAAAAAAAATTTGAAGAAAAAAGAATAAGGAATTCTATGAACAAAACATTCAATGCAGCGTTAAGCACGATGGTGGCTCCGTTATGGTTTGGGGATGTTTCGCAGCGTCTGGGGGTTGGAGAGCTTGACTTCATTGAAACTACAATGAATGCGCAAGGCTACGTACAAATTTTCGAAAAAAACGTTCCACTAAGTGTCGCCAAATTGGATTTGCCTGGGCATTGGATCTTTCAACAAGACAATGATCCCAAGCACACATCGCGTTTGGCGAAAGAATGGCTGAATGCCCAAACAGCAAACAAACTTTTTCATCCACCACAATCACGAGATCGCAATCCCCTTGAGAACATTTGGGATTATTTGGATCGCAGGGTACGTAAACGGAATATAACCAGCCGTGAAACCCTGAAAGAGGCTCGAAGAGAGAAATGGATAAACATATCGACCGAGTACACCAACAAGTTGGTGGAATCTATGCCAAACCGAATAAAATGTGTAAAAAAAAGCAAAGGGAGGCCAAACAAAATATTAATTTTCTGAAGGGTATAAAATTTACTGCAGTTTTACTTAGTTTAAGTATAGGTGTAGACTTACTTTTGACGCGTAATTTTATAACTTTCTTGTAAGAATATATAAAAAAAAAAGAATTGTTGTTTACGTTTAAGAGTTTTTTCTATCTTAATGTTATAAATAATGAATAAATCCTTTTATTTATGCAAAATAGATCGTTTTATATAGTCTATTATTTTCGTTATCTTAAGAGAAGAAAATAATACATTGGTGTTCACACACTTTTGACTCTCATAGTATATGGAAATAAATTTAAATTGTCAATAGATCTGTAATCAAATTTGAAATACAGAAAGAAGGATAAATCAAAGTCATGTAAACTAATTCTTAAACTAATTCACAATCGGATCTGGTGGTTACAGAGCAGGACAGATCAACTCGATATCTCTCCTACTGCCCTAATGTAGACTGACACTGCAGTCCATAACTGGTGGGATTCTAGTGATTAAAAATGCAGAAGAAATGATACTCTAAGGCCTACAAAGAATTTCAATGTAATGTAGAAGAAACCTTATTTCTTTCGAGAACTGCTGAGGAGCAAAAGATCAGAAATGCCATGTTATGAAGTAAAATCAAGTGGCCATTCCGTGGAGACTGGTGTTACCGAAGGGGTTGTAATACTTCAATTACAAACGCTTTTAAATTTAATCATCTGGAACAACGTAAGACAAACTCCAATATTTAAAGAGTTTCGAAAGCAAAAGCGGAATTAGATTGAATGTATCATCTGTAAAGAACCATGAAATGGTTATTGGATCGAATGGACAATCGCGGACATCGCGGGCTGAGGCATTACAAAGAAAAATCGAAATCGGGGTTAAGAAATTGCAAAGAAAGTAGAGAAAGTCAACTAAAAAATATTTTTAATCTGCAGTAATACTTATTTACTGAAACGTTTTCCATTTACGAATATGTTTCATTTAACAGCTAAAGAAGCTGACTCCATAGGAGTTGTGATTCAAAAGTAGCCACTTTTTGAGTATTACGGGTTGACCATATTCGTTGTAATAGACTTACGGCGTAAATAATTGGCAGGATAATAAAGAAATTTGAAGAGACATTGCATGTGATCAGTCCAGCGCATAACCTTAATGTACACGCTGCCGAATACTGTTTCTGTCAGTAAAGGTTTATCAGATTATCCAAATTCGTTGCTTTAGCCGTGTTCTCAGCACAATTGGGCCTATCTTATGGTTCCTTATGAAGTATTTTGTATTTAAATTTGAATTTCTATTCAAATAAAGTTCAACGCATGCAGAAATTCATACCAAATGACCCTTTGCAATCTCATAGATGACCGAATTGGGTATTAGAACAACGGGCTGAGCCTTACTTCTTACACGGTGTTTACGTTAACAAGCGAAATTATGACATATGGGGTGTGGAGGACCCCAAAGTGATTGCAGGAATATTTGTCTCATACGAAAAAAGTAACTGTTTGGTGTTGAATTTTTTCGAAAATAATCCTGAAAGAATTTTTACCGTTATACGACGAATGATTTTTTTTCTTTATTAAAATTAAAGATTACGAACTGGCCGGTATGCGGTTTTAAGAAGACGTTGACCATTTTGCTTTTATTTCATGAGAAGTTTCCAGAGAAGGCCACAAAGATAATATGAATTGACGCCATGTGGCATTGCTTGGTGGTGCTATGTTAACGAACGTGTCTACACCGATAATGTCATAAAGTTTGAGGATTTGAAAACAAACATTCATGAAGTTAAAACCGAAAATATGTGTAAGAGAGGTTGAAAACTACCTTTAAAGTATCGACTGCCAATCCAGAGGCGTTTATTTAAAAATGACATTGAAATTGTATTTCTTACATAATGCTCGGGTCTAAGCAGATGAATGAAATAAAATATACTTCTCGAAATCGCACCCCCATGTGTTTTGAAACTAAAAAAAAAAAATCGATAAAAAGGGATTTATTCGTATCCTATATATCCGGGCTTAGCGAAGATATAAAATACCCAATACAAGATTAAATTTTAAATTCAAATACTGTTTGCTACTTACCATTTCTCTGCTACTGGTGAACAAACAAAAATTAAATTTGGTTTCCCTGCCTCGTTACAAGTCTGGTGTGGTGCTCTTTTTTTTTTTTTTTTTTTAAATTTAAATTCTTATGGAAAATCCAATTGGAAAAAAAGGGTTTAAATTTTTATAGTCTTCACACTCAATCAGATAAAGGAAATTGGTCGGTCGGTGCTGAAAAGAAAATAAAAGAACAAAAAAAAATGTGAAACAATCAACAACAATTTTTCGTTTCATTTTAAACAATAAAAATTATGATTTAATTTGAAAATTTCAAAATGGAAATTCCTTGAACTCACATGAAAAGCAAATGCAAATGCTAAGCAAAATAAAATTAAAATGAAATTTTTTTAAAAATTCTTTAAACACTCGAAAAGAGGAGTAAACGTTATAAAATACACTGAACTGAGCCCACCAACCAACCTATTTTACTCAAGGAATAGCTAGGCATTTAAGCCATTTGAATATTTCTTAAGAAAAGTAACAACAGGCAGCACTCAACCTAATCATGATGGGGGCATGGTAGGTAAGCGAGTCTATAATTTGAATAAATTTTCTTTATTTTCTTATGGCAAACACTACAACGATAACAACTGTAACAACAGCAACAACATCTTAATTAAAGTTTCACAACAAATTAGTTACAGATTAGTGGATCTCCCCCACCACCATCCTTGAGTCTGTCCATCGTAGTCGTTATTGTGTTGTTGAACAACCACAAGAATAGCTGGCTGTGTGCTACAAAAGGATTCTTTTTCTTTCCATTTTCTATAGAAATCGCGTGAATGGTGGTAACAATCATGCCACATAATGTTCGTTAATGTGGCATTTGCAACAATTTATGGCTGCCGAATGTCTGTATGCATGTGTGTAGTGTAAGAGGTGGGTGGAGGTGGAGAAAGACACGGGGGTGTATGTGTAAATATCGTTATCGTTTAGCCATGAGAATGTGTAACCCTTTTTCAAAGTTCTTGTTTGTAAATAAAGTTTCTTGGCTGGCCGTTTGGTATACAAAGCAATAAAGAAAAAGAAAAAGAAGAAGAAAGAGAACAAGAAGAAGAAGACGACGAAGAATAAGACATAAGTTGTAGAGACAACAACAAAATGAGCATTCATCCTTAAAGCATTAAATCTCATTTGTTTTGCCAGCTGGAACACAATAACAATTGCCATGTGAAAGATATGCGTTCAAGGTGGCAAGTGGCAATACACTGTAAATATTTCTCAATAATTAGAACAAGGCTTTAATAAAGTAACGATCTTTGCTAATGTGGCCTATGTGGTGGGACAACACTGTGCTCTTTTATTAAGAAAGTCAAGTCATTTCATATGAGATGCGTGATAAACTCGATGTTCTAGAATCTTGGTTTGTGTCTGTGCTGAGTATGTTCTGAATAGAAAAAAATGCTTTAAAGGGTAGAAAACTGTCCTGCAATCTATTCAAATTAAATATCATCACCCTTATTATATCTGATAATACAGTCGAAAAGCTCAGGAGGTTAATCGTACGATATATTTGCCATAACAAGATATCTGCAGCGAAGTGCTATACTGATATTATACATTTCCTTCTCTATATGCCAAAGCTAATCACTTGTTAGTAATTGCTTGCAAGTCGTAGTAGCTCAGTTTTTATCATCTGTTATAGCAATCAGTATAGTTTTGAAGTCGCCGTAGTATAGTAGGTAGTGTGTTGGCTTATTAGACATAAAGCCGGTGTTCGAGCCCAAGGCCAGGCATCAAAGACAAAATACAAAAAGTATTTCTTCGGCGACTTCCTCTCAGCAGATTTCTGGCAAAAACTCTGAGAGTAAATAAAATTGCCATGAAAAGTTTCTCAAAAATCTGTCGTTCGGAGTCGACTTTAAACTGTAGGTCCCACCACTCATATATTAAATTAACACACACATAAGTGAGAAACTAGGACGTTGCACAATGGGTCAATTCGACCTCCGGGTACTGTACTTGTCTTAATTGACAAGTACACGTCCTCTAACCTAAGCAGTCACAACGAGACACTATTAACGAGGAAGAAGAGAATACCACGGAACATCTTATCTGTCATTGTCGGGCACTAAGAACGTGAGACGAAGGATTCTCTGAGGCACCCAAAATTAATTGATTGAATGTGTTCCGCCAAACGCGATATGAATAAAATTAACACACCAAAGCGATATGGTCCGTCATCGCCATAGACAGAGCAGAATTTACATTGAACCGAACAAGATTCCATTTAAGGCACCTCACAGCAATGATAACAGGACACTGGCCCGGGTACTGTACTTGTCTTAATTGTATACGTCCTCGAACCTAAGCAGTCACAACGAGAAACTATTAACGAGGTAGAAGAGAATACCACGGAACATCTTATCTGTCATTGTCGGGTACTAAAGAGAACCTGAGACGAAGGATTCTCTGAGGCACCCAAAATTAATTGATTGAATGTGTTTCGCCAAACACGGTTTGAATAAAATTATGACCAGACAGATATGGTCCGTCATCGCCATAGGCAGAGCAGAATTTGCATTGAACCCAACAAGATTCAATCTAAGGCACCTCATAGCAGTGATAACGGGACACTGGCCTCAGGGTGTTTGTGCCAGGAGACTGGGAATACCTTATAACGACTTGTGCAGAAGTTGCAACGGCAAAGAAAAAGAGGAGACCAGAGAACATTTTCTCTGTGATCCTCCGGAGCTTGGGAAGAATACTTGGACACTCAGAATTCAGTGGGAAAGCGTGTATAGCCTTGAACCGAACAAGATTCCATTTAAGGCACCTCATAGCAATGATAACAGGACACTGGCCTTTGGGTGTTTACGCCAGGAGACTGGAAATACCTTGTAACGGCTTCTGCAGAAGCTGCAACGGCGAAGAAAAAGAGGAGACCAGAGAATATCTTCTCTGTGATCCTCCGGAGCTTGGAAAGAATACTTGAACACTCAGAATTCAGTGGGAAAGCGTGTATAGTCAAAGTGATTTGATTCATTGTGTTTTGAAAATTCACACCTTCAGAAGACTCTTGCGATGGTTAAGAGATATCAACCAGGAACTACAATTACCTGGTGGAATAGATATTATCGGTGTTAAAACAGGAACTTCCAGAACACAAGTGAGCTGTGCCCGGTGAAGCGAGATTAACCTAACCTAACCTAGTCGAGGATCAGATCTGATTAAACCATTTTTTTTTTGAAGAAAATCGTCTAGAAGTGTCTTATAGAAGACCTGTAGTCCGAGGTAGTTTAATATAAGTTTCGGAAGTACTTTATATACTTACAGGCATGCATACATTAATTATTATAGACCTTGACTTAGGATTATGATCTAGGTTAACTTCAGACCAGATATATTTGTTAGTTGGTCCTGACCCCCAGTCAGTCAGCTCTACGACCTCATCAATGGATGGGTCAGGGAGGAAGAGCAGAGACGTTGGGGGAACGGATCGGATTGTTTTGTCTCTAGATGTCTATGGCCTGCTGTGGACAGTAGGAGAGAACAGGTTGGCTGCTGGGTTTCGATAAGGTCAGCTTAAGGTTGGTTATCGGTTTTATCACGGGGCACTGCGAGATTAGGTTACTGCCGGACTATTGCAGGGCATGTTGCGATGAGGAGGAGTTGGAGACTATCCAACACCTCCGCTGTAACTGCCTAGCCCTTGGTAGGTTGCAGTTAAGGACCCTTGGCAAGGCCTTCTCTGAGAGTTTGAATTCTGTGTCGGGAGCCGACATCAAGGCTCTCCACAGATTCATTAGTGGCTTGGGCTGGTTGAGAGGTGCTAGGCTAGGCTTCATTAGTGTGGTCGCGCTCTGCTTTTTTGTTGTGTCTCGTCTGCGTAATTCCTCCGCTTCCCATTCTCGCCTTTCCTTCATCCTCTCCTTTCTTTATCGTATTCCCTCTATTATCTTTCCGTCTTTAAGGACATTGTGCAATGGATCAATTCGACCTCCTCGTACTGTACTTGTTTTAATTGAAAAGTACACGTCCTCTGACCTAACCTAACCTAGTCTAACTTCAGACCATCATTTGGCATCATATGGTATGCTTGCAGCTTTTGTCAGCAGATTTTTAAGAGGACATAGTCAAATGAAATACTTTTTTTTTCTGAACTCAAAGCCCTTGTATAGTGGCCTAGCCAACACCTTGCTTACGAAAGTACATAAATTCTTTCAGTGTATCATCTGTATCAATTCTTCGAAACTATTGTTGCCTTTCAAACTATAGAAAGGAAATGTGTTGCCTACTATCTCAAGACGCTACTGTAATATCTCTTTCGAGTAACAATGCAATACAAAACTTGTTTTATTTTCTACCAAAACGCTTTCCAAAGACATTGTGCAAAACTTTCAAACACACTTTTAATAACCATATGAGGGTATTAGTTTTGAAAAGGAGTACAAACTATTCCTGGCCTTAAAATACGGAAACTTTAACGTCAATTTCTTATCTTAAAACAGAGGCCTTAACGCATGCAATACACTTCCTGCCGGTGCTTAACAAACATTTCTTGGCCCTTATAAGTAAAGGGTGTTTTTTATAGAGGTATAGAACTTTAAGTTGGCATTACTTTTCAAGATGGCGACCGATTTAACGGCTGTCAAGTGATTTATTCTCAGTTTGGTTTGGCAATTCATCATGAATAGACTCACGCCTGAACAACGCTTGCAAAATGGTGCAATTTTATTTCGAAAATAATGGTTCTGTGCGGAAAACGTATCGCGCACTACGTCCATTTTATCGTCGACAAAATCGTCCATCAGAGCAGTTAATTCGATTAACCATGGAACGTTTTCGCACCACGTTTACTCTTATTGATAACTCGCATCCCCAGAGACGCTGTACGGTGCGTACTGAAGAAGCTATTGCTGCTTGTAGAGCGTAGCATTGAGGAAGACCCGAATGAGTCCATCCGCCATCGAGCACAGGAATTGGATCTGTGTCCA
This sequence comes from Sarcophaga variegata, assembly GCA_932273835.1. Lineage (NCBI taxonomy): Eukaryota > Metazoa > Arthropoda > Insecta > Diptera > Sarcophagidae > Sarcophaga > Sarcophaga variegata. The sequence goes on from OW026358.1 coordinate 146,547,860, forward strand.
TCCACTTTATGGAAGATTTTGCGGAAGGATCTTGGTTTGCGTGCTTACAAAATCCAAATCTCGTGCAAGATCTGAAGCCAAACGATCATCAAGTAAGGCGTAGATTCGTCGAATGGGCCCAAAACGAGATTACCGTTGTTCCCGATTTTCAAAGCGTATTTTGTTTATCGATGATGCTCACTTCTGGTTGAATGGCTACGTCAACAAACAAAACTGCCGCATTTGGAGTGAAGGTAATCCTCAAGTGTATGTGGAAACACCGTTACATACAGAAAAACTGACTGTTTGGTGCGCTTTATGGGCTGGTGGAATCATTGGTCCGTACTTTTTCAAAAACGATGGTGGCCAGAACGTTAGAGTCAATGGTGATCGGTATAGAGCCATGATTACAAACTTTTTCATTCCTGAATTGAATAACCATGATGTCCAGGAGATGTGGTTTCAACAAGACAGTGCAACATGTCACACAGCTCGTGCCACAATAGATTTATTGAAAGACACGTTTGGTGACCGCCTAATTTCACGTTTTGGACCTGTGAATTGGCCTCCAAGATCTTGTGATTTAACACCGCTAGACTACTTTCTGTGGGGCTATGTAAAGTCATTGGTCTATGCGGTAAAGCCACAAACGCTTGACCATTTGGAAGACAACATTCGCCGTATTATTGCCGATATACGGCCACAAATGTTGGAAAAAGTCATCGAAAATTGGACGTCCAGATTGGACTACATCCGCGCCAGCCGTGGCGGTCATATGCCAGAAATCATATTTAAAATGTAATGCCACAAGATTATCTTTCGGATGAAATAAAATTCATGTCAATCGAATAATCAATCCATCGTTGTTTTATTGCAACTTAAAGTTCTATACCTCTATAGAAAAACACCCTTTAGAAGCAAAAGCAGCAACACTTTGGCAGTTTCTTTCTTCTTTTTTTGCATTTGTTTCCAAAAAAAAAGAGGAAAAACTTTAAAATTTTAAGCTGCTTATAGTTTTTCTTACTTTCGTTCCATTTTCTGTAGGTATTGTTGTTGGTTTTGGGGAAAAAACAGTGAAAAGTTTACAACTTGATTTAGTGCTCCATGACCTCAGTTTAAATAGAGAAACCCCAGCCCCCCATACACAACCACCATCGCATCCCGTACAAGCATCATTATCCTGTACAATCATCTTCATTTGCCTAACCCCTCTCCCCCCCACTCGGCAGTTCATTTGAAATCATTTGCAAAACACTTACAATAACAATTTTATCTCAGATTTTAAAATAGATGGGCCAGGCTAAGTAAAGGCTGGGAAGCGCTTTGGGTTTGAAAATCAAATTGGCCCCTGTTTATTTCTTTCGTCTAGATTTGAGGCCATTGATGTGTTGGTCGACCACAATCTAAGGAAACCCATACTCTTGATTTGTGGTTTCCCCACAAGAAAATAGTTACGTCACAGGGTTAAAGCAGCAGCAGCAGCCGCAGCAGTAGAGTGTGGTAAAGGGAGTAGCAACTAGTTTTTCCAATAAAGAAGGTCGTCTTCGTTGTCGCATGCATGTAAATGGGATTATGATTTTATCACAATATAAACAGACTTTTAAAGATTTTAAAAACACACACATACATACATACACAACATAATAGCCAAACATTAAACAGGCTTGCCTTCGACCAGCATAAGGTAGAGTCCGGGCATGGCAGGCTTTGCCAGCCATTCACTTGGCACATTGGCAGCAGATGTCTTTGCTAAAAAGTTTTGTCCACACAAGACAAATACGATTTCTTTTTTGGTGTCTTCTTGGTCTTCTTCTTAAGATTTATAGATTTTCCATACTTCTCCCCCTAGCCCCTCTTACCCCGTACACCACTTTTTGTTGTTTACAATTCATTGGTTTCAGGGATTTGTTTCTTTGCCTTGTGGTCGCCACACACACAAGTCGTTTAAAAGTTTCCGAAATTTTTGTCCAGCTTATGAGATGGCATTTTAAAATCTTTTGCATGTTCCTTGTCCTTGTCCTTCTTCTCAGGCTTAATTCTCAATTTGAATTTGGGTTTTTGCGGCTTAAGATGCTTCTGTTCCACCATTCCATTCCATTCCATAGTTTTTAAAGCTGGTAAAAGTTTAATTAAGACTCCTGTCCATCTAAGGACAGGAGAAAGAGTTGCATGGATGAGAAAGCAAAATGTTTGATTAACATCTGCTGTTTGTGTGTTTTGTTTTTGTTTAGGATTTTAATGAACTTTGAACTTTTCATAGCCAAAAAATTTTTAAGATTTGAAGATTTAAAAGCACATTTAAATTAGTTTTTCCCCTCTACCCCTCTGCACATGGTAAGAGGTAATCGGAAAAATTAAAACAAAATATTATTCGGCATATCCAAGCAGAGAACCATTCTAATACCTAAGTTTCAATGATACTTACAATGGATATAACGGGTGATTTTTTAGCCATTATCTTTTTGGCAACAGTGGTTTAAACAGCTCACGCACGTTTCGTGTTTTTTGTTTCACTGTCAAACATCTTCAGTTTGGTCCTCTAATTTAACCATGAATCGTCTTACAAACAACGAACAACGCTTGCAAATCATTGAATTTTATTATCAAAATGCGTTCGCTGTTAGGAAAGTTCATTGCGCGCTTCTTCCATTTTATGGTCAGTTTAATCGACCCACTGAAGCGGCTATTCGGGCTATTGTGACTAAATTTCGTACCAAATTTACATTGTTGGACAACCACCTCCACCAACACGCTTACGTAGAGTGCGAACTGAAGAAAATATCGCAGCTGTATCGGCCGGTGTTAACGATGACCATCAATTATCGATTCGTCGCCGTTCGCAGCAATTGGGCCTCTGTTACTCAACAACGTGGAAAATTTTGCGGAAGGATTTAGGTGTGAAGTCTTTCAAAATACAGCTGGTGCAAGAATAGAAGCCAAACGACCTACCGCAACGCAGAATTTTTGGTGAATGGGCGGCTCTTGGAAAATTGGCCGAAGATCCACTTCTTTATCGAAAAATTGTGTTCAGCGACGAACCTCATTTTTGGTTTAATGGATACGTAAATAAGCAGAATTTTCGATTTTGGAGTGAAGATCAGCCAGAAGCATTGCAAAAGCTACCAATGCATCGAGAAAAAGTCACAGTTTCGTGTGGTTTATGGGCTGATGGCATCATTGGAACGTACTTCTTCAAAGATGCTGCGAATCGTAACGTAATTGTGAATGACGAGCGCTACCGTGAGATGATATCCAACTTTTTTTGCCCAAAATGCAAGAGCTTGACTTGCATGACATGTGGTTTCAACAAGACGCTGCCACATGCCACACAGCACGCGTAACAATGGACTTATTGAGGCGAGTTCGGTGAACATTTTATTTCACGTTCGATACCGGTCAATTGGCCGCCTATATCGTGCGATTTAACGCCTTTAGACTAGTTTTTGTGGGGCTATGCTAAAGCTCATGTCTATACAGACAAGCCCGCTTCAATTGACGCATTGGAAGACAACCGATTGAAGCATTTATTCGTGAGATACCGGCCGAAATGTTGGAAAGAGTATGCCAAAATTGGACTAAGCGGATGGACCATTTGAGGTGCAGTTGCGGTCAACATTTGCATGAAATAATCTTCAAACATTAAATTATATGGACCGTACTATCCATTCAAATAAAAATGTCATGCATTTTTCTGAATTTTGTTTTTTTTTTTGAAAAATTTTCCTATAGCTCTTAAAAAATCACCCTTTACTTAAGCTGTTTGAATGCTCCAACCCTTTAGTTTTAAATAAAGAACTTAACAAGGAAAAAGCCGTGTAAAATCCTTGATTGTTCCATCAAAATCATGTCGAATATGCAATGTGATATCCTCCTCTCACTTTGCCTAGGCAAGACCAGCATCATTCAGCTGCCGATAGTTACTTACTTCATTGGTCGTTATAACCTTTTAGTCAGGATTACAACTAAGCTCCTAACACCATCCATGCCGTGTGCGTTAAATATTTCCATGAGTGGTGCGATCAACAGATTTTTTGAGAAACTTTTCATTGCAATTTTATTTCAATCTCATAGTCTTTTTGCCACAAGACTGCTGAGAGAGGAAGTTGCCGAAAGAAATTTTGTTTTCATATTTCGTTTTTGTTCGAAATGTCTGCGCTGAGACTTGAACCATGAGCTCTCGTATAATAAAGCCATATACAGTCACACAGATAATTATACGTACCCCCTTAAAAATAATTTTTTTTTAAATGATAATATGTGGACAAGTCAAGTGATTTTTGTGCCAAATTTTTTGTTTTCCGTCACAGCCGAACAAATTATATTTATTCTCATCACTAAATATCACATTCGCCCAAAAATCAGTTGACTTGTCCACATATTTTTGGGCAAATTTCAATCGTGGCTTTTTTTCTCGGCACTCGGCTGCGGAAACCGCCGTTCTTTCTCAAAACACTTCGAACTGTTTCGGAATGCACAATAATACTGTGATCACTTTCCGCGGTATTTCGTATTTCTACGGCTGTATTCCTAGGATTTTTATTCACAATACATTTTATATACCGGGCTACCACCCTTGGAGAAATTATATACGAAATATACGTACGTCGTACGTATAATTTTCTGTGGTGTCATATTGGTTTTAAGCAAACTGTAGTCACAAATTCATAGACTTTGGGAATCTTTTTTCTTTATTTAAGTAAATGTGTCGTTACAGACGCTAATGTAAAGAAATTTGAAATTAGAAGTTCATTACCTTTTAAAAAAAATGATTCTTAGGGGAGGAGGTACGTATAATTATCTGTGTGACTGTATACCTACTCGACTAAACGACGTGTACGATTCTCATTTTCCTCAAATGTTTGTCTGACCAATTATCAATTTTCTCTCGATTTCATTTCGTGTTTTTTCTCTCCGTAAGATTCGTAAATTTGTCTGGCGACAGTTGGTCTGCAGCCAAAAATCGTCACCAATGCACGACGTTCTTCGGTAAACTCAGTTGTGCAGCTCAATTGTGCAGCTACATTTGTTTATAATCGAGCTTACATTTGTGCTGGTTTTGTCGAAAGCACGTAAAGATTTGTGTGCGATAATAATAATTCTCCGTGCAATCTGGAGAATTTTCATTTTAACACGGCGTTTAGTAAGAACTTATGCAAAATCTGTCATTGTGATGCATCTCTAACCATTCTCTAAATAAACTGTGAGCGTTTCTCTGTGTTCTATTCCAACGATGGTGCTACCCCACGTGCATTTTCTCAGATATAAGAGTTATTACTTCGGCGGGTACTTTTCAGTATTCACAGGAGACTGTTAACTTAGAGCGTGTATTACTTTCAAAGTTAATTTGGTCATTGCAACTCTGTGGTAAGGATTACAACAGTTTAACTTCGACTTCGAACAACGTATTTTTGAGGAACTTTTCATGGTGTTATCGACATTGCTCTCGCACTGCCATATTTTTGAAAAAGTTAACTTTATTTGATCTGTAGGCTGTAATAATGAAAATAAGTTAAAGATGACTTTAACACTAGATTTACGGACCGAGCCAATTTGACTCATTAAAAATTTTATCGCTCTATATATATAAAAAACTTTAATATTACTTTTTAAAATCATACGTTGGTTTTTAGTTAAGTAATGAAAATGAAAAATGATTTCGCATTATCGAATGTGGTATACCTATTTACACGGGTGTGAGCCAATTTGACTCAAAGAATGGTTTAATAGCCTGGGCAACAGTCAGGAAGCCTGTGATTTTGTTTCTCTGATTGTTACTTGTTTTCGATACCCACTTCTGTCATCATTTCGATTTATTCGTCGCGTGTGAGCCGTTCATTTATGGGAAAAAAATCAGAAAAATTGTCTTCTGTTGAAAAAACTAAAAATAAAGAAAGGCCAATCAGATAATGAATCGAATACAACTGATGTAGACCAACGGCATAACGAAATTGAATTAGAAGAGGAAGTCAATAATATTGAATCTTCAAGCAGTGAAGATGAAGATCTTTGTTATATAGCTTCTAACAAAAAAAAGAGCCAGGGTTTTTTCTGATTCTGAAAACGAAAATGATTTAGACGCTATCGACATATTTTCTGATAAAGAAATTTTAGCCGATAAAGCTGCTGATGGCACATTATGGGAAACATTGAACGAAAGCATATGCTAAAAGGTATATTATGCTTGGTTCGCCAAGTAGCGCATTCAATTTCATAATTGATCAAATCATATAGCGTTAGAGCAAGTTCACACAGATGGCCTCTACAAGTTTTCTAAAACATTTTAGTTTTAGCAGCTATCAATGCTTGTATTCTGTATAAAGAGACGACTCAAGTAAATATTTTACGAAAAGATTTTATTTTCTAATTAACTCATCGGTATGATGAGCGTTTTAATAGAAAAATTATGCAAATAAACTTAAGAATTGCAATATGGAACGCCAACGGCCTTTCAAATCACACACAGGAAGCTGAAATTTTTCTACATACAAATTATATAGATATTTTTTTAATATCTGAAACGCACTTCACTTCGAGGAGCTATTTTCGAATAAGAGGTTATGACTTAATTACTGCAAATCACCCAGGTAATCGTGCGCATGCTGGTGCCGCAATACTTATAAAATCGTCTATTAAATATGAAGTTCTTGAAGAATTTAACCTACCCACTATTCAAGCTGCAGGTATAAAAATAAATTGCGATAATGATGCAATATCTATATATTCCATATACTCTCCTCCTAGACATAACATCGAATGTCAGGATTATTTTAACTTTTTCAAAAATTTAGGTACGCGATTTATTGTTGGTGGCGATTATAATGCCAAACATACATGGTGGGGTTCTCGGATTCTAAATCCTAAAGGAAGAGAGTTATACAAGTGTGTTCAAAAATATCATTATTCAGTTTTGTCAACAGGAAGACCAACTTATTGGCCAAGTGATATCAATAAAATTCCGGATCTACTTGATTTCGTGGTTTATAAAGGGATATCAACAAGATGTTTGAATATAAGGGATAGTGATGAATTGAGCTCAGATCATTCTCCAATAATTTTAAATTTTTGCACTGTATTACAAACAATACAAAAAACAATAAATATTTTATCTCCAAAAACAGACTTGGAAGCTTTTAAATACTGGATAGATAAAAACGTTAATTTAAATTATCCAATAAACAATGGTACAGAACTTGATTCGGCGGTTGAAAATTTTACAAATTTAATCCACGAAGCGGGAGCATTATCAACCCCTGTGGTTGAAACTGCTGGAAATGATCGTAATAGAGTTGTGATATCTGCTGAAATTCAAGCATTAATAAGAAACAGAAGGAGATTGCGAAGAATTTGGCAGTCTTCCAGAAGTCCAATTGACAAACAAATTTTTAACCGAGCCTCAAGTCAAGTAAAAACTCGAATCCGAGAATTTAAAAACGAAGAAACTGCTAACTTTCTAAAAAGCCTTAATATTAATGTATCTAAAAATGATGAGCACTGCCTTTGGAATGCAACAAAATATATAAAGCGGCCAATTAAAAGAAACATACTTATTAAAGATATAAACGGTAGCTGGTGTAGATCAGATAAAAATAAGGCAGATGCGTACTCTAATTATCTAGAAAATATTTTTCAGTCGTTCAATTTTAATAGTGATGCCGATGTTAAAGAAATAGAAGAGTTTTTATGTTGTCCTTGTCAAATGGATTTCCCTATCCCTCATATTCCTCCGCAAGAAGTGCAAAAAGAAATTGTAATGCTTAATAACAAAAAAACACCTGGATATGACCGAATAACAGCAACAGTTGCTAAAAGTCTGCCAAAAAAAGGTATACTTTTTCTGACTTTAATTTTCAACTCAATTTTAAGGTTACAAAACTTCCCAAATCAATGGAAATACGCTGAAGTTATTATGGTACCCAAACCAAGCAAGCCAGAAAATGTTGTTTCATCTTACCGACCTATTAGTCTTTTAACCACTTTCTCAAAACTATTTGAAAGAATATTCTTACGGAGGTTAATTCCAATACTAGAAAGAAAAAGCATAATTCCAGAACATTAGTTCGGATTTCGACAACATCATGGTACTCCCGAGCAATGTCATCGTATACTCAACGTGATAAGAGACTCTTTAGAACGTAAACAATACTGTTCAGCTGTATTTCTCGACATTCAGCAGGCCTTTGATCGAGTATGGCACCAGGGAATTCTATTTAAACTAAAGAAGTTGCTTCCAGCTCCATATTATTTGTTTTTTAAATCCTATTTAGAAAAAAGATTCTTTTACGTGAAAGTTAACAGCGAAATGTCAGATATATGTTCTATAAAAGCGGGTATTCCTCAAGGCAGTGTTCTAGGACCTGTTCTTTACACCATATTTACATATGATATGCCTACAAATGAAAATGTAACTGTCGCAACATATGCTGATGACACTGCATTAGTAGCAGCGAATGATTCACCTACCATTGCGTCAGAAATTATTCAACAGCAACTTAATGATATCGAAGGGTGGTTGAGAAAATGGAATATTAAAGTAAATACCGACAAATCCACACATATTACTTTTACTCTAAGAAGACAAGATTGTCCAGCTGTTGCTTTAAATGGTACAGTTATTCCTAAACGAACAACTGTCAAATATCTTGGTCTCCATCTCGACCGACGAAACACATGGAAAAAACATATACAGTCTAAAAGAGAACAATTAAAGATAAAAACGAGAAAAATGTATTGGCTACTAGGTTCTAAATCTGAACTATCACTAGAAAATAAGCTCTTGCTTTACAAAACGATATTGAAACCTGTTTGGACTTACGGAATACAGCTTTGGGGCACCGCTAGTAATTCAAATATTGAAATCCTTCAAAGATACCAATCTAAAACACTAAGATTAATAGCAAACGCTCCTTGGTTCATAACAAATAACAATATTCACAAAGACTTACAGATTCCAACAGTTAAAGATGAGATAAACAAACATACTTCTAGATACTTAGACAGACTCAGTACTCATAGTAATCCTTTAGCAATATGCTTGTTAGATGAAACCGAAGAAGTCAATAGACTTAAAAGGTTTCATATATTAGATTTACCTTACAGAAAATAATCTCCTACAATTTATTTAATTTGTAGATATTTTACTGGATAAAGATCCAGACTAGGTTAAGTTAAAATAAGATTATAAAATTTGCTTATTGTTGTAAAAACAGATTGTAAATAAATGAATTATAAAAAAAAAAAAAAAAAAAAATTTTCTAATTGGCTGAAGAGCTAAGACGTAAATATTAAGAATAAGTCGAGGACACTTACATTCCAATGACAGAAATCCATGCTACTGACGCACGGAAGAATTGTCAAGAAGTGATCGTTAAGCTAAAGGGAGGATCATTCTACCTTTAACTTTTAAAGTTAAGTTTATATTTGAACTTGCCATATTATATATTATTTTCATTATGGCAACTTCAAATATAAACAAAATGAGCATATACAACAAAAAAACGAAGCCCGAGGTTGCCACTGCGTTAAAAAAACTTGTATAATTGAGCAGTTTTATCGACATTGCTCCTGCACTGCCATATTTTTGAAAAATTGTATCTGTAAGTTGTAATAACGAAAATAAGTTAAAGGTAACTTTGCAGTTCCCTTTAGCTAAAGATACCTTTAACTAAACCCAAGTTTAGCGACAACTTGTAATAATGGCCCTAAATGTAATAGAAATGTTTGCCGAAAATGTGTTTCAAAAAGAGAGTCTATATTTAAAAAATGCTTTCCATGAATGTTTTTGATAATAAACATTTCATTTAAATTGTTTTGGAACTATTCTCTTTGGAAAAACATCAATTTTCTTGTATGAGTCAAATTGGCTCACTTCAGTAAAAATAGGTAGATAATCAACATCCGTAAATCTAGTGTTAAAGTTCACTTTATCTAAAGTTACCTTTAACTAAACCCAACTTTAACGGCAAAAAGTAATAATGGCCCTCAGTTTTTCCCAGAAGACTGTTGCAAGGAAGTTATCGAAATAATTTTTTCATATTTCGAGCTGAGATTTGAACTATGAGCCCTCGTCCAATAAGCCAACACACAAATTACTAGAACCTATTAACCTCTCAGTAATCAAAGCTTTCCAGCTAAGTATGAGTCTTATTTTAATGTGGACAATCGTCTGGACACTCTTTCTAGGGTTGCCAGACTATCATTTCTTATGGATTACTCTCTCGGAAAGTAATGAGTCTCTTAAAGGATGATTTACAAGGTAATGATGCCTTATTATCTTTTTTTTAAGTTTGAAGAACTATTTGCCTTATGAAATATTCGAACGTGTGACGTTTGGAGTTGCCACACTATTTTCAACAGCACATAAGCGTTGATTATTAGTCTTGCTTTTCGAAAATTTCGAAAATTAAAACATTTCAAACAGAAGTATGAAAACCACTTTATTTGTGAGCTTTAAATTAAAAGATGAGTCTTTAATTGTGGTTTTAATTTATTTTATTGCAGTTCCTGCAAATAAACAATCAAAAAAAAGAAGAAAAAAAATATCGTTACGGTTACGCTTTTTATACCACCGATAAGCAGGAAAAGTACCTAAGAATACAACACAGTGTTTTAAATACCGTATACATGTGTGTATATATGTATGTGGTACATTATTTATTAGAAAACTTATCTCATAACATTAATTGTGGTCTCGAGCATTTCATTTCATTTCGTTTCATTTGGTTAAAATGGCAGAAAAAAAAACGAAATTCTAAAACAAATAGAAGCACAAGCAGCAGAATTTGCTGGAGGCTAAAAGGACATACGCACACACACATGTATACACACACACACGTCTACAACAATAGTAAAAGGTTGGTTAGTTTGTTTTGGTTACTCCATGTTGTGGCAAGTGGACAGTGATTTATGCAACAACTCCAGATGACCATAAATATTCCTACGGAACAACAACCAAACAAACAAACAAACAAACACTCAAATAAATCGAGAACTTTATTCATTCACTCACTCACTAACGCTCTGTTACCTGAAACTAAATAAAGTCCTTCAGGTTTAGTTGGTATTTTATTTAAAACATGGTTTTAAGGAACTCTATTCATTCGTAGTACATATGTACATATGTGTGAGTGTGATGGTCTAAAATAGAATGTTAACGCCAACATTTTCTCGGCTTTATAAGTCCCCAGTGGCCAACCAAAATTAGAGACTCTTGCTGTAAGGAAAATAGAGAGGGAGAGCGGAAGAGGAAGAGTGAACGGGAGCGGGAGCCAAGTTAAATAAATATTTAACCCGAGAAACAACTCAATTAATTTGAAAGGCTTCTTCCTTGCATAACTCTACAGTTTCCTTTTGCAAAAACTGCCTTTTTTTCTCCTCTCTTTTTCCCAATGACATGAATTTATTGGCACGTAATTGTAACAACACGTAAGACATCCTGCTTAAAAAGGATACGCTTTGCGTCGCTGAGGGGAGAAGGAGTGGACCATTTAAAGCCAAACAAACTATTCGAAAAACGCTAATAAAACTGTTTACTTTCCTCTTTCATCAAATTTGTTTTTCTTTTCTTTTTTAATTTCTATCGTCATCGCAGTTTTTCTTCTCTTCTATTTTCAGTTTATTTTCCCTCCGTTTGCATCAGACAGCGGGTGAGCGCCAGTGCGAAAGTGTTTATTTTTATGGTTAAATCCCATGTAATCATCAGGACATTATTATTATGAAATTTCTTCATTATCCTGTGATGTTATTTGTTGTCTCCATTCCCCCTTTTCTTCGTCTTTGTGATGGTATTTAGTCATGACTTGAAGAAAACTTTGCGAACGAAAACAAAAAAGGCGAAAAATGCAAAAGAAAAAAATCCCAACAATAAACTTGTCATACAATTGGCGATGCTAGGGAGGGCTACATGTGGCACAGTGGTGCAGAAAAAGGAAAATAAGAGAAGAAATTAAAATCAACCAAAATTAGTTTAAGAAGACAGGCCTCACAAGCAATAAAATAAAATGTTTATCCTTGAAGTCGCCGTGGTAGTGTAGTAGGTAGTGTGTTGGCTTATTAGATGTGAAACCTCGGTTCAAAGCCCAGGTCAGACATCTCCAAGTCAACAAAATCTGAAAAAATATTTCTTCGGCAACATCCTCTCAACAGATTTCTGGCAATAACTCTGAGAGTAAAATAAAATTGCCATGAAAAGTTTCTCAAAAATCTCTCGTTCGAAGTCGACTTTAAACCAGTGGTGCTCAAACACATACTATCATAGTTTTGGTTGTGTTGGTAAAGCAGCGGAGAACAAAATTCAACTTAATTTTTGAGAATCGTACACTGGGATAATAAAAAAGAGAAGAAAAATTGGTTTATTGTGTTGCGTGCATGTTATTACATAATGAACTTATGTATGTATGTATGTATGTATGTATGTATGTATGTATGTATGTATGTATGTATGTATGTATGTATGTATGTATGTATGTATGTATGTATGTATGTATATAAGTATTGATGAATATATTGTTGTATGTATGCATTTATGAATATATTGATGTATGTGTGTGTATGTATGTATTTATGAATATATTGATGTATGTATGTATGTATTGATGAAGATATTGATGTATGTATGTATGAATGCATGTATTGAGGAATATATTGATGTATGTATGCATGTATTGATGAATATATTGATGTATGTATGAATGTATTGATGAATATATTGATGTATGTATGTATGTATTGATGAATATATTTATGTATGTATGTATGTATTGATGAATATATTGATGTATGTATGTATGTATTTCTAAAGCCAAAGCAACTGTATATGATGCCCTTTTTAAAAGGCAACGACAATTTATCGTTATTATATGGTAAATTATTGTAATTTAGTACGTCCGTTTCGTCAACCATGAATTTTAATTGCAATAATTTTAAAGTCCTATCATTCCCTTTAATGTTGTCGAAAAATCCATGGCTAGCCTCGTAATGTCTTTTTATAAAAAAAAAAGAATTACGACATAAAGTGCAATTACACACAATACATTGTGCATTACCATCCATATTTTCTATAATAAAGAAATCATATTCCCAATTTTCATTTTGCTGCGTGTATTTGCAAAAAACAAAAAATCATTCAAAAAAGTTGCGTAGCGAGATTTTGCTTCATCAAGTGCTAAACATCAACTGAATTGATTTTGTTCTCTGACTTCAACACAAAACAACAAACACACGATCATTATAAGAAACCACACAAGTAAGCTTATAGTATAGGTGTGTCAACGCAGCGTCAGCAGAATTTTCTATGCCTATCACATGTGATAGGAAATTTAGATTTTGAGCATCACTGGTTTAAACTGTAAATCCCCCGCCAATCATGTATAAAAATTAACACACACGACATAAGTGGTGTGAGAAACTAGGTCGTAAGTCTGACTAAAGGGTTGTAATGACCAATTATGTATGATGTATCCTTGGGGGCCTAGGAATTCATAAGGTCGGGTCAATAAATGCATGACTTTCTGAATCTTAAGTCTCTTAAGTGAAAGGACTGGTCTTGTCACAACCACTTCTCACTCGACTTCTAAACAAAATTTTTAAAACCTGGTTTATTTAGTTTATAGTCGACAACTATTGTCAACAGAGTACTGCATGAGGAGAGGAAAAATGTCGAAAAAATATAATTTCGTGCCTTACTAAAACCATCACTCAATCCAAGGGCCGTATGTAGAGCCCCAATCTCAAACGGTAACAAGGCAAGTCTATAAAATCATTGTCCATTATCGTCCCATACTTCCGTAAGGAGTTGTAAGTTTTCAGTTCTTAATATTGCTGGAGTGGGACGTCGCCGTAATCTTATAGGTAGTGTGTTGGCTTATTAGACGGCGAGACTGTGGCTCAAGCCTTAGCTCAGCTTGCACATCTCGATCAACACGAAATAATGAAAAAAAAAATTGTCGGTGACTTTCTCTCAAAAGTCTTCCGGTAAAATCTCAGGAGAGTTAAATAAGATTAACATGAAAAGTTTCTCTAATCTGTCGTTCGGAGTCGACATTAGACTGTATGTCCCGCCGCCCCTCATGAATAAAATTAACAAACACATTATGGGTGGTGAAAAAAGCTGGGTTGTAAGAATCAGAGAATGATGAAATAATCCAAGAAATCAGCCAAGAAAAAATGGCATCAGAGATCAGCAATGAGTATTCAAAAAGATGAGTAGAATCGAATCATACTCAGAATTTCAGATACTTATACGCATTCATACTTGTTTTAATATCATGGAACCTCTCTACACATATTCAAAGTTTGAAGTGCTCATCATATTCATACTTAACAACACGTGTGTTGTTGCTGATTTCGACTCTCTCCATAACTCAACATATACACGAATCAATAAATAAGTATGAATCGCGTAGGCACTCTACATGACTCAGTAGAATTGTGTTGTATTTGCTCTGCTTGCTGCTCTGTCGTGTTTACTTATGTGTCTTTTTTTGTAAATGCAACAACAACTAAGACTGTAAATTTTAATGAATGATTCGAGTCATTCAATCAAACATATGGTATGATGTTTGATGTGTGAGAAACTAGGTCGTAATCCTCACTGAAGGGTTGTAATGACCGATTACGTATGAGTTTGATGTCAACGTAGTACGCATACTCAATGCAACCTGTAGTTATAAATCAACGTTGTAGTGGGTATGAATGAATCAAGAGTACATAGTTAAATTACAATATTGTTGACTCACTTATATTCAAAATTTCATATGAGTGCTTACGAGAAGCGATCTCTGCTGATCTCTAAATAAATAAATAAATAAGAATCCCACTGTTCTTCATATTATAACACCCAGCCAGCCAGGAAGTCTTTCATTATTGCCAGGAGTTTGTCGCTGTTCTCAATGTTTAAATCGTTCGTGTTTTAACATCCTCATTAAACGATTTGCACCCAGAAAAATTAGCAACAAAACACACGATACAAAAAAAGTCCTTAAAAACTAAGAAAATATCGTCGCAAAAGACAAGAAACAATGGACCGAGAAAAAAATAGTTGAAGTAAATAAGAAAGAAGGAAAAAGTAAACAAGATAAACTAGAAGTAAAGAAAGAAATAAAAAAGAGTCGTTAATTTCTTTTTATGAACCAAAAGGGAATCATTTAAACAACAACAACACTGCACAACAAAAGTCTATGAAAAGATAATGACAGTGGACTGGAGGATGACTATACTTTTTGCCAAGTACTTGAGCAACTATTGCAGGCAGGACTCTTGAGAACAAAAGAGAACAAAAAAAGACGCCAACTGGAGAAGGAAAACAAAAAACAATACGAACGAAAAACAAATTCTCACGGCTAAAAATAAGTAGCCAGACAATGAATTAAATGACGAGATAAATATCGTAGCTAAGCAGAGAAGCTTAACTATTGTTTCATAAACTCCTTGGCGTTTGAGCATTAACGCAACAGCACTACCACGTTCTCCTCCACCTCCTCCTCCTCCTCCTGCCTTCAATAAAAACCATCACAGTCAGCAGTTAACACAGCAATTTCAGATGACGTTACTTTTGGCCAAGAAAAAGCATGAAAGGAGGTGGGAATATGGTGGTAGATGGTAGTGGTCGTCTTCTACAATAAATTGGTTATACTAACGAGCAATTAGATTTCATTTCTTACAAGGGAATTAATTGCTGCTTCTACTGCCGTATAAATACTTCTTCTATATACTTATGTGTTTAAGGCCATTTCATATTGGCCATTATGGCTACATTCCAATTGGCATTCTGCAAAAAAGCGATAGAGATGGTCAACATCTGGCTTTCGTTTTATTAACAATTATCTCGTGGCTAAATTTAAAGAGAAGCCATCTTATACAGTTCACACACAAACTATTTGACAACGTAAGCAGCACCTTTAACGTCTCTCTAACACGGGCAGGACAGGAGGTGAAAGGACAATTTGTAGGATATTGGTTTTTCCACATCCTTGTTATATCCTTTGGATGATAGTTTTTTTTTTGGGGTGTGGTAATTATTTTTTATTGGATATTGGAATTAAAATGAATCTTTTATTTACAACTCCAATGAAATTTAATGTCGTCGGGTGGGGGGAGGGATAAGAAGTGAGGAGGCGAAATTGTTCGTTGAATTACTAAAGTAAAGAAACAAAAGACGAAAACGAGAAGGGAAGAACACAGAAAGTGACTGCCCTGTTAAAGGCAAATTTTGCTTTGTTAATGCCAAAAGTGGCGCTGCTAAAGATGAAGGTTTGTGTCTTTGCTTTTCAAGTTCGAATTTATCTTTACACACAGAAATTTTGGAATAAATTCTAATAGAAGTTATAGAAGTCTCCGTAGTCTAGTAGGAGGTAATGTGTTGACTTACTGGACGAGAAACCGTAGTTCAACCCCTGGTTCAGTCATTGCGAACAGAACGAAATATGAAAAAAATATTTCTTTCGGCGACTACCCCTCATTAGTCTTCTGGAAAATATCCCGCGAATAAAATAAAATTGCCATTAAAAAGTTTCTCAAAAATTTGTCGTTCGTCGACGACTTTAAACTATAGATGCCGCCACTCATTTATAAAATAAATGGTTGGTGTGTGATAAGCTAGGTTGTAATCCTGACTAAAGTTAGGTTAGGTTAGGTCGGAGTGGTAGCTTTGATATCACAAAGCTCACTTGAGCACGCATAGGGGCCCATTGTGATGTCACGGGTGAACGCAGTCCCTGTACTGACCAGAAGGTGGTCAGCGCAAGGGCTGCACATCTGACTAAAGTTAAGTAAACCCATTGCCCGGTATACAACTAAGTGTTCCTCTAATAGTGTACATAGTTGCCTGTAAGATTTCATAGAATGCGGTAACCTAACCCATACTAACCAAGAGGCTTCATCTCATTTCCTTGAAGTTCATGCAGAAGGCGCCAGCAGTAGAAAATAAAATGAATGAATGTCCAGCAACAATATCTTTTGGGAACGAGTAGAACTTAATGGTTTCTTACTACTAAACTAACTAACTACCTAACTTACTAACAGCCCTATAGATTGTCACAGAGGGCGTTGTTGCAACGGAAGATGGCAACCCTATCATACCAGAATCTGCAGCAGTAGCAACAATATCTTTTGGAAAAGAGTAGAACTTAATGGTTCCTTACCACTGCAACTAATACAACAGACCCATAGATTGTCACAGCACGCGTTGTTGCAACGGAAGATGGCAACCCTATCATCCTAGAATCTTCTGCAATTGTCCAATCACTTTTTCAGCTTTTCCTTAAAGGAACAAAAGGATTAATAATAAAAAGAAAAGAATAGAACGAGAGTATTACAGTGGAAGTAGAGGCCAAGTAAAGTACAAGTGGAGTATCCATAGGACCAGAGATCGATCGAATTGTCAAGGAGTTTGACAATGCCAGGAGATATTATACCATTATTTTGGGTATTAAAAATACTTTTAATTCAGCAAGATATTCATCCTAGCCGTGTTAATACTTTTCGTACTTTTGTAGAATGTTATGCGATTTGTTTGGTTAGAGGATAAGGATAGAGGCAATTTTACAACAATAGTAGCATATTAGTGGTAAAGAAAAATACTGGAGAAACCGAAAACGAACCTTATCACTCTTTGTTAAAATGCAAAGAGAATTAAAAAAGTATGTTTTAAGTTCAGAGCCCGTAGGGATTAATAATATTCTTCTATATTAGTTGGAACATAGCGATTATAGGAGATAATTTTTGATAATGTAGAGTCCCCAATCGGCAAGAGTCGCCCGAATCTAAAAAAGAGGACATATGACTGATAAAATAAACATAGCCATAGTGATACGGCTTCTAAAACAGCATTAGAAACGAGCAAAACTTGAATACTTATGCAGTAAAGTTAATAGCGTAATATAGTACCGTATGTCAAATTCGCAAAATAAATGCAGGTTTATTCAATGATCTATAGTAGCATACTATAGTAGTAGCATATAGTAGTAGCGTATAGTAGTAGCATATAGTAGTAGCGTATAGTAATAGCATACAGTAGTATATAGTAGTAGCATACTATAGTAGCTGTATGCTACTACTATAGTAGCTGTATGCTACTACTATAGTAGCTGTATGCTACTACTATAGTAGCTGTATGCTACTACTATAGTAGCAATATGCTACTACTATAGTAGCAATATGCTCCTACTACAGTACTTATGCAGTACAGCTAATAGCGTAATGTAGTATCGTATGTCAAATTCGCAGAGTGAATGCAGGTTTATTCAATGCTCTATACTAGCATACTATAGTAGTAACATATAGTAGTAGCATATAGTAGTAGCATATAGTAGTAGCATATAGTAGTAGCATGAAGTCGCCGTAGTCTAGTAGGTAGTGTGTTGGCTTATTAGACGCAAAAGCCTGTGTTCGAGCCCCAGGCCAGGCATCAAAGACAAAATACAAAAAGTATTTTTTCGGCGACTTCCTCTCAGTAGATTTCTGGCAAAAACTCTGAGAGTAAATAAAAATTGCCATGAAAAGTTTCTCAATAAATAAAAATCTGTCGTTCGGAGTCGACTTTAAACTGAAGGTCCCACCACTCATGTACAAAATTAACACACACAACATAAGTGGTGTGAGAAACTAGGACGTTGTACAATGGGTCAATTCGACCTCCGGGTACTGTACTTGTCTTAATTGACAAGTACACGTCCTCTAACCTAACCTAACCTAGTAGTAGCATATAGTAGTAGCATATAGTAGTGGCATATAGTAGTAGCATATAGTAGTAGCATATAGTAGTAGCATATAGCTACTATAGTATGCTACTATAGTATGCTACCATAGTATGCTACTATAGAACATTGAAGGTAAAAAAAGTGGTTTTTAAAAAGATAAGATGGCAAGACGATTGAAAACATAACTTTGATTGATCGACATCACTTTAAGAACCACTACTGAGTGCCGATTACATATGGAAAAACAATGGACATAAGAAATGAGAAGGGGACAGAATGTCAGATAAAGCATGGATGCATACGAGTATATCACAGCAAGAATTACAAATTAGGCGGAAAATGAACACGTAACAATGTTTAGAATATGGCCAGTGAAGTTCAAAAGTTCTGTACAAAATTTAAGTTAAAAATTTTCTTTATAATGATTTTAATTCCATCATGAATTCAATGCAGTCGTATCAGTTAATTAAAAACAAAATTCTTAAGTAAATGAAGAAACTATTCCGGCACTTCAATCATTGTAAACAGAAGGTATCAAATGAAAATCCTTAAATAGCTGAGAATGAATATGAAATGATAGTGATATTATCTGTAACAACAACAAAAACAAAAACAAATAAATAAACAAGAAAAACATATTTTAAAATATACTCGTATATTCCATCCATTCGTTCATCGAGTGAAGAAAAAACTAAAGTGAAGTGACAGTTGAATGTTTTCTAATGTGACACGTGACACATGTGTGAGTATTAAAGTGAAATACAAAGTTTTACTGCGTGTTTCAATGAATGAATTCAGGCAATTATTTGAATGATACTTAGATCCGAGGTATGTTTAAAAATTACTGTAGCAAAGTCAAGTTTTGTTTAGTTTATGTTGGCCTACTTGTAGCATTCTTTGCTTGTTTGTCCTAAGCACCGAAGCTAGAAATTTTTTTCTAATGTTGATAAGAAAGCTTCAAAATACTAAGGCGCTGCCAAAGTCAATACGAAGTCACCTAAGGCAGTTGATGGAAACTTCTAAAGTTAGCTTTATCTTTGAACTTGCCATAACATACATAGCATAACATAATTTGTCATTACAACCTAGTTTCTCTTGCCATATTATATATTATTTTCAATATGGCAACTTCAAATATAAACAAAATAAACAAATACAATAAAAAAAGAGGCCCTTCGTTGCCACTGTGTTTAAAAAAAACTTGTTTAATTGGGTAGTTTTATTGACATTGCTCGGGCACTGCCATATTTTTGAAAATGTTAACTTTATTTTATCTGTAGGTTGTAATAACGAAAAAAAGTTAAAGTTGACTTTAAAGTTCACTTTAACTAAATCCAACTTTAACGGCAAGTTGTAATAATGGCCCTAAAAGTACAAAAATAAAATCTTTATCTAGACTGGGAGAACACCACACTTCTGTCCAAAAAGAAGAAAGCTCCAGGGTCCATTGAAATTATTGTTGCATGAAACCATTTTGTCGTAGTGAAAGCTGAGCTTTAGGTGAAACGTTAGGTTTTGTTAGGTTAGGTTAGAGGACGTGTACTTGTTAATTAAGACAAGTTCAGTACCCGGAGGTCGAATTGACCCATTGTACAACGTCCTAGTTTATCACACCACTTATGTTGTGTGTGTTAATTCTGTACATGAGTGGCGTGACCTACAGTTTAAAGTCGACTCCGAACGACAGCTTTTTGAGAAACTTTTCATGGCAATTTATATTTACTCTCAGAGTTTTTGCCAGAAATCTGCTGAGAGGAAGTCGCCGAAGAAATACTTTTTGTATTTTGTTTTGATGTCTGGCCTGGGGCTCGAACCATGGCTTTACGTCTAGTCTAATAAGCCAACACACTACCTATTAGACTACGGCGACTCCAAGGTGCAACGTTAAGTCTAAAAGTTGTTCATAAGAAATGGGGAGAGGTTGCAATGGCCTCTAAAAATATGAAAGATCGACCAAGGCACCACCAAGATCTACAAAGCATTCAGCCTGTCACTGTTTGTTTTTTTTAATACTGGAACAGCATTCTAAGAAATGAGGACTACAAAAAGATTACGATTTTCGTCAAAATTTACACGACTTCAGCGAAGGCTTCAGAAATCAAACACAATTCTGTCTTAGTCTATGAGAATAGCTCAGATATATATACACGAAAATGTGTGTACGGGTATCTGCCCTACCTCGTTAGCAAATCATTGTTGGATCCTTCTAAGGGAAAAAAAAGTGCCACAGTTTCGATGTACGATTTTCTTTGATCGCTAAGGAGACTGAAATTTGTGTGGATAACCCCACAAAGTACAAGGTTTGGAACTCTCTTTTCCATGACACAAAATCTCTTTAAAATATAATTACTGAACTTCGTCGTTGACCCGGTATTTTAATGATGAAGTTTTTATAGAAAAAACGTACGCTGAAAGGCTTCAGCCCAAGAAACCAGTACGGGAGTAAGTTCTACGCGAATCGTGGTTTGAGGCCGTCCAATGGCCGTACAATGATCGAAAGTACATCTGAGTTCATCCATACTACCACGAAACCATATTACCTCGACTAATCTAAACTCATGTATACCATTGCAGGGGAAGTGTCCCAATTCTAAAGCACTTAAAGACTTAAGAGCGATGGAGCAGATATTAACTGTCTCTGGCTGTACAAGAACTTCAGTAAAGAACCAGCAAAGGATGAAAACCTTGTATACATAGATCAGAAATCACCGAAATATTAGTGTAGAAAATTCAGATTGAACCATAATATCGATTTTGGTTTTGGAAGCGGAATAACTTTGGCAGCAAACTTTATATTCAGGTACTATTGAATGGCTTCTATAGTTGACTCAAAAGGCTATAACGGGTGATTTCTTTAGCTATTATCTTTTTGGCAACACTGGTTTAAACAGCTCACGCACGTTTCGTGTTTTGTTTCACTGTCAAACATCTTCAGTTTGGTCTATAATTTAACCATGAATCGTCTTACAAACGAGCAACGCTTGCAAATCATTGAATTTTATTATCAAAATGCCGAGCTCTGTTAAGAAAGTTCATCGCGCGCGTTTCTTCCATTTTATGGTCAGTTTAATCGACCCACTGAAGCGGCTATTCGGGCTATTGTGACTAAATTTCGCACCAAATTTACATTGTTGGACATCAAACCACCAACACGCTTACGTAAAGAGTGCGAACTGAAGAAAATATCGCAGCTGTATCGGCCGGCCAGTGTTAATGATGACCATCAATTATCGATTCGTCGCCGTTCGCAGCAATTGGGCCTCTGTTACTCAACAACGTGGAAAATTTTGCGGAAAGATTTAGGTGTGAAGCCTTACAAAATACTTGCTGGTGCAAGAATTGAAGCCGAACGACCTACCGCAAGGCAGAATTTTTGGTGAATGGGCTCTTGGAAAGTTGGCCGAAGATTCATTTCTTTATCGAAATATTGTGTTCAGCGACGAAGCTCATTTTTGGCTCAATGGATACGTAAATAAGCAGAATTGTCGAGCTTGGAGTGAAGATCAGCCAGAAGCATTGTAAAAGCTACCAATGCATCTGGCTCATTACGTAACTGTAACTGTAATTGGTGAGCGCTACCGTGTGATGATATCCAACTTTTTTTTGCCCAAAATGCAAGAGCCTGACTTGCATGACATGTGGTTTCAACAATACTGTGCCACATGCCACACAGCACGCGTAACAATGGACTTATTGAGAGGCGAGTTCGGTGAACATTTTATTTCACGTTCGGGACCGGTCAATTGGCCGCCTAGATTGTGCGATTTAACGCCTTTAGACTAGTTTTTGTAGGGCTTTGTTAAAGCTCATGTCTATACAGACAAGCCCGCTTCAATTGACGCATTGGAAGACAACCGATTGAAGCATTTATTCGTGAGATACCGGACGAAATGTTGGAAAGAGTATGCCAAAATTGGACTAAGCGGATGGACCATTTGAGGCGTAGTCGCGGTCAACATATGCATGCAATAATCTTCAAACATTAAATTATATGGACCCTACTACATACATAACATAATTGGTCATTACAACCCTTCAGTGAGGATTACGACCTAGTTTCTCGCACCACTTTTGTTGTGTGTGTTAATTTTATACATGAGTGGCGGGACCTACAGTTTAAAGTCGACTCCGAACGACAGATTTTTGAGAAACTTTTTCATGGCAATTATGGTTCACTCTCAGAGATTTTGCCAGAAATCTGCTGAGAGGAAGTCGCCGAAGAAATCCTTTTTGTATTCTGTTTTGATGTCTGGCCTGGGGCTCGAACCCTGGCTTTTCGTCTAATAACCCAACACACTACCTACTAGACCACGGCGACTTGGACTATGGATTCGATTCAAATAAAGATTTCATGCATTTTTCTGAATTTTGTGTTTTTTTTTTTTGAAAAATTTTCCTATAGCTCTTAGAAAATCACCCATTAGAAATCTCGATATTCGAGCAAATTTCAAGCACGAATATTACAACAACTTCCGGAAGTTCAGGAGAACAAAGTTAGAAAATAAGAAATGAATTTCGGGCATAATTTTTGAACACATCCCTCGTACTATGAAGTTTTAATTTCCAAAAATTATAAATGCCTGCTCGCTCTATACAGTCTTTAGGAGGAAGTAAGAGAAAATGCTTTAAGCAAATACCAGCTACAGGTAGCAAACAGAATAGCAAACGTTGGCAACGATAGTTTTACATCCGCTTTTGGTGGCAGGTAAAAATATGGAAAGTTTACGGCTCAAGAATAAAACTTATTACACACGTATACACATCAACCGCATATGGAGTGGAGTGGAGTGGAGTGTGGAGTGAAGTACGCTTAATGGAGGCAGGCAGCAGACAAACACTTGATTTAATTATGAGTGGCATTTATAATGGAGCCCCGCCACTGCCACTACACGCATGCAAACACTTAGCAAAAGGCAGGTATATGCTGCTGCTCTCTCTCTCTCTCTCTCTGGCTGTAATGCCACAGGAAAGTTTTAAAAGATAAAAGTTTTCAAATTTTTGTTTTCATTTTCTTATTTTTTGTTGTTGTTGTTGTTTTTTTGAACCCTGTTAAAGGTGTTAGACTGTTGATAATGTAAACAAAGATGTCTGACTCTGTCAAACTGACAGTTAACTTAAGTGGCAACTTAATTTCTTTAATTGTTAGCATATGAGTATGGAGTAGATAAGCCTCCATCCTTTATGCCCATTAACCTGTAAGAGTGTATAGTTTTGCTTACTTAAGTGTAGCGTGGGGGTTTTTAAATAATTTACGGAAATAAAAAAGTTTTTCATCATCTTTTTTGGCTTTGCCGTTTGGCTTTGACGAAACAAAAATTGTATTCCCAGATACTTTATTTACCTGCTGCTTAAAACTATCAAATTTCCAAGAACAGAAAAAAGAAAACTAGCAAAACAGATACTAAGGGAAGGGGAGGAGAGCAAGTAAACTTCAGGAAAAGAAAATTTTGATTCCCTTAAATGTCAACAAAAAAAAAACGAACTTTTGTGGCTAAAAGTTGAATTGCCAAGAATAAAAGTTAATTTACATGCTTACTGACTGACTGACGAGAGTGGCAAGTAGCAAGTTGTTGTTCTTGTTAAACTTTGTCATTCTTCAACTATTCAATTACAGGCTCTTTTAGAAAACTTCTCTCTATTGGCCATGGATGTACATGTACAGACCATTCATCCATCATTTGGAAACTTTTTGTTTTTCTAATCATAAATAATTAAGATAGTGAGCCAGAAAAGAAAGAGAGGGGAAAGGGGGCGTATAGAGAGCAAAAGAAATTCTTCGAAAACCTTTTATCGTTTCCTTCATTTGAATTTTTATTGACAGAATTAAAGGCTTTTCCACACGACTTCCTTGTCATTACGGCTTAAAACGTTTCGTTTAAATTTCTACCTTCAGTTCTTTATTAATAGATTAGATTGTAAGGGAAGGGAAAAAATATTTTCTTAACATTGGAAGTCATTAGAATCATTCACAATTTCTTTTAAGGCCATACACACACACATAATTGCTCATTAGAACCCTTCAGTCAGGATTACAAGCTAGTTTCTCACACCACTTATATGGTGTGTTAATTTTTTATACATGAGTGGCGGTATCTACAGTTGATTCCCAACGACAGATTTTTGAGAAACTTTTCATGGCAATTTTCAGAAGTCGCCGTAGTAATGTAAACTGGGCTCTCTGCTGGGCTCCTTTTAAATATAATAATGCCTGGTTGACGGTTAAGCTTGAAAATGTGATAGATATGCTGGGGATCATACGAATGGACTGATTTCGGGGCGCCATCCTCCAAAACAGAGAAATTAATGAGATGATAAGCTTTAGCATAATGGACAATTATAGGGTTTTTACAGCGAGAAGTATCTGCAACTTGTAGGTATGTGAACTGAAAGATATTATTTAGCAGCGTTACAGATGCAGATCAGGTAGTTTTCAATGGAAAACTAATGTCGTGATCTCTACATGAAGTTGCCACAGTCTAGTACATAGTGTATTGGCTTATTAGACTTATTAGTCTTTGGTTCGAACCCCAGCAGCTATCTCTTCAGAAGGTTTTGTGGTAAAAACTCTCGAGGATAAATAAAATTGTCATGAAGTTTCTTTAGAATCGAAGTGGCCGTAGTCTAGTAGGTAGTGTGTTGGCTTGTTAGACGTAAAGCCAGGATTCGAGCCCCAGGCCAGACATCAAAACGAAAATATGAAAAAAAAAACAATTTCTTCGGCGACTGCCTCTCAGCAGATTTCTGGCAAAAACTCTGAGAGTACAATGAAATTGCCATTAAAAAGTTTCTCAAAAATCTGTCATTCGGAGTCGACTTTAAACTGTAGGTCCCCACCACTCATGTGTAAAATTAACACACACAAGTGGTGTGAGAAACTAGGACGTTGTACAATGGGTCAATTCGACCTCCGGGTACTGCATTTGTCTTAATTGACAAGTACACGTCCTCTAACCTAACCTAACCTTCATGGCAATTTTATTTACTCTCAAAGTTCTTGCCAGAAATCTACTGAGAGGAAGTCGTCGAAGAAATATTTTTTTCAAATTTTCGTTGGAGTTTGAACCGAGGCCTTACGTCTAATAAGCCAACACACTACCTACTAGACTACGGCGACAAGACTACTGAGAGAAAGTCGCCAAAAGAAAAAATTTTTTTTTTTGCATGTTTCTGCCTGTTTGAGATGTCTGGACTGGGGTTTAGAACCACGGCGGCCTCACGTCTAATAAGCCAACACATTACCTATTGGAATTCGACTACGACGTCATTTTCCGCCTGTAAATCTTACGTAGAATTCTCCAACAGCTTGTCTAAGCACCCATGCCTTTCTATGTATAATAGTAGGCGGAATTCAAGGGTCTTATTAATTAAAAGTTGTGTTTGTGGAGAGAGGGCCTTGCTTTTTAACAACCCGCTAAGGGCAAAATAGCATTTGGGGGCAAGAAAATTGTTGACGTAGAAAAAATATTAGTCCGGTTTGGAATTCATTGACTGCCGGACTCTTTTTTTTTGCCTCTATACCGACAATCGTAAAGACAGCACACAATATGCGTGAGCGCCCCATTATTTTTTTTTTTTTTTTTAGTAAAAAGTGTAAAAAACGCTGCAATAACTCACCGAAATCGCTATAAAAAAAAAAAAAAAAAAAAAAAATGGTAACAATTCTGCAAGCGAATATCGTAGTAGGTTTTCTATTCCGTGACGGAAATTTCAACATGAAAAAATTTCCTGGCTCTGGTCAACTAGTCATAGAAAAAATGGATAAAATTTTACAACTGGAGGAGCAGCACAAATGACTCATAAACTATCGAGATTCAAACCGATTGAAAACTAATATCCTGAAACACTCCTCCTCTCACGTTCCTCTTTCACATAAGCTGTTTTCCTAGTTTCAACACAATACCCTTGAATGTTGATCGACCCTTTAGAACCTATTCGCCCAACTCCATTTTAAGATGGACTGTGGGTTTTTACCTCCATATCCACAGGGAATGGTGTTCGGATCATCAAATTCATCTTTCGGTCTGCAAAAATACCAAGTTTTGTGAACGAAACGACATCAAGTGCTTTGGATTTTTCTGCATACCCAGATTTTGCGTTTTATCAACGTGCGGGTGGTCGATTATTTACTGAACCAGTGTGGACTCATATTTACCCACCACATTGCAAACAGTCTCCGCGGTAAAACGATTATGACAATCGTAAGATTGGCCAAAGGCGTGGTACTTCCACCGAAGAAAACATCCAAAATAGATT
This sequence comes from Sarcophaga variegata, assembly GCA_932273835.1. Lineage (NCBI taxonomy): Eukaryota > Metazoa > Arthropoda > Insecta > Diptera > Sarcophagidae > Sarcophaga > Sarcophaga variegata. The sequence continues at coordinate 146,574,784 of OW026358.1, forward strand.
GAATAAATGGCAACTAATTTGAGAGATTTAGCTTCAACAAGGTGGCCGTTATAAACTGTCAAAGTTCGAAAATCCCTATACGAAGATGCCGTATTAATGACAGGTCCAAAAAGAGTAGATTGGATGAGAAATTAAGGAGAGCAAATCACTAAGAAAAATGTGGAATAAAATCGGAGAGAAAAGGTTGTTTGATACTCGTATTAGTGTTTTGCTTTTACACAGTTTAACGTAAACAACGATGTCTACATTTATAGAGAGTTCGGGAAGGCGTAGTCATGAACATTCGCCTTCTAGAACATTCATCAGACTGTTTACTTTGCCATGTAAGCAGAAGACAAAGCAGGCGACTGAGTCAGTAAAGTTCAGTCAGTCTTGTGTAAAGATGGGGTGTGTTTGAAGAGAGTAATCATGGTTTGAAGATCTCCGTTACAAATATCTGTCGTATAATTGCTTAGTGATTGTTATTGTTTATTGCAAAGGGTGTAAACAGAGGAATAACAAAGAAGAGCAATTGTTGTTGTTTACATCAAGTTGTGAACAGTGGCACACAGAATTGTGCAAATAATAAAGAATTTTAATTAAAACTAAACACAAAATTATTTCTTATTTTATTTGCAAACGTAACAATATTCGTACTGGGAATTTTCTTTTGCCCCCACCTAATATATATTCGTCTAATCTTTTTCACATTAAACTTTTATTGTCTTCTTAATAATGTTGTTGTAATTGTTATTGTTGTTATACAGTATAATTTAAATGTCACTTTAATTTTCAAAAAGTCTTATCGTTTAAATATGACATTAATTTACTCTCTCTCTTCCTCTACCTCTCTCTCTCTCGTTTCTGTTGTTGTTATAATTTAAATTGTAAAAAAGAAAAAAACTTAAGCTTCTGAATACGAATGAAAGAAAGAGTTGATGGGGTTAAATAGAGTGGATGGTGTGGGAGGTATGTGTAGCGGATTGTTTAATTCGTAGAAATTTTGTAAAAAAAAGTTTTTTCTCTCATGATTCCTTTAAATTCTAATTTCTTTAACTCTCTCTCACTCTCGCTCTCTTACTCTCTACCATACTGTGTGAGAGTGAGTGAGAGCATGTAAATCCTTTTGTATTTTAAATACAGTTAAAGAGTTAGCAAATAGTGCCTCTGTATATGCAAAATATATGTGTGTGTGTTGATTTTAATTCGTTCGTTTGTTCGTTTTTTAAAATTCGTGCCAAGCTTAACAATTTGTTTCGAATAATTTTCATAAACTGATTAACATGACTGAGCAGCAGTGAGCTGTGTGAGCAGTAAGCAGTGAGCTTAACTGAACCAAAGCAAGTCAAATTGCCACCGTTAGAGTTGTGTACACAAAATTAAAAACTTAGTTATGGACAGTGCATAACACTAGGTGGTGTACGGGTTAGGAATTATGCACTATAAATATATTTTGTTTCAAGGTTTTTTTTTTTTTTTTTTTTTTTTTTTTTTAAACCAGCACTCAGGGGATGGCCCCTACTCATGCAGTGCATTGTGCAGGCTTAGGAAAATAAGTTATAGGTAGGTGGAAAGAGGGAGTAGTGTTTGTGGACATTTGATTTAAACTTACCAATATCGAAACTGACAGGAAAAACTTCCGCAGGAAGATCATTACACAAGCGAGCAGTGCGTGCGGTTCACTGGACAATCAACCATAAAAGGATGTGCTCTACGAGAAGTACGAGTACCACGTAAAAATATGTGATTATCGGGAACCAAGCCCCCTATCTCTCGAGAACACCTCCCATTATAGTACCGATAGAACTATGAAACACACGCCATATGCGACGATGCTCCAACGAATCAATAGAGTTGGATACCCTACTGTCATTAATAAGCACCTTCGCCCTCTCCTGTACGCGGTCGAGAAGCTTCAAAATAGACTTTGAAGCACCGGCCCATACATGAGAGTTGTACTCCATACGAGGTCGGATGGAGTGAAGTATTTTCTGCACCGTTTTAAAAAACCAAGGCACTTGAATGCCTCCTTCGACACTCGAAAAATGTGATCGTTCCAACGATCATCACAACTAATTCTCATGCCCAGAACATCAAGAGCATCCGCCTCCTATATATTTGCATTACCCATAGATACAGATGACAGAACACCAGCACCAGCATCACGCCGGTGTGTCAAAAAACAACATTGGGTCTTGCGCGCATTAAAATCGACCCTGTTCGCGCGGCCCCACTCAGAGATTGTTATGAGGACACTCGTGAGTGCGTCTTTCATGTTAATGGAACACTAGCACGTAACGATATGATGCGTACAAGGATCAAGACTAAAGATTGGCGATAAATGGAATCGAATACCTATGGACAAATGACGTCATGCGGAATTAAGGTACATTTCAGTGGCACTGCAGTTATCAAATATACTGGAGCGAGTGATCTAAATACACATGAACTATGTGCTCAAACAGAATCTTGTCCTGATGAGTCATAGGATATTGCTGTGGCATTTAATATTAAGGACGATGTGGTTAATTTGAAAAATCTGGGGGCATCCATTGCACCATACATAATTGGTCATTACAACCCTTCAGTCAGGATTACGACCTAGTTTCTCACACCACTTATGTTTTGTTTATTAATTTTATACATGAGTGGCGGGACCTACAGTTTAAAGTCGACTCCGAACGACAGATTTTTGAGAAACTTTTCATGGCAATTTTTTTATTTATTCTCAGAGTTTTTGCCAGAAATCTGCTGAGAGGAAGTCGCCGAAGAAATACTTTTTGTATTTTATTTTAATGTCTGGTCTGGAGCTCGAACCCTGGCTTTTCGTCTAATAAGCCAACACAGTATCTACTAGACCACGGCGACTCCAATTGTACCATTGGTAGATAATATCGCGGTAGTTATGCAAACAGGTCTCTTGGCAAAACAACACCATTTTGTTTGAAACGAGGCGTACCCTCTCCATCTTCATTATCGATGAATATAGGTAGTCTGGGATATTACGTCCCCCTCTCCTCAGAAAAATTCCGGCTTTTTCCGTGAGGTAGAAACTTTCCACCAAGCAAGGTCATCTGCCTGTTAATTGTCGTGAATTCCTTTATTATCAGAGAACCAGCAGAGGGAGATCCCAAATCAACAAACAGTCCTATGATTGTATTTCCTGTTCATCATGGATGCCATGGAGAGGTATAATCTTAATACTGTACGGCTAAATCCCGGCACTTTGCAGTGCCGGATCGGATGCTATAGCCTAAGAAGCTATATGTCTTAAATAACTCTTATTACCGAAACCATGCGGCCCTATGCTCCCTAGAGGAGTAAAAGGAACATATATGGGTTCCAAATATATCAGCTGAATCATTCCTTCTAAAGGGTTCGCCAAATAACTTTTTTTCTTTGAAATGCTTTAAAAAAGAAAATCTACTGAATATTTTCTCAAATTTCTTTTTTTTTTTATTTGAAAGTACATCCTTCCGGTTGGAATAATGGAAAATAATTTCATTCAAATGGCTGCCTCGGCTGGCCATGCAGTAGCCTACACGATCGGTCCAATTTTTAAGCACATTATCGATTGTGTGCAGCTGTATTTCACCAATGGCTACACAAATATTGTCCTTTAAAGCGTCAATGGTCTCTGGCTTGTCGGCGTTACACTTATCTTTGACGGCACCCCACAAATAATAGTCCAATGGTTTCAAATCGCAGCTCCGAGGTGGCCAAACGACATCAGCTCTGCGGCTGATAATGCGATCTTCAAAAACAGGGCGCAAAACATCGAGTGTAGCTACGGCTGTGTGGCACGTAGCGCCGTCCCGTTGAAACCAAATGTTGCCAATATCCTCCTCTTCAATTTTTGTGAACAAAAATTCGTTCAACATGGCCCGATAATGATCGCCATTGACTGTAACGGCCACTCCTTGCTCATTTTCGAAGAAAAAATGGCCCAGTTATGCCTCTGGACCAAAATTCGCACCAAACGGTGACTCGTTTTGGGTGCGTCGGCTTTTCAATGTATGCGTGCGGGTTTTCTGTGCCCCAAATGCGACAATTTTGCTTGTTTGGCATACCCGCCAAGATCAAAATGAGCTTCATCTGAAAAGATGATTTTTTTTTGACAAAATCGGCATCTTCTTCGGTGCAGGCTACTGCATGGCCAGCCGAGGCAGCCATTTGAATGAAATTATTTTCCATTATTAACCGGAAGGATTGTACTTTCAAATAAAAAAAAAAAGAAATTTGAGAAAATATTCAGTAGTTTTTTTACAGCATTTTCAAAAAAAAAAAAAAAAAAAAAAGTTATTTGGCGGACCCTTTACTATCCCACTACTAGTCCTTGACCCATTCTCAACTATATCTCTTCTAAACGAGCGTGTACTTAGTCTCGAGGAAAAGCATTTACCAAAATTGTGTTTTTCAGGGGATAGTTAAGGAGCCACTCAATTTGTAAGACCGCGATGCCTTCGGCTGAGTGTTGCGTCAGGCTCCCGAGCTTCAATCCTCATATTCGTCTATGAAATCTTTAGTGAAGAGTGTGTTTTCTTTGCATTGAATTGTTCCTTTACTTTTTTAATGCACTGTATCTCTTTTGGATCCTTGTTAAGTACATAAATGTTAATGTAAGTGGTTACCTACACCATTACCCATGCTGCTGCTGATGCTTGGTTATGTGACTTGGTGCGTGTGTTGTACTGGTGACTGACTGAAGACTGAATTTAGTTGTAACGTTTGCCGAGTTTAATTGTCGTCTTGTCGTAATTTTTTTTCTGTTTTTTGTTTTTTACATTCAGCAGCAATTTGAATAAGTTTTTATTTTTATTTTAAAATTTTTATTCTTATTTTTTTATTTTAATTTGAAATTATAATGTTATTCGTTACACAGTGAAACATTTTATGCATGTTAATCCGCTAAATCCACTTTATCGTTTTATTGTTTACTCTACTCTCCGTTCTCCGTCCTCTGCCTCACCGCGTTCATTTCACTCTTGGCATATGAAGTTAATTTATGCCAAGTGCTCGTAGTATTTTTACGTCATTTTAATTGTACGAAGAAAAGATTTTTTTTATTTCTTTAACGAGTACGGAGGAGAATAACATTTTCAAATATTATGTAACGAGGTTACTCGTTCCTCTCTAAGGTGGGGGCTGGGGTATGGATAGCTGAGGTGGTCTCTGTGTAATCATAATGGAAATGTTTTTTTCTTCTTCTTCTTTATTTCAACCCCTTTATCTAATACGAAAGCTTTTGCCACGAAAAGCAGAGCACCTTGTGAAACTGTTGTCGTTGTTTTTTCTTTAAAAGGAATTTTAATTCGATGCAAAGAAACAGTTTCATGCGCCAGTTCCCTGTTGTTCGCATGAGCACGAGCACAGTGTAATTAAGTAAGACATGGTTTTTTGGAAAAAAATTATTCAAGAAATTAAAATGTCTCCGTTGTTCCATTCATAAGTAATATGTTGTGTTGTCCCCTTCCTCCCCTGCTGTATAATGTGAGAAAAAGTTTTTAAAATATTCACGAAAAGCAAAAAAAGATTTAAAGTTTATGGTTCAGTTTGATAATGAGAAACATTAAGAAATGCTGTACTCTTATGCGAATGTTTTTCCAAAACATCTAAAATGCAGCAGCTTGACTCCTAGGGGAAGAGAAATATCATACGCATGGCGCTTGTTTCAAGTCGCATAAAACACTACAGTGAATAAATCAAAGCTCATTTAAGTACATATCGAGACTCATTGGGATACCATTTGAATCGCTGATTCAGAGACCAACTTAAAAGTCCTATTTAAGCGCTTCGGACAATCACTAATAGGGCTTCGTATTTAAGGCATAACTCCCATAGACATACAGCTGTGTTCAAAATAATAGGAGTGCTACCATGTAGTATTTTCAAAGTTATTGTACCAAATTGCAAAACATGATATATTTTAATGGTAGTTACAACGATATGTTAGAAATAAAATACCAAAAAAGAATCTCGTAATAACTTTAATATTTACGACGATGAAATTAATTCATTTCTGTGCTTGGCCTTGAATTCGGTTGATCAAAAAATAGGAGTGCGAGTGTTCTTTTAAAAATAAAAATATAACAGCACGTAATTTAAAGAAAAAAGGTAAAAAATAAGTACGGAAAAATGTAGTTAAAAAAAGTTTCTACAGTGATTCACATAAATTTTTGTAATAGTGGGACGAGGAAGGCACTGTACTGAAGAAAAGAGAAAACTGATTAAAAATCATCGAAAAAAGGCAAAACTTACAAAGAAATTGAAGAAACCTTAAGTTACTCCGATCAAATGATCACAAATGCATTAAAGTATAAAAAAAGACCGAAACGCGTGAGCGCAAGCTCAAAACATCAACTGTCGATGACCGCAGAATTGTGCGATACAGCAAAATGAATCCTTCGGCGCACGCAAAAAAAAATTCAAAAGGATCTGAATCTTGCCGTAAGTGGCCCTACTATTCGCAGGAAGTCCACAAAAGGTGCAATTGCTGATAAACAAAATAGGCAGCAGCACGCTTAAAGTTTGCCCAGGAACATATCAATTCGCCAAGAGAAAAATGGAGAAACATACTGTGGACCGACGAAGGCAAAATTGTTTTATTTGGTGGCATTGGGTCTAGACAGTATGTTAGATGTCCGCTCAACACCAAATATAAAGCTCAGTATACACAAAAGACAGTTAAACATGGTGGTGCAAAACTAATGACATGTGGAAGCTTTTCATATAATGGTTTAGGTCCAATACATCGAATTAGAGACATAATGGATAGGAACGTCTATGTCGGCATTTTGTGAGAAGTGATGTTACCATACTCCACGCCTCTAAAGTGGGTATTCCAACAAGATAACGAACCGAAACACACCAGTAAATTCGCAAATGAGTGGTTTCCGGTTAATGGCGTAAAGGTTATGGCGTGACCAGATTAGTCTCCTGACCTTAATCCAATAAGACATCTATGGGGAGATGTTAAAAAGTATGTTGCAGAGAAACAACTATCAAATACAGAAGAACTATGGATCACAGTGCGCGATGTCTGGCATCAAATTCCTTTAAAGAGATGCCAAGATCCTATTGACTCAATGCCTCGTAGATATGCTGAATTCATTAAAAACAAAGGTTATTCAACCAAATACTATAATAACTTCACTATTTTGAAGATAATATCAAACTTTTGTGCCATTTGTTTAAAAATTTATTGATTGTGTACTAACACTGCTATTATTTTGAACAATTAATTTTGAGAGTAAGCTTTACTTACATAAAATATTTTTTGTTTTCGTAGTTTTAATTAAATAATTAAGTGTTAAAAAATTAGAAAATGAATTAGAAATAAATTTTAAGTCAAAAAAATTTGATATTTTCTCTTTTATTTTTTTTAATTTTAAACTTTGCTTTTAAATGAAGGGCACTCCTATTATTTTGAACACAACTGTACATAATTGGTCAGTACAACCCTTCAGTCAGGATTACGACATAGTTTCTCGCACCACTTACGTCGTGTGTGTTAATTTTATACATGAGTGGCGGAACCCCTACAGTTTAAAGTCGACTCCGAATGACAGATTTTTGAGAAACTTTTTCATGGCAATTTTATTTACTCTCAGAGTTTTTGCCAGAAATCTGCTGAGAGGAAGTCGCCGAAGAAATACTTTTTGTATTTTGTCTTTGATGTATGGCCTGGGGCTCGGACCCTGGCTTTACGTCTAATAAGCCAACACACTACCTACTAGACTACGGCGACTTCAACTCCCATAGAATCAAACTGAAAACCCCGTCCGAAAATTTTAACAAATTTAGTGGCAAAAGGACATTAGAAACCAAAGTGGATAATTCTAAATTCTTTCCTCAGCCCATTAAAAACCTAAACCGAAGCCAATTACATGTAAGCACAGTCTCTCCGCTGGTGTTCTAGTCATGCAATGGCCCTAGAAAATAAATACAAGATCAGACATGTCCTTGCGATTCAATTCAAGTGGATTAGTACGTTTCTTATTTAATTCAAGCCGTGTAAATGTGGCGATATTGTTACACGTTGTGCAGCGTATTAACATCCATCGACTGTGCTAACTCGGCCATATTGTGCAAATGGAGAGAATGCCCCGGCGAAACGGGTATTTAATAAGAGGAGCTGCCTTCCAAAATGTATCAATACAAAGTTTGTATGCAGTTCTACTACTGTATATAAACTATGTAGATCTGCAAAGTCACCAAACGATGCATCAACTATAAACCCGATGCCTGATTGCTTTTTGACTGCGTTAAAAATACACATTGTCGACGTTTTGAAATAGTATACATTGTATATATTTTGTACAGCGGCATTATGAAACACGCTACTTCGTTCAAACACAAAGCAACTAATATTTTGGAAGGCAGCCAGAATTTACGGAAGTCGGCGAAGATGATGACCTTGTTTGGAAAGACCAAATCGAGAAAGCCCTATCATCGATTTGTGTGAGCAACTGGCTAAGGCGCACAATAAATCCGTTATCGGGTTGTTAATGACCTATTAAGTAAGTAAGTAAGTCTGGTGATAATACAGGACCTGTCAGCGACCAATAAATACCTGATGAAATACCTTCTAACGATGTTAAGGGATATTTTTTTTCACGCCGAAGAGGGGTAAATGTACCTAACCGCACCATAGAGGAAGTCGTCACATCCTCCGCGTGTGGGGCCCTCACCCACTAAACCCCCCCCTCGTCTCGTGGACTTGTTGTGCCCACTCCGGAACTACGGTCGTATTACTTCGGAGTCGAGTCCCTTTGGCTCTTTGGCCCCTGCGTGTACATATCCGCGTCCGGATTGCGTGTCGAAAGTTGAAGAGACATCTAAGTGTCTCCACTATTCCTTTCCTCCAGATCCCTGCTTCGAATTTCGCTTGACACGTGTGACAGTTTCATCTATTCCGGCGTGCCCACATGTTCCGCAGCCTCAAGATCCCTCTTCTTCAGTTTTAGAATCTTCTCCAAGTAATTCGCCACTGAGGTCCAATTTTCCCTACTCGCGATCATAATCCCGACAATGTTACCGGCCGTGATCGTCCCAACTATCGACGTCAGTGCAGAGCGATAGCTCTGCCAGCGTGCACACTCGAAAACGGTGTGCTCTGCCTCATGAATTATCTCCCCTTCCTCGTAAAATGTTAAGGGATATAGAGTTGAGTAAAAGTATCTCGACACACTTAACTACTTAGTGTTAAAGCCCTTTCTGCATTCGATAGGATCACTCCACTTGGAAATTTTGATTTTCACTTTCACATTTGCTCACTCAATACAACCCTTTAGCCAGGACTACAACCCAAGAATCTCGAAAAAAATGAAAGATAAAAAAATATTTCTTTCGGCGACATCCTCTCTGTATTCTTCCGACAAAAGCTCTGAGAGTGAAATAAAATTGCAATGAAAAGTTTTAAAAAAAATCTGTCGTTCGCAATCGAAATGAAGCTGTAGGTTCCGCTGCTACTCATAAAAAAAAATTGCCATATTCAAGATGGGTGGTGTGAGAAGCTAGGTTGTAATCCTGAATAAAGAGTTGTAGTGATCAATTATGTAAGTAAGTACGATGCTTTTCAGTTAGTCAGTAATGCAGGTCTTTTAATATCCATACATAGCTACATGACTAGACCAATTAACTATGAAGACTAGCTTCTTAAATGGCCAAGTAAAGATCAGTCGATTTACAACAATTTTGCTGAAAAAAATCTTGTTAAAATATGTTCAGACATTTAGTATCTGGGATGCTGTAAAAACTAAAGGGTGTTTTTTATAGAGGTATAGAACTTTAAGTTGGCATTGCTTTTCAAGATGGCGACCGATTTAACAGCTGTCAAGTGATTTAGTCTCAGTTTGGTTTGGCATTTCATTATGAATAGACTCACACCTGAACAACGCTTGCAAATAGTGCAATTTTATTTCGAAAATAATGGTTCTGTGCGGAAAACGTATCGCGCACTACGTCTATTTTATCGTCGACAAAATCGTCCATCAGAGCAGTTAATTTGATTAACCATGGAACGTTTTCGCACCACGTTTACTCTTATTGATAACTCGCATCCCCAGAGACGCTGTACGGTGTGTACAGGAATTGGATCTGTGTCCATCCACTTTATGGAAGATTTTGCGGAAGGATCTTGGTTTGCGTGCTTACAAAATCCAACTCGTGCAAGATTTGAAGCCAAACGATCATCAAGTAAGGCGTAGATTCGTCGAATGGGCCCAAAACGAGATTACCGTTGTTCCCGATTTTCATAAGCGAATTTTGTTTAGCGATGAAGCGCACTTCTGCCGCATTTGGAGTGAAGGTAATCCTCAAGTGTATATGGAAACACCGTTACATCCAGAAAAACTGACTGTTTGGTGCGCTTTATGGGCTGGTGGAATCATTGGTCCGTACTTTTTCAAAAAGATGGTGGCCAGAATGTTACAGTCAATGGTGATCGGTATAGAGCCATGATTACAAACTTTTTCATTCCTGAATTGAATAACCATGATGTCCAGGAGATGTGGTTTCAACAAGACGGCGCAACATGTCACACAGCTCGTGCCACAATAGATTTATTGAAAGACACGTTTGGTGACCGCCTAATTTCACGTTTTGGGCCTGTGAATTGGCCTCCAAGATCTTGTGATTTAACACCGCTAGACTACTTTCTGTGGGGCTATGTAAAGTCATTGGTCTATGCGGTAAAGCCGCAAACGCTTGACCATTTGCCGATATACGACCACAAATGTTGGAAAAAGTCATCGAAAATTGGACGTCCAGATTGGACTACATCCGCGCCAGCCGTGGCGGTCATATGCCAGAAATCATATTTAAAATGTAACGCCACAAGATTATCTTTCGGATGAAATAAAATTCATGTCAATCGAATAATCCATCGTTGTTTTATTGCAACTTAAAGTTCTATACCTCTATAAAAAACACCCTTTATTTATAGAAACCCTTTTTCTTCTGCTGGTATGTCATGGAATTAAGAATCAAATTAAGAGTCATTTAGAAATCGTAAGTCGTTTTTTACGGTTACTAAACAAATCTTATTTGTTGGCAAGTGATTTATTAACAGACATCTTAAACATTTTACCTGCAGAACAATAATTTATCACAAACAAATCCTAGTTTAATTGCCACAAACCCAAAAAGAAAAAGGATTTTAAAATGTGTATTCTTCCCCTCTTACAAACAGAAATCAGTATTTAAATGTACAATTACCACCTCAATAAATACCAAAATCAATGGCAATAAATTTTAAGTGCAACATTTCGATTCGTTTTCATTGAAAATAAGCCTCTCTGTGTGGCATCCAACATAAAAAATTTTAAAGAGAAAAAAAAAAACAGAAAAAGAAATTCCAAACCAAATCTCCGATCATTATCTAAAAGTGTCGCTTGCTTTTATTTCTTCAACGATTTTTTATGCTTTGGCATCCACAATATTTTTTTATGCAAAAATCGTTTAAAACGGACAGATAGGCAGGCAGACAGATAGTCGGATGGTCGGATGGTCTGGCCTGGTCTGGCCTGGTCTGGTCTATCCTGTTGGTTGGTTGATTGGCTTTATAAACGATTTATTTACTGGCTTCCAGCCACATGGCTCGCTCATATACCGCAAGGAATTTTCCAAAAACAAAAAAAAATCCACAGAGGAGAAGTGAGTTTGGTGGGGGCCATGAATAAATGTTTTGATAGGACAAATACGACGAATAAAAATGTGCCCCCAAATGGTATCGATATCGACAGTGTTTATGGGTGGTGGGGCGGTTGTGGGGTGTCATTTGTAAATTAACACGAACGACAAAAGTTAACTGCCGTTTTTAAGCCATTTAAGCGAAAAACGATTAATCTATAAACGCATAAACAACGACAACAACAACAACAACAACAACAACAACAACAACAATAACAACTACTCGATTACAACTACTACTTGGCAATATTGGCAAGAGAACAGAAATCAGATAGAGAAGGATGTACACAGGATAATTTAAAGGGTTTTACACCAAGAGGATAACGCCGATTACACATTCAGTAGCCGTAGTCTAGTAGGTAGTATGTTGGCTTTTTAGACGAGAGTCTGTGGTTCAAACCACAGCTCAGATATCTCGATGAAAACGAAATTTGAAAAAATATATCTCTTGGCGACCTTCTCTCAGCAGTCTCCTGGCAAAATCCACGAAATTGCCATGAAAAGTTTCTCAGTTGTTCGGAGTCGGCATTAAACTGTAGGTCCCGCGACTCATGGACAAAATTAACACATAGGTTAGGTTAGGTTAGCGTGGTAACTTTAATTTACCAAAAAAAAAAGCTCACTTGAGCACGCATAGCGGCCCGTTGTGAGGCCACAGGTGAACGCAGCCTCTGTACTGACCAATTTCCTCAGATCCAAGGAGGGGGAAGTTGGTCAGCGCAAGGGCTGCACATTTTTAAAAAGCACGACTACCCCACGCTGGAAAACCAGCCAGAAAGTTTGATAAACGAGGCTATGTCCTTGATATAAATGGACGATAGCTCCGTCAAGCTGACAAGGGTTGGAGAGCCAAATAACCTATATTTACACCTCGCAAGAGATGGGCATTGGCAGAGGAAGTGGATGACAGTCTGCCCTCCTACTCGGCGGATCTGCATCCACGGCAGAAGTCGTTAAATAGGAGTCGCATTCTTTGCGCGTGTCTACCCATAACACAGTGGCCTGTAAGCATGGCCACTGTGATCGAGATGATATTACGGCCAAGTCCAAGTAGCTGGTTGGTACGCCTCCTATCCATTGTGGGCCACAAGTGAGCCTAGCGATAGAGCAGGACTCTTCATTGATCCAGGACCGGTTGGCATCCGGGAGAATTTCCGCGCAATGACCAGTTTGAACGAGGTAAGTGGCGGTCCCAAGTTGATTGAGGAAGATTCCGGAAGTAGTGCGCCAGCTCTGGCCAGCTCGTCGGCCCTGCAGTTTCACGGAATATCGCAATGTCCGTGAATCCAGACAAGTGTGACGCAGAAGCGCCCAGAAAGGAGATTGAAGCAGCGGCGACATGCTCTGACGATCCTGGAATTATCAGCAACGTTCGACAGAGACTTTATCAGTGCCTGGCTATCGGAGTAGATCGCGGTACGGGTGAAAGGGATAGGAACACCATAGGCGAGGATCCACTGTGCGGCTTGGCAGATGGCCGCCTGGAAGACGCTGCAGTAGTCCGGCAGCCGGAGTGAGATGTTCAGGTTCAATTTCCCAGAATATATCCCACTGCCCACCCCGTTATCGAGTCTGGAGCCGTCGGTGTAGAAATCCAGGAGTTCGGTTGGAACGGTCGTGTCAGGGGTCCAATCACTTCTGCTCGGGATCAAAAAGTCGAAACCCCTCTCAAAACAGTATTCCACAAGGAGATAATCAATATAAAATTGGGCCACGGGATCGATCCCCATTAACACACACAACATGGGTGATGTGAGATGATAGGTTGTAATCCTTGCTAAAGAGTTGTAATGACCAATTATGTATGTATGTATGTAATACCGACTGCCCCTTCCATTTACTTAGGGGCATGGTCTCAGCAGAAAGTGAACATTAGGCACTAAACGATTATTGTCCAGGCGGTTGAGGAAATTCGAAGACGTTCCAACGCTTCTAAGAGCTCAATTCCGTTGGATTATTCTTTTCAGTTTCCGACAAATTATAACAGCTTCTGTGCCTCTCTGTGTGAAATCGAGATAGACAGCCTGGAGGGAGAATTTAATCACCCAATGAAGACCATTATTTCCATAGAATTTGCATTTCCTCCGGCAAAACTCCTGGGAACTTTGACCATGGCGAACCATAACTGCTTAGCATTGTCGGATTTCTGACCGCTTCCCTCATACACACCAATTTGTGATTAACTCTGTACGTAAAAAATTTTTGAATCTCCACAGGCTTTAAAATGATTTAACGATTGGCTGGGGAGTGAGAGTATAGCCGAGAGAAAGCGACATGAGTGGCTAAAAGTGTTGTGATAGTTAAAAGTGTATGCAAGTGTGCATTCGTGTATGTGGTGTTTGTTTGTATGCAAATTTATTTTTATATCGTTACAGATGGTCAAACTACAAATACGAAAACGAAGCAACGATTGAACGCCATACGAGGCCACAAAATTAATCGTTGACTCATGCCAACACACTCATGAACTCTATAACGCCACAAACAATACACACACTCACACAAACACACACAACCGACGACGCTTAATCCTTGGCTACTCCACAGCTGGCTACTCTCGAATGAATGGATGATTTTGTTTAACGACGAAGGCTATTAAGTGGAATATTTTGGAACAGAACAGTTGGAATTTATGACCAACAATAATCCATGCAGCACACACACATACACACAGAGACATACATACTGGAGAAGGGAAAAACTGATAAAATGTTTGGCATTGCATGTGCAAAATGAACATGAAGAAAACATGGAACATCATTATCAACATGACTATGGACATCTGCATGTACAGGCACAAGGATAAGAATAACGCACCTACTACTAATGGTGTGAGAGAGGCCCGGCCCGATATATGCAACATCAGCTGAGACACTATTTTTTTGGTTACTCTCTTATCGTTGTTGGTTTTGTTGTTATTGTTGTTGTTATCGATAAACCAAATTTTTTTTACAAAACAAAAAAAAATTTGGTTGCAACATTATATTGTAAAGAAAAAAAAAAAAACTAAATGCAACAATCAATGAAGCCGATACAACCATTAGTTGCCTATAATATTAGCCTGGATTGCTTTCTTTGTCCTTTTTTGCTGTCTGCAGCAGAAAAACAGAAAAAATTATGACGCAACAAGAATGTCGAACGTTTATCTCACCTACAATTGGATCCAGCACCCAGTAAGGGGTTCCCAGGAGGCAGTTGTTATTCTTTTTCTGGTTGGCATGGAATATGGATACCGTGCATGCATCTGCAATGTCATAAGACATGCTGGATACATAGTCTTTGCCACCAAATATTTGTCTCCATATCTTGTTAGGTCCAAAGCCTACTGAACATGTTGTTGATTACTGTCTGGAGTTGAAGTTGGCGATCTGAGGCAAAACGTTCTTGATTCTTCGTAAAAAAAACGATTTTTCCGATTCTTATTCGTTCTTTTAAGAAACGCAGCCCTATTTTCAATTTCAATTGGGTTGACTCGGTTCGGTTTCTTGAGAAAAATTTTTTGTATTTAAACAGGTCAATCATCAATGTAACAGATTCTAGGATGACAGGGTTGCCATCTGTAATTGGCTAGAAGCAACACCCTCTAGAAAACTGTATTGGAATGCAATATTGAGAGTAAAAATAAGGAATACTGGCCTTTAAGTGTTACTCATTCTAAAGAAACGACACTGTCTAATAATTATTGGTGTCGTTGTCTCTTTAGGGATTAGGTGGCTTTCAAAATGCACTTTTTAGATGGTAATTATATGGGTTTCTAGCAGCCAATTTATTTGATTTAATTGACGGACTTGTATGACAGAATGGCTGGTCACCGTCGGCCTGTAAGTAGTGTCTTCGCTTACTGGACCCGAGTCCGCGGTTGAAACTTCTGGCTCAGACATCTCAAACAAAACAAAATCTGTTAAGAAATATTTCTTTCGACGACTTCCTCTCAGTAGTCTCCTGGCAAAAAACACTGAGAGTAACTAAAGGGTCCGTCAAATAACTTTATTTTTTTGAAAATGCTTTAAAAAAAAACTACTGAATATTTTCTCAAATTTCTTTTTTTATTTGAAAGTACAATCCTTCCGGTTAATAATGGAAAATAATTTCATTGAAATGGCTGCCTCGGCTGGCCATGCAGTAGCCTACACGATCGGTCCAATGTTTAAGCATATTATCGATTGTGTGCAGCTGTATTTCACCAATGGCTTCACGAATATTGTCCTTTAAAGCGTCAATTGTCTCTGACTTGTCGGCGTAACACTTATCTTTGACGGCACCCCACAAATAATAGTCCAACGGTGCCAAATCGCAGCTCCGAGGTGGCCAAACGACATCAGCTCTGCGGCTGATAATGCGATCTTCAAAAACAGGGCGCAAAATATCGAGTGTAGCTTCGGCTGTGTGGCACGTAGCGCCGTCCTGTTGAAACCAAATGTTGCCAATATCCTCCTCTTCAATTTTTGTGAACAAAAATTCGTTCAACATGGCCCGATAACGATCGCCATTGACTGTAACGGCCACTCCTTGCTCATTTTCGAAGAAAAATGGCCCAAGTATGCCTCTGGACCAAAATCCGCACCAAACAGTGACTCGTTTTGGGTGCGTCGGCTTTTCAATGTATGCGTGCGGGTTTTCTGTGTCCCAAATGCAACAATTTTGCTTGTTTACATGCCCGCCAAGATCAAAATGAGCTTCTTCTGAAAAGATGATTTTTTGCCAAAATCGGCATCTTCTGTAAGTCGATCGCAGGCCCACTTAGCGAAGCGAAAACCCATTGGATGGTCAATTGGCTTCAACTCCTGAACCAATTGGACTTTGTATGGCGTCATACCAAGGTCTTTATGCAAAATTCGTCTCAATGATGTCTCCGAAATGTTCAATTGTTGAGAACGACGGTGAATTGATGTTGATGGCGCTTCACGCTTACTTTCTGCCACAGCAGCAATATTCTCGGATGTACGCACTGTTTTTGATCTTTTAACGCTTTGGTTTATCGATGAGGATGCCAGTTTCTTTCACTTTTTTTTCACAAGATAACGAACATACGGAGCTGCTGACGGTGCTTCTCTTCTTCCAAAATCCGTAAGCAATTTTCGCACACATTCTGCAACATGGCGGACCCGATACTATAAACTGTAGGTTTCATCACACACGGATAAAGATAACATATACAACATGGGTGGTGTAAGAAACTAGGGTGTAATTCTGACTAAAGTGTTGTAATGAGTAAACGATCAAACTATATAGGATTTGCCCATAATATCTTCCACAATCCTGTTGCCCTGACGAACCTTAGTACACTGTTTCAGTGAGGTAAACTGCTGGTCTAGTACTTGAACAGCACATACGTGTTTCCATCTAATAGTCATTAACGCCGCACAGGTTAAGAGAATGTATCCGAGTTATTCGTTCTTCTTATCATAGAATCTTCATAAACGAGATTTAAGCGAACAATTCCCGGCTCTGGCTACTCTGTATCTTTTCCATCTAAAATCAGCCAGTAAAATCCCTTAAAATCGTCTTATTTTTTTCGTGCTTCATTTTGATTGAGATGCCTGAATTGGGGTTTAAACCATGGTTTCTCTTCTTCTAATGAGCCAATACACTATCAGTTTTTTGAAGTCTGAGAGTAAATAAAACTGCCATGAAAAGTTTTTAAAAAATCTGTCGTTCAGAGTCGACTTTAAACTGTAGGTCCCACCACTCATGTATAAAAAATTAATACACACTACATAAGTGGTGTGAGAAACTAGGTCGTAATCCTGACTGAAGGGTTGTAATGACCAATTACGTACGTACTATCAGTTTTTACTGCGATTTCTCCCGTCATGTAGAAGGGCGTAATAGCAGCTAAAATGTTTCTCGAGACAGTTAACGCCCTTTATTATAAGCCTGAGGGCTATTATACAAATCAGGGCAAAATTGTACTTAATTAGGGTACAAAAAATAAGGACAGTTTAACTGTGAGATTTAATACTAATGAGCAAATGGTCATGGGGTACAATTAAAAAAGTTTTTTAGCTAATGGACTGCACTGGTTGACTTCTTTTTTGAAAAAAAAAAAAAAAAAAATCGTTCCGCTTGCTATACCATGCCCCATCCCACGAGGTTAAGTTGGTCAATATGACCGCCAAAAAAAAAAACTTTTTTTTTCCTTAATTCGAGTTCTATTGTTTTTTTATTTACCCCTCATTCCTCGTGTTTAAAAGGTAATTTGATATTTTAAGAACTTCTTGGAGGCAATCAACAACAACAACAAACTTCTTCCTTTGCTGCCAGTATTTGTCATATTTAAGGATTTAATTTTTTCTGGAAATTTATTCTCTCCGAAATTAACTTTTCATTTATTTACTTAGGAATTCCTTGACAAACAAGCACCAGCACGAGACAGCAGCACAACACGGCACAGCACAGTCTAGCATAGCCAGCAGGCGGACAAGAGGAGTGCAGGCGGCGGCCCTTGGGAAAATGAAATGAAAAATTAAAACAAAAAAAACCAAGAAACAATAAATCCCGGAAATATTTACACAGTTTGTAGGAAAAAATAAAGAAGAAAGAAAAAACAGGCGGCGGAAATAAAAAGAAATCCGAAATAAATTGTCTGCGAAATAAAAATTTGTTTCCGTGCATAAATTCTTAGCGACCGAGCCGAGCAAATGAGGCCAAAATGTTTAACAAGATGTTGCACAAACCATTTATTTTTTTACACATCATGTCCACTCGCCCTTCCTGTTCTACTTTTATGAACAATTTTTTCCACATTTTTTTTTTTTTTATTTTTCCAATAAAATTTTGGGTTCCAAAAGCTGTTTTTTCTTAAGGAAAATAAGAAGAAAAAAATTTATAAAAAAAAGAGGACAAGTGAACAGCCTCTATTAGAAAAAACCTGTTGATTTTCTAGAATAAAAATTCAAATTGGAACCCCTAAGTACAACAGAAGATGAAGAAAAAAAAATCCGCAGCATAATTTATAATTTTTTTCCTCCTTAAAAAAAAATACGACACAACCATCACAACCGTTTATTGTATTAAGAACGTATTAAAAACCATTTATAGACTATAAATGGGAGGAGGAGGGGTAGAGCAGACCATTAGCAAAGGAATTGATTATCAAGTGTCGTTTGGGGTACATCCTGTTGCATTTCCTTCGCTTCATTAATTCACTTTTTTGGACTTTTCGTTGACCCAACGTAGGACGGACATAGGGACGGGACGGGACGTCCTTTAATCATGATTTATGGCGCCATTGCAGGCTGTTTTTTAATTCCCCTGCAAGGGATGGACACCCAATATTTCATTTTTTTAAGTGAAAATTTATAATTTATTTGCCTTCAAATTGAAAGGGGGCAAGGCATTTGCATAATAATTAGCGAATGAGTGAATGAATGAAATACGGAGTACTGCAGCAAGGAGAAAAGATAAGAATTTATTTTTGGTTTGTTTCTCTTTTTACCTGGGCTAAGATAAGTAAGTGATATAGATTTTGCCTGGTCATGAAGCAGTTAGTATTGATAGCATATCATTAAGGCATAGCCTATCACTTTACCCCACCCTAAGATTAGGAAAAGCAACGATTAGAAGAATAGCAGACAAAATAATAGCGGGTTACCACTGCAATGGAAAGTTGTTTAAAATAATTCGCCTAAGGACTAGATATTCCTAGCTCAGATTGTGTGTTAGGTTAGAGGATGTGTACTTGTCAATTAAGACAAGTTCAGTACCCGGAGGTCGAATTGACCCATTGTACAACGTCCTAGTTTCTCACACCACTTATGTTGTGTGTGTTAATTTTTTATGCATGAGTGGTGGGACCTACAGTTTAAAATCGACTCCGAACGACTGATTTTTTTTTTTGAGAAACTTTTTCATGGCAATTTTATATTACTCCCAGAGTTTTTGTCAGAAATCTGTTGAGAGGAAGTCGCCGAAGAAATACTTTTTTAAATTTTGTTTTGATGTCTGGCCCGGGGGTCGAACCCTGACTTTACGTCTAATAAGCCAACACACTACCTACTAGACTACGGCGACTTCAGATTGTGTGTTAATCTGAAGGGTAATGAACGACTAATGGAAGCTGTGCTGCGAAAATAAGCAGCTGGTAAGAGTAAAACAACGAACTTCTACTTCTTAATAAAATTTCGTGCAGCCGTGGGTCCAAAGTTTTCTTCTGTCTCGAAATTGTGAGTGAGAATATCTAAAATTTAAGTGATAAACACTCCCGCGAAAAGCAGTGGCCAATGTACTTCCACGTCTAAGGGCCATTATTGTAAATTGCCGTTAAAGTTGGATTTAGTTAAAGGTAACTTTAGCTAAAGTGAACTTTAAAATCACCTTTAACTTCTTTTCGTTATTACAATCTACAGATAAAATAAAGTTAAGTTTTTCAAAAATATGGAAGTGACGGAGCAATGTCCATAAAACTGCTCATATTAAACAAGTTTTTTTTAAACGCAGTAGCAACGAAGGGCCTCTTTTTTATTGTATTTGCTCATTTTCTTTATATTTGAAGTTGCCATATTGAAAATAATATATAATATGGCAAGTTCAAACATAAACTTAACATTAAAAGTTACATGATCCTCTATTTGGCTTAACGCTCACTTCTGCCATATTGTCCACTTATAATAATGAAAAACAATTTATCTGCCCGTTAAAATCATCCCTTTAGTTAACGGCAAGTTGTAATAATGGCCCTAAGTCTATTATATGGAGCAGTTCCATGTTAACATAAAATAAAGGACCACATCGATCTGAACAAATACGTTCCCAAATCACAATGCGCCCCAAACAGTCACTATTTTCAGATACAATGGAAATTTCATTCTAACCTCTGCGTTCTTCAAGCCACACATGCTTTTGAGGTAACGATTGAAGACACAATCTCTGACGAAATTTGAAAACCATTGCCTCCTGCAAGAACTCAGCTGATATACGGATTAATAAATGGTTAGCAGGGCTTAAATGTAGAATATGTTTAGCTTTTAAATGATAAATACGCCATAATATGCTGTAAGGTGGAGATGCAATTACAGCGAACGGCAAATTCGGATTATCCGCCAAACTTTCTTTAAGTGAAGCGATATTTTCGGCAGTTCATACAATGCGATAGAAGTCACCGTAGTCTAGTAGGTAGTGTGTCGGCTTATTAGCCGTAAAAGCCAGGGTTCGAGCCCCAGGCCAGACATCAAAACAAAATACAAAAAGTATTTCTTCGGCGACTTCCTCTCAGCAGATTACTGGCAAAAACTCTGGGAGTAAATAAAATTGCCATGAAAAGTTTCTCAAAAATCTGTGGTTCGGAGTCGACTTTAGACTGTAGGTCCCACCACTCATGTATAAAATTAACACACAGGAGATAAGTGCTGTGAGAAACTAGTTCGCAATCCTGACTGAAGGGTTGTAATGACTAATTAAGTATCCCCTAAGGTGGATCCAAATACTGAGAACGGTAAATTCGGATTATCCGCCACACTTTCTCTAAGAGAAGCGATATTTTCGGCAGTGCATACAATGCAATACTGCCCATGGCTGGCCACACTTGCGACGCTTCTTACTTAGTTCGTCATTATGACATTTTAGCCAGGATTTCAAACTAGCTTCTTGCACCATCCATGTAGAGTCTTAATTTTATCTATGACTGGCGGGACGTACAGTTTAATTTCGACTCTGAACGACAGATTATTGAGAAACATTTCATGTCAATTTTATTTTACACACAACATAAGTGGTGTGAGAAACTAGGACGTTGTACAATGGGTCAATTCGACCTCCGGGTACTGTACTTGTCCTAATTGACAAGTACACGTCCTCTAACCTAACCTAACCTAACCTATTTTACTCTCAGAGTTTTTGCCAGAAGATTGCTAAGAGGAAGTCGACGCCGCAATAAATTTCTTCATATTTCGTTTTGTCCACGATGTCTAAGCTGCGGTTTGAACTACGGATTCACGTCTACCTATGACGACTTAAGTCTCCTCAAATTTATTTATGATATTGTCAATTCCTTTTACAGTAGTTCGATTATTGTGGCCACGTTTTAATTTGATTTGATCGATTTTGTAGTCAGCTTCAACTACTTTTAAGCGATTTTCGATTATTTAGCGATCCATATTCGTTAATTATACCGCTGATGCCACATCTGATTCATGGGAAGGGTAATAAAACTTCTCCTGCACATTTACTAGCCAATGGAATAACTCCACTACCATTTATCGTCGTCATAGTTCAAGGATTCTAGGCCTTAATACCTCAAATTTAATTCTTATTCAGCTTTTGTGGCTAAATTCGTTTGAAAATATGTGCTAGCATTCCACCGCTGAAATATTTACAAATAATTAGGGAATCTTTTTAAATTTTTAATACATTTTTCCAGATTTGTTGAACTTGGCACTGTCATTTGTATTGGACTGGTGTAGGGATTTTGGACCCCTCTAAGACCGATACGATTCTTTTCACGAGGAGATACAAAATTCCGACCTTCTCCCTTCCTAGCATATGCGGGACCAGACTAACGTTGAGTCCCGAGGTTAAATATCTGGGCCTGATCCTTGATCCCAAGCTCAACTGGAGGACGAATCTGGCTGCTACGGCACGCAAGGCGGCGTGTGCTGCTTACTGCTGTAGTAGAGCGGTTGGAACCAGATGGGGTCTTCGCCTAAGGATCATGCGTTGGATATATTCCACGGTCATCGAACCCAACCTCTTATACGGTGTTGCTTTCTGGTGGACTGCTCTGGATAGACAATACAATGTCAGACTTCTTGACAAGGTCAGAAGGTCTGCGGCCATTTATATAACGCATAGCGCCACCCCCACGAAGGCTTTGTTCCCAATGCTCAACTGGCTTCCTACTGTGCTTCTCGCTAAACAGGCGGCTAAGTTTGCTGCGACTAGACTTAATGCCCTGTCTCGTTGGCACATTGTACCTTCTGGTCACTCCACTATTCTGGAGGTTGATCCAGTGGTCCCCGTGAACATCGACTACATCCCTGCTGAATATTGTTTCGATAGGGGTTTCCATTTTCTGATTCGGGACGACTGAAATCATAATACGGTTGTCCCAACGGAAGTCCTGGATATATATACCGACGCTCTAAACTCGATAATTGGGTTGGAAGCGGTGTCTACTCTGGGAAACTGGACCTGAACATTTCTCTCTGTCTGCCGGACTACTGCAGCGTGTTTCAGGCGGAGGTGACGGCAATTTACCGAGCCGCTCAATGGATCCTCGTCAACGGTGCTCCTTTCACTCGCGTCTCGGTCTTTTCTGATAGTCAGGCCGCGATAAGATCTCTATCGTGTTTCGTGAATAACTCTAGAATCGTTAGGGAATGTAGCCGCTGTCTCGACCTTCTTTTTGGGCGCATCACCAGTGTCTCACTGGTATGGGTCCCCGGGCACAGTAACATTTCGGGAAACTGTAGGGCCGACGAGCTCGCCAGAGCTGGTGCGCTCCTTCCGAAATCCTCTTCAATTGTTGGACATTGCGCGGAAATTCTCTCGGGACGCCAACATATCCTGGGTCAATAAAGAGTCCTGCTCCACCACTAGACTCACCTGGCCCTTGATGGATAGAAGGCGTACCAACCAATTACTTGGTCTTGGTTGTGACGTCATCTCAACCACAGTGGCCGTGCTTACAGGTCATTGCATTATGGGTAGACACGCGGAGAGAATGAGGCTGCCATTTAACGACTTCTGCCGTGGATGCAGATCCGCTGAGGAAAAGGAGACTGTTATCCACTTTCTTTGCCAATGTCCGTCTCTTGCTAGGTGTAGATATAGATTATTTGGCTCTTCATTTCTTGCCAGCTTAACGGAGCTATCATCTATTGACATCAAGGATATAGCTTGGGTTCATCAAACTTTCTGGCTGGTTTTCCAGTATGGGGTAGTCGTGCTTTTGATGTGCAGCTCTTGCGCTGACTAACTTCTTCCTCTTCTCTGATTTTGGTGGAACTTGGTTAGTACAGGGACTGCGTTCACCCGTGGCATCACAATGGGCCGCTAAGCGTGCTCAAATGAGCTTTGTGAAATCAGAGCTACCACTCAGACCTAACCTAACCTAACCTTTCCAAATTTAAAGAGTCGAGATGCATGCCATTGCTGCTGTTACTTCATAAAGTATGACAGTTTATATGAAGAAAAAAAAATTCTTTCAAAAATGTATGTCACAGGAAAGGTACTCAGTACCCAGTGTGATAATGATGATGAGGTGATGATGATGATGATGAAAATGTTCCCCTCAGTTTATTAATCGTTTATTAAAATTAATTGAAATTCAATAGAAATTGATACCATATCTTCTAAAAAGAATCCTTTGATGTATGTTTACAACAATAACAAAAAAGAGAAAAGCATAATTTTTTTCTCATTTTCTTTTGTTGTTGTTGTACTACACGTTTCAGAAATAATTTAATTGAGTCTCTGCATTGCCTGCCTATGCAAAGAAACGAAGTGAAAATTTTGATTTTTCCCAAACTCTCTCAACCAACAAATACCGGCATAAATAAGAGGCAATGAATTGGGAAAAATTGCAAGAAATAGTAGCAGTATGTATAGGGGATGACGATGACGATGGCTTTAATACAATAATGATGATGAGACGACATGTTATTGAATGAAGCCATAAACATAGTAAAAAATAAATAAAAATAGCTCACAGCTCATTACCTAGACATGGTTAGAGACTGACAGATAGAATGACACACAAACAAATAGGCAAAGAACCGGAGTAGTAAACAACAATTGGACAAATAGAAATACGAATACAAGACAGGGGGAAGATAAAAAGATACTGTTATAAAACAATTGTAACATACATACATACATACATACACACACATATACATAGATAAGTACATACAGTGAGCATCAAAAGAAATTCAACATTAAAAATTATTTTTATTTTAAAATTGCAACAAAAAAAATTACAAAAAAAAATTAAAAATATTGCCAAAGTTTTTCGGGCACTCTTCTCTTTAAGTGGTAAAAGTTGAGAAGTTTGGTTATTGTTATAATTTTGTTCTCAGTGTACAGTTTTTTTTTTTTTTTTTTTTTTTTGACGCTTACTGTATATATAGGCCTTCCAAATGCCTTCCAAAATGTTAGTTGCTTTGTGTTTGAACAAAGTATCGTGTTTCATAATGCCGCTGTACAAAATATTGGGTGATTTTTTAAGAGCTATAGGAAAATTGTTCAAAAAAAACACATAAAATTCAGAAAAATTCATGAAATCTTTATTTGAATCGATAGTACGGTCCATAGTCCAAGTCGCCGTGGTCTAGTAGGTAGTGTGTTGGGTTATTAGACGAAAAGCCAGGGTTCGAGCCCCAGGCCAGACATCAAAATAAAATGGTCCATCCGCTTAGTCCAATTTTGGCATACTCTTTCCAACATTTCGGCCGGTATCTCACGAATAAATGCATCAATCGGTTGTCTTCCAATGCGTCAATTGAAGCGGGCTTGTCTGTATAGACATGAGCTTTAACATAGCCCCACAAAAAATAGTCTAAAGGCGTTAAATCGCACGATTTAGGCGGCCAATTGACCGGTCCCGAACGTGAAATAAAATGTTCACCGAACTCGCCTCTCAATAAGTCCATTGTTACGCGTGCTGTGTGGCATGTGGCACCGTCTTGTTGAAACCACATGTCATGCAAGTCAAGCTCTTGCATTTTTGGCAAAAAAAAAACGTTGGATATCATCTCACGGTAGCGCTCACCATTCACAGTTACGTTGCGATTCGCAGCATGTTTGAAGAAGTACGGTCCAATGATGCCACCACCAGCCCATAAACCGCACCAAACTGTGACTTTTTCTGGATGCATTGGTAGCATTTGCAATGCTTCTGGCTGATCTTCACTCCAAAATAGACAATTCTGCTTATTTACGTATCCATTGAGAAAAAAATGAGCTTCGTCGCTGAACACAATTTTTCGATAAAGAAGTGGATCTTCGGCCAACTTTTTAAGAGCCCATTCACCAAAAATTCTGCATTGCGGTAGGTCGTTCGGTTTCAATTCTTGCACCAGCTGTATTTTGCAAGGCTTCACACCTAAATCCTTCCGCAAAATTTTCCACGTTGTTGAGTAACAGAGGCCCAATTGCTGCGTACGGCGACGAAACGTTAATTGATGGTCATCATTAACACTGACCGATACAGCTGCGATATTTTCTTCAGTTCGCACTCTATACGTAAGCGTGTTGGTGATTTAATGTCCAACAATGTAAATTTGGTGCGAAATTCAGTCACAATAGCCCGAATAGCCGCTTCAGTGGGTTGATTAAACTTACCATAAAATGGAAGGAGCGCGCGATGAACTTTCTTAACAGAGCACGCATTTTGATAATAAAATTTGCAATGATTTGCAAGCATTGCTCGTTGTTTGTAAGACGATTCATGGTTAAATTATAGACCAAACTGAAGATGTTCGACAGTGAAACAAAACACGAAATGTGCGTGAGCTGTTTAAACCACTGTCTTCACATTTAGAATAATGGATACCGCCACATAAAACATGAATAAAAACTCCTAAACTGGACGACTGTAAACCCTGAAAGACTCTAGAGATTGTACTGAAAGAGGTTTATGAATGAGCGGAAAAGATATACGTATTGATTCCAAAGCACTAAGAAAAGTGCAATCATAAATGCCTATTGCCTCCCTGATACTAAGGAACATTTCTGGGAAGCAAACTTTATACAACAGCTGAGTGGCTACAGACTTTGAAGAGCTAGGTGGGGTAATTAAACTCTGACTAGCATCTAGAAACTTAGTTAGGTACATAGGAAGGTTGAGGGAGAGGGAGGGTTGTATGCCAATTGACATACACCTAACACGGAGTTCATAAATCACAATAAACGCCATTATTGAGCTCAACATGTCATATAAAGTTTCAATTATTTATTGCGCAATAAATATGCAAATTGTTATAATATTGAGTAAAACTTAAAATGCAACACTGTCATAAGTATGTTCAGTGCGCATATTACAATTATCTGAACACTTTATGTTGATATTTGACAAGCCCAATGTCAACAATGACAAAAAAAATGTTGTTGAAACAACCAGCTGTTTTGTTTACCAGCTGTCAAATTAACATTGTATAAGCAGCTTTAACTGCGTATATTATTATGTCTGAACACTTAAAATATTGTACTCAATAAACCGAATATTGACTCAATAAAAGTCCATATCTGAACATAGTATAAGCCATCAAATAGGCTTGTTGTGCGATCGCCATTGGGAACACCACCTTATCAGGTGAAAGGAAAAGTCGATAACATTCCTTGTAAGTTTTGTTTTCTCCTGTTTATTATAATCTTTAATAAAACGTTTGATCTACATTTGACACACTACCCCAGCTACGACAGAATTGAGGCTCTGTCACGGACGGCTTGAAGACGTCAGACTTTTTGCAGTTCTCAACGCAACTATGTGTCAACCTTTACTTTATGGGCAAGAAAAACGTTTCGTATTCTCTATTCATAGTTTCGCTGCCACTCCTGGATTACTGCAGAAGTTGACATGATAACAGAGGAAAAGGTATCGGTGCAACACCTCTTATGCGACGGCCCTGCACTTCAGAACAAACTTTATCGGTTTTTGGGAGACAGAACGTTTGAAGGCATAATCATCACAGTGTAATGCTCAAAGAGAGGCTTTTGATTTACTTTTTTTTAAATATTATTCGATTGTTAAATGATCCATATTCACTCATTCCATGACACTGCCGATGAACAATATTTTACAGCTGCGGAGAGGAGTATTGGGATCTTAATTGTGTCGCAGTTGTAAGCGTGAGGGCCTCGTTAGATAACTCAGAGGTACTTGTTGTTCTAGACATGCACTACGAATATTGTAAAATTACTGGGGATTCGTCATATTTTTTTTTTGTAAAATTTCAATGGTATTGCTGTTGTGGCTACGATGAAATCCATGTCTTACTCCACGTGGATATCGATCATTGGAAAAAGTATTACTAACCAACAATCTTCCTAAGGATATTACAATGGGCCTCACGACTTCGAAGAGAATACGTGAATAGCGGGCTACCAATCTAAACTAAACTTCGACCAAAAACTGTGGCACAATGGTGGCAGTTTTTTCTTTTCGGGAACGTTATTTTGTTTTTGTTTTTATTTTTTCACAATTAAAAATAGTGTGATAAATTTTGTGCGTCACTGTTATTTGTGCCAATGTTATGGTGGAAGTTTTTTCTTCTCGGGAGCGTTTTTTTTATTTTGTTGTCGTTTTTCTTTTTTGTTTTTTTTTTTTGTTCACAATTAAACATAGGGTGATAACTTTTGTGCGCCACTGTTATTTGTGTCAAAGTTATGGTGGAAGTTTTTTCTTCTCGGGAAAGTTATTTTGATTTTATTTTTTTTTGGTCTTTTTTTTCACAATTAAAAATAGTGTGATAACTTTTGTGCATCACTGTTATTTGTGTCACTGTCATGGTGACAGTTTTTTCTTCTCGGGAACGTTATTTTGTTTTTATTTCGTTGTCGTTTTTTTCTTGTGTTTTTTTTTTTCACAATTAAACATGGTGTGATAACTTTTGTGCGTCACTGTTATTTGTGTCAATGTTATGGTGGCAGTTTTTTTTCTGGAACGTTATTTTGTTTTTATTTTGTTGTCGTTTTTTCTTGTGTTTTTTTTTTCACAATTAAAAAGAGTTCGATAACTTTTGTGCGTCACTGTTATCTGTCCCCTATTTGGAAAATTTGATTATAAAATGCTTTACATGCTTACATGTACAGGCAGACAACAGAAGCATGTCTTCTCTTATACGGGAATTTTCAGCAACAAAAATGGAGAATGAGATGAGATGGGAGAGTTAGTACAGGTTTTATTGAGTCTCTAGCAGTTTGTTTGTGTCTCCCTCTCTCTTCCTTGATTTTGTATTATTTTTCTGGTTTATTGGGCTAATTCAATAACCAACAAAGCCCCATAAACAGTTACCACAAGAAGTTACAATGTGTGGCAAGCAAATACGTACATACGTACGTAGATTTGAAAGGCATATTTAGACTTCTAACTAAATGTCTGTATGTCTGTCTGTCTGCCTGTCTGTATTGTTATTTAAGAGTTTGCGAACAAAACAAAATCCTGGCTTTTCCGTATTGTATTGTATTGTAATGTGTGTGTGTTGGCCCATAGGATTTCCGTTCTATAGATCATCTCTTTTCGCAAAATATTATCAGTTTTATGGGCAAAAAAGAAATCCAACTGTTGTCTGTCTGTCTGTCTGCCTGCCTATTCTGGTGTTCATTGTACAAAGAAAAACTAGAAAATAGAAAGAAAAAAAAAAGTAGAAAATACGATAACCACCTCCGGTAGTGTTCAGTTCACACTCAATCAGATAATATTGCAAAGGATTGTCCACAAAAAGGTACTGGTACTGGTACAGGTAGTAAGTAGTAGAGGTATTGCTGGCCATATTTACTATCTCAGGTATACTGTTTGTATGTTGCATGAATACATGGCGAAGGGTACTACCATGCCACTCCACTACTACACACATGCTAAAGATACTGTTACATTTCTCACCGTGTTTTTGTTCGGCATACATTTGTTGTTAGAGTCCATATTTGCTTAGATAAGCAAAACCACATAAAGGCCAGGCGAATAATTGAGCAATTGAACAGGAGCGTCTCGCTTGGAAGTATTCACAGGGATGCTCTCGAAATATTTGGGGAAAATGTCCTTAATTTCTCGACATAATCTCCTTTTAGGTCGATACACTTTTTCTAGTGACATTAAAAACCTAAAATTTTTGTCAAACCAATAATCGTAGTATTATTAGGCACGAGGTCATAAAGGGTCCGCCAAATAACTTTTCTTTTTGAAAATGCTTTAACAAAAAAACTACTGAATATTTTCTCAAATTTCTTTTTTTTTTTATTTGAAAGTACAATCCTTCCGGTTAATAATGGAAAATAATTTCATTCAAATGGCTGCCTTGGCTGCCAATGCAGTAGTCTACACGATCGGTCCAATTTTTAAGCACATTATCGATTGTGTGCAGCTGTATTTCACCAATGGCTTCACGAATATTGTCCTTTAAAGCGTCAATTGCCTCTGGCTTGTCAGCGAAACACTTATCTTTGACGGCACCCCACAAATAATAGTCCAACGGTGTCAAATCGCAGTTCCGAGGTGGCCAAATGACATCAGCTCTGCGGCTGATAATGCGATCTTCAAAAACAGGGCGAAAAACATCGAGTGTAGCTTCGGCTGTGTAGCACGTAGCGCCGTCCTGTTGAAACCAAATGTTGCCCATGTCCTCCTCTTCAATTATTGTGAACAAAAATTCGTTCAACATGTCCCGATAACGATCGCCATTGATTGTAACGGCCACTCCTTGCTCATTTTCTAAGAAAAATGTCCCAAGTATGCCTCTGGACCAAAATCCGCACCAAACAGTGACTCGTTTTGGGTGCGTCGGCTTTACAATGTATGCGTGCGGGTTTTTTGTGCCCCAAATGCGACAATTTTGCTTGTTTACATACCCGCCAAGGTCAAAATGAGCTTCATCTGAAAAGATGAATTTTTTTTGCCAAAATCGGCATCTTCTGGTGTAGGCTACTGCATGGCCAGCCGAGGCAGCCATTTGAATGAAATTATTTTCCATTGTTAAACGGAAGCATTGTACTTTCAAATAAAAAAAGAAATTTGAGAAAATATTCCAGTAGTTTTTCTTTTTTAAAGCATTTTCAAAAAAAAAAAGTTATTTGACGGACCCTTTAGTTCAATCACCAGCTCAAGCCTCAACAAAATGGAATACCAGAAAATATTTAGGCGACTTCCTCTCAACAGTCTTCTGCTAAAAAGTTAAAATAAAATGATCATGAAATGTTTCTCAAAAATCTGTCGTTCGGAATCGAATTTAAACTGTAGATCCGGCCATTCATTGATAAAATAAGCACACACACAGCAACTTGAGTGCTATGAGAAGCAGGTTCTAATACTAACTAAAGGGTAGTAATGACTGGTTAAGTAAGTAAGTAAGAGAGTGAAGGGGGCCTAGCTGGCTACAACGGCGTAGCTGTGCGAATGTGGCTATTGAAGCCATTATGTATGTATTAGGGGAAGGTCGTCTTTGTGTATTTTGAGGAGATCATTGAAGGTTTCAAAGAGACGTCAGAGCTTTACATGAGTACTCTAAGATGAATTCCGGATCATTACCACAAGAATTCTAAATTGTTTTTTGATGAACAGCTCCTCTTATCGCATAGAAAGTGTTTCAATTGTGCTATGCATTGGTTCTGCAAACGAACAAATGCTGACATCAATATAGGGGCGTCAGTTCGCCACGGCTTAAAATACAGATCATTGTGCCTGAAGGCAAATGGTGTCTGTAAGTCTGAAATTCCTGTAATTTCAGTGTGAAATTATTTTTTTGATAACAAACTGAGAGCATTGGCTTCATAACCGATGTAACCACAACATGGAACATGGGGTGGTGATTTGATCATATTCAACAACACGGTAAACGTAAATGAAGTTGTACAAGTTGGCGCGTCCTGCGGATAATCTGAGATATCATCTTATCTGATATCATCTCCTAAATAAGATAGAGTGCCGAGCTGATCTAGAAGAGTCTATAAACGGTGTCAATCACCGATCAAATCAGGTATGTACTGAAATTCATTCGTACAACGGAGCAGTTGCTATTTAAACCTGGTCTTCGGCCGGCATCTTTGTTTTGAGAGAACAGAAAAGGGAGAAGTGGTAAATAAGGTATCATCTGGTATAGGAGATGCAAAAAATAATTGTGAAGCGCAGAACCACATGGATCAACTTTGACGACTAAAGTATAGAACAAAACATTTTTTAAGTCAAAGTGTCGGCCATTGGGCAATCTAATGAGTATGACAGATAATTTTTTTTTCACGCCGAGGAGGGGTAAATGTACCTAATCGCACTATAGAGGAAGTCGTCACGTCCCCCGTGTGTGGGGCCCTCACCCACTAAATCCCCCCCTCGTCTCGCGGACTTCTTGTGTCCACTCCGGTACTACGGTGGTATTTGTTCGGAGTGGAGTCCCTTTGGCTACTGCGTGTTCATATCCGCGTCCGGACTGCGTGTCGAAAGTTGAAGAGACATCTAAGTGTCTCCACTATTCCTTTCGTCCAGGTCCCTGCCTCGAATTCCGCTTGGCACATGTGCCAGTCTCATCTATTCCAGCGTGCCCACATGTTCCGCAGCCTCAAGATCCCTCTTCTTCAGTCTTAGAATGCTCTCCACGTAATTCGCCACTGAGGTCAAATTTTTCCTACTCGCGATCATAATCCCGACAATGTTACCGGCCGTGATCGTCCCAACTATCGACGTCAGTGCAGAGCGATAGATCTGCCAGCGTGCACACTCGAAAACGGTGTGCTCTGCGTCATCAATTATATCCCCTTCCTCGTAAAGACAGTAAGGGGAGGCGGTCTTGCCCATTCTGTGCACATATTTCCTAAAATATCCGTGACCCGATAGCATCTGTGTAACGTAGTAATTTACCTCTTCAAATTTCCGACCAATCCATGGCCTTATGTCCGGAATTAGTCTCGCCGTCCATCTTCCTCTATCTTCCTCGTTCCATCGTTGTTGCCATTTTGAAATGGTGTTTTCCCTGAAATGAGCGGTTATGTGACTTCCAGCCGATTTCGCCTTATAAATCTCCATCCGCTCCGCTGCCAGCAGATAATACACGCTATCACCACTACGGCTGGAGCGAATACCGTACGATATGCCGACGCGATACGCAATGCAGCCGTTCTCTGTACCGATACCAGTGCGTTTGTCCGCTTCTTAACATCCAGTGTTTCGGCCCAAATTTCGCTCATGACAGATAATAAGAATAGAACACTTCAATAGACCTGCTTTGCTACAGCGTTTAATAAGAGAAAACACTAACACATGGCATTACGAGGGTCATTTTGACTGAAGTAAGGGATGTTAAGGGGTCATCCCCTTTTACATACACCTCTTTGGCTAATAACACATTTGGGAATTTTCAAATATAAACTCAAGCCTACCTTTTTTTGTGGCAGGCATTTAAAGAAAATCCCGTATTCAGAGAACGCTCGAAAACAGTTAATATTTTAAGGTTTTAGATGAGTGTGTTTGTGAATGAATTTGTTTTTTTTTTTTCAAAATTTTGTTTCGTTTCATAATTTCAATATCATTTCACCAAAAAAGAAAATTATGCAACACAGAAAACCAACAACAACAGCAACAACATCTAAAATATTTTACAACCATAATGATGTCTTTGTCTGCACAACCATAAAATGAAAATGATAATGAATATGAGGTAATGAGAGGTTGAGAGCAGAACAACAAAAAAACAACGGAAAAACAAACGATATCATGTGAATAAATTTAAAACCAAACAACACAACACAAACACTTTCTTAATACACACAGAACGGTAAAGAAGAATATGCCCCACAAGTATGGAAGTTGGTTGGCATGCAACACAATGTTGAAAGAATTTGAAAAGTTTTTGTTTCAACTTGCAAGTCTGAGAACTTTGTTATCGTCTATGAATACATAAGGAAAAGTTAGAAGCTCATCATTCGCATCATTGTTATTCACAAATTTAGAGGGTGTTGTTGCAATATATTTTACATTTTAAGAAGAAGAGTTTTTAATAAACATGTTACATGGTATGACATACATATGTATGTAGTGCCACATACGTTTGTTGCATGTTTAAGAATGTTAAGAAACTAAGCTGGTATGCAAACTGCATATTTTCAAAAATTCTTTTTGAATGTAAATTCTTGAAAACTTTCCAGACTTCCAAGGAATTATTTTGGTCCAGAAAATTGAAAATTTTCGTATTAACCGCGATCTGTTTATATATTCGTAATCTAATTTCTAATAGAAGTAGCAATCCAGCCGAATCCTTCCACAAAGACATATCGTTGTGTATGATCAGAGATCAGCAATGAATCGGTTTTTCGCAACTCATAAGCACTCCATGAAATTTTGAATATAAGTGTACTTTTAAAAAACTTTTTAAAAACGTTTAGATATGAGTTCATTAATTGCAAACAAAGTAAAAACAAATGTGTTTAATTTAATTTCAGTTAAACTCTTTATTCTTTACACTACTTTTGTGTGCCACCGTATACAACTTAACGATACAACAATAATAATCCGTAATATTCACTTTACTAGTTTACACAAGTATTAACTGGATCTTTACAACCACGACTTATTTTATTCACACGCAGCTTCACACAAGGCTGACTGAATTCTTACTGACTGCTGCCTGTTTTGTGCAGCCCTTTTATAGTCCGACACAACCAGTCTAACGAACATTCTTGAAGTGAAAGGTTCGTGATCTCGCCTTCTCGAGAGCTATATTGCTAATACATTGTTGTTTGTGTATTTTGCTTATGTTGTCTATCCCTTTTTGTCACATACATGTTGTTGTTGGTACCAGGCGCAACCAGGTTTGTTGTACATATGTGTGTGTGCAGCTTTAGATAATCAACACGTTCATTGTATTCTTAGTGTTAGTGTGTATTTGTATCGTGTGGCTCTTGTTTATCGTTTTTGTTGTTAAACGATATTAGGTCGTAACAATTCATACTCACTACATCGTTGATTTATAAGTACAGGTTGCCATTCGAAATGTGTTTGATTCATAAGCTTACTCATTTAGAAATATACTTATAAATGAAACGGGTGACTCGCATCATTTATCAAAATTTACGGTCTTAGTTGTTGTTGCATTTCAAAAAAAAAAAAAAAAAAAAAAAAAAAAAAAAAAAAAAAAAAAAACATCAGCAAAAGAGACAGAGCAGCAAGCAGAGCAAACACACAACCTTCTAGTAGGTATTGTAGTGTTCGATCTCCGGGTACTGTACTTGTCTTAATTGACAAGTACACGTCCTCTAGCCATTGTAGTGTTCGTACGCGAATCATACTTATTTTGAGATTCGTGTATACATGTTGAGTTATGGAGAGAGTCGAAATCATACGTGTTGTTAAGTATGAATATGATGAGTACTTCAAACTTTGAATATGAGTAGAGGGGTTCCATGATATTAAAACAAGTATGAATACGTATAAGTATCAGAAATTATGAGTATGTTTCGATTCTACTCATCTTTTTGAATACTCATTGCTGATTTCTGATGCCAGGTTTTCTTGGCTGATTTCTTGGATTATTTCAACACTCTCAGATTCTTACAACCCACCTGTTTTCACCACCCATGATGTGTTTGTTAATTTTATTCATGAGTGGCGGCGGGACTTACAGTCTAATGTCGACTCCTAACGACAGATTAGAGAAACTCTTCATGTTAATCTTATTTTACTCTCTGAGATTTTACCACGAGACTTTTGAGAAAAAGTCACCGAAAAAATATTTTTTGTTTCATTATTTCATGTTGATCGAGATGTGTAAGCTGAGCTAAGGCTTGAGCCACAGTCTCGCCGTCTAATAAGCCAACACACTACCTATAAGGTTACGGCGACGTCCCACTCCAGCAATACTAAGAACTGGAAACATACAACTCCTTACGGAAGTATGGTATGATTCGATTCTACTCATCTTTTTGAATACTCATTGCTGATCTCTGGTATGTATCCAATACGTGTAGAACAGTTTCATCCTCTTCATCGTCTGTGAAATTCTTACAGAATTTATTGCCCATAAGACCAAGAACAACGCGCTTCATATGAGTACCCAGAATGCAATGTCCAGTAATGAATCCAACAACGATGTAGGTGGCCCTTCAGTAAATTAGCAGCCTTCTTACTCTAGCTAGCCTTTGCACGAGAGTTCTGATGCAATTGCCCATCTAATGTAACAATCGGGCTACAATGTTCATGAAATATATTTCGTAACAGACAATCCTTTCAACAGGGACAAAAATAACTCATTTAGAGACCATGTTAATATGTCAAAATAATCATTTAGTCCAGATTACAACCTATCTTCTCACACCGTGCTTATTGTAAGTGATAATTTTATCCATGAGTGGCGGGAGCTACAGCTTAATGACGATTCTGTACGACATATTTTTGATAAAATTTTCATGGCAATTTTATTTACCCTCAGAGAGCTTTTATCACAAGACCTCCTGAAGAGAAAGTTGCTTGAATTTGAACCAAAGACTCTCATCTAATAAGCCAATACACTATGTGCCAGAGTGTGGTAACTTCATGTTGAGATCACGATTTGCTAAATAATATTGTTACGCAAATCGAAACGACCTAATATTGTTCAACAACAAAAACGATAAACAAAAGCCACACGATACAAATACACACTAACACTATGAATACAATGAACGTGTTGATTATCTAAAGCTGCACACACACACATGTACAACGAACCTGGTTGCGCCTGGTACCAACAACAACATGTATGTGACAAAAAGGGATGGACAACGTAAGCAAGGTACACAAACAATAACTTACGAACAATAGAGTTCTCGAGAAGGCGAGAGCGAGAACCTTCCACATCGAGAACGTTCATCATACTGATTGCGTGCGTATATAAAAGGGCAGCAGGTCCAGCAGCGAGTCAGTGATAATTCAGTCAGTCTTGTGTGAAGACGCGTTGCGGTTGGAACGTACAAGCGCCATTGTTTGCAAAAAGGTTGTAAGCAGAGAAGATCTAACGAACAGTTGTTAGTGTTAACGCGGACAGAAGTGTGAAATAGAATAGTGTACAAGCAAATTATTGTTGTATCGTTAAGTTGTATACGGTGGCACACAAAAGTAGTGTAAAGAATAAAGAGAGTTTAAAAGAAAATAAATACATATTTGTTTTTACTTGGTTTGCAATAAACGATCTCATATTTAAACGTTTTTAAAAAGGTAAAAACGTAACAATATCTTACAGTTCACATGCCTATAAATAGCTGATACTTGAGCTGTAAAACCCCTACAATCGTTCATTATCCTGAAGTTTATCGTGTCATTATTTTCTCTATTTTGGAGGATAGCGCCTCGAACTCAGTCCGTTCGTATGATCTCCAGTCTATCCATCACATTTTCAAGCTTAACCGTCAACCAGGCATTATTATACTTCTCGATATAGAAGAAGCTTGGCAGAGAGCCCAGTGTACACTACTGGAAATTCGTTCTGTTAGCACAGGGATGTGGCCATATGATCTGCTAGAGTGCAGCCCTTGCGCTGACCAACTTCTTCCTCTTCCCCGATTTTGGTGGAACTTGGTTAGTACAGGGACTGAGTTCACCCGTGGCATTACAATGGGCCGCTATGCGTGCTCAAGTGAACTTTGTGAAATCAGAGCTACCACTCAGAGCTAACCTAACCTAACATCCATGCAATAGTCAACTTCAAATCCACAATTTGAGGTACCTTCTTCACCATGAAAAGGAAGCCAGTTAAACATCTGTATGCGAGCTTTAGTAAAAGTTTTCCTAATCACCATACGGTGTCAGGAAGGTTAGATGAACTTATTTTGTCAATAATCAGTTGGGCACACCCTTTAAGGCTTATATACTGCATATTTAATGACAATTAGAGATACTTCAGATGCTTTAAGCCTTTCAATCATAATAGCTGGTGGTATTTCAGAAAATTTTCTTGTTATCTAACAGGGATCTTATTCAATGAACAGAATACTGTGCCTAATGGGCTGCCAAGCCTTTACATAGAGATTGGTTTTGGTAATAAAATTAAAGTTTCAAGGTTTTGAAGAAGAAATTAGAAGTTTTAAGGTTTTTTTCAAATGTTTTGGTTTAAAAACAAATTTTTTATTCATCCACCATTAGTTGGCCACATCCTTTATGTCTCCGAAGGTCTCTCTGACAATCAGTATGGATTTCGTAGAGGACGATCAACTATAGACGCATTCAAGAAATTGACAACGATAACAGGCAATGCAATTGAAGGAACCAGATGGATGGGTGGTTCTAAGGAATATTGTGCCGTCATAACACTTGATGTTAGAAATGCTTTTAATTCCGCGTGCTGGTCGCACATTATACAGGCTTTGCGGACTATACAGACGCCGGCGCATCTTATGCGTATCATTAGCAGTTATCTTTCTGAGAGAATACTACTCTATGACACAGATGAAGGAGTTAAGAGGTATAAAATAACTGGTGGAGTTCCACATGGCTCTGTGCTAGGTCCACTGCTATGGAATATACTCTACGATGGAGTGTTGCGTCTCCCAGTACCAAGAGGTGTGCAGATAATTGGTTATGCTGACGATATAGCAGTAACAATTGTGGCGAAGGAATTGCATCAAATTGAGGCTACGTGTATGACGACGTTGAGTAGAATACAGAGCTGGCTTATATCAGCGACTCTTCAACTGGCTGGACAGAAAACTGAAGCTATTTTGATAACGAGCAGAAAGAAAATTGAATGGATTACACTTAATATAGACGGACATAATATAACTTCTCAGCTAGCGCTTAGATATTTAGGAGTAATGATTGACGTAAGATTAAACTTTAGAACAAATATTGAGAAGGCTGCTCGAGTGAATGCAGTATTATCCCGCATTATGGCTAATATAGGAGGGCCAAATCAGAGCAGAAGACTGTTATTGGCAAAGGTTACTCAGTCGATAATGATGTATGCAGCACTTGTGTGGGGACCGGCGTTGGGTATTAGAACCTACGCTAGGGCTGCAAGGTCTTTGTTTCGTCTAAGCGCCCTTAGGGTTGCTAGTGGTTTCCGCACAGTTCCATATGAGGCTATTAGTGTCATATCTGGTATAACTCCCCCTGATGTTATGGCTATGGAACTGAAAAGGATATACGCTAGGGTTAGTATTGTTGGTAGAAAATTGACTACGGAGGAAAGACAAAGGAGTTTAGACGAATGGCAGATTCAGTGGGATACTGCGACGAAAGGGCGATGGACACATAGACTTATCAAAAATGTACAAAGTTGGGTTGAAAGGAGACACGGTCATTTTGACTTTTACATGACACAGTTATTGACAGGGCATGGCTCCTTCAGGGAATATCTCTGTAAATATGGCCACGACAATGAGGTATCTTGCTCCTTCTGCAATAATGGAATTGAGAATGCTGAGCATATTTTCTTTTATTGCGATAGATTTAGATTGGAACGCGAGCTGTTAGAGACGATGGTAGATGAAATAGTGACACCAGACAATATAGTTCCGCATATACTGCGGTCTGTTGAGGTTTGGCAATATGTCAAAATGCTGTCTGCAAATGTGATGCAGGAATTGAGAAGGATAGAGAGAATTCGTAGGATAGAAGGAGATAGAAATCAATAGTAGTAGTCAATAGGCTAGAACTCGTCCTGTAATGAAATATTTAACGGTAGTACCATAGGACAAACAGGTTCGAATCGTAGAGGTGGTTTTTAGTGGATTAAAGTCTCACACTACTGTTGCAGTGGCAACAGTGTCTTTCGATGAT
Source organism: Sarcophaga variegata (assembly GCA_932273835.1). Lineage (NCBI taxonomy): Eukaryota > Metazoa > Arthropoda > Insecta > Diptera > Sarcophagidae > Sarcophaga > Sarcophaga variegata. The sequence continues at coordinate 146,613,839 of OW026358.1, forward strand.
TTTTTTTTCACCTCAAAAAAAAAATCCTTTATGTCTCATATACAACATATTAGTAATAATTTAACAGTATTTCAGGGTATTGTTGCTTTAAAAAAACTCAACATTTTGGAGGAAAAAAAAAGAAAAAAATAATATGAAAAGCTGACGATGACTTTTAATGCTGCGCTGCGCAGCAATGATGCTGCCGCTGATGATGATGATGACTGTGGAAAAGCAGGAGTTTTTAAATCGCTTTTTTGCCTCATAGATAAAGCCACAAAATGATATTAAAAAGTAAAGCAAATGGCAACATTAAAATAGATAAGCGCCCAAACCGAAAGATTAGACGCGGGAGAAAAAAAAACGAATATTTTTTTTTGATGAGCTGCTGCTACAAGCATATTATTTTTCAATATAATCACAGGACACAACAACAACAAAAACAACAACGAAAAAGGATATTAGTCGTTTGGTGCAGAGAGAAAAAAATGTACAGAAAATTTACACTTCATTAGATTGTAATGCAGTGGGGTTTTACGGCCCTGGGAATGATGTGCAGATTGCTACACACCAGGACAACAGACAAAAGAGACACCCCCCTTTGTGGAATGTATAGAGGAGGAGGAAGCTTATGCGACGGCCACTTTTTGCCAAGTTAATCATGTTAATGCATTACAAAAACAACAACAATAAGAAGAACAAATATTTTTTGAAAAGTACAATCAACTTTTCTTTCACAAGTGATGCCTTGTCGGTTTGCACGCAGAGTACTTAACCCCATTTGCCGCCTCTAATACCCGCTAGAGAAGAAGAAGAAAAGAAAGAAAAAACCCATCATATTCAAGACAAATCGCTAAATTTCCTGAAGAAAAGAAAACAAATATAAAAAAGTGCCATTAAAAGTAAAAGAAACTTGACTTCCCAGACAATGAACGATAGTACGTCCTAGGGTTTTTTTTTAACAACGAAAAGAAATCAAAATAAAGAATACTTAAGCGTGGTGAAGGGAGGGGGGAGGACAACCAACAAATCCTCTTAAATACTCAATGATTGCCTGTAAACTTTTCACACTCCCACCGTATTTCAAAAAGGATACAATGAAAAAAGCGCGCAAAAATACGCACAAAAAAATTTTCTTTTAAAAAAATATCCTGGAAATCTCAAGGAGATTCACAGTTTGTAAAATACTTGTTTCATAAACATTCTTTTTTCTCTTCATTTTACTTTTTTATAGAGCGAGAGTATCTCAGCTGTATTTAAAATCCAAGACTTAGTAAATAATGTTTTCACAGGCCGTGCACAGTGGGTCGAGTAGGTTGCAATTGTGGGAATAATTTTTTTTTGAAAAATTAACCCGATTAACATTATAAACAATGCGTTCATTGCTGTTTAAGCTAGTAATAAAATATTCTGAAGAAAGTGGTACTTCATAGGTAACTCTCCGGGTCTACACCGCGGCAATAGTTAAATCTTTGCTGACCTATGAATGCCTGATGTTGTGGAAATTACTCGGTAAAAGGACTAACAATTAACTGATGACTGACGTCCTTAGTCAACGACTCCTAACAAATCTTCACAGATGGTTCGTAGCTAAATGGAGCTATGAATGGAGGCCTCTCTTCAGGGTCGGCGGGTACAATTCACTCATTAAGCAGCACCTTCCAGACCAGAGATCAGCAATTAATCGTTGAAATTTTGAATATAAGTGAGTCAACAATATTGAAATTTAACTATGTTATCTGATTCATTCATACTCACTACAACGTTTATTTATAAGTACGGGTTGCAATGAGTATGCGTACAACGTTGACATCAAACTCATACCATTCGAAATGTGTTTGATTCATAAGCCCACTCATTTAGAAAAATACTTATAAATGATACGGGTGATTCGAATCTTACATCAGAATTTACAGTCTTAGTTGTTGTTGCATTTACAACAAAAGAAACAAGATACATAAGCAAAAGAGACAGAGCAGCAAGCAGAGCAAACATACAACCTTCCAGTGAGTATTCTAGTGTTCGTACGCGATCGTACTTATTTTGTGATTCGCGTATATGTATGTTGAATTATGGAGAGAGTTGAAATCAACAACAACATACGTATTGTTAAGTATGAGTACGATGAGTACTTCAAACTTCGAACATGAGTAGTATGAGTATGATATTAAAATAAGTATGAATGCGTACAAGTATCAGAAATTATGAGTATGATCCGATTCTACTCATCTTTTTGAATACTCATTGCTGATCTTTGTTCCAAACCGATGTTTTGACCGCACAGTCTGCATTGACATTAATAGCAAAGAGTAATATCGTCAGGGGAGATATGAGAATGTTTTCATTATCACGGAGTGTCCTCGGCGATAGTTTTGAGATGAGGAAATCTCTCAACGAGGCGATCAAACAGTACAACTTTCAATCATATGAGTACTCGAAGAAAGTGGTGTTCCTGCAAACTGCAAAGCGGTTAAATATGATTTACAATGTGTACAGTTCTAGATACGGGCAGCATTTCGCCAAATTTTAATAAGGGAAGCACAGAAAGTCTGTTCAAACTCCAAAGCGTTGTCATTATTGAACATTGTTCTCTGAGTGGTAGTCGCCGTAGTCTAATAGGTAGTATGTTGGCTTATTAGACGTGAGGCCACGGTTCAAATTCCAGGTCAGACATCAACAAGAGCAAAATATGAAAAAAATATTTCCTTCGGCGACATCCTCTCAGCAGATGTCTGACAAAAACTCCGAGTGTAAAATAAAAATGCCATGAAAAGTTTCTTAAAAATCTGTCGTTCTGAGTCGACTTCAAACTGTAGGTCGCGCCACTCATGTATAAAATTAACACACACAACATAATTGGTGTGAGAAATTAGGTCATAGTCCTGACCAGAGGTCAGCAATGAGTATTCAAAACGATGAGTAGATTCGAATCATACTCATAATTTCTGATACTTATACGCATTCATACTTATTTTAATGTCATACTTATACTACTCATATTCAAAGTTGGAAATACTCATGGTACTCATGCTTAACAATGCGCACGATGTTATTGATTTCGACTCTCCATGACTCATCGTATACACGAATCACAAAATAAGTATGATTCGAGTACGAACACTATAACACTCACAAGAAGGTTGTGTGAGATGGTTGCTGCTTGCTATCTTTGTCTTTTTGTTTATGTGTCCTTCTTTCTTTGTAAATGCAACAACAACTAAGACTGTAAATCTTGACGAATGATTCGAATCACTCGAATCATTTATGAGTATTTTAAGTATTTTTCTAAATTTATGAATCTAAATGAGTAGGCTTTTGATGGAGGAGTTTGATGTCAACGTTGTACTCATACTCATTGCAACCTGTACTTATAAATCAATGTTGTACTGAATACGAATGAATCAGAGTAGTTGGATTTCAATATTGTTGACTCACTTATACTCAAAATTTCATGAGTACTTATGAGTAGCGAAAAAGCGATTCATTGCTGATTCTGGTCCTGACTAAAGAGTTGTAATGACCAAATTTGTATGTATGTACTCTCTGAGTGGAGTTCATGATAAATCAGCGGATTATCATAAACACCGGATGGTTCCGAAATTCGGTCTGGGTGCCCGATGGGTTACACTGTTGTGGTGACATCCACTGCTACCGATCCACCTACAAAAGATTTTGTTATTGTTTAAACTGTCTGTGAGTCCATTGTTGAAATCACTGTTTCGTTTTTTAGAAATTCCCATAGAAGCAGCTCTTCTCCTTACCCATTGCAAAATATCCTGGCTCTTCATTTGAATATTTTCGCTGGCATTTCTATTTCTCCTCTCCCCTTACAAATAAAAAATTTTTCCCTATTTTTCCTTTCGTTCTCCGTAAGTTATGAAGACAATCCTTAAGGCTACATTGAGAGCCAAGAGGCATTCTTAAAATCTCTTTTTCTTTAGAAACACTTTTCATTGGGATTTCTTTTTTTCTGTGTGTTAAATGCCTCGCGTCTGAAAGTAATTCGAAATGTTGTTCACGCGTTGATTTTCAAAAAAAAAAAAAAAAAAAAAAAAAAAATGCCAGGATTTGTAAACATTTTCTAAGGATACTTACGACGCTCCTCCTCGTAGGTTAAATGACGAGAAAAACTTAAATAAACAACAATTTCATAACAATAAATGAAAAGCCTCTTAATGTAACAAAATACCCGCTCCAAGATTCCATTTTTTTTTTGTTGTTTTTTGCAAAGGACTCCTTAATAGACAATGAAAAATTGTACCAGCGAGAAAAGACACGACCCAAGACAAGGCAAGACAAGGCAAGACATTCCATTTTGAATCTGCGAATAAGAATAAGAATTTGTTACGAGGATTTACACAAGACACAACAGAGTCTAAGAATTTAATATCGCCATTGCCATCGTCGTTATCATCATTATCAGGATGTTTATTTATTGTTGTTGTTCTCAGGATAATAATTATCCTTACATTCAGTGAAAATAAATACAGTCTTAATGTCATTTAATGGCAAATTACGAAAAAGAGATTGAAGTTATTTTTTTTTTAGTGCGCCTTTAAATGTACCCGGATTATGGAATTATTTTTGAAAAACAAAACCTCCGAGTGTATACTTAACAGTGTACAGATTGCAGTTGAAGAGATTTTGGCAAATCAGTTTAATTTTGTTTCGTTTATTTAAATTGCATTACGAAAGTACATACCACAAGTAAAATAAAATACCTGCTGTCTGTACAGGGAAAGCTCTCCTCCATTGAACTCAATTACAATTAAAAGAAATTATTTAAGGACAGGAATTTCTAAACGTACCAAAGAAGATAAATATAAAGGGTGTTTTTTTTATAGAGGTATAGGAACTTTAAGTTGCAATAAAACAACGATGGATTATTCGATTGACATGAATTTTATTTCATCCGAAAGATAATCTTGTGGCATTAAATTTTAAATATGATTTCTGGCATATGACCGCCACGGCTGGCGCGGATGTAGTCCAATCTGGACGTTCAATTTTCGATGACTTTTTCCAACATTTGTGGCCGTATATCGGCAATAATACGGCGAATGTCTTCCAAATGGTCAAGCGTTTGTGGCTGTACCGCATAGACCAATGACTCTACATAGCCCCACAGAAAGTAGTCTAGCGGTGTTAAATCACAAGATCTTGGAGGCCAATTCACAGGTCCAAAACGTGAAATTAGGCGGTCACCAAACGTGTCTTTCAATAAATCTATTGTGGCACGAGCTGTGTGACATGTTGAGCCGTCTTGTTGAAACCACATCTCCTGGACATCATGGTTATTCAATTCAGGAATGAAAAAGTTAGTAATCATGGCTCTATACCGATCACCATTGACTGTAACGTTCTGGCCACCATCTTTTTTGAAAAAGTACGGACCAATGATTCCACCAGCCCATAAAGCGCACCAAACAGTCAGTTTTTCTGGATGTAACGACGGTGTTTCCACATACACTTGAGGATTACCTTCACACCAAATGCGGCAGTTTTGTTTGTTGACGTAGCCATTCAACCAGAAGTGCGCTTCATCGCTAAACAAAATTCGCTTATGAAAATCGGGAACAACGGTAATCTCGTTTTGGGCCCATTCGACGAATCTACGCCTTACTTGATGATCGTTTGGCTTCAAATCTTGCATGAGTTGGATTTTGTAAGCACGCACAAACCAAGATCCTTCCGCAAAATCTTCCATAAAGTGGATGGACACAGATCCAATTCCTGTGCTCGATGGCGGATGGACTCATTCGGGTCTTCCTCAATGCTACGTTCTACAGCAGCAATAGCTTCTTCTGTACGCACCGTACAGCGTCTCTGGGGATGCGAGTTATCAATAAGAGTAAACGTGGTGCGAAAACGTTCCATGGTTAATCGAATTAACTGCTCTGATGGACGATTTTGTCGACGATAAAATGGACGTAGTGCGCGATACGTTTTCCGCACAGAACCATTATTTTCGAAATAAAATTGCACTATTTGCAAGCGTTGTTCAGGCGTGAGTCTATTCATGATGAATTGCCAAACCAAACTGAGAATAAATCACTTGACAGCTGTTAAATCGGTCGCCATCTTGAAAAGTAATGCCAACTTAAAGTTCTATACCTCTATAAAAAACACCCTTTAAAATAAAATAAAAATAAAATACCTGCTGTCTGTGCAGGGAAAGCTCTCCTCCATTAAACTCAATTACAATTAAAAGAAATTATTTAAGGACAGGAATTTCGAAACGTACCAGAGAAGATGAATATAGAAACACCAGCCCACCATTCTCGAAGAAATGTTCAATAAAAATTAAGTGGAAGGTAATCACAGTTACGTCGTTGGGTATCACATTTAGCAGAAAGAGCCTACTTTTTTCCCGTAGAGGGGATAGGCAAGTCCTGTCTTGCTTTACGGTGATCATGTTTGGCGGCCAGGCAATAAATGTTCAAATTACTAGAACACTTTGCCCTACTCTAACTAAGGCCTTATTTACTACAGTCAACTAGCTTCTCTCTGACCAGAGCAAAAGTTGAACCAGACAGCTAATCTACTGGCAATAAGGCTTAGATGCTGAAACCCTGAAAGATAAAGACTTTGTCGGGGTTCTTTACAATGTTTCCTCTAATAGATTTGACTTTGGGATTCTAAGGTCATCTGATGTGCCCATCCTTATACCGAAACGCTCAAAGCACTGGGCTGCGTAGGCTGTGGGCTTTATATTAAGGGTTCTGACATCCTATAGACTGCCTAACCACTACAATGTTTTCCAGGCAGAGGGCATGGTCGTATTTAAAGCCGCACAATGCTTGTTGGGTGATAATGTTTTTCCTGATAATCTTCTAACCTTGCAACCTTCTCCTGTTGCCTTGTGCAACAGTTAGTGTGTCAGCTTGTTAAACGCGAGGCCACGGATCAGACATCTCTTTACGTTCAGAATGTAGCTCTGTTTCGAATAGAGAAAGCGATGATAGATTCTGTTAATGTCGCACGGACATCTACGCGTACGTCCAATATAGTTCGACAAATCTGGGCAAAGTTGAGCGGAGGAAAGCCAGCTCAAGAAGTCAGTTCAAACTTTAAAACAAAATGGCTGATCTGTAGAAAACTGTTGGATGATTAAACGGTTTCATCAAGAGCTCTGGATTGTTCTAGGAATAATATATAATGTTGACTTATTTGACGTGAGGCCGTGGTTCAAACCCCAGCCCAGACATCTCAAACAAAACGAAAAATGAAATAATATTTCCTTCAGGCGACTTCCTCTCAACAGATTTCTGACATTTCAAGACATTTCTGCGAGAAAAATAAAATTGCCATTAAAAGTTTCTCAAACATCCAGCCAATCATTAATAAAATTAACACAAGCAATATACACTCAGACACAAAAGTATACATACGGATAACAAATTTCAGAAATTTTTTCAACTAATCCGTTTTCGTTGAAAATCTTTGTAATTGTCTGACAACTTTCCTCGATTTTAAGACGGTCTTGGTTAAAAAATTTCTGAAATTTGTTAACTTTTGTGGGCCTTTTTCCGTTTTTTTTGAAAATATTTATAATTGTCTGACATCTTTCTTCGATTTTAAGACGGTCTTTTGCATTGGTTCAGAAATTTGTAAAATTTGTAAATCGGATGCATACCTTTGAGGGCCACAATTCCGTTCAATTTCAGAAATTTTTTAACCAATGCAAAAGACCGTCTTAACATCAAGGAAGCTATAACGATTTCAACGAAAACGGAAATTTTCAGAAATGTTTTAACCGTATGTATACTTTAGTAACTGTGTGTAGGTGGTGTGAGAAGCTAAGTCGTAATTTTGACTAAAAGGTTGTAATGACCCAATAAGTAAGTATTCCATGTGAGTTATACAGCATACATATTGGTTTTTTTGGTGCCGAATAATTCTAAGACGCCTCTTCTTTTGTCTTTACGATGTACTCTCTAGGTTCAATTTTTTATCACAAAATCATACAAAAAATTTTTTAGTGAACCTTTCTTTCAATCAAAGCATAGAGAGAGTGTGGAAGCACATTCAAAATATTGTTTAAATTATTATTTAAAGCCTTAAACCCTGTTTACAATTCAATTTTAATGCTAACGAGTCTTTTATTTTTCCATTTTTGGAAGTGCAAGTTTTCAAAAGTTTTGCCACGACAATGTCAACAAAATCAAACACAAACAATTGAACACAATGAATAGAAGAAAAGAAACGAAAACTCGTGATTTTACTTGTGAAAATATACGAGGCGGAAACGGAAATTTTTCTTAAACATAATGAATCAAAATAACGGGGAAAATGAGCAAAAAAACTCAAGTGGCAATGTCAACAAAATAACGTCAATGGTTCTTCATTTGCAAAGATTGGTTGTTAAAAATTCAAGAGAGAGGAAATGAATTAAAAACAACAACAGCAAAGGATTAATTTAGCAAAAAAAAAAAAAAAAAAAAGAAAACAATGATTGAATTTGTTTAAAAGGCAGTAATAATGAGGAAAAAAATGTGGAGTTAAATTAAATTTAAAGATACGCTCTCATGCTCATACTGTCATAGAGGGAATGTTTATGAAAGCTCATCAACATTTATAAACTCCCTTCTCACACTCACAAGCAAAACATGTTGCAAAAAAAAACAAAATTATGCACAGGCTGTCTAACAACACTTTAAACTTCTACTTCTCTACGGCATTATTTTTATTCTCATTGTCTTGTCTCTGTATTATTATCTTGTCTCTTTCTTGTTTTTTATTGTTTCTAAAATCTTTATACAATATTAACACAAGAATAAACATTTACACACATCCACAGAGGCAAGCAACAAAAACTCATGCTTAAAGAACCTTGTGTGGCTCACATACTCCCGTACTTAAATGTTTACAACTGAAGTAGTTTTAATGCGGAGGGAGAATTATAACTTATTCTCATATAAACTACATATGTATGTATATATGCCTCATGTATGTGTTGTGTGCAAATGTATATGCTTGACATATTACAACTTCTCAAGTCAGACGCAACATGTTGAGGCGTTGGGAAACATCTTGTTTTGACATGAAGATGTTTTGAATTTTTTTTTTTTGCTTTTTTCCTCTTCATTTACCATTGCCTTGCCATTATGCAAGTAAATGTTTGCATGGGAGTGTGTGTGTGTACGCATACAAACACAAGAGAAAGACACTTTAACCAAATGATTAAGTGTTTATGTTGTTGATATATGATGGTTCGGTTCGGTTCGGTTAAGTGTGGTTTGGTTTATTGTCTTCACTCACAAGGAGTTGTTTTATTTGATAAAGAGATAACATTTAAGCAAGAAAGAGAAAATAAAGGCCGAGAGAGTGAGAATGAGTAAGAAATGTATACAAAACATAAAGAGGGAGAGCCTAAGTATTTGTTTACATAATGACTATGTGTTTATTTGTTTTAATAACAACAACAACAACACACAAATAACTAAATACATACACCTCCTTAACAGAATAGCCTACACAACAACAATCAGTGTTAAATAGACTTTTAAAGTGTATGATGGTGGTAGGAGGTGTATAGATGAGAGGTCTTTTGTTGTGACAGTAATTTGTTGGCATTTAATGGGTGTTTAAGACATCATCATTTATTATTATGTTGTTAAGAGATCATTGAAATATAAAGGAATGATGTTTTTTCTTACAGAAAAATAAGTGAAGAAAAAAATAAAATTATCTCCAGAAAATTTAAATCATCCGGTCCTTACGATATACAGAACAACTCTTTTAACATGCAAGAGACCAAGAGGTGTGTATGAAGCCAAAGTTCAGTGTATTTATAGAGCTTGTATGGAGCTTTTCCCGCACAAACCAGAAGAGATGGGGTCGTTTTTATGCCCATAACGAAAAAAGTACGGCTTATTAAGCCGTTTTCTCTTTAAAACACTGGAAAAGTTGATTGGACGCCACATGAGAGAGACAACAGAAGCCTAGATGGAGCTCCACTGAATGGTCTCATAGCTTCACCCATTATTAAGTCTGCTTTTACTTATATTGTAGATCTCTTTGTGAGAAAAGTTGCTTATAGTACCAGTTTGTGGCTGCTCGTTTCAGTAGAAAATTTATATCCTCGTCCATATATGGGCAATACCTAATTTATGAGAAAAAGGACGGCTCAGCAAGGTACTAACTTCGTTGCTATGAAAACCTGGTCAGTGACAAACAGACGTTGGCACCAATGTCCCCCAGGGGAAGAACATCTTCGGCTTTTTACACACATAGGATACGAACATCAACAATGTTCGTAAAAAAGAGTGTACAAATGCATTCAGTTGCTTTTTTTCTTTCACCCAATTCAATTATACACCCAAAGAAATATTACAGTAGGATTCACTAATATCAATGAGAAATGACTTCGATTTTTGTAAATATACTTGCCAAGTTATATACGATGTCTTTAGGGATTTAGTGCAGAACAATTTTTCTATATTTTACGCTCACATATATATATTATTGCGTTAATAAGTAGACTTGAAAATATTACTAACAAATTTCCTCTGGGTTAACACATGCCTCTCACAAATACACTCACATTTTTATCATGTTCTCTTTGTGCCGATGTCTGGTGACAAACCACTCACTAAGCTCGAGAGAAAATAAATTTCAAGTAGTAGGTTATACTGGTGATCTATCCGTAGCTAAGTATGTATGTATCTCTGCATTAACCCAGAATTGATTTTGATTACTGAAATGGTGTATTCTAACCCCAGAAATCTATGTGAGGCTGTATTATTTAGAGGGAATTGGAAGCTTCGTAATTTCCCAATTTCCTAATCTATAATGCAATCTTTTCTCTCACGGTTTTGAACCTGGATTAAATATGAAGTCGACTTTCCCAATCACATTACCACGTTGTATGATAGCAGACTAATGCATCGTAATTCAGGACCTATCTCAAGCAAATGGAATCCATGAGCAATGAGATCCTGAAGTATCAAAATTACAGTGGAAGTAATGCTGCTTACTTATTTATTTCATTGGCCACTACAACCCTTTAGTCAGGACTACAACCTAGCCTCTAACACCATTCGTGTTGGGTGTGTGTTAATCTTACACATGAGTGACGGAACATACGACAGATTTTTTGAAAAACTTTTCATGGCAGTTCTTTTTTAATTTAATCTCAGAGCTTTTGCCAGAAATCTGTTGAGAGGAAGTCAGCAAAAGAAATTTTTTTTTTTCATATTTCGTTGTGTTCGAGATGTCCGAACTGGGGTTTAAAGCTAATAATACCAACATAAACCAACATACTACAGGGTGGCTGATATGTATTGCAACCAACTTCAGGTTGTTATCATTTGTAAACCGCTCGTCTGACTGCTGACAGATTTATTCCAGTGACAGTTCATTTTATTAGTTACAAGCTTACAAAAGCATTTTGATCTGATTGCATTCAGAAAAAAAGTTATACGTGATGGTGGAATTCAAGCGTGATAGTGTAATTGCTTTATATTTGGCTGGAAAACCACAGGTGGCTATCGTTAGAGCCCTCCAGCATTTAAATGTGAAGTAAATCTTTTGTTTCTCGTACCATTGCTCGTTACCGTGATACTGGCAGTGTTGCATCGCGTTCAAAAAGTGAACGAAAAAAACGGTAACAACACCAGAAATGATCCGAAAAGTGAAGGCCAGATTTGATCGAAATCCACGCCGCAGTGGTAGAAAAACATATCGCGAGAACGGATGCAACACATATTGAAAAATGAGCTTGGACTAAAGCTATTGAAGTTCCAAAAAGTGCAAGAGCTCACCGATGGACAAAAAAAATTGGACTGGAAAGAGCCAAGGAGTTACTTCGCTTGCATGAAAGTGGCCAGTTACCGAATTTGGTTTTCTCCGATGAGAAGCCATTCCAAATTGAGCAGTTTATGAACAAACAAAATGATTGGGTTTACTTGGCAAAGAGGTCAGCTGAAAATTTACACTCTGCGATTGGCCACCAGAACTCAAGCACCGCCGATGGTAATAATGTGGGCCGCCGTAACGGCCGATGGTCGCTCCCCGATCGTATTCATCGACCGTGGGGTCATACTAAATGCCGAATATTATCGGGAAAATGTCTTAAAGACAGTATTGAAGCCCTGGGCAGACAAACATTTCGGCCGCAGACCATGGACATTCCAACAGGACTCAGCACCACCGCACTCAGCACGCGTCAACCAAGAATGGCTTAAAAGGCTTCATTTCTACCGCACAATGGCCACCAAAATCTACGGATCTCAATCCGTTGGACTTTTGCGCCTGGGGCATTTTGGAGAGTAAGGTTCTCACTAAAAAATACCAAAGTGTCGATCATCTCAAGACGGCGCTTCGCCGAGAATGGGCCAAAATAGCGCAGAGCCACTTCCGTGCAGCCTGTGATGGCTTTGTCGGCCGTTTGAAGGCCATAATTCGTACCAACGGTGGCAAATTCGAACAAATCTAAACTGATTCTAAAATTTGATGTTATTTCCAACATTTTTTGCTTTTGAACATTGAAATTAAAAACAAAATTAAAAAATATAGCGCTTTACTTTGTTGCATTATATATTAGCCACCCTGTACCTACTAGATTGCGATGCCTTTATAATCCATAAAGTAATGCTAATTACTCGATCGTTATTTCAGAGATTTCTAGAAACTCAGGTATTTGGTTGATCTAGGGATTCTCCTAAAGTATTCAGGGGCTATCGTATGTAAATAGAATTCATGATCAGTGAGATCTTAATGATTAAAACTTCTCCCGCCTCTGGGGAGAAAGAGTAACCTCGTTTGCAATTCAGCATACAGTAAACTTCAGAGTGCAAATAGCAGTACAAAGTCCTAATGCCATAAAACCGCAAAGGTTGAGAACAGCTCATTTCAGAAAGGGTTCCTTACAAACTAAAGGGTCCGCCAAATACCTTTTTTTTTGAAAATGCTTTAAAAAAACTACTGAATATTTTCTCAAATCTTTTTTTTATTTGAAAGTACAATCCTTCCGGTTAATAATGGAAAATAATTTCATTCAAATGGCTGCCTCGGCTGGCCATGCAGTAGCCTACGCCAGAAGATGCCGATTTTGGCAAAAAAAAATCATCTTTTCAGATGAAGCTCATTTTGATCTTGGCGGGTATGTAAACAAGCAAAATTGTCGCATTTGGGGCACAGAAAACCCGCACGCATACATTGAAAAGCCAACGCAGCCAAAACGAGTCACTGTTTGGTGCGGATTATGGTCCAGAGGCATAATTGGGCCATTTTTCTTCGAAAATGAGCAAGGAGTGGCCGTTACAGTCAATGGCGATCGTTATCGGGCCATGTTAAACGAATATTTGTTCACAAAAGTTGAAAAGGAGGATATTGGCAACATTTGGTTTTAACAGGACGGCGCTACGTGCCACACAGCCGAAGCTACACTCGATGTTTTGCGCCCTGTTTTTGAAGATCGCATTATCAGCCGCAGAGCTGATGTCGTTTGGCCACCTCGGAGCTGCGATTTGACACCGTTGGACTATTATTTGTGGGATGCCGTCAAAGATTGACGCTTTAAAGGACAATATTCCTGAAGCCATTGGTGAAATACAGCTGCACACAATCGATAATGTGCTTAAAAATTGAACCGATCGTGTAGGCTACTGCATGGCCAGCCGAGGCAGCCGTTTGAATGAAATTATTTTCCATTATTAAACGGAAGGATTGTACTTTCAAATAAAAAAAAAAAGAAATTTGAGAAAATATTCAGTAGTTTTTTTTTTTGTTAAAGCATTTTAAAAAAAAAGTTATTTGGCGAACCCTTTAGCAATCTGAGCAAAAATTCGTGAAAATGGTGTAAAAAATATCATCGGGATTAGATATGAGAATAGGGAACAGACTGTTAATCAAAAAAAAATAATAATTTCTTTTTTAATTTCACTTAATTTTGGATGCTTTATTGACTTATTAAAGCGAAAATTTAAAAATCCCATTTCGTAATACCCTCTGGCGTATAATTAATATTGCGTCGCTAATAAATATTAATCATACGCCAACGACCCCTTTACACAACACAACACAACACAACACAATGCCCCCTAACATATGCAATAAATTCTGTTCAAACTTAATAAAAAGGAAATTTAATACAATAATAATAACTCCTCTCTTTCCCTCTCCACCATCAATCACAACTTTTTTTTATTCATTTTCCTCTCTGATTCATACAGCAAAAAAAAGGCTCCTCCCAGTTGTTGCTTGCTATTCATCAGTGTTAGTTGGGCTTACTTGGTGTTTATTTTTCTATTTTTCTTCTCTTTTTTTTCTGTTTATACTCTCCACCAGAGTATTTTATTACACGTTGAAAAATGGGCGTTTCTGATTATTTTTTATGGTTGTTATCTTTCGTTTGTTTTTCTCTTTTTTTTGCATTTCATTTGATGATGAACTGCAAACTCCGCCTTTTTGGCATCATTTATAGTGGCGGTGACGGTGTCGGTGTCGGTGACTGTGAATTTATGTGTTGAGTTGGCAAAAGTATTTTTGAATTCCCTTTTTCTTTCTAATTTTGTTGTTGTTGTTGTTATTACTGTTACAACAACTTGATTTATATGTCTCCATAGAGATGAAATGAAACTCGATACGATAAAAAAAATAAAGAAAAATTGACGCAAAAGTTGAAACAAAAACAAAGAAAAAAAAAATTCGAAATTCAAGTGATTTAGTAGAGGAACCTACCTACACAGGTAGAATAAATTAAATGAAAATGAAATTTTAATGCCATTAAAAAGAGGACATTTAAAAGGATATTTAAAAAGGATATGAAATGTAAAATTAATTCACAAATGATTTAAAGTTTAAAGACAAATAAAACAAAACAATCAAAATTTAAATGAAAATTTAAATAATTTCTTACCTTGATATTGTAAATAAAGCCAAGTGCATGGTGAGTCGTTGCTGAAATACAAACAAAAATTGGTTGAATTTAAAATATTTTGTTTGCAATTTAAATGGATTTTTAGTTAAATTATGAAATATTTTGTATACAATGTTTATAAAATAATTAAACTACATATGTAAGTCAGATTAAAGGCGTCTTAGTCTACTAGGTAGCGTGTTGGCTTGTTCAACGAGAGCCTATGTTTCAAACCCCAGCTCAGACATCTCAAACCAAAGGAAGTTCGAAAAAATATTTCTTTAGGCTAATTTCTTTCAAAAGTCTCGAAGCAAAAACTTTTTCAAATCAAGAGCTGTATTTCTCTACGCCACACAAATCTCCTGCCGTCTGAGCCAAAAATATTAAACTTACTTTCGTCCGTAAATATCACAGTGTTCCAGAAGTCTTCTGATTTATTAACATAGTTTTTGGCATACTCCAGATCAGACGGCACGTGGTAGTGTGATGGTTTGGGGTGCCAGGTCAGCAGGAGGTGTCGGAAATCTCGTTTTTGTTGACACTACAATGGATAAACACCATTATTTGATTATTTTGAAAGAAAATTTGGAAGCTAGTGCAACGAAATTAGGAATGCTAAGGGATTTTCGACTCGTTCACGATAATGACCCAAAACATAAGGCCAAAATTGTAAGTGAATGGTTATGTGAAAACGTAAAAGAAGTGCTTTCTGATCATCCTCTGAGTCCAGACCTTAATCCCAAAGAGCATTTATGGGGAGTTTTGGAAAAAAAAATCTGTCAGCCTACAATCACTGGCAAGGAAATGTTAAAAAACGTTATTACCGATGAATGGCTGAATATTGGTCGAGAAATTACTAGTAAATTATTATTATCAATGAAGAACCATTTAAAAGAGGTTATTAAAGCCAAAGGATATCACACCCGTTATTAAAACCACATTAATTAGTGTTAAAGTATAAATATTATTCTGTACGGATAATTTTTTGAGTTTGGTTTCTGAAGTATTTTTTTAATTTTGTTAGTTCATTAAAATTTATTTCTGTTTTAACATTTATGTGTTTGTATTTGTGTAATATGCCTGTTGCACTTTTTAAAAATCAAGAACTCATTTTCATTGGATATATATTTTCCGAACTACATGAAATTATATTTTCAATAGCATCCGAGAAGGCTTTTCACAAGCTTATCCATTACGCAGTGACCCATGAGAATATAAACAGTTACAGACAGAGATGTTCATCCCAGTTTGAAGAAATGATTTGTAGACTTACTTTTAAAGAAAGTAGAGCGAAATTCTTCCTCCTTTTCTGTAACGGATAGATTAAAGTGTTTGTCGAAAACAAAACCGATTATTTAACAGGTCAA
Source organism: Sarcophaga variegata (assembly GCA_932273835.1). NCBI lineage: Eukaryota > Metazoa > Arthropoda > Insecta > Diptera > Sarcophagidae > Sarcophaga > Sarcophaga variegata. The sequence continues at coordinate 146,630,048 of OW026358.1, forward strand.
GACAATATTTGTATAACGAAACAGTTGGTAAGAACTGCAAAAAAGTATTGAATCGAAGCTCATTTTTCAATTGATCTCAGACTCTATTAACCAGACTCTATTAACTCTCAGAAAAATAGCGCGAATAAGAAACCCAGTCTACATCTCTTACACGGCAGTCGTAATATCTTAAAATAATCAAAAACGCAGTTTCCTTAAATAGACAAACAAATAAAATTATAACAACAATAACAATGAAAACAAAAGAACACCAAAGAAAACAAAGAAAAAAACGAAAATGAATGTGTAATTATCATTGTTATTGAAGCGGAATAATATTTTCAAATAAGAACAAACATGAATAAAATCTTAACCCACAACAACAACAGCAATTAAATCCTTTAAGAAAATCAAATTAAAAGAAAAAGCGACAGGATTTTGGTGGTTGTTTTAATTGGATTTTTAAAACACAGACAGAGACAGACAGACAGACAGAAAGACACCCAGCCACCTCATAGGCACAAAAGATAATCGAACGAAACCAAAATAACGGGAACAATAAAAGCAAAAAAACAAATCCAAACAGAACTAAAATGCCAAAAAGGGGTAGAGACATGCAAATAAAAATTCAAAGAAAATCTTTAAAAAGAAAAAACAAACAAACAAACGAACGGAAAGACAGAATGATGGCGAGATGAACAACAATAATGAAGAAATAAAAAGAAAGAAGAGAGAGAAAATCTCAAGTAAATTGCAAGCCGAATAACACGAAGTTCAAGCATGTGAAACCTACGAGGCAATGCATGAAAATATGAATTCAAATGCTGCATACTATGCCTTGAGAAGGAATTACACCGAAATAGCACCCAGGGGAACGATAAAAATTGAATTAAAATAACAACAACAGCAATATTTGCATTTATAACCGGCCTGCCGCCAGCTACATATCTAGTCCGCCAAGCTTGCTTGACACGATTTAAATGAAAAAATTTTTCGGTGAATAGAAAAATTACAACAACAATAATAAATACATTAAAACAATAATAACAACAACAACAACAACAACAGTGTACAATGACAGAATAACACAAAAAAAACAAAGGGGGAGAGAAGACTTTTCTAAACACCAAGAGAAAAAAATAAAAGAATGCCTGTGTGATAAGCGGCGATTATTTTCAAGTGAGTGTACTTAAACACAACAACACCAATAACATTTTTAATAATGGAAATATTATTTCAAATTTAATTATAAATTTTTAAATTCAAATTGGCTAAAATCCGAACATGAAGCAGCTTAGTAAGCCCCATACTCACATGCATATACGGAAGCAAGACAGGGTGAACCACAATTCAGTGACAAATTTAATCAACAAAGTGTTCTTTACAACTTTTTAAAGAATTTTATCGCCTATGTCAACGCCAATGTGAAGAAAAAGTACTTACTCCATGGCCCTCTACGCTTATAACAAAAATGTTGGGGAAAAATTAGGACCTAGGATAACTCGCCACTGAATATACACAGCAGTTGTCAGACCTATTTTAATCTACGGATGCCTAGTCCTGGATAGGATGACTAATTTAAACCTAAAAAGGCGGTTACAAAGGTCTGCCTGCATAATTATTAGTGGTGCCCTGCGCACTACACCTACGTCGGTACTGGACACATTTTTAGGTATCTTTACTATTGATGGCTATTGCAGGGGTTTTTGGCGGCTAAAACTAGTAGGCGTCAGTTTCAACAATAACCTATGCGACTTAACAATGACACGAATCAAATACTGGTCATGTAAGGATATGGAAACAAGTGGCAGCGACTACATGACACCGCGTTATGACTGATCAACAAGATAGGTTAGGTTAGAGGACGTGTACTTGTCAATTAAGACAAGTACAGTACCCGGAGGTAGAATTGACCTATTGTACAACGTCCTAGTTTCTCACACCACTTATGTTGTGTGCGTTAAATTTTATTCATAAGTGGCGGGACCTACAGTTTAAAGTCGACTCTGAACGACAGATTTTTGAGAAACTTTTTCATGGCAATTTTTATTTACACTCAGAGTTTTTGCGAGAAATCTGCTGAGAGGAAGTCGCCTAAGAAATACTTTTTGTATTTTGTCTTGATGTCTGGCCTGGGGCTCGAACCCTGGCTTTACGTCTAATAAGCCAACACACTACCTACTAGATTACGGCGACTTCAGATCAACAAGATTCTAGACATCCATTCTGTACAAGGAAATCGGGGAAAATAGTGCGGGGCACCTTGTAAAAGAAAAATTTTAGCGGATTACTGTAGCGTCGTCTGCCAGGCAGAGGAGTCGGTAATAGGGGCTGAGGCGAAAACTACAGGGGACGCAAATATCTTCAAGCGGGACATTACCATACTTTGCGACTGCCAAGCGGCTAACGTGATGAACTCCAAGACAGTTTACAACTGTCGCAGATATCTCAAGGAAATTGCTGAACGATATCCATATCGTATGAGTACCAGAAAACAGTAAAATTTCAGGTAACTAAAGGGCAGATAAACTGGCCAAGCGTGGCGCAATCATTAGTCTCCGTAAATTCTCGACTTTGGAAACCCACTGTAAACCTGCGAACTTATAATTGACAATGAAATCGTCGATTCCGTTACTAATAGACCAACAGCTTCGGACCGGACAGAATGGCGCAGAAGCTCTCGCCAAATCTGGATGGAAGGCGTACGACAACGAGTCTGCGCTTAAACTCCAAAGAAGCACGCTCAGTATGGTTGTCGGGGTCATTAGGGGGCATTGCATTATGAGCACTCATGCGCGGCGCATCGGTCTTCAACACCTTCTGCCGAAGTTGAGGAAGAGAGGAAGAGAGGAGTGTGAGGAAGAGAAAGAAGTTGTTCCACATTAACTGTGTCTACTATGTGAACAATCTGGAGGAACTGCCCCGCATTAACATTAGCAATCTGAATCGCTTCATCAGAAGCTCCGAGGGTTTTTGGGACTAGAGGAGGGAGAAAAACTGGGGTATCGCAATGGATCCTATATGGCCTGTGTCTATTCAACCTCCAGAGGACTTAAATCCAATACTGTTCCAGTAGTCCAATATGCGCTAGTTTCTTTATCCTGCCCTACTCCATTTGAGCTGTTTCCCATTTTTTCTGCCTGCCTACACAATGGCTCCATAAATCACTTTTGGTCTTACCATCATAGTGAACAGGCAGTACATAAGTCCTGGGGGTTAAGCTCTCAGAATTTCCCCGAAGCCTGCTGCTTATTAGTACGGCATGTCTGGCCTTTCATGAGAGATTCCAGGGCGGTACAATTCCCATCTCAACTTCTCATCCCAACTGGATCGTTTGAAAGAAACAATCAAGAGCTACTGTTCCGGCAGCTATAAAATCGTTTCGGAGATAAAAAAAATAGAGAAGAATTGCTGAAAACCTGTTCGCCAGTAAAATACAGAAACGATGAAATGTTTTTGCTGCGAATTCATATTTGAAAGTAAAGGGTGTTTTTTATAGAGGTATAGAACTTTAAGTTGCAATAAAACAACGATGGATTATTCGATTGACATGAATTTTATTTATCCGAAAGATAATCTTGTGGCATTACATTTTAAATATGATTTCTGGCATATGACCGTCACGGCTGGCGCGGATGTAGTCCAATCTGGACGTCCAATTTTCGATGACTTTTTCCAACATTTGTGGCCGTATATCGGCAATGATACGGCGAATGTTGTCTTCCAAATGGTCAAGCGTTTGTGGCTTTACCGCATAGACCAATGACTTTACATAGCCCCACAGAAAGTAGTCTAGCGTTGTTAAATCACAAGATCTTGGAGGCCAATTCACAGGTCCAAAACGTGAAATTAGGCGGTCACCAAATGTGTCTTTCAATAAATCTATTGTGGCACGAGCTGTGTGACATGTTGCGCCGTCTTGTTGAAACCACATCTCCTGGACATCATGGTTATTCAATTCAGGAATGAAAAAGTTAGTAATCATGGCTCTACACCGATCACCATTGACTGTAACATTCTGGCCACCATCGTTTTTGAAAAAGTACGGACCAATGATTCCACCAGCCCATAAAGCGCACCAAACAGTCAGTTTTTCTGGATGTAACGACGGTGTTTCCACATACACTTGAGGGATTACCTTCAGTCCAAATGCGGCAGTTTTGTTTGTTGACGTAGCCATTCAACCAGAAGTGCGCTTCATCGCTAAACAAAATTCGCTTATGAAAATCGGGAACAACGGTAATCTCGTTTTGGGCCCATTCGACGAATCTACGCCTTACTTGATGATCGTTTGGCTTCAAATCTTGCACGAGTTGGATTTTGTAAGCACGCAAACCAAGATCCTTCCGCAAAATCTTCCATAAAGTGGATGGACACAGATCCAATTCCTGTGCTCGATGGCGGATGGACTCATTCGGGTCTTCCTCAATGCTACGCTCGACAGCAGCAATAGCTTCTTCTGTACGCACCGTACAGCGTCTCTGGGGATGCGAGTTATCAATAAGAGTAAACGTGGTGCGAAAACGTTCCATGGTTAATCGAATTAACTGCTCTGATGGACGATTTTGTCGACGATAAAATGGACGTAGTGCGCGATACGTTTTCCGCACAGAACCGTTATTTTCGAAATAAAATTGCACTGTTTGCAAGCGTTGTTCAGGCGTGAGTCTATTCATGATGAATTGCCAAACCAAACTGAGAATAAATCACTTGACATCTGTTAAATCGGTCGCCATCTTGAAAAGTAATGCCAACTTAAAGTTATATACCTCTATAAAAAAACACCCGTTATGTCATGGCAGTCGCAAATAACACCTCCTGATCACACAACTCTCTGGAATAATCAGAAATACACCGAAAGGCCTTCGAACAAATGCAATCGCAAAATGCTGATGAATTTTCATTTTCGTTTTGAATGTCACCCGCATCTGATGAAAACCAATTGACCCTCATCACATGTACATAAACCAACACACACTCAACACACACCCAGGCACACCTTAAACTTACGTGGTCACTATAAAGACAATCAAGATGAGAGAGATTCCACTACCAATATTTATGCATCGGATATGTGCTCACAGAGAGAGAGAGAAAGAACGAGCACGAGTATGTGTATGGATTTAATTATAATCACCCCTTTGACCGGTTGTTGGATCTTTGCCTGCCTGCCTGCCAGAGTATTTGTTTGTCTATTGCATGTGTTGAGTAAGTGTGTGTATGTGTGTATGTAAGCAAAGGTGTCTGTCCCAGTAGTTAATCGTTTAGCTTTAAAACCGTAATTAATACATGCTGGGCATGTTTATGACATTTCTACGCCACAGGTGTTTGCACCAGTACGTAGTACTAATGTTTCTTAACAGAGGAGAGGCTCACACATTCATTCCTCATTCGTTTTCTATTTATACGAGGGTTGATTGAATAAGTGAGTATAATTTTTGTGTAAAATACAAAAATTTAATTCTCGCTCAACGCATTCTTAACCCTTTGACGGACACTGACGTCTATAGACGTCATAACAAGGGTTTCTGGGGGGGACATGACGTGTATACACGTCATAAATTGTTTCCTTGCCAAATAACGGAGATACAGCAAGTGCCCCACGGGAAGGCCTCCTAATATTTTGGTGTCCGTCAAAGGGTTAATGGTCGCATCTTGTTTTAACTGAAATTCAAGACACAAACCTTTATTTAAATGCGATTTGGAATTCCTGGGCCTAGTTAATATCCTGTAAATAGCATCTCAATAATGGGAACTTTTTCAGATAGGTACTGTTAAGCAGTTAATAGTACTTTTGTAATGTCAAATTTTGTTCTGTGCCTGTGATTAAAAACTGTGGTTTGCGTCTTGCATTATCAAATTCAAATTCATCTTCACACATTTATTGAAGAAGCGAGCGAGCTGTCATCTTTAGTTCCTTACTCACTTAATTGTTTATTACAGACTTTCTACACCACCCATGTTGTGTGTGTGTTAATTTTAGGGAGGAATCGCGGGACCTACAAATTAAAGTCGACTCCGAACGACAAATTTTCGAGAAGCTTTTTATGTCAATTTTAGTTTACTTTCAGAGTTTTTGCCAGAAATCTGCTGAGATGAAGTGGTCGAAGAAATATTTTTTCTTATTCGTTTAGTTGGAGATGCCTGACCTTGGCTTTTGAACCGAGGCTTCACGTCTAATAAGCCATCACAGTACCGTCTATCACTGTGCTGACATTTAGATTCCGTTTTCGCATCTTTTAGCAGGCCTTTTTCGATTTAATATCATGCTTTACGGACTTCGTAGTTGTAGATTTAACGATGTACAGAAGGTAGAGACTGTTTCTTTACTTCCTTTGAGGCGTAGATTCTTTGGGAAGTAGTTCCGATGCAACATCTCAGGGATATTGTAAAGGGTGTTTTTTATAGAGGTATAGAACTTTAAGTTGGCATTACTTTTCAAGATGGCGACCGATTTAACAGCTGTCAAGTGATTTATTCTCAGTTTGGTTTGGCAATTCATCATGAATAGACTCACGCCTGAACAACGCTTGCAAATAGTGCAATTTTATTTCGAAAATAACGGTTCTGTGCGGAAAACGTATCGCGCACTACGTCCATTTTATCGTCGACAAAATCGTCCATCAGAGCAGTTAATTCGATTAACCATGGAACGTTTTCGCACCACGTTTACTCTTATTGATAACTCGCATCCCCAGAGACGCTGTACGGTGCGTACAGAAGAAGCTATTGCTGCTGTAGAGCGTAGCATTGAGGAAGACCCGAATGAGTCCATCCGCCATCGAGCACAGGGATTGGATCTGTGTCCATCCACTTTATGCAAGATTTTGCGGAAGGATCTTGGTTTGTGCGTGCTTACAAAATCCAACTCATGCAAGATTTGAAGCCAAACGATCATCAAGTAAGGCGTAGATTCGTCGAATGGGCCCAAAACGAGATTACCGTTGTTCCCGATTTTCATAAGCGAATTTTGTTTAGCGATGAAGTGCACTTCTGGTTGAATGGCTACGTCAACAAACAAAACTGCCGCATTTGGAGTGAAAGTAATCCTCAAGTGTATGTGGAAACACCGTTACATCCAGAAAAACTGACTGTTTGGTACGCTTTATGGGCTGGTGGAATCATTGGTCCGTACTTTTTCAAAAACGATGGTGGCCAGAACGTTACAGTCAATGGTGATCCGTATACAGCCATGATTACTAACTTTTTCATTCCTGAATTGAATAACCATGATGTCCAGGAGATTTGGTTTCAACAAGACGGCGCAACATGTCACACAGCTCGTGCCACAATAGATTTATTGAAAGACACGTTTGGTGACCGCCTAATTTCACGTTTTGGACCTGTGAATTGGCCTCCAAGATCTTGTGATTTAACACCGCTAGACTACTTTCTGTGGGGCTATGTAAAGTCATTGGTCTATGCGGTAAAGCCACAAACGCTTGACCATTTGGAAGACAACATTCGCCGTATTATTGCCGATATACGGCCACAAATGTTGGAAAAAGTCATCGAAAATTGGACGTCCAGATTGGACTACATCCGCGCCAGCCGTGACGGTCATATGCCAGAAATCATATTTAAAATGTAATGCCACAAGATTATCTTTCGGATAAATAAAATTCATGTCAATCGAATAATCCATCGTTGTTTTATTGCAACTTAAAGTTCTATACCTCTATAAAAAACACCCTTTATATGGACCGAGATATCTAAGCCTTAGAAAATGGATTTGAGATGCACGCAGCTTTATGCAGTTCGGGTGATGCGGTAAACAACTCAAATCTGTGTCTCATGGCTCTACTTAGCTACAGGAAGCCATTTAAACAACCAAAAGCGTTTGTTTCGTTTCTAGAACGAAGCTAGTAAGTCGCGTCTTGTTAAACAAATAGCTTAGCAGTGAATAACATGCTTATATTCCAAGTAACTTAACAACTGGGCCACGTCTAAGCTTCGTGCTTTCAATGTGACCAAAACATAATCTCTTTATGAATATTAGCAACAAATATTCATTATATGTACATACATATGTATGTATGTATGATATAAATACATTAGCAGGGATGGGTGAGTATAAAACTAATTTGTTTGCATTAATATCTCTCTTCTCACATTAAATCGTCAAAAAGAAAATGACAACAAATGTCCGTGACAGGCATACAAGCGACCAAACAACCAACCCCTCTGTTTGACTCTCTGTTAAGAACAACCCTTTCTTTAACTATTTTATGGCTCATTAGTACAGGAATTAAATGCCCTTCAAATGTCCAAATATAATGTGTGTGTTACACACATACGATGTATAGTTTGGTCAAAAGTTATGAAATTCAAGGCAATACAACAACAAAGGCTTAAAACTACTAGCCAAGGATGGACAGAACTTGTAGGAAATATTTCATTAACAAAACACAAGAAGAAGATTTCATTAATAAAACTTTTATGAAAAGAAAAAAAAGAAAAATTAAACATTTAACCCGGTCCATAAAAACAAAGTAGACAGTATAACAGCCAATTAAGATGGACAGAGATGGACAGACAAACAGTATGGATAACTGAAAATTCCTTTGGCATTCTGTTGTTTCCGTTTCACTTACAATTTGTGTGACAGTATATACGACAGTATTTCAACAAATGTTGCGTTGTGTTGTTTTGTTAAGCAATTATTCAATTCAATAAATCCTTCGTTCTTCTTTTTTCCTCTTCTCTTACGGACATCCTGCTGCTCAGCTCTCATATGTTGCATGTTGAGCGTATACAGGGAGAAATTGTTGACGAAAAATCTGTTGCCTTTGCAAATTTATCGTCTCTACAATGGCTGTTTGTCTCTACCAAATACAGTTAGTTTGGAAGAAAAAACCAAGTGTCATGCACTTGGTGTCATAATTAATGTCCTTCGGTTATCCTGTACTTCTGGTGTAGCAGTAGTACGAACAAAACAAATTTTGATGATAAGCCCATACAAACAGAAATTATTAAATCGAGAGAAAATGCATTAATTAAGCAACTTAGTTTTTAGGCTGAAGGCCTATTTATCTATACATACGATGGATAAGAAGCCAAATTTCTATTTTTTTTTTGTTATTATTATGATAGGAACACATCAATGGGTTATTAATCTATTTGATATTCAAAATGGGCGTGGCACTTTATATTTTCAGTGAGTATTAATTACCGAAGTCGCCGAAGTCTAGTAGGTAGTGTGTTAGCTTGTTAGACGTAAAGCCATGGTTCGACAGGGTTAGACGTAAAGCCCCAGGCCAGACATCAAAAAATAAAAAATAAAAGTATTTCTTCGGCGACTTCCTCTCAGCAGATTGCTGGCAAAAACTCTGAGAGTAAATAAAAATTGCAATAAGTTATTCACTTTCTAAATTTACCATCTGTTAACTGAAAGGGTAACACTGCTCCTGTCAGAATGTAAACAATCAGCGTCATTAAGTTTGTGTTTGAAAGCCAATAGTCACAAACAGTCATGTGATTTAAGTAGAAAATGCAAAAATAATTGTAAAAATTGTTGAAGTAATCTATAAATTGTTCCTTTTTCTGCCCTATATTCGGGGCTTGCCTCCATTAGGTTGGGTCGGAGTGGTAGCTCTGTTATCACCAAGCTCACTTGAGCACGCATAGCGGCCCGTTGTGATGCCACGGGTGAACGCAGTCCCTGTACTAACCAAGTTCCACCAAAATCAGGGAAAAGGAAGAAGTTGGTCAGCGCAAGGGCTGCACAACAAAAGCACGACTATCCCGCACTGGAAAACCAGCCAGAAAGTTTCATGAACCCAAGCTATATCCTTGATGTCAATAGATAGATGATAGCTCCGTTAAGGTAACAAGGAATGGGAAGCCAAATAACCTATATCTACACCTAGCAAGAGACGGGCACTGGCAAAGAAAGTGAACAACAGCCTCCTCTTCCTCAGTGGACCTGCATCCACGTCGTTGAAAGGGAGCCTCATTCTTTCCGCGTGTCTACCCATGACGCAATGACCTGTAAGTACGGCCACTGTAGTCGAGATGACATCATGACCAAGACCAAGTAATCGGTTGATACGCTTGCCCCCATTACTAGATGATATTTTCATATTAAAGGAACACGCTTTGTAATGTTATAAGCTGTAAAAACAGGAGCTTGTCAAATTTTATCGTGTTGAGTGGGAATAATCGATTTCAAATAGGCAACTACTTCTGGTCAACCAGTCCCTATAAAAGTGGATGGATTTGTACAACTGTTGGAGCAATAAAATCTTGCTAACTGTCAGCAGATAACGAAGTTCCAACCGTTAAACAACTATGAGACAATTTGGATGTCACAATTATCTTCAGCAAAGAAAATCATTTTTAGTTCTACACACAGAACTTGCGAATATCGTGCCAATACATCCTGAAATGTAAACTGTTTGGTGTGGTTTTATGGATTGGATTGTACTTCTTCAAGAACAATGAAAATCGGTGTAAGGATCGTGCGCTCTTTTGCCAAGAATGCAAAAATTGGAAAGAGTTGACATATACGCAAGCAATGGATCTCTTGAAAGGCAGGGTTTGCTTGCTACCACACATTTTGTATACATTTTGTAGCGATTTGGCCCCATTTGGACAAGAAGTGATGTTCCCCTAGTACAAGTACAAGCCAGTCACAATTCTAGAAATACCGCCCCAAATACTGGACATAGTATATCAAAATTTCAACTCACTGGTGTAGAATACGCTTTTGAAAAATGTCTGTTGCCTTCCGTTTGTTTTTCTTTCTTTGTTTTCTTTTCAATTTTCAAAACCTAAAACAACTCATCCCTTAATTATCAAATCTGCTGTTTGTGATCGACGTTTAGCCGTATGTCTCACTTCTGAGGGGTATAATTAACACACACAGAATATGAGTGATAAGGTTACTTGTGGTGTATTTCCAACTAAAGTGTTATAATGGTCAATAAAATATTGTTACGCCAATTGAAACTGAACTTAAAAATAAGTAAAGAAGACAAACACACAACAACAAAATACCTACATTGTACGGTACACAGAATTAAACAAAACCAAGATCAAAAATTCAGCAACAAGAACATTTAAAGAACGATCGCAAAGTAACACAGACGTGATATATACATACATACATAATTGGTCATTACAACCGTTCAGTCAGGACTACGATCTAGTTTCTCACACCACTTATGTTGTGTGTGTTAATTTTGTACATGAGTGGTGGGACCTACAGTTCAAAGTCGACTCCGAACGACAGATTTTTGAGAAACTTTTCATGACAATTTTTGTTTACTCTCAGACTTTTTGCCAGAAATCTGCTGAGAGGAAGTCGCCGAGGAAATATTTTTTATATTTTATTTTGATGTCTGGCCTGGGGCTCGAACCCTGGCTTTACGTCTAATAAGCCAACACACTACCTACTAGACTACGGCGTTGCTCTCAAAAGCAGCGAATCCAATGCTTGTGCAGACTTTCGGGGTGCATAAAAACATTAAAAAAAATTAGGAAGAGGAGTTTATTTGACAATTAATCTCATGTTTTGGCGCAATTTGACCCCACAGACTCCACAGACCCCACTTGTACAGCAGCGAGCCAGCCATAACTTCAGAAATATGCCAAAATTACAGCTCACGGGTGCAGAAGAATACTTAATATACTTTTGAAAAATATCAGTTTTCTTCCGCGTTTTTTTCTTTGATTTCTTTTTAACTTTCAAATCCAAAAGGGTTAAACACTCAGGCTGACTTCCAAAATGTATCAATACAAAGTTTGTATACAGTTCTACCACGGTATATAAATTTTGTACATAGGCAAAGTTACCAAACAATGCATCAACTATAAAACCGATGCCTGATTGCTTTTTGACTACGTTAAAAGTACACATTTTCGACGTTTTGAAATAGTAAACATTGTAAACATTTTGTACAGCGGCTTTATGAAACACTATACTTTGTTCAAACACAAAGCAACTAACATTTTGGAAGTCAGCCTCATTAATTAATTATTAAATCTGCTATTTGGAATCGACGTTTAGCTGTATGTCACATCACTCAGATGTGAAATAAAGATACACAATATAAGTGATAAGGTAAGCTTGCCTTTAGTTCCAACTAACCTGTCGTAATGGTTTATAATATATGGTTATGACTATTAAAACTGAACTTAAAAATTAATATACATGACAAACACTCAACAACAAAATACCCACATTGTACGGTACACAGAGTTAAACATAGAAATACGAAAAAGAAAGAAAACCAAGATCAAAAATTCAACAGCAATGGTAGTTAAAGAACGATCGCAAAGTTACACAGATGTGATATACAGTCACACAGATAATTATACGTACCCCCCCCTCCCCTAATAATCATTTTTTTTAAAGGTAATGAACTTCTAATCTAAAATTTATTTATTTATTTATTTATTTATTTTATTTATAGTAAATTCAATACAACAAGAACAAGTCTTATTTTAAAGTATTGGTTAGGTAAATGTCATATAGGTTTTTTTGAAATAATAATTATAATTATAATATAAAAGTGGAAATTTAAAGTTAATTTCAGTAAAATAATAAATTTAAGAAAAATAAAAGTTAAACTATATTATATAACATGTTTTTTTTTAAAAGATAACATTTAGACAAATATAACATAAAAGAACAAAAAAAGAAAAAACATAACTATGAAAAGTGCTTAAATATGGCAGTTTTAAAATGGCTTGCATTCGATATTATTTGTAATTGTGGGGGTAGTTGGTTCCAAAGGCGAACAGAGTTTATGAAAAAGTGTTGCTCAGAGGTAGCTTTAGAATATTTCATACAATTTATCTTCTTTCCTCTATTAGATCTTGAAAATTTTATTTTCCGATATAAGTAGGGTGGTTCCTGATTATAGACAATTCTATGCAAAAGCAGTAGTACTCGGCACTTCAATAAATTATCAAACGTGATATTATAAATTTGTTTGGCATAATGTGATATGCTACTATTTCTTTTAATACCAAATACATATCGTGCAATGTTGTTAAAAGTGACATTAAGCCTGCGCTTACTAACAGCATCACAGCTAGCAAACAGCTCGCAACCATAAATTAGAGTTGGCAACAAGTAAGTTTTAGCCAAAAGCATTCGGATATCGATTGGTGTGAAATATTGCGTCATCCAAAGATTGCGAAGCATAGCAAACGTTTTTCCGCAGTTAGCTTTAATGTGATCCGACCAATTGAGTTGTTTGTTGAGAATTACTCCTAGATTTTTAACAGATTCAACAATGTTTATATCTATATTATTAATATGTATTGGAGGAAGATACGTCATAAAAGTTTTCGGTTGTCCAATAAGTAAAACAGCTGATTTCTTGGGGTTTAGGCTTAGTCCATTCGCAGATGCCCATAAGTAAATTTTATGTAAGTCCCGGTTTATTAAACGTATACAATTGGGCGCATCATCCACTTCACAACTAATGTATAGCTGCACATCATCAGCGTACATATGTATTTGACAATGTTCTACATTCAATGGAAGATCATTAGCATATATGGAATATAAAAGGGGACCAAGTATGGAGCCCTGTGGTACACCCCTTGGCATTGAACAACTTCTGGATACGTTTGAATCATGATAAACACTTTGGCTTCTATTACTTAAGTAAGATGATAATAATTTTAACGCAGTTGGGGAAAAATTGCACATATGTTCCAATTTATGGAGTAAAATGGAATGATGTACTGTGTCAAATGCTTTTGAATGGTCAAGCAGTATGAGAAATGACATAGTATGACGTTTATCAACTTGCAATCTGATTTCCTCAGTCACATCAACTAAAGCACTAATACAGCTGTGCTTGGGTCTAAAACCAGATTGCTTTTCATTAAGCAAGGAGTTAGTATGTAAGTGACGGCTTATCTGCGTATGTATTAATTTTTCAAAAACCTTTGATAAATACGGCAAGATGGCAATTGGCCACATAGATGGGAAAGTAGATTTGGTAACTATCGTGTTAAACAAATGGGTAAAATAAGTGAGTGCATAAGGTAATGTCATTTTAACAAACTTCGGATGCATTCCATCATAACCAACAGCATTAGATTTTACATTAAGAAAGGACTCCAGTACCTCCTCTTGAGTAAAGTTTATAAAATTGAATTCATATGATTGTCGTTGGCTTAGGATTACGTTGTCATAAAAGTTAATATTTATAGGTGGCATGGGAATATTTGAAAATTGATAATTTACCTCGTTGACATCTATTATCTCCGCGCTGGCATTGTCACGATTTACTAAACCCATCCTATGAATTTCTCTCCATTTTCTTTTTGAGTCAATACAGTCTCGAAACTTATTTCCATAAAACATAATTCAAGCATTTAATCTCTTTTTAAAGGTAATTTTTCTATTTTCTTTAGGATTTTTAAGATTCGTATTAAAACTCTTACAAAACAACAATGAATGCAGTTATGTTTGTTTGTTTGTATGTATGTTTTCCATAATTTTATTAAATTAAATAAGAAATCTTTCACATTTAACAAGAAAACATTAAGAAAACATTAAGAACGGAAGTCAATAGAAAATGTTCTTCATTTCTCTTTAATTTTTCTCTTTTCCAACTATCAGTCAGTCAGTCTCAATAGTCAATAGACAGACGTGTGTATGGTCAGCTTGATTTCTTACAACTTCCGTTTATTGCTCATGTTTACTGAAAAAACAACAACAACAATAAAAACATCTCTTGAAAAACAATTTAATTTTTTTATTTTTTTCAAAGGATCCGGTCTCTCTGTTGTTTGTCATTTGTAACTGTAGCTGTAACTGTAACTGTAACTGTAAATATAAACAATGTCCTGCAAGCCAGTGAAGGAAAGGATGGAAACAATTGTTTGCATTTGTATTTGTAAACGTGTATGCGTATGTGTTGTAAATATCCTCTCCTCCTCATGCTATCCTCATCCTTATCATTTCCGCCATAAATTTTATTTCGTTTATTTTTCTATTAAAACTACAAAATGTTGATAAATTTTTGCCTTTTTTTCTCTCCCTGCCTCTCTTACTACTACAGAGTCTACTACTTTGGGGCCGGAGGGGGGGGGGGGAGGAATGTAGAGCTTATGAAGAATGATGATGGCAGTTGTAGTCCACATGTTATTTTGGGAAGAGGTGGAGTTGGAGGTGGAGGAGGCCTTTTGTCAACATTAAAATAAACATTTTCAAATTCTTTTGTTCAAATAAAACATAAAATGTCGTACGAACTGGATAGAATGTGAAGTAAATATGGAATGCCTTCCAGGCCAACTAAATTTGAAAAAGAATTTTAAAAGTGTTGCCCAAAAAGTGTTGTAAATTTTGTTAAGAAAACAAGCCATCGATTGAAGAAATTGAATCCCCGACATTTATGTATATCTGAAGGGTCCGCTAAATAACTTTTTTTTTGAAAATGCTTTTAAAAAAAAATCTACGGAATATTTTCTCAAATTTCTTATTTTATTTGAAAGTACAATCCTTCCGGTTAATAATGGAAAATAATTTCATTCAAATGGCTGCCTCGGCTGGCCATGCAGTAGCCTACACGATCGGTCCAATTTTTAAGCACATTATCGATTGTGTGCAGCTGTATTTCACCAATGGCTTCACGAATATTGTCCTTTAAAGCGTCAATTGTCTCTGGCTTGTCGGCGTAACACTTATCTTTGACGGCACCCCACAAATAATAGTCCAACGGTGACAAATCGCAGCTCCGAGGTGGCCAAACGACATCAGCTTTGCGGCTGATAATGCAATCTTCAAAAACAGGGCGCAAAACATCGAGTGTAGCTTCGGCTGTGTGGCACGTAGCCCCGTCCTGTTGTAAGCAAATGTTACCAATAACCTCCTCTTCAAATTTAGTGAACAAAAATTCGTTGAACATGGTCCGATAACGATCGCCATTCACTGTAACGGCCACTCCTTGCTCATTTTCGAAGAAAAATGGCCCAATTATGCCTCTGGACCAAAATCCGCACCAAAAAGTGACTCGTTTTGGGTGTGTCGGCTTTTCCATGTATGCGTGCGGGTTTTCTGTGCCCCAAATGCGACAATTTTGCTTGTTTACATACCCGCCAAGATCAAATTGAGCTTCATCTGAAAAGATGATGTTTTTTGCCAAAATCGGCATCTTCTGTAAGTCGATCGCAGGCCCACTTAGCGAAGCGAAAACGCATTGGATGGTCAATTGGCTTCAACTCCTGAACCAATTGGACTCTTGTATGGCGTCATACCAAGGTCTTTATGCAAAATTCGTCTCAATGATGTTTCCGAAATGTTCAATTGTTGAGAACGACGGTGAATTGATGTTGATGGCGCTTCACGCTCACTTTCTGTCACAGCAGCAATATTCTCGGATGTACGCACTGTTTTTGATCTTTTAACGCTTTGGTTTATCGATGAGGATGCCAGTTTCTTTCACTTTTTTCACAAGATAACGAACATACGGAGCTGACTGACGGTGCTTCTCTTCTTCCAAAATCCGTAAGCAATTTTCGCACACATTCAGCAACATTACCATGATTTTCAAACTAATGTCGCAATATTTCCTATATTCGTTCAGCGGAAGGATAAAACTAATTATCTGTCAAATCAGACATGAGCTAAGTGTTACTATTCACGAAATAAGCACTAGTTGCAAAAAAAAAAAAAACGTTAGATGGCGGACCCTTTTTTAAGGAAGCCCCTTCTGCCGAAAACGTTGCCTAAATTTTGCTTTCGAGAGTTAAAAAAAAAATTGGAATTTAAAAATTGGTGGCCTACTGACAGAAGTTTGCCATACTGTATGCCACTCTAAATAAAGTCCTCCTAATCTAATAGATAGTATGTTGACTTACTAGACTAGAACCTGTGGTTTAAACCCCAGCTCTCCTCTCATCGATTTTCTGGCAAAAACTCTGTCAAGTATTTCAAATTTGCCATGAAAAGTTTCTCAAAAAATCTGTCATTCGGAGCCGTCTTCAAACTGTATTTCCCGCCGCTCAGGAAGACAAATCAACACACTCAATATGCTTACAGTGAGACGATAGGTTGTAATCCCGACTAAAGGGCTGCATTTACAAAAAAAATTATTTTTGAATGTTTTAAAGTTATGCCAGCTCGTTTTGCATTACCCTATATTTAAAAAAAAAATGCGTGTGGGTTTTAAAAAAATAGAAACTAGAAAACAGAGGACACACATGGTCTCACCGGTATTGTTAACACAAACCGAAAACTAAACACAAGAATTTTAGAAAAAAAAACAAATCCCAGCCTAGAGATGAGATCGAGAGAAGGAAGCTGTGTGTTGTGGGCATAAATCATAAATTCAAACTAAACGAAGCAACATACGTAACGCAGGCAGAGCAAGGATATGAAATGAAAATGATACCAATTATGTGACAACCAGAACCCCCTCCCCCTAAACCCTCTACCTATCACGGCACTTGATTTTTTTTTATGTGGAATAAATGAAGTTCCAAGACCATAAGAATTTTTCTTTGAATATTTTTGAATAAATTTTCTCTGTGTGACCTCCTCGAGAAAGAAGAAAAAAACAAGCACGGCTCGTATGTGTTGGCAGCAGTGAGTATGTGAAAATGTTTGTTTTTTTTTTGTTGTTTCCAAATGCATACTGCACACAGCCATATAACGCGTTCATGTCTCAGCAGGAATCGTGATAAGTTTTGGGAAAAATATCACGTTTGTTGTCTCGTTGGTGGTTCATGCAAATGTGACTACATTAGAATTTTCAACAGCCTCCCGGATTTTTTTTATTTTTTTTTTTTATATTTTTTTAAAGAAACTCACATGTGAGAGTATAAGGAAAAAAATTTTTTTTTTTTTTTTTTTTTTTTTACATTTCGTATCACACAAAAAAAACCACAATAAAGTTGTTAGGTTTTCTTTTCAAGCTTTTCTTGTCTCCACCACATTATTTGAATTTTTTTTCTTCGTTCTTCGTTTTGCTTTCAAATTTAAAGGGTGTTTTTTATAGATAGAACTTTAAGTTGGCATTACTTTTCAAGATGGCGACCGATTTAACAGCTGTCAAGTGATTTATTCTCAGTTTGGTTTGGGAATTCATCATGAATAGACTCACGCCTGAACAACGCTTCCAAATAGTGCAATTTTATTTCGAAAATAATGGTTCTGTGCGGAAAACGTATCCTCGACAAAATCATCCATCAGAGCAGTTAATTCGATTAACCATGGAACGTTTTCGCACCACGTTTACTCTTATTGATAACTCGCATCCCCAGAGAAGCTGTACGGTGCGTACAGAAGAAGCTATTGCTGCTGTAGAGCGTAGCATTGAGGAAGATCCGAATGAGTCCATCCGCCATCGAGCACAGGAATTGGATCTCCAGTGTCCATCCACTTTATGGAAGATTTTGCGGAAGGATCTTGGTTTGCGTGCTTACAAAATTCAACTCGTGCAAGATTTGAAGCCAAACGATCATCAAGTAAGGCGTAGATTCGTCGAATGGGCCCAAAACGAGATTACCGTTGTTCCCGATTTTCATAAGCGAATTTTGTTTAGCGATGAAGCGCACTTCTGGTTGAATGGCTACGTCAACAAACAAAACTGCCGTATTTGGAGTGAAGGGAATCCTCAAGTGTATGTGGAAACACCGTTACATCCAGAAAAACTGACTGTTTGGTGCGCTTTATGGGTTGGTGGAATCATTGGTCCGTACTTTTTCAAAAACGATGGTGGCCAGAACGTTACAGTCAATGGTGATCGGCATAGAGTCATGATTACTAACTTTTTCATTCCTGAATTGAATAACCATGATGTCCAGGAGATGTGGTTTCAACAAGACGGCGCAACATGTCACACAGCTCGTGCCACAATAGATTTATTGAAAGACACGTTTGGTGACCGCCTAATTTCACGTTTTGGATCTGTGAATTGGCCTCCACTCCAAGATCTTGTGATTTAACACCGCTAGACTACTTTCTGTGGGGCTATGTAAAGTCATTGGTCTATGCGGTAAAGCCACAAACGCTTGACCATTTGGAAGACAACATTCGCCGTATTATTGCCGATATACGGCCACAAATGTTGGAAAAAGTCATCGAAAATTGGACGTCCAGATTGCCAGAAATCATATTTAAAATGTAATACCACAAGATTATCTTTCGGATAAATAAAATTCATGTCAATCGAATAATCCATCGTTGTTTTATTGCAACTTAAAGTTCTATACCTCTATAATAAACACCCTTTACTTGTTATTCACTTTTCTTTATTCTTCATGGAACACAGAAGGAGCACACGTTCCGTTTCATTCTCTTATTTAAACTTTGACTTGGGAAAACATTTTTCTTTGCAAAACGACTCGCTTCTTGCGTTTGGCATTAAATCGTTTGTCATTTATTCTCCAACAACAACAACAACAACAACAACAACAAAAAGAAAATAAAACGAATCCTTTTTTGACAGTTATATCTCGTAGTTCAGAATAATCGCTTGAGAGAGAGAAGAAAAAAATTTGCAAAAACTTTCTTAAGCCAATAAACACACACTTGTCTTGAAATACATCCACCACATCTAACCACAACTACCCTCGTATGCATACAAAGAAGATGATGACGATGATAATGATGTTATCAGCTGTCATATTAAAACGAAGGGTGGATTAATTTAAATGGAAACTTCAACAACTGGTTGGTTGGGAAAAACTTAATGATTCATGTGCCTCCTCAACATAATAAATGATCACAAAAATGTGCAGAAATTAATGTCATTTATTCAATTAGGCCTCCTGAAATAGGCCTCCTCCTTAAAACGAAGAAGGAGGAGTAGTCTAGTAGGTAGTGTGTTGGCTTATTAGACGTAAAGCCAGGGTTCGAGCCCCAGGCCAGACATCAAGACAAAATACAAAAAGTATTTCTTCGGCGACTTCCTCTCAGCAGATTTCTGGCAAAAACTTTCGAGAGTAAATAAAATTGCCATGAAAAGTTTCTTAAAAATCTGTCGTACGGAGTCGACTTTAAACTGTAGGTCCCCCGCCACTCATGTATAAAATTAACACACACAACATAAGTGGTGTGAGAAACTAGGACGTTGTACAATGGGTCAATTCGACCTCCGGGTACTGTACTTGTCTTAATTGACGAGTACACGTCCTCTAACCTAACCTAAAACAAAATGTAAAGCATTTTAGTTGTGTTGTTGTAGAACGTATAGAAATTATTCTTCGAAGCTTTTATTGAACGATAAATAGGTAAGTAATAAAGTAATGCCCAACAGTGTTTTCCCCCTTTGTGCAGATGAAAGAAATCTTCAATAGGCCTTCGAGTAATAAAGTAGTGTCCAACAATGTTTTCCCCTTTGTATGAAGGCGAAGGTGCAGGAAATCTTCAACAGGCCCCACTTAGGAAGTCGCCGTAGTCTAGTTGGTTGCAAGTTGGCTTATTAGACGTGTGGCCGCGGTTAAAACATCAGCTCAGACATCTCGAACAAAACGAAATACGAAAATAATGTTTCAATCGGCAACTTGCCCTCAGCCGTCTTCTGACAAAAACTGTGAGAGTAAAATAAAATTGCCATGAAAACTTTCCCTAAAATCTGTTGTTCGCGGTCGACTTTAAAATGTAGGCCCCGCCACTCATGGATGAAATGAACAAACACAACATGGCCGGTGTGAGAAACTAGGTTCTAGTCTTAACTAAAGCTTTGTAATGGCCAATTAAGTAAGTTGAGTAAGTAATTTGATAGATTTAGTTTCAACAAGATAGGCGTTATGAACCGTACAACTTCAGTAATTCCTATTGCAAGACCCGTTCTAAAAAGAAAAACTGTAGGAGTGTGTTCCTTGTAATAGACAGATATTCCTATACGGCTAACTAGTGAATGCAGTACAGTTTCAATGAGACAACATTTCATGTCGGCATTACTTTTTGAAGGAGCCTAATATCTTCAGCCATGACAGAAAGCTCACAGTATAAACGTAAGAAGTCTCTACAGGTTTTCATAAGATCCTGCACACTGTAAGTCCGCTGCTGTAACACCGTTAAGAGTAAAATATTTCAAACAACAAAAGCTTCTCATAGAATGCGGTGTCTAAGACCGGTATATGTTCGACATGAAAATCTGGGTTTGCAGCCCCAATGAATGGAAAAGTGAATTCTTGCCAGCCAGAAAGGAATGACTTTAAGAAAAGATCGGGAGTATATTAACTATTAGTGGGATCCAGTGCACAGTTTTACTTATCTTGGCAGCCAAATCTTTACACGAGATGCCTGAGCCAGGAATCACGAGCTCTTGCCCAATAAGCCAACACACAACATGTGCTTTAAGCTTTGGCTCCATTATAGTTATAAGAAAACTTCTGACTGTTCCAATACTCAACCTGCCTGCGGTAGTTACTGTTGTCTGTAAAAGGCAAAGCTTAGTCTCTTACACAATTATTACCAATCTTTCCGTGTTATTGTCTTGTATTGGCCACGAAAAAGAAAAAAAAATTGTGTGGAAACTTTCTGGTCAAACTATATTTCTTACAAGAAGACTTTAAGGATCCACTTTAGAAAGACATGAGTTTGCAGACGATGAGAACAAGTTTCTTTTTAAAAGGTATGTTATTTGAATAAGAAATCAATCCTTTAAAACTCTGCAGTGCGTAAGTTATATGTGTGTTCGGTAATACTTGCGATTGTGAATGCGTTATCGTCCGTACTTAAACACCTCTTGTATAACACTTAGACCTCGATTTAAATCCGCAATTCGAGGCCGTGAGGGACGCGGCGAAAAAGATTGTTAGACTACATAATATGAGATCTGAGCTGGACGCTGGTTTAAAGTCTCAAAAGAACTTTGTACGACACGAAGTGGTGTGAATGAAATCAACAACTTTCCATGCTATTGTTAAACACAATAGGCTAGAGCAGTGGTATGTTACGAGATCATAACGACGCCTCCATTATAAAGGGTGTTTTTTTATAGAGGTATAGGAAATTTAAGTTGCAATAAAACAACGATGGATTATTCGATTGACATGAATTTTATTTATCCGAAAGACAATCTTGTGGCATTACATTTTAAATATCATTTCTGGCATATGACCGCTACGGCTGGCGCGGATGTAGTCCAATCTGGACGTCCAATTTTTGATGACTTTTTCCAACATTTGTGACCGTATATCGGCAATAATACGGCGAATGTTGTTTTCCAAATGGTCAAGTGTTTGTGGCTTTACCGCATAGACCAATGACTTTACATAGCCCCACAGAAAGTAGTCTAGCGGTGTTAAATCACAAGATCTTGGAGGCCAATTCACAGGTCCAAAACGTGAAATTAGGCGGTCACCAAACGTGTCTTTCAATAAATCTATTGTGGCACGAGTTGTGTGACATGTTGCGCCGTCTTGTTGAAACCACATCTCCTGGACATCATGGTTATTCAATTCAGGGATGAAAAAGTTAGTAATCATGGCTCTATACAGATCCAATTCCTGTCCTCGATGGCGGATGGACTCATTCGGGTCTTCCTCAATGCTACACTCTACAGCAGCAATAGCTTCTTCTGTACGCACCGTACAGCGTCTCTGGGGATGCGAGTTATCAATAAGAGTAAACGTGGTGCGAAAACGTTCCATGGTTAATCGAATTAACTGCTCTGATGGACGATTTTGTCGACGATAAAATGGACGTAGTGCGCGATACGTTTTCCGCACAGAACCATTATTTTCGAAATAAAATTGCACTGTTTGCAAGCGTTGTTCAGGCGTGAGTCTATTCATGATGAATTGCCAAACCAAACTGAGAATAAATCACTTGACAGCTGTTAAATCGGTCGCCATCTTGAAAAGTAATGCCAACTTAAAGTTCTATACCTCTATAAAAAACACCCTTTATAAGTTCTAAATGTCTTGCATTTTTCAATTCTACGTTCTCTAACTTAAATGCTGTCAAAATTTGGTTAAGATGCGTCGATCAGTTCCGAAGTTATAGGGAAAAATCTTCTTAGAATACACATATGGTTCGTATGTCGCGTGACAACTTTGAGAGCACATAACTCAAAACACACTTTTTCGACTTAGAATGTTATAGAACCGGAGGCGTCGATATGGCAAGTTAGAAAGAAACATTTGCTCCATTATTAAAGCTTTTCAACTTTTTTTCGGAACATAAAACTACAATTAGAATCCAAAAATATTTCCCATAAAAAAGATAACTTCCAGACACTTTAATATAACTTTCTATGCCGGGGCCCAAAAACATTAACAAAATCACACAGAAACTCTTCTCTGCTTTACAAAGTTAAAAAGTGTTATTAAAAGCCATAAAGAAGAAAGAAAATTGTTAAAAGAGATAAGAAAACTTTTTGTTTAACAACAACATAAAAGCCATGAATATTCATGGCTCACTTGAAATACGTACTCAAAAACTGCTTTAAATAAGTCGTCTAAACGGCAGAAGGCAGTTAGAAGAGAAGAGACTGAATGTCGAATACTTGTTTTTATCTAATCGGGCTCTCATTTTGTCCCATTTACATTTGGATTTCATTTCATTTTATTTCATTTGAGATATTCATGTCATAATAATTTAAATAAAATTTGTTTAACAGTGTAAAAACGATAAAAAAGAAAAGAAGGGAAAACCAACCGCCTTGTGTTCATACAACGCATAAAAATGCAGCCACAAATTGCTGGAGCACAAGCACAAGTGCCATTGACTTCCTCTTTTTTGCGTAACCAGGATTTAATTGCGGATGTTCTGGATGCCAATAGCATGTCATGTAATGTGGGTATGGGTATGGAGGTATGGGGGGTATGGGTAATGTAATGTAAACTGTAAAGTAATGCTTGTTTTATAATTTCATTTATTCTTCATGTTATTGTTGTTGTTGTTGTTGCTACATTTAATGTCCTTCATCAGATTCATGAATGAATGCGAATCTTTCCTTTCAAGGTAATGACCGTTTTATTTATGCCTCGTGTTCTGTTGTTATCCTTCTGTCGCATGATGGGTGTACTTTACCAAAAAATTTAAACGTTATTTAAGTGGCTGGGATATGTTATGATTTGAAAATGATGAAACGGTAAAACGAAACGAAGCGAGCCGTTAAAATTTGTTTGGTGTTGACACCAAGTGTTATACAAGAGGTGCTTAAGTACGGACGATAACACACGTTCACATACGCAAATACATATTACCGAACGCACATGTATGTTACGCACAGCAGAGCTTTAAAGGATTGATTTCTTATATAAATAAGAGAACATACAGTCACACAGATAATTATACGTACCCCCCTAAAAATCATTTTTTTAAATGATAATATACGGACAAGTCAACTGATTTTTGCGCCAAATTTTTTGTTTTCTGTCACAGCCGAACAAATTATATTTGTTCTCATCACTAAATACTACATTCGCCCAAAAATCAGTTGACTTGTCCGTATATTATTGGGGCAAATTCCAATCGTGGTTTTTTTCTCGACACTCGACTGTGGAAACCGCCGTTCTTTCTCAAAACACTTCGAACTGTTTCGGAATGCACAATAACACTGTGATCACTTTCCGTGGTATTTCATATTTCTACGGCTGCAGTCCTAGGATTTTTATTCACAACACATGTTATATACCGGGCTACCACCCTTGGAGAAATTATATACGAAATATACGTCCGTCGTACGTATAATTTTCTGTGGTGCCATATTGGTTTTAAGCAAACTGCAGTCACAAATTCATAGATTTTGAGAATCTTTTTTCTTTATTTAAGTAAATGTGTCGTTACAGATGCTAATGTAAAGAAATTTTAGATTAGAAGTTCATTACCTCTATAAAAAAATGATTATTAGGGGGGAGTACGTATAATTATTATCTGTGTGACTGTATATCACGTCTGTGTAACTTTGCGATCGTCCTTTAACTGCCGTTGCTGTTGAATTTTTGATTTTGGTTTTTTTTCTTTTTCGTATTTCTATGTTTAACTCTGTGTACCGTACAATGTGGGTATTTTGTTGTTGTGTGTTTGTCATCTTTACTTATTTTTAAAGTTTAGTTTTAATCGTCGTAAGCATATATTATTGACCATTACAACACATTAGACGAAACTACAGGCAAGCTTACCTTATCACTTATATTGTGTGTCTTTATTTCACATCTGAGTGATGTGACATACAGCTAAACGTCGATTCCAAATAGCAGATTTAATAATTAATGAATGAGTGTTTAACCCTTTTGGTTTTGTAAGTTAAAAAGAAATCAAAGAAAAAAAAAAAACGCGGAAGAAAACTGATATTTTCCAAGAGTATATGAAGTATTCTGCACCCGTAAGGTGTAATTTTGGCATATTTCTGAAATTGTGGTTGGGTCGCTGCTGTGGGGTCTGTGGGGTCAAATTGCACCAAAACATGAGATTAATTGTTAAGTAAACTTCCTAATTTTTTTGATGTTTTTATGCATCCCCGAAAGTCTGCACAAGCGTTGTATTCGCTGCTGTATGCTGACTGTATTTCTCATCTTCTGAAAACTCATATCCTTCTAAAGTGAGCCTTCAGATAAGAAATAAAATTTGTTTTCACACAAATTTTTTTTTTTTTTTTTTGGTGGACAATGCGAGACAATAGCAGAGGAAATTGGTCATAATTCTGTAAGAGACTAAGCTTTGCCTCTCGTACTTGTATCCGACAATGACTAGTAACTACCCTAGCCAGATTGAGTCCTGGGACAGACAAACAGAAGATTTCTTATAATTATAATGGAGCCTAACCTTCAAGCATATGAAGCCGCCGTACAGTAGTATGTAGTGTTTTGGCTTATTAGATGAGAGTCTGAGGTTCAAAACCTAGGCCATACATTTCGACCAAAACGCAATAAAAAGAAAAATATTTTTTTTTTTTTGGCCACTCCTTTTAGCAGATTTCTGGCAAAAACTCTGTGAGTAAATAAAATTGCCATGAAAAAGTTTCTCAAAAATCTGTCGTTTGGAGTCGACTGTAATCTATGGGTCCCGCCAGTCATGGATAAAATTGATACTCACAAAATTATTGGTGTGAGCAAAAGCTAGGTTTTAATCCTCACTAAAGGGTTGCAATGATGAATTAAGTAAGTATCCTTCAAGCACAAGTCCATCTAGAGTATCTAACCTACGCTATACTTTCTAGTCGAATAGTTAGTTGGTCGTCAAGCATGTTATCAATGTCTGTATCAGCATGAAAAATTTCTCAAAAATCTGTCGTTCGAAGTCGACTTTTAAACTCTAGGTCCTGACACTTACAGGTAAAATTAACTCACACAACATGGGTAGTGTGAGAAACTAGGTTGTAATCCTTACTAAAGGTTTTTATGACCAATTAAGTATTTAAGTAACTAAGCTTCAATGGCAGTTTTTCTTTATCACTACGATTGCTTTTTATATTTCGGGATTAGAGAATAAAAACAAATATTAATCACTGAAAATCGTTTTATTGTTTTTCAAAATATTTCCCATTAAGATCTGTACACTTTTGCATGCGTTTGAACCCCAATTGTCGAAGCAATTTTGCCACTCTGATTGAGGTATCCCCAAAACATGCATTCTGAACGCATCAACCGCTCCTTCAGGTGTCGAAAAACGTTGACCTCTCATTTTATTTTTTACGTACGGGAATAAAAAGAAGTCATTCGGTGCCAGGTCAGGACTATATGGCGGGATAACTCATCAAATCGATGTTTTGAGTGCTCAAAAATGCAGTTGTTTGAGCCGATGTGTGAGAGCTCGCATTGTCGTGGTGAAGAAGAGTGATGCGTCTTCGGCGGTTGGTTTTCCTGATTTCTTGGAAGATAACTGGTTGTGTACCACTCAGAATTGGCTGTTCTGCGTTGTTCTAGTGGTACGATTGCGACATGTCCAGTTTTTCCGAAAAAACAGGCGATCATTTGCTTGGAAGTGCTTCGTGCGCGAGCAACTTTTGTTGGATTTGGCTCATCTTGAAACACCCATACAGTCGACTGCTGTTTACTTTCGGGCTCATACGCGTAAATCCACAATTCATCACCTGTCACGATGTCATAGACGTGTTTCGAAGCACCGCGATCGTATTTTTAGAGCATTACTTTCGACCAATCGACACGAGCCTTAACAAATTGTGTGGGATCCAACGCGAAAAAATTTTTTTTGACAATCAAATGTTCATTGGATATTGAATGTATGCTGGTCCCACTAATGTCTAAGGTTGTCTCAATCTCACGATAGGTCACATGACGATCTTGCAATATCAGTTGGCGCACAGCATCAATGGTTTCCGGAACAACAACTGATTTTGGACGACCTTCACGAAATTCGTCTTGGAGTGAACTACGATCTCGGTTGAATTCACCATACCATCGATATACACCGGTCATTGATGGAGCTTCATCGCCAAAAATTGAATTAAGTTCATCGATGCACTGTTGTTGAGTTAATCCACGTCGAAGGTTGTAGAAAATAATCGCACAAAAATGTTCACGATTTAATTCCATTTTTTTTTTTTGGCGAAATGAATCTTTTAAGTTACTGTAAACAACACAAATTGCGCTCGTATGTCAAAACGTTCTGAGTACGTATAACCTCAAAAATGTCAAGCTTTACAATAGAGCTGTCAGTTGGCAGATTGCAACACTAGGGTTGCCAAATCCCGAATTATAAAAGGCAACCTCGTATTCGTGTAAAAATTAACTGGATTTCTGGTAATATCTTCTAATATATTCAGAGAGTGGAATGTTATCCAGTTCCAGTTCCAGTTTGGATTTTTTGGCCTCTTGCAACTTGCAATTGTTTTGGCTCAATTCGCAAACCATTTTTTGTGATTGATTCTGGCCGAAGGAAAAATGTTTGTCTACGGAGTTACAGAGTCTGAAAAATAGTTTTCAAACCATCTTTTCTCAGCTAAAGATTACATTCTTTTAAGTATCTTTTTACACCCATAAAATATTCAAATGCGGCATAATTGTTATGAATTTTTTTGTTCAGAATGATTATGACACACCTTAGCCACAAAACCAAGGAAAAAAATCTGTAAAATTTATGAAAATTAAACCTTTTTTGAACCAAGGCACTCTCATCATAAGCATCCCACCATCAAATTACAGAAATTGTAGAAAACAAACCGAAAAAAATACCCGAAAAACAATTGTAATCATCATTTGCATTTGACAATTCAGTTTCAGTTTCAAAGTCAGTTACCCTCCCCCTAAGACGGCCTATCTGGGCACTTGCTTTTAGAGACGGAATGTGATTTAATTATTGTGATAAATTTTATTACGAATATAAAATGGGTTTTATAACTTCATTTCACTTCATTTTCTTTCTTTCTTTCTTTCTTTCCCTATCTTCTAGTTTTTGGGGTAAAAAGTACCAGATTTCTTGGGTGAAAAACCAACACATTTTTCAGGCCTTAAAACACGCTGTTAAATAGAGTGGAAATGGTGTGTTTATTTTCTGGATACGGTTTCTGGATATCATTTTTTACCTTTTGTTTGAAAGGGTTCGGTTCGGGTTCGGGTTCGCTTATAAAATTTTATGTGGCGTTAATGCATTTCCCTTTCCCCTGGTTCTTCTTAGAGAAATTAAGGGTATATTTTGAAAAGATGTTTTTCTCTTTTAATGGAAGGGTTTTCATTCTCATTTATAAATATGAAACAATAATTCTGCAGTTTTTGTTCGTTTGTTTAAAGGCTTTAAAAAGTTAGTTTCAGTTTTTGTATTTGTAGTTATAATTTGTAATTAAAATGATCATAAATCAAGCTGGTAATTATTTTAATGAGACAATAATACCATCTAAATTGCCATTTTACACTTAGAGAAATTTAATGTTGTTTTATTTAGTCAGGATTACAACCTAACGTCTCTCAACCAGCCATTTTCTGTGTGTTAATTTTATACATGAGTGGCGGGAACTACCTACAGTTTAACGTTGACTCCAAATAGCAGATTTTTGGGAAACTCTTCATGACAATTTTATTTTACTCTCAGAGTTTTTGTCAGAAAGCAGCTGAGATGTCTTAGCTGGGATTTGAACCAAGGGTTTGCATCTAATAATCCAAGCCTTTAAGGTGATTTTAAGGTGATTTTTTAAGAGCTATAAGAAAATTTTTCAAAAAAATACATAACATTCGGAAAAATGCATGAAATCCTTATTTGAGTCGATAGTACGGTCCATATAATTAAATTTTTGAAGATTACATACATACATACATAATTGGCCATTACAACCCTTCAGTCAGGATTACGGCCTAGCTTCTCACACCACTCATGTTGTGTGCGTTAATTTTATACGTGAGTGGCGGGACCTACAGTTTAACGTCGACTCCGAACGACAGAATTTTGAGAAACTTTTTCATGGCAGTTTATTTTACTCTCAGAGTTTTTGCCAGAAATCTGCTGAGAGGAAGTCGCCGAAGAAATATTTTTTTTTTTCATATTTCATTTTTGATGTCTGACCTGGGATACGAACCCGGGCTTTACGAATAGTAAGCCAACACACTACCTACTACACCACGGCGACTTCGAAGATTATTTCATGCAAATGTTGACCGTAACTGCACCTCAAATGGTCCATCGGCTTAGTCCAATTTTGGCATACTCTCACGAATAAATGCTTCCAATGTTGTCTTCCAATGCGTCAATTGAAGCGGACTTGTCTGTATAGACATGAGCTTTAGCATAGCCCCACAAAAAATACTCTAAAGGCGTTAAATCGCACGATCTAAGCGGCCAATTAACCGGTCACGAACGTAAAATAAAATGTTCACCGAACTCGCCCCTCAATAAGTCCATTGTTACGCGTGCTGTGTGGCATGTGGTACCGTCTTGTTGAAACCACATGTCTGCAAGTCAAGCTCTTGCATTTTGGGCAAAAAAAAAAAGTTGGCTATCATCTCACGGTAGCGCTCACCATTCACAGTTACGTTACGATTCGCAGCATCTTTGAAGAAGTACGTTTCAATGATGCCACCAGCCCATAAACCGCACCAAACTGTGACTTTTTATGGATGCATTGGTAGCTTTTGCAATGCTTCTGGCTGATCTTCACTACAAAATCGAAAATTCTGCTTATTTACGTATCCATTGAGCCAAAAATGAGCTTCGTCGCTGAACACAATTTTTCGATAAAGAAGTGGATCTTCGGCCAAGTTTCCAAGAGCCGCCCATTCACCAAAAATTCTGCGTTGCGGTAGGTCGTTCGGCTTCAATTCTTGCACCAGCAAGTATTTTGAAAGGCTTCACACCCAAATCCTTCCGCAAAATTTCCGACGTTGTTGAGTAACAGAGGCCCATTTGCTGCGAACGGCGACGAATCGATAATTGATGGTCATCATCATCATCACTGGCCGATACAGCTGCGATATTTTCTTCAGTTAGCACTCTACGTAAGCGTGTTGGTGGTTTGATGTCCAACAATGTAAATTTGGTGCGAAATTTAGTCACAATAGCCCGAATAGCCGCTTCAGTGGGTCGATTAAACAGACCATAAAATGGAAGAACCGCGCGCGATGAACTTTCTTAAGAGAGCCCGCATTTTGATAATAAAATTTGCAATGATTTGCAAGCGTTGTTCGTTTGTAGGACGATTCATGGTTAAATTATAGACCAAACTGAAGATGTTTGACAGTGAAACAAAACACGAAACGTGCAGGAGCTGTTTAAACCAGTGTTGCCAAAAAGATAATTGCTAAAAAAAAATCACCCGTTTGTACCTCAAAACTTAAACTCAGCATGATGAATCACCTTCCGTAATTATGCTCTTAGTCTTGTCATATTCCTCCGTTTATGACATATCAATGATAACCGTTGTCAAATCAGTAAAACATAGAATTCTGTTCCAGAAATAATTCGAACTAATCGGAGTCATTATTCAGGTACACCTTAAATCTCCTTAGGTAAGGCACCTATACCATGCATGCTGCTCTACTAGATACTTCACTAGATTTTTACACTGCAGATGAGAATAGAAGCCCACATGTTCGATAATACCTCGGCTATTTTAATACGTTTTAAAGTGTAAATAATTTGGCTTGGAGAGATCTAGTAAAGGGTCCGCCAAATAACTTTTTTTTGTTGAAAATGCTTTAAAAAAAAACTACTGAATATTTTTTCAAATTTCTTTTTTTATTTGAAAGTACAATCCTTCCGGTTAATAATGGAAAATAATTTCATTCGAATGGCTGCCTCGGCTTGCCATGCAGTAGCCTGCACCGAAGAAGATGCCGATTTTGGCAAAAAAAATCATCTTTTCAGATGAAGCTCATTTTGATCTTGGCGAAGCAAAATTGTCGCATTTGAGGCACAGAAAACCCGCACGCATACATTGAAAAGCCGACACACCCAAAACGAATCACTGTTTCGTGCCGATTTTGGTCCACAAGTATAATTGGGCCATTTTTCTTCGAAAATGAGCAAGGAGTGGCCGTTACAGTCAATGGCGATCGTTATCGGGCCATGTTGAACGAATTTTTGTTCACAAAAATTGAAGAGGAGGATAATGGCAACATTTGGTTTCAACAGGACGGCGCTACGTGCCACACAGCCGAAGCTACACTCGATGTTTTGTGCCCTGTTTTTAAAGATCGCATTATCAGCCGGAGAACAGATGTCGTTTGGCCACCTCGGAGCTGCGATTTGTCAACGTTGAACTATTATTTGTGGGGTGCCGTCAGAGATAAGTGTTACGCCGACAAGCCAGAACCAATTGACTCTTTAAAGGATAATATTCGTGAAGCCATTAGTGAAATACAGCTGCACACAATCGATAATGTGCTTAAAAATTGGACCGATCGTGTAGACTACTGCATGGCCAGCCGAGGCTGCCATTTGAATGAAATTATTTTCCATTATTAACCGGAAGAATTGTACTTTCAAATAAAAAAAAGAAATTTGAGAAAATATTCAGTAGTTTTTTTTTAAAGCATTTTCAAAAAAAAGTTATTTGGCGGACCCTTTAGATACTTCACTAGATTTCACACTGCAGATGAGAATAGAAGCCCGCGTATTCAATTGTTTCGTTGCTTTAATATTCCAACCATATCGTATTCGGTAATACCTCGGCTATTTTAATGCGTTTTAAAGTGTAAATAATTTGGCTTGGAGAGGCCTGTAACCCCAAGTACCGTATTTTTATTGTCTGCATTGTAGAAGTTTTTGATCGATTGACCAGTGCATCACTCACTTATAGCATTACAGAACGAATTTACTCTTCAATTCTACAACTCATAGGTGGAAAAATTTTCCATTAGAAGCCTACGTTGTCTCTCATAAGCTCAAATTTCGGTTATCTGCCCCGTAAACTCTTGATCTACTTTCAACTGCAATGCCCAGCATTGAATAACAGAATGAAGTCCGCTGAGACGCGTTTTTTTAAGTTTTTCAAGAAAACGTAGCAACTAATTAAACAATTTGAATGATTAAAATCGGCCTTTTATAGGCCCTCCATTGTAGGGGTGTCTGTCCTTTAAATTCCAGTGAATTTAATTTACATTTTTCTCTCAGTGTTTACAATGTAATGCCGCGAATAACACGAATATCATTTACATTTACACAACGTGTCGTGTAAAACAAATACATCTTACCACCTAACCAGCGATTTTCTTTAACCCTCTACATTCCCTTCCTTCCTTTCCACCACTCTAGTAGCAAATAACAACAAACACAATCCAAATACAAATACAAGACAATTAAAAGGTGAAATATTAATTTATGACACTCATGCTCGCTAATTTACAACACAACTGATACGAAAGCAGAAACAGAAACAGGCACAGAATGGCAATTAAAATGCCAACAAATCTACGCGTTATAGACGACAGTCATACATACATACTATTAAACATACAAACGTACATATGTATATACATGCTTAATACCAATTATATACGGCACACTTAAATGCAACAAAATCCGCGCGCGTAATTAAACACACCTGATGTCTGTTGTTGTTGACTACTCGACCCCTTCTTTAAAAAGTGGGCACAAAAGAAATAAGTGTGAGGAGTGTGGAGTGTGGTGTATAAGAAATTTTAAACACAAGATGTCCACCATGATTTTATTAACGGTAATAATTCATACGTACATAAGAATATTATTATGATTATGAATGTAAAATGAGTACAAGTATGGTACGTGCATATGTATGCATAAGAAAAAGTACTTTTTTTCATTAAATAGAGACAATTAAACCCTGAAGACTTAAGAAAAGTATTAAAAACAGGCATGGGGCTTAGCTTAGAAATTAGACCTATTGTGCCATTGTGCTATTGTGAAAGCTTTTGAATGAACGATGTGAATTGGTTCCTAAATATCCTTAAGCACTTATTTTTCCCCGGTCAAACATCAAAACGGAATACAATGAAAAAATACTTCTTAGGCGACTTCCTCTCAGCAGATTTCTGGCAAAAACTCGGCGAGTAAATAAAATTGCCGCATGAAAAGTTTCTTAAAAATCTGTCGTTCGGAGTCGGCTTTAAACTGTAGGTCCCCCGCGACTCATGTATAAAATTACCACACACAACATGAGTGGTGTTGAGAAGCTAGGCCGTAATCCTGACTGAAGGGTTGTAATGGCCAATTACACAGTCCTGCATGGGTTTTGCAAATAAGATGGCTCCAGGTGTTTCCGAAGACATTTTGCGCGCTGAACACGAATCTGGGTTTTCCATCACGTCAGGTTTTCGAGAAAAAGGGGGTTGAAACCCCTAAAAATAGCCGCTTTTGGCCATTTTTGAAAAATTGTAGAGCTAAACGCTGACGTGTTAGAATCATCGCTATTGTCCGAAATTGACAATTGATCTTTGCCCTTTCAAATGAGCCCAAAGCCAACTTGTTTGCATGCAGGGTGAGTTTATGTCAAGGGGTGCAAGAGAAAAAGAAACACATTACGGAGGTCCTTAAGAATTAATCAGATTTACTTGAAATTGTTAATCAGGGGTTTTTGAGGTCGCTGATTACAGATCTTTACTCAGATTTAAAAAATCAAAATGGCGGATACAATGGACCGTCGAGGTTTATAAAAATTAATCTGATTTATTTGAACAAAAAAGTCCAAATTTGCAGGGCTGTGTTATGTAAAAGTTATGTACTTACTTTTTTATCTTCATTCGTATGGATTTGTTAGGAACGGTACAAGGTTGAAAGTTATATACAATGAAAATATTCTTTCACAATCGAATAGAGCAGCTAAAATACAAGTTCTATGCATTGTGGTTTGTGCGCTGAACGACTACTAATGGCCATTTCTTACTTACGTAATTGATGATTACGACCCTTAAGTCAAGATTACAACCAAAGTTTTCACATCACCCCTGTTGTGTATATTAATTCTATCCATGAGTGGCTGGACCTACAGTTTAAAATCGACTCCGAACGTTAGGTTTTTGAGAAACTTTTCTTGGCAATTTTATTTTACTCTGAGAGTTTGTGTCAGAAGACTGCTGAGAGGAAATAAGTCGCCGAAAGAAATAGTTTTTTTCATTTTTTGTTTTATTCGAGATGTCAGAGCTGGGGTTTGACCCACGGACTCTCGTCTAGTAAGGAAACACGTTTTCTACCAAACTACGGCGACTTATAGTCAAAGCAGAGGCAAAATATAATTCAGTAACCGATACGAATAGTCTGAAACCGCTTTTCAAAATCCGTTAGTGATAATAAGTAATTACGCATTACGGTAACAGTTTAGGAAGGTACTGTTTTGGGACTTCGATTGTACGAGGGTTGCCTTTTCGGGATTTGACAACCCTAGTGTTGTAATCTGCCAACTGACAGCTCTATCGTAAAGCTTGACATTTTTGAGGTTATACGTACTCAGAACGTTTTGACATACGAGTGCTATTTGTGTTGTTTACAGTAACTTAAAAGATTCATCTCGCCCAAAAAAATGGAATTAAATCGTGAACATTTTCGTGCGATTATTTTGTACAACTTTCGACAGTGCATCGATGAACTTAATTCAATTTTTGGCGATCATCAAGGACCAGTGTTTATCGATGGTATGGTGAATTCAACCGAGGTCGTAGTTCACTCTAAGACGAATTTTGTGATCGTTCAAAATCAGTTGCTGTTCCCGAAACCATTGATGCTGTGCGCCAACTGATATTGCAAGATCGTCATGTGACCTATCGTGAGATTGAGACAACCTTAGGCATTAGTGGGACCAGCATACATTCAATATTGCATGAACAATTGAGTGTCAAAAAAATTTGCTCGCGTTGGATCCCACACAATTTGTCAATCGCTCAAAAAAAGGCTCGTGTCGATTGGTCGAAAGAAATGTTCCAAAAATACGATCGCGGTGCTTCGAAACACGTCTATGACAGCGTGACAGGTGATGAATCGTGGATTTGGTTTCAGGCTTAAATTTTGAAATTCTCT
Source organism: Sarcophaga variegata (assembly GCA_932273835.1). Classification (NCBI taxonomy): domain Eukaryota; kingdom Metazoa; phylum Arthropoda; class Insecta; order Diptera; family Sarcophagidae; genus Sarcophaga; species Sarcophaga variegata. Next base: position 146,665,329 of record OW026358.1, read on the forward strand.
GGTGATGCAGCAGTAGCTGTGGTAACAAAGTTGTACAGCAGTATGCAAATGCTATCAAACTAGTGAATAAATTCTAACTAGAGTCAGTGAATCTAAAACTGGAGAGGCTTAAGGCAAAACTCTGACATAAGCTAGATTCATAATGATTCATGATCGGACAAACTTTCAAAGTCATATGATTAATGCTGAGAAAAAGTCACGGAAGGCCCAGATTCATTGAGGCAAATATGAGGGGGACGTAGGGTATAAAGAATTCATTATTACCGTAGGTTTTAATAATAATGGCAGTAGGATATGGGACAGGGTACATTTAAAAGCTTTTCGAATCATTTCAAGCAAGATAACTCACCCAGATATTCGCTATAAAATGGTTTACAAATCTAAAGTTACGGGGAATATCGAATATAAGTAAAAACCGTGACAAAGGAGAACACTAGTGGTCAGCAGATTTATTGTAGAAGTTAACGACGCTCGGTAAACAACAAAAGCTTTTTGAGCGCCCTTAACGATAATGGGGCTAATGTAAGCAGCAATGAGAAATGAACATTCAGCCAGGAAAACAATCCGGGTGAAGTTTTAGTCAGTAAGGGCGCAGAAAATATTCAATTTCCCATAAGCAAAGAAAATTAAGGCACTCAGTGATGCAACTCTTCCACGTAATAATATACGTGACCACCAGTAGTACATCTTCTGCTATCATCTTTATGGAATTCGCCATACAATCGTGCCTACCAAGGAAATACCAACACAATTAAGTCATGTTGGTAAAAAAAAAATAATCAAGAAATATGACAACGAGTACATGTAATGGCATTTAGAATTATTTATGGAATGTTCCCAATCAAATGCAAAAACACGAAATGGAACACTAAATAAGATCCCGTGCCATCCCCACCTCCACCTCCGGCAATACGGGCATGGGTAAGGAAAAGAATAGAAATAGAAAAACAGATGGTGAAATCGCAGCTACGCACGATTTATTAACTAAATAAGGATTATAACAACAATAATAATAATAACAACAACAGTAATAACAACAACAACTGACACTAATAAAGTAATATTTCGTGCTTTAAACCATAAACAGATTACTGCGCCACCTCTAACAGAGAAGTAACACTTGTTATACAACTCTCCCCCTCCCCCCCTCAATATATTCAACAGAAATTGCAACAGTTCGTCCGTAACCTGATAAATGTTTGCAAAGAAAACATTTTGCAAAATTAGAAGAATATTAAGCCAAGACCTTCCTCCCCCCAATTTCTTTCCCCTGCCCCCACTTACTATTACAAATAGACGCTGGTGCATTACGCGCAATATTTTAATGTGTAATGCCAAGGCAAACCAGAACATTATTTTTGATTCAGAGTGTTCAAGTGTCGTTAATCATTTCGCAACAAAAACGCCACACGCACTGTACTCGAGTAGCAACAAAAGTGCAAAAAAAAAAACGCGTATTGTATGCCAGGATACACACGACAACAGGAAGAGATGTTGCCGCTATTGTTGTTGTTGTTGTTGTGCTTTACTCGCGCCTTGAAACATTAAAAATAATTGCGAAATATTTTCGCGCATTAATCGAAACACTTTCAATGCTTAATGTCATGTCATGCTGGAATGACGGCATGTTACATGCTTGCATTGTTGGCTGAGGGCTAGAAATTCGCATCTTTAGTTTAAATAAAATGTCCATAAACACTACTCCCTCTTTCCACCTTCCTATAACCTATTTTGCTAAACCTGCACAATGCACTGCATGAGTAGGGGCCATCCCCTGAGTGCTGGTTTTACAAAAAAAAAAAAAAAAAAAAAAAAAAAAAAAAAAAAAAAAAAAAAAAAAAAAAAAAAAAAAAAAAAAAAAAAAAAAAAAAATTCTCTGTGTTGCGCAAAATTGTGAACATAGGATCGACTCTGGCTGCACTAGACATCCAAAAACAATATTTGTTTCCGTCTGAAGGAAATTTGTAGCAATATTTTCAACGTACAGAAAAAGATAGGTTATGTTAGGTTAGGTCAGAGGACGTGTACTTGTCAATTAAGACAAGTACAGTACCCGGAGGTCGAATTGACCCATTGTACAACGTCCTAGTTTCTCACACCACTTATGTTGTGTGTGTTAATTTGAGTGGTGGGACCTACAGTTTAAAGTCGACTCCGAACGACAGATTTTTGAGAAACTTTTTCATGGCAATTTTTATTTACTCTCAGAGTTTTTGCCAGAAATCTGCTGAGAGGAAGTCGCCAAAGAAATACTTTTTGTATTTTGTCTTGATGCCTGGGCCTGGGGCTCGAACCCTGGCTTTTTGTCTAATAAGCCAACACACTACCTACTAGTCTACGGCGACTTTAAAGAAGGTATACAACACCTCTTGCTTTTTGCATTTTTTTTTTTCATATTTTGAGAAGAAAACATTGTATTTGGTTGGGTAGGGTGAGGTGAGTTGAGTTATGGTTATAATTTCTAGGACTTCCTTTTTTTGTTGTATTCCATTCGAAATAATCAGGTTCCAGGTTGTTTTTCTTTAACGGCACAAAATGTTTTTCTTTATTGTCTGTGAAATTATTATTTATGGCCGGAGGAAAAATTGTTCCAAAAGATATTTATTTTTTCTATCATTGATGATGATGATGATGACTTGACTTAAAACAAATTTATTTAAGCAGCAGGATACCCAATGGAAATTTTTGAGAATTTAAAACCACACGCATACATAGTCCCAAAGAGGTACTACACAAAGCAGTGAGAAGGACACGACTAGAAAAAATAAACAGGAAACTGAGATTGGTAACATACTGCTCCGAATGTATAAACCAGAAAGAAGAGATTATTCAATGAAAATTGATAGTGCAAGAGGTCCTGTTAGAAACCCTATTTGTCGTTTGACTCTGGAATCCAAAAATTATTTGAGCCAAACCACTAATGGGGTTTCTTATGGGAACATTTCCCCCACAACTGTCTAAACGGATGACATCGACAATGTCGCCCCAAGTAGGGATAACTGCAATGCAAATACAGATTCTCCTCCCAATTCCCTGGTCATATATACCGATAACAAGAAAATAAATGAGAAAACAGAATGTGATGCCTATATCGAGGACTTGGATATCAGAAACTCGTACAGAAAACACTCGCAATGTTTTAGTCGAAAGTCAAAGCTACTTTCATGGTGATTAAGGCTACTAAGTAGCATAATATCCACTAAGAATATACTCGAACGGTCGATACTTGCCCATGAATGTCATCTATTTCTACGTTAAATTGCGGATTATTGGAATTTCTCCATTATTTGGGCCTCAGACCACAGGGGCATATGGTACACGGAAACTGTGTTTCGGATGTTATGGACAACATACTACCTACTAGATTACGGCGGTTTCATTCTATTCTCATGCCGATTAAATGTCTGCTCATTAGCCGAATATATCCTGACAATAAGCCGATATACTCGGACAGTCAGATTTCTTTCGAATGTCGGTCAAAATAAGAGAAAACAGCCCATTTTTCGCTCTCTCCCGACTGAACACACTCACACTGCGATCTCTATCCTCACGAGACATTGCATAATAAGAAAACATGCCCTTCGTGTATACATCCCTGAGGTGAGTTCTGCTGAAGTTTTGACCCGAAGAGGGAGGAGTGACGCTCTATCACTTAATATTAACTGCCTCGCATTCGCTCGAACGCATGTGAGAGTACTGAAAAACCCATTCTTGACATATATATGTATCTGATGGAACTGTCTAAAGTTCATAGTAAGAGGTTGGCCTAAATGGAAATCTCAAGTGACTAGAGTGTAGTGACACCGCCTACCCTAACCCAACCTAGCCATGTACTATTTTAGGGGACGAACTATTTCTACTTAACTCTGTTTATGGATACTTTATATGTCTTTTGCGGCCTCAATCATTGCAGTGATGCCACATCCGGATGTTAACACGTTGACTGCCGACTACGGGATAACTCGTAGATTACGTTCCCTTCTAGGGAGCCAACTACGAGTTACCTCGTACTCACTAAACCTGCCATTTTTGTGTGGCTGCGAATAAAATCGTATTATATCAGTGCTAGTATCGATAAATGGCTTCTGGGAAAAGAACAAAAAGTCAGTGTTTGCTTGCGTGGCCAGTTTTCTGAAAATTGCCGAGGCAGCCAACGTGTTAAAAAGAACATCAGAGTTGGGGGAAACAGTAACTGTCGAACTGACTATAATAAATTGGTAATTATCGCATACTTTAAAAAAAAAACCACTGAATATTTTCTCAAATTTCTTTTTTTATTTGAAAGTACAATCCTTCCGGTCAATAATGGAAAATAATTTCATTCAAATTGCTGCCTCGGCTGGCCATGCAGTAGCCTACACCAGACGATGCCGATTTTGGCAAAAAAAAAATCATCTTTTCAGATGAAACTCATTGTGATCTTGGCGGGCATGTAAACAAGCAAAATTGTCGCATTTGGGGCACAGAAAACCCGCACGCATACATTGAAAAGCCGACGCACTCAAAACGAGTCACTGTTTGGTGCGGATTTTGGTCCAGAGGCATAATTGGGCCATTTTTTTTCAAAAAGGAGCAAGGAGTGGCCGTTACAGTCAATGGCGATCGTTATCGGGCCTTGTTGAACGAATTTTTGTTCACAAAAATTGAAGAGGAGGACATTTGGTTTCAACAGGACGGCGCTACGTGCCACATAGCCGAAGCTACACTCGATGTTTTGCGCCCTGTTTTTGAAGATCTCATTATCAGCCGCAAAGCTGATGACGTTTGGCCACCTCGAAGCTGCGATTTGACACCGTTGGACTATTATTTGTGCGGGGTGCCGTCAAAGATAAGTGTTACGCCGACAAGCCAGCGACAATTGACGCTTTAAAGGACAATATTCGTGAAGCCATTGGTGAAATACAGCTGCACACAATCGATAATGTGCTTAAAAATTGGACCGATCGTGTAGGCTACTGCATGGCCAGCCGTGGCAGCCATTTGAATGAAATTATTTTCCATTATTAACCGGAAGGATTGTACTTTCAAATAAAAAAAAAAGAAATTTGAGAAAATATTCAATAGTTTTTTTTTAAAGAATTTTCAACAAAAAAAAGTTATTTGGCGGTCCCTTTACATGAGGGAGCAGGTAGCAGCCACATCAAAAGTGAAAGGAAATATTATCAAAGAAATTTTATAGTGAGCCTATGTTTCCATTAAGAAATTTAATGATAATGAATATATAACAAGCAGATAATCTATGAGACTGTAAAGCTTTAGCTTTAGTTTCGGTTTCACCAGCAGCCGTATTCTCTCTCCAAGCCCTCTCTAATTTGCAATAACTTTTTTAAAATAAAAGATATTCGTGATGACTATTTTCCTACTGGGGTTTTTAAAATCCAAAAAAAGAAATAAAAGCGGCGCAAAAAACACGAACGGATATTAGTTCTTGTATGTATTTGGTTGGTAACATTCAAAGATACATTAACCAGAAGAGATATTTTTTTTTTTTAGGCAAAATGTTTAACAACCTGGCAATACAACACGTCGAATGGTAATAAAATTGAATTATAGCCGTCTCTTCGGTTCCATTCTTCTTGTTTTTTTCTTTTGCTTTTCAGCTTACATTTAGCAAATATTGTGTTTACCCCCCTACCCTACCTATCCTGTGTACTATCTACTCTTTTATCGGTGTTATCTGGAGTTCATAATAAAAGTTAATGGGGGGAAATTCAAAATGAACATTAAAAAGTTCAACGCCAATAAAATTCTATGAGTCTTCTTGAGAGTGTAAAAGGCAAACGAAAGAGAAGTAGAAGAAAGTAGAGGAGAAAGAGAAAGAGGAGAAAATACTTGAAAATCCTTAACAAAAAAATAATTTCAAATTCAAAATTTTCAATTAAACAAATGCCAACAAATTTTTCTTTGGCAAAACTTTTCAATACCTTAAGTTAATACCAGTGTAAAGGCAGTTAATTAAGGAAAATTGGTTGAAAAGAGAAAGAAAGAGAGGGAGATTGAACGAAAGAAATACAATAGAAAGACGCATTTTACTTTTATTGCTCACTTAAGTGGCCGAGAGATTGAACAGCGCAATTAATTTGCATTTTTAAATTGCAATTCAAAACCCAAACCCCGAAAGGATTACGTATTGAAATTATTATTGAAACGCAAAAAAAGGATTTTCAACGTGTTAGAGAAGGCCATAAAAAATTACATTTCAACATATTGCCGAATGGTTTTAAAATCCAAAATGGAAAATACCCAAATGGGACAGTGCCAGGCAGATTTTTTTTCTTTTTTAATTGCTCGAACTGAAGCCATTACAAAAAAAACATTCTCATTCACAAATAATAATGAAAAGATTAAAACAACATTCACTTTTTATTGCTGCCCTGCTACTTAAATGAGAAAAAACGGCGCCCTGCATTAAAGTGACACCTTTTTTGGAATACAAAACAAATACGAGGAATAGGAAGACTGTTTTTTTTTTTGCTGAAAGGGTTGGAAAATAATAATAATTTCTAATTAATGAAAATAAATTATAAAATACTGCCTGTTAAGCATGCTACAAAAAAGTGAAAACAAAGAAAAAAGGGGTTAATTTTGTAATTTTATATCATTACGGGGACACCCTACACCCTATCCACAGTCATTCAGTGTTGCCTTCGTTAAAACAAAATCGAGAACAAATGATAACGAATAAGTGGAAATGGCAGTGTTATCAGTACCGTTATTATTATAAATTTTGAGAAAATAAACCATCAAACCCGGTTTGATGTGGCGATCATGATAACATATGCCCTTAAAGACTCCATCATCCAAGACTTTGTTTACTATTCTTGGCAAAACAAATTACTGTGTTCGCGACAATGAAACTAAGCGCTATGAGAGCATGAAAGCACAGAAGCTATGGCTATATCAAAATCATGGGTACGCTTAGTCTGAATATACCCATTTTTTTTTTTTTTTTTTTTTTTTGTGGGAAGGAGGGAAAATGCTTTATGCGTTCATGATGGTCGTCACCAGACATGATATGTCGGACTCTCCCACTGGGTATACCGACTAAAAACCCGCCTTGTCTCCTCACCGGAGCATCATTCCACCTCGGAACGACGGTTGTATTACTTCGAGGTGGACCCCTTTTCTGGCATATGTTCCAGGCTCTCATTCTATTCTCATTCTGCTGCGTCTAGGTCAAATTTCTTCCTTCGCAGGACGTGCTCTACAAAGTGTTTTACTGCGTTCCAGCTCTCTTTACTGTTTATCACTTTCAGAGCGACGTTTGTAGGGCTAATGACGCCGATTTCAGCTTCGAGTCGCTGACGGCTTTCGGCCCATCGACGACAGCTGAAGAAAGTGTGTTCGGAATCATCTAACGTTTCTTTTTCTTCATAGATACAGAATGGCGAGCGATATACCCATCGACTACACGATACCTGAACCTACTTTCTCTACTGGTTTTACAATGCAGATACCGGAATAATCCTTTTACGATAATGGTTTGAACCACCCGGGAAACGTCATTCAAGTTTTCACTGAGCGAACCAGATTCCGCAACAAAGTCAGATGTTTCCACTTGAAGATTTATTCTCCACCAAGTCGAGGTTACAGCACACAATTAAGGGATGTGAAAACCAACCTTTTCAGCATGCACTTCTGGACCACCAGATGTGAAATTTTTTCACAACAACTATATATTATATCGTCTCCTTTACTACCAGATTATTGTAGTATTTTCCAGGCTAAAATACTTAGTTGGTCATTACAAGGCTTGTTAGAATTACGACCACTTATCTTGTGTGTGTGAATTTATACATAAGCGGCAGGGCCTCAACTCCTAACGAGATTTTTGAGAAACTTTTCATGGCTATTTAAATTTCCTCTCAGAGTTTTTGCCAGAAGACCGCACGGAGAGGACATCGCCAAAGAAATTTTTCTTTCATTTTTCGATTTTGTTCGAGTTTATTGAACCAGAGGTTGAACTAATACTTACTAGACTCCGGCGACTGCGCCACCCTAGGTAGGTAGAAGTGGCTGTCCCCTCGATGGAGTCATGAGCGCACACACTTAGGCCGCACATAGGGCCCATTGTGATACCACAGTTTCACATTCTCCCCTATTTCCGGAACCACTCTGAGCTTCCGATGAAGCAACTCAGACTGCCAATATCCATGCATGACAATTCATCTAGGTGCTCCATGTAGTAGGCACCCAGGTGTCTCTTTCTCCTCTGACCAAGTGCCGGGCATGTACACAGTAGGTGAAGAATAGTTTCATCCTCCTCCTCATCTCCACAGCTTCTGCAGAAATCATTCGCGAGGTGTCCAAGACCAATACGCCTCGCATGCGTTCCTATAATACAATGCCCCGTAATAACCCCGATAACAGCGCTGAGCCTGCTTCTTTGGAGTTTAAGCAGAGTCGCCTTGGTCAGACTTTTGCGCCATTCTGCCCTTATCCGAAGCTGCCCACCTACTGTTGACAAGGTCCACGATTACATTGTCAATTATAAGCCTGCAGGTATCCAAAGGGATCCCCAATGTAGAGAATGGCCAAATCATCCGCTCTGCAGTTGCCGGAAATATCTCTATGTCCCGGTACCCATGTGATACAAACATCATATCGGTTCGCCATCTCATTGAGACATCTGCGACAGTCGTACACCGTCTTGGAGTTTATTACACTAGAATCCAATGCTTTGATGGCCTTTTGGCGTTTTGACTTTTCGCCTGTGAACATTTTTGTCCACAATGATTTTTACGGCAGCATGAATTGCAGACACTTCCACCTGAAAGACGCTGCCTTATAGACTTGGATATTCCGATTGATTTCGAATAGATACCAATTCCAACGGCTCCTTCCAATTTGGAGCCATCGGTATAGATTTGTGCGGTATGCCCCTCGAGTTGCGCCGCCCCTTTCCTCCAGTCCTTCCTTTACGGAATGGATGTCACGTCACCCTAAGTGTCATAAAGATTTGTAAGTTAACTCGATATATACACCCTACCGTCAGTCAAAGCACTTAAAACTGCTTTATTGGGGTCTAACGAGACTCAATTGGCCTAGATGCCATAAGAATAGAATAAGCAAGAAAGGGACTTCACAATATATCCGGAATATATTCTTGTTTTTGGAAAGGAAATGATTTCTCATTTATAATCCTAAACAACAATCACTGCCTAGTATATTCAACTGTAAAGGGCCGCCATTATTTATGATTCAACTGAAAAATCATCATCGTCTTAATGAAAAATTATAATCACGTTTTCTAAATTCTTGTTTTTTCCATTTTTCTCTTCCTTTATTTTTTCTCCCAAACAGGAAATCATCTAGAAAAACCGCTTAAAAAAGCAACGAAAAAGAAACTCAAAAGTCTTGTTGAAAAAAAGGGTTAAAAATCCTCATTTTTTGTCTTAAAGACCCGTAAATAATGCAGCTTCAATAAATCATTTTAAACAAGGCTGTGGCAAGTTCTTAAATAACCACAGAAATCAAGTAATTTCCTTCACAATTAATTTTATTTTGAAATAAAAAAAAAAAAAAAAACACAAAAGCACGGAGAATTTTTCATTATTTTTTAGATGATTTTCTTGAGTTTTTATTTCAAAGAAGATTATTTAATTTCTTTTTGTTTGTTTGTTTGTCTATAAATTAAGTTTAATAAATTATACGTCATAAGGACGAATATTATTCCAAAGATAAGGCACAATTTTGATTTTATTTTGTTTCATTTTTGTTTTTATTTCATTTAAGAAATGACTTATAAACGCATTTCATTTCATTTCCTCAAGGTATTCTCTTCTCTCGTTATCGAAAATGATTCACAAGATTACCAAACATGCCACAGGACAGACAGTTAATTATGACTTTAAAGGTAGAGAGGCAAGCAGACAGATATAGTCACAATAATTTAAAATTTAATCAACAATTAAACAAGATTTTAAAACAATAAAGAAATGAAATCGAATTACAAATTAAAAAATTAAAAAAAACTCTAAAGCCCTTAGGTTTTTAACAAATCTCGGAAATAAGGATCTAAAGGGTGTTTTTTATAGAGGTATAGAACTTTAAGTTGGCATTACTTTTCAAGATGGCGACCGATATAACAGCTGTCAAGTGATTTATTCTCAGTTTGATTTGGCAATTCATCATGAATAGACTCACGCCTGAACAACGCTTGCAAAATGGTGCAATTTTATTTCGAAAATAATGGTTCTGTGCGGAAAACGTATCGCGCACTACGTCCATTTTATCGTCGACAAAATCGTCCATCAGAGCAGTTAATTCGATTAACCATGGAACGTTTTCGCACCACGTTTACCTCTGATTGATAACTCGCATCCCCAGAGACGCTGTACGGTGCGTAGAGAAGAAGCTATTGCTGCTGTAGAACGTAGCATTGAGGAAGATCCGAATGAGTCCATCCGCCATCGAGCACAGGAATTGGATCTGTGTCCATCCACTTTATGGAAAATTTTGCGGAAGGATCTTGGTTTGCGTGCTTACAAAATCCAACTCGTGCAAGAATTGAAGCCAAACGATCATCAAGTAAGGCGTAGATTCGTCGAATGGGCCCAAAACGAGATTACCGTTGTTCCCGATTTTCATAAGCGAATTTTGTTTAGCGATGAAGCGCACTTCTGGTTGAATGGCTACGTCAACAAACAAAACTGCCGCATTTGGAGTGAAGGTAATCCTCAAGTGTATGTGGAAACACCGTTACATCCAGAAAAACTGACTGTTTGGTGCGCTTTACGGGCTGGTGGAATCATTGGTCCGTACTTTTTCAAAAACGATGGTGGCCAGAACGTTTGAGTCAATGGTGATCGGTATAGAGCCATGATTACAAACTTTTTCATTCCTGAATTGAATAACCATGATGTCCAGGAGATGTGGTTTCAACAAGACGGCGCAACATGTCACACAGCTCGTGCCACAATAGATTTATTGAAAGACATGTTTTGGACCTGTGTATTGGCCTCCAAGATCTTGTGATTTAACACCGCTAGACTACTTTCTGTGGGGCGGTAAAGCCACAAACGCTTGACCATTTGTTAGACAACATTCGCCGTATTATTGCCGATATACGGCCACAAATGTTGGAAAAAGTCATCGAAAATTGGACGTCCAAATTGGACTACATCCGCGCCAGCCGTGGCGGTCATATGCCAGAAATCATATTTAAAATGTAATGCCACAAGATTATCTTTCGGATAAATAAAATTCATGTCAATCGAATAATCCATCGTTGTTTTATTGCAACTTAAAGTTGTATACCTCTATAAAAAAACACCCTTTATTAAGCTTTTTCTAATTTCCTTGATTGCTTACCTCTCTACATGGACGATTGGATAATACAGAACATAACAAACAAAAGCCATTCTCTACCCACATCATACGTACATAAAGGGTCCGCCAAATAACTATTTTTTTTGAAAATGCTTTAACAAAAAAACTACTGAATATTTTCTCAAATTTCTTTTTTTATTTGAAAGTACAATCCTTCCGGTTAATAATGGAAAATAATTTGATTCAAATGGCTGCCTCAGCTGGCCATGCAGTAGCCTACACCAGAAGATGCCGATTTTGGCAAAAAAAAAATCATCTTTTCAGATGAAGCTCATTTTGATCTTGGCGGGAATGTAAACAAGCAAAATTGTCGCATTTGGGGCATACATTGAAAAGCCGACGCACCCCAAAACGAGTCACTGTTTGGTGCGGATTTTGGTCCAGAGGCATAATTGGGCCATTTTTCGTCGAAAATGAGCAAGGAGTGGCCGTTACAGTCAATGGCGATCGTTATCGGGCCATGTTGAACGAATTTTTGTTCACAAAAATTGAAGAGAAGGATATTGGCAACATTTGGTTTCAACAGGACGGCGCTACGTGCCACACAGCCGAAGCTACACTCGATGTTTTGCGCCCTGTTTTTGAAGATCGCATTATCAGCCGCCGAGCTGATGTCGTTTGACCATCTCGGAGCTACGATTTGACACCGTTGGACTATTATTTGTGGGGTGCCGTCAAAGATAAGTGTTACGCCGACACGCCAGAAACAATTGACGCTTTAAAGGATAATATTCGTGAAGCCATTGGTGAAATACAGCTGCACACAATCGATAATGTGCTTAAAAATTGGACCAATCGTGTAGGCCAGCCGAGGCAGCCATTTGGATGAAATTATTTTCCATTATTAACCGGAAGGATTGTACTTTCAAATAAAAAAAAAAGAAATTTGAGAAAATATTCAGTAGTTTTGTTTTAAAGCATTTTCAAAAAAAAAAAAGTTATTTGGCGGACCCTTTATATGAAACACTCTTTCTGCAGATGTTATTCTTGCCAATTACAATTTAAATGGATTATAATCTACCGTTCATAAATACCACCTTAAAGGTAGTCGGATTCCATTAATTAGATTCTTATAAGCAAACTCTCTTCTGAGACGGTACACAATCGCTTTAGTTATTATCATTTGTTGTCATATAGAGGTGCCATAGTACTGCAACCATATGATCTATTATACTGCCCTCAGTCTATATAGGGTATCCCTTTAATGTCTCCTCCCAATTCAATTATCTTGACATGTTTTAGGATGTTGTTCTGAGCCAACAGGGACAATTTTCTGAAACTGATATGCACTCTTCCGGTACGGGCAGGTTCCAAGTATATACAGTAGGACCTTGATTATCCGTGATTCGATTATCCGGCAACATCAATTATCCGGGATGGAAAAAGAAAATTTTTTGCATCAACTTTTTTAATTTTGGATCGACTTAAATTTGTCTGCGTCGTTTAACCGTGATTACCTCTATTATCCGTGATTATAAGCAAAAAAAAATTTCTATTATTTTGGATAAACAAGCGAAAAAGGGAAATTCCCTCTTTAGTACACGATGAGTCAGAACCATACATGTAAACCTGTTTAGTTTAATTTAGAAATTTGAGAAGTGCGGTTTTTGTTATATTTTTGAAACATATATGTATATAAAATCGTTGAATTATTTAGTTTTTATATAAATATGTTCATATACATTTATTAATTAATAACAAAAAATCTATTAAAAAACTAGCCAAAATTTGTACTCAATTAACCGGGAAAATCGATTATCTGGAATGCTTCCGGTCCCGACCATCACGGATAATCAGGGTCCTACTGTATTCTAATGATTCTTTATCATCATTACAGAATCCACATATTAGTGTTGCAATGATGACCATTCGGCACAAATGTCCTTTGTGCCTTCAGTGCCCGGTAAGAGATGGTTACTATCCTTAGGCTACTCTTGAATAGTCTGATGCATGACTCAAATTTCTTCTCATCTTAATTACCCAAAAAAAAAAAAAAACTAATTTTTCTCAAACCTATTTGCCTATTTGAAAAGTCTCTGCCCCTCTTTATCTTCTCCGCCGCCGAATACTACCTTCCAAACATCTCTTCTCATTGACCCTATCAGCAGCGTGGAAACTCTCCGTAAGCTCAGCTGCCTATTGATTTGATTAAACTCTCCACATGACATAGGTTCAAGCAACGGGTGGCCCTATAACCCATATTATAATCGAGTTTACACTTGAGGCACTTGCTTGCATGGCACATCTTACGATGACAAAGACTTCAGCTTGGAAGATACTCGCGAGTTTTTCTATAGGCTGCGAATATCTTTGGGCACTTTCGTTAATAGCTGCATACCGCCACTGTTCAGTGTTTCATGATAAGTTGACGAGTTTACTACAAAAACGTATCGGTCTGAAAACATTTTCATTGACCTTAGGTGATGTTTGTCAATCTTTATACAGGCCTATGTGATGGCGTTGCGTTTTTAATACATTTTTTTAATCCGTAGGTAGGTTAGGTTAGGTTAGGTTAGAGGACGTGTACTTGTCAATTAAGACAAGTACAATACCCGGAGGTCGAATTGACCCATTGTACAATGTCCTAGTTTCTCACACCACTTTTGTGGTGTGTGTTAATTTTATACATGAGTGGCGGGACCTACAGTTTAAAGTCGACTCCGAACGACAGATTTTTGAGAAACTTTTCATGGCAATTTTATTTACTCTCAGAGATTTTGTCAGAAATCTGCTGAGAGGAAGTCGCCGAAAAAATACTTTTTTGATTTTGCCTTTGATGTCTGGCCTAGGGCTCGAACCCTGGCTTTTGCGTCTAATAAGCCAACACACTACCTACTAGACTACGTCGACTTCCGTAGGTAAGTCAAGAAACAAAATTACTGCACTTTGATCTGAGAGAAATCAGAAGTAGTTTTGCATTATGGATTGGAGATGTCATAACAATGACGAAAATGCCCGCAGAAGAACGGTGATCGTCTTTTGCAGAAATTGCAAAAGCATCCAGAAAGAATAATTCCATGATTTGGCAACCGGAATTGACTATCAACAACATGGAATTTGACGACGTTAAAGTTGCGGAGTTACATCAAAAACCGTATCCACGCTGATCATTTCCTAAATTTTAACACCAACCTTCATCAAGTTATCGCGGAGCAACCGCTCGAAATAAGCGTAAAGTGGTTGAAAATTATTTCAAAAGGATCGACTGCTGCTACCAAATTAGGGACGCTCACTTAAATGATGCTGACATCGCATTGTAATGAAAAGTTTCATCGAAATCATAGCTTTACATGGATTTTATTTAACTTGACTTTGGAAACGCAAATATGGATAACCCTTTAAATGGTCAATCCATTGCTAAGCTAAAAAAACTTGAACTTAATGAAACTGAAACAAAGTAACGTTGAAAGAGAAACTTTGGGACAGTATACCAACTGAAATAATCCTAATTCTAACATTTTAACCTAGTCCCACCCCAAACAACACCATAATACCACAGTACGGTCTGCAAAAGAATTAGAACAACCCGAAATCTGTGTATTGGTCAACCATACATCCCCGTGCTTCGGATAAAATATATAAAAAATGCGCCTATAAAGGGGTCACACATGTGTAACTGAAAAGCTTTACAAATTCTTTACAAAAAGAGAAAAAAAATCAAAATAACATGAAAGAGATAATTAATGCATGTCCATAGGCTTCGACGGCTGGTGGTGGTGGTGTATGAATGAATGAATTCAACACAGCACAACGCAGCACAACACAGCTCAGCTCAGCTATACACCTAATCAGTGTCAAAAACACACCGACACACCCCCCGGCCACTCTACACAAAAATGTTTTTAATACGATTAATTACAAACAATCAACACAATGTCCTGTCCGTCTGCACACAAAAAACAAACGACGAAAGAAAAAAGATGACAGACAAAGAGGAGAGAAATGTTCAATGAATGTTAAATAAACAGACAGACGGTTGGAAGAACAAGGAGCAAGGTTTCCCCCGACTCCCTTGCCTATTGTTTTATTGAGTTAAAGAAAATCTGTTTCGGCTGTAGGCATGGCGGGGGGGACAACATTCACACACAAATTAATCAACAAATCGACATAATGAATCTAAACATCCAATACAGCCATCACCGAAGGCACCCAACCACACTCAGATTTGCAGGCGCAGACCATTTTCCGATTACGATGGTACATACAAAACGAAACAATCGAATAATAATGACAATGATCGATTTGCTAATATCTGTCAATATTATTGTACTTCCTCGCTCTCTCTCTCTCTGTCTTTCTCTCCCTCCTCCAAGAACTGTATTTTGAGATACAAAGCAGAGCATGAAAATTTTTTGGTCATTTACCGCATGCCAAGCATACCAACAATCGACTACAACAACAAAAAGACTTGCCAACTTGAAGAAAGTTGTTCATACAGCTGTTGCCGTTTGTTACATGGGCTCCACAATGTCAATTAACTTACCGAGTTTCGTTATACAAACACACACTCACACACAAACTTCTGAATGAACGAAGGAACGAATGAATGAAGAACAATGGAATGGTTGTTGTTGTTGTTATTGTACGAATAATGAAATAATTGTTGTACGACGAGTATTTAAACGCATTTATTTTTAGATTGAAAAACGATTACAGAACCATACTCGTGTAACACAACAACAACAACAACAGTTACAGGATACGGTTTATTTGAACACCACCACTGACGTACATTTAAAGAACAACGTACGAGGCTCAATTGAAAATGTTTTAACATATAAAAAACACAAAAAGAACGTGAATATTCTGCACGATCTTTTTAATGGCACGGTCATCTCACGTAGAGGTGATGTAATCTCCTGGCCACTGAGATCGTGCGATTTGACCCCCTTTAGATCTGTTCTTGTGTGGTTTTCTTAAATCCTAGGTGTAGCCAACATAAAATAAGCAGTTGATCAAATACAGCCTTATTTATGCACCAAAGAGATGGAAAATAAAACATTTTTTATGCGCTCCACAGGGTGGCTGATATGTATTGCAACCAACTTCAGGTTGTTATCATCTGTAAACCGCTCGTCTGACAGCTGACAGATTATTCCAGTGACAGTTCATATTATTATTTACAAGCTTACAAAAGCATTTTCAACTATTGCATTCAGAAAAAAAGTTATTCGTGATGGAATTCAAGCGATGATAGTGTGATTGCTTTATATTTGGCTGGAAAACCACAGGTGGCTATCGTTAGAGCCCTCCAGCATTTAAATGTGAATAAATCTTTTGTTATGCGTACCATTGCTCGTTACCGTGATACTGGCAGTGTTGCATCTCGTCCAAAAAGTGGACGAAAAAAACGATAACAACACCAGAAATAATCCGAAAATCCGAAATCCACGCCGCAGTGTTGGAAAAATTACTCGTGAGCTGAACATATCGCGAGAACGGATGCAACACATATTGAAAAATGAGCTTGGACTAAAGCTATTGAAGTTCCAAAAAGTGCAAGAGCTCACCGATGGACAAAAAAAGATAGACTGGAAAGAGCCAAGGAGTTACTTCGCTTGCACGAAAGTGGCCAGTTACCGAATTTGGTTTTCACCGATGAGAAGCCAAGCCATTCCAAATTGAGCAGTTTGTGAACAAACAAAACACTGTTTACTTTCCAAAGAGGTCAGCTGAAAATTTACACCTGCGATTGGCCACCAGAACTCAAGCGCCGCCGATGGTAATGGTGTGGGCCGCCGTAACGGCCGATGGTCGCTCCCCGCTGGTATTCATCGACCGTGGGGTCAAAATAAATGCCGAATATTATCGGGAAAATTTCTTAAAGACAGTATTGAAGCCCTGGGCAGACAAACATTTCGGCCGCATACCACGGACATTCCAACAGGACTAAGCACCACCGCACTCAGCACGCGTCAACCAAGAATGGCTTAAAAAGGAGGTTCATCGCTTCATTTCTACCGCACAATGGCAACCAAAATCTCCGGATCTCAATCCGTTGGACATTCGCGCCTGGGGCATTTTGGAGAGTAAGGTTCTCACTAAAAAATACCAAAGTGCCGATCAAGACGGCACTTCACCGGGAATGGGCCAAAATACCGCAGAGCCACTTTCGAGCAGCCTGTGATGGCTTTGTCGGCCGTTTGAAGGTCATAATTCGTACCAAAGGTGGCCAATGCAAACAAATCTAAACTGGTTCTAAAATTTGATGTTATTTCCAACATTTTTTGCTTTTGAACAATAAGATTAAAAGAAAAAATTAAAAAAAATATAGCGCTTTACTTTGTTGCATTATATATCAGCCACCCTGTACTCTGGGATGGTGTGGCTGTCATCTAAACGGAACGATATCCCCCACATAATGGCCTCAACAGATCTTTCAAACGTATACAAAATTTCGTTTTTATCTCACACACACGAACATACGTACATAATTGGTCACTACAATCCATTAGTCGGGATTACAACCTAGCTTCTCACAGCACCCAAATTGGCTGTGTTCTTTTTATCCATGAGTGGAGGAGACCTACAGTTTGAAGCCGACTCCGACCAACAGATTTTTGAGAAACTTTTCATGGGAATTTTATTTACTCTCAGAGTTTTTGCTGAGAGGAGCTCCGAAGTTCGTTGAAGTCATGTTTTCACATTTCGTTTTGTCTTGAACTGGGGTTTGAACAATAGACTCTCTTCTAATAAGCAAACACGCTATGTACTAGACTACGGCAACTTCATATCAAACACATGCTTTGTTTTTTTTTTTTTTTTTTCAAAATTCAAAATTTAAACATAGGGAGTGAAGTCGCCGTATTCTAGTAGTTAGTGTGTTGGCTTATTAGACATAAAAGCCAGGGTTCGAGCCCCAGGCCAGACATCAAAACGAAAATACAAAAAGTATTTCTTCGGAGGCTTCCTCTCAGCAGATTTCTGGCAAAAATTCTGAGAGTAAATAAAATTGCCATGAAAAAGTTTCTCAAAAAAAAATCTGTCGTTCGGAGTCGACTTTAAACTGTGGATCCCACCACTCATGTATAAAATTAACACACACAACATAAGTGGTGTGAGAAACTAGGACGTTGTACAATGGGTCGATTCACCACCGGGTACTGTACTTGTCTTAATGAAGGACCCTTTAGATTGTTACGAAAGTGGAAATGGTATTTTGATTTCACATCGTTTAAATTGTAAACAAAAGCTACAAAAACATAAACAATGAACCTGTCTACATGATAAACAAGTAAACAAATATATACCGACAAAACAAATGTAAACAAAAATACACAAACAACAATAATGAAACAACGATTTTTACATTTATAGACACCTCGAGAAGGCGAAGCCACGGACACTCAACTTCAAGAACATTCATCAGACTGTTTACGTTGCCATATAAAAGGCAAGACAAAGTAGGCAATGCAGTCAGAAAAATTCAGTCAGTCTTGTGTGAAGACGCAGTGTGTTTGAAGAGAGTAATCGTGGTTTGAAGATCTCTGTTACAAAGATCTGTCGAACAATTGTCTAGTAATTGTTATTGTTTATGCAAAAGGTGTAAACAGATGAATACCAAAGAAAAGCAATTGTTGTTGTTTACATCAAGTTGTGAACGGTGGCACGCAGAGTTGTGCGAACAATAAAGAATTTAATTAAAACTAAACACAAAATTTATTTTTATTTTTCAAAAGAAAAAAACGTAACATTATGTTTGCCGACTGGTATTACTAAACTTCTTGGCTTGATGTTAAGACATTTTCATTCCACCTGCTTAGAAAACTCTTGAATTACCCCAAAGAATACCCAAGAAATGTAAATAAAATCTCATCAAACAAAACAAAGAGAGAGAAAGAGAGAGAGAGAGAGAAGACAATGAAAGAAAAATGTCGATTTTATACGAAAAGATTGCCAAAGACAAACGCCAAGATAAAGATGAGCGAAAAGAAACACTGGCATACAAGGTTAATAAACAAAACACAACACATCAGCCCTACGGCTGATAAAAATTAAGTCATTAGTTAACTCCCAGAGAGCGAGAGCGGGAGAGTGTGGGATTACGAGGGGTGGGGGCCAGGGAAAATAAATTGCAAAACGTTTGTTTTAAGATTAACCACGATTAGAGAAAAGTTTAACAACAACAACTGGCAGCAAACTTTGTTTTTTCTTCATATTCATGCAACAAAAAAAGAAAAGACAGAAAAATACAGAGTAAACATGCAGCAAATGTTGTTACAAATTACAATGAGAAACACATACACACATACACACAGAGAACATGGGGATATTTACAAGGATAAGAAGAGGGTTTTAGACTAAGAACAGGATAGGATAGGCGGCTAGGGTAGATGGCGGGCGTTTTTAAACAAAATTTTACCCAAAAACTGACAGTTACAAATATGAACAGCCACCCGACTAAGCGCCACTCTGCCTTAGACGAATAGAAGTTGTTTGGAATGCCAAAACAAAAGAGAGAAATAGAGAAACGTAATGATAAACAACACAATACAATACAACAAATGCGAGAATAATTACCCGGGATTAAAAGTTTTTACTATGCATTGTACGTTCAAGAAAAATTAATGTGAAGAGAACGTATT
Organism: Sarcophaga variegata; assembly: GCA_932273835.1. Taxonomy (NCBI): domain Eukaryota; kingdom Metazoa; phylum Arthropoda; class Insecta; order Diptera; family Sarcophagidae; genus Sarcophaga; species Sarcophaga variegata. The sequence goes on from OW026358.1 coordinate 146,685,245, forward strand.
GTGTTTGGGGAAAACTGAAAAAGATAAAATGGATCGGAATTTAATGCCAAGCAATTAAAGGAAAACTTTCAAAATACAGTTGTTGAGTAGCAACGTTCCAATATTCCATGCCATGCTAAGCCAAGCCATGTATTTCTGCAATTTATTTTCTATATCCCCTCCCCTCCCTCCCTCCCTCTTACAGATACGACTATATGAGTGTATCTGTGTAATTAATAATAGAATTTAAAAGTTGACATATTCCTTACAAATAAATAAATTGTGAAATTTATTTAAATCAACTGTTTGTGACAGTTACGCAGAAAATCCAATTCTCTCACTCCTAAACTGAACTCGTTCCTTAAAACGAATGCAAAAAATCTGGCATGAGAACGTGTTGTTCACAGTTTCTTTTTCCTTTCATTTATTTTTATCATCATAACCAGCTGCAACAACAGCAGCAACAATAACTACAACAACTACTTAATTTCCGACTATTCGAAAATGTCATTGCGGTGAAGATGCTTCTGCTCTTTTACCCCCCACCACTGTTGCTGACTTTCGTAGTTTTTTTTCTTTCTTTATTTTCTGTGACAACTTTAGCTCCAACGCGAGTTTGTGTTTTTTGCCGGAAATGGGTGTTGACATTTGAAACTTGGCCACTCCTTTTCTAAGGACAAGAAAATAAATACGAATGCAACTACAGCTACACATACATATACACTATAAACCACACAAACTGTCAGATGACACAGTAGTTGAACCCCAATGACCTTTTGAAAGAAAAAGAAAAACAAAAAAAGGATGACAGAAGGAGCATCATAATGATGGTGCATGGATGCATATAAAAAATAAATGAAATGAGTTTTTTTGAATGTTAATTTTAAGTCTGCGGGGTTTGTTTAAAAATTAAAGTGAATTCAAAGATGTAAACAATAATTTTTAAATTTATCTGGTTCTCTTCACCTGTAAGAAGGTAATTGGTAAAAAGATGGTTCTCATCCTCGCTATAAAGGGCCAGTGTGGAACTGGTAATGCAATATGAATCCTTAGGGATAGCAGCTGCACAACTCTAGAAGGCATTACAAGACAAACTGCTTTTCTCATTGCCAGTGCCCTTGGCTTTCTAATGATATTCTTCTTTGATATGCCTAAGAGACTAAAAAGACAGATAGATTCCTGGAGAGAACATCTCACGAGAAAGGCGATGATATTCGGGATCAACTACAGTGTCGGTCAAAATATATTGGACAGAAAATTGCTATATACTATGTCTTCAAAGAAAACCATACTGATTGCTATCACAGAAAAACCGTAAGGCACGCCTAAAATTTGCTCGAGAACACTTGAACTGGACAGTTGGGCAATGGAACACTGTTTTGTTTTCCGATGAATCCAAATTTAATTTTGTGGATTCTGATGGAATGAGAAGAGTTCGAAGACCTGTCAGTAGCAGACTAAATCCGAAATATTGTTCCGGAACAGTTAAGCATGGAGGTGGCAATGTTATGGTGTGGGGTTGCTTTTCTGGGGAAAGCTGAGAACCTTTACACAAAATCGACGGTATTATGGACAAACAAATGTATAAAAATATATTGCTGGAGAAGATGTTGCCACATGTCCGTGATAAAATGCCACACCAATGGATATTTCAACACGACAACGACCGGAAACACACATCCAAATTGGTGAAAGGGTTTTTGGAACAAAAACGCGTTAATGTCATGCAGTGGCCTGCACAGTCACCCGACCTTAACCCTATAGAAAATTTATGGGAAATAGTAAATAGAAAGGTAAATCGGGAATCGGCACATCGGGATCCAAATAAATTATATCAAGCTATAAATGAGGCATGGTCAGCTATTCCAATGAATATAATAGAGAATCTTATTTGTTCTATGCCGAAAAGATGTGCTGAAGTTTTGAAAAATCGCGGTTATGTAGCAAAATATTAGATCATGCTGCATAATCCAATATGTTTTGTCGTATGAATTTGTTATCTTTATTTACGTTTTAGTTTAGTTTTTAATAATATCGCAATAAACTCTGAAATTATATTTTATTTTTAACTATACTAAAGATGTATTTTTATTTTAGTATGTATTTGCTTTTTCTAAAATATCTAATTTCTTTTAAATCGTACAAAATATTACAACCTGAATTTTATGCAATATGTTTTGACCGACACTGTATGTATCTTTACTACGCTAGAACACAATCCGTTGCAATAGCAATGGAAAAGTGAAACACAAGCTTTGGAAATCCAAACCTTTAATTCCATATCTCGAAGACTAACGCCAACGGTTCACCAGTAAAACGGACCTTGCTCATGAAAACCATATTGCCTGCCGCTGATCAAATTTTTTAATTCCAAAGATTTCACAGGCAGATTATTAATTCCATAACTTTGGAAAGTGCGGAAGTAATTGCTGCTGAGATATAGTTTTCAATGTTATTTGCGCCTCATCCTTTTTGGGGATTGTCATCAAATTACCAATCTTTCCTTGAAGATGTGGTAATACCGAGACAGTATGATGTATTGGAAAGGTTATTTAATGGAGCTAGCACATCATAACACCTCCTTGTATGTAAAATTCAACTACGGAAGTTATATTCCTTTCTTTACAATGAATGTTATGTTAACAGAGACCTAGTGTGCTGGACGGCTATTGTATCAAGGATTCAGTAACCGTTTTCCTTACGATCGGACGTTACTTGCAAGTCATCGACAAAAAACTGCAAAATGTAAGTCATCGACCAAAAAAAGCAAGTCATCGACAAAAAAATGTAAGTCATTGACCAAAAAATGCAAGTTATCGACAAAAAACCGCAAATTAGCGACAAAAAAATACAAATCATTGACCAAAGAATATAAGTCATCGACCAAAAAAAGCAAGTCATCGACAAAAAATGTAAGTCATTGACCAAAAAATGCAAGTTATCGACAAAAAACCGCAAATTAGCGACAAAAAAATACAAATCATTGACCAAAGAATATAAGTCATCAACCAAAAAATTCAAGTTATCGTCTAAAAAAATGCAGCAACAGGTGAAAAATAAAAGTCATCGAAAAAAAATACAAGTCATCGAGCAAAAAACATTAATCATCTAAAGAAAATGCGAGTCATCGACCAAAAAAAGTAAGTCATTGACCAAAAAATGCAAGTCATCGGCCAAAAAATGCAAGTTATCGACCAAAAAATGCAAGTTATCGACCAAAAATGCAAGTCATCGAAAAAAAATACTAGTCGTCGAGCAAAAAACATTAATCATCTAAAGAAAATGCGAGTCATCGACCAAAAAAAGTAAGTCATCGACCAAAAAATGCAAGTCATCGGCCAAAAAATGCAAGTTATCGACCAAAAAATGCAAGTTATCGACCAAAAATGCAAGTCATCGGAAAAAAATACAAGTCGTCGAGCAAAAAACATTAATCATCTAAAGAAAATGCGAGTCATCGACCAAAAAAATAAAGTCATCGACCAAAATATGCAAGTTATCGACCAAAAATTGTAACCACCGGCGAGAAATGCAAGTCATCGAAGAAAATACAAGTCATCGACCAAAAAACTTCAATTACCGAAAATTTGAATCATCGACCAAAAATGCAAGTCATCAACCTAAAAAATGCAAGTTATCGACCTAAAACTACAAGTCATCGACAGAAGAAATGGAAGCCACCCGCAAAAAAGCAAGTCATCGACAAAAAGACTGGAATGCGAAAATTTTGCCCGATTTATGTAAAAAACTTTTTGTTGCTCACTTGAAGAAAACAATTCTTTGACCGTCGAGCAAACTGTTTTGGAATCCTTATACCGTGGCTATCCAGACCAGTAGTTCATTTTTAATCTATTCAGGCCGATTTTATGGAGCACTTTTTGTTGCTCGTTTGACGAAAACAAGCGATACTAAGCAAAGCTACAGATCCCCTTCAAAGTAATCGGATTGTTCATTATAAGAGTAGAAATTGAACTAAGATTGTTCCCTAGAGTTTTAATGAATGATCAAAAATTACCTCCGCGAACAGAAAAAGCTTTAACACGATACATGCACTTCTCGCCTGATTACCAAGCAAATTAAATCTATTATTGCCATTGTTCACAATTGTCAATTTTAATTTCTTAAGGGAAATAACGTGTTCCCCATGGTTTAAAAGCATTCGTAATGTTTAAATAGCGTATAAACGCAGGAAAAACGTTTAAAGACTTACGGGTACTCAAACATAATTTAGCAGAAAATGAAAAACGGTTTGGAAAATTAAATGAGCCTGTTAGGAATACAACAGCATTGATGACACACCCAATCAAACTAAGAGATGCTTATTGTATTTGTATTCATGGCATTTTTATTTGACAGAAATATGAATTGCCATTAATCAAACATGTTTGCCGACTAACAATAGAAGACGAAGAAGAAAACTTTAATGTCAAGAGGATTTATTTCAAAAGAGAAAAAACAAAAAAGGAAAACCAAATCAAACTCGTCATTCAATTTTTCAGGCACACACAATTTAAATTGGCAACAAACAAACAAAACAATTGAAGCCAAAAACATTGACGAGTGATTAATGACTATCAACGATGGAGTTCACCCAACGAAAACAAAAAAACCAACAAAATCTTTTGATGGCCTTCGAGAGAGAGTAACAACAGCAAGTCCACACTATTTCAATTGCTGTGGCCCTAATGGTAAGGCGGTGTGGTGTCGGAAACTATGGACGATTGAGTTGCAACAATATGAGGTTTCAACAGCAAAACAAAAAAAAAATGAAAATAGAAGCGATTGAATGAATAATGAAATCGAATGATTTAATTTGATGCTTCCCATACAGACACAGTCGTCACTCAGTCACTCACTCACACAGTCAGAGTCATTCAGTGTATTGTGATGAAAAGCGAAAAAACGGAAGAAAAAATTATCTGAAAGACGAAAACCATTGAAATCTGATATGAAATGCAGGGAATAAGCAAATAACGCGCGTAGCAAATAGACAAGTTTTTGAAAAACAGCTGGGTTCTCATACAAGCCAGCGTATTGACGTCATATCTCCTACTCTCTCTCTCTCTATATATATACAGCTGTGTTCAAAATAATAGGAGTGCTACCATGTAATATTTTCAAAGTTAAAATTTTTTATTCTACGATATGTTAGAAATAAAATACAAAAAAGAATCTCGTAATAACTTTAATATTTACGACGATGAAATTGATTCATTTCTGTGCTTGCCCTTGACTTCGGTTGATCAAAAAAATAGGAGTGTGAGTGTTCTTTTAAAAATAAAAATATATCAGCATATAATTTAAAACAAAAAAGTGAACACAGTAAGTATGGAAAAATTTAGTAAAAAAACTTTTTCTACAGTGATTCACATAAATTTTTGTAATAGTGGGACTATGAAGGCACTGTACTGAAGCTAACTAATTAAAAATCTTCGAAAAAAAGGCAAAACTTCTAAAGAAATTGAGGAAACCTTAAGTTGATCCAACTAAATGATCGCAAATCCATTAAAATATAAAAAAAGCCCGAAACGCGTGGGCTCAAGGGCAAAACATCAACTGTCCATGGCTGCAGAATTGTGCGATACAGCAAAATATATCATTTGGCGTATGCAAAAAAAAACTCAAAATGATCTGAATCTTGCTGTAAGTGGCCCTACTATTCGTAGGCGTCTGATGGACAACAATTTATTCGCAAGAAGTCCACAAAAGGTGCCATTGTTGAGATACAAAACAGGCAGCAGCACGCTTAAAGTTTGCCCAAGAACATATCAATTGGCGGAAAGAAAAATGGAGAAACCTACTGTGGACCGACGAAGGCAAAATTGTTTTATTTGGTGGCACTGGGTCTAGACAGTATGTTAGATGTCCGCCCATCACCAAATATAAAGCTCAGTATACACAAAACACAGTTAAACATGGTGGTGCAAAACTAATGATATGGAGAAGGTTTTCATACAATGGTGTAGGCCCAGTACTTCCAATTAGAGACATAATGGATAGGAACGTCTATGTTGGCATTTTGAGAGAAGTGATGTTACCATACTCCACGCCTCTAAAATTGATATTACAACAACATAATGAAACGAAACACACCAGTGAATTGGCAAATGAGTGGTTTCGGGCTAATGGGGTGAAGGTTATGGCGTGGCCAGTTCAGTCTCCTGACCTTAATTCCATAGAACACCTATGGGGAGATGTTAAAAAAAACCTTCAAATGCAGAAGAACTATGGATCATGGAGTGCGCGATGCGTGGCATCAAATTCCTTTAAGGAGATGCCAAGATCTTATTGACTCAATGCCTCGTAGATGTGCTGAATTCATTAAAAACAAAGGCTATTTAACCAAATACTATAATAACTTTACTATTTTGAAGATAATATCAAACTTTTGTGACTTTTGTTTAAAAATTATTTGATTGTTAGCTAACACTCCTATTATTTTGAACAATTAATTTTGAGAATAAGCTTTACTTACATGAAATATTTTTTGCTTTCGTAGTTTTAATTAAATAATTAAGTGTTAAAAAATTAGAAAATGAATTAGAAATAATTTTTAATTCAAAAAAATTTGATATTTTCTCTTTTATTTTTCTTAATTTTAAATTTTGCTTTTAAATGAAGGGCGCTCCTATTATTTTGAACACAACTGTATATTGTTTGTAGCCAATTATTCACATCCATAAATATGCCAATTTAAATAACACAACAAAAAGAAATATGATCCTTTTAAACTCTTATTGCTTAAACATTCTCTGCTGCTCGAAATATTTAAATAAATTGTCATAAATTTTCGAAATTTTTCTATGCTCAAAGCTTTGCTAAAGAATTCCTCTTACTGCAAATCCTCCATCCATCTTAGCGGTATCCTGTAACTGTTATTAATTAAATAAATTAGTGAAATTTCTTCTTACCCCCTGCCTTTGCTATCAGCCTTAACCCCTTCTTCCTTATGTAGTTCAGTTACTCTTGTTTCTGAGATTTAATTACAAAACGACGCTTGTTTGTCATTTTGAAATATTCATTCCTTAAACAGGAGAAGAAAAAAAAAAACTCCACCTTAAACTCTTGCTCTACGCCACCACTAAACATTGTCAGCAATTAGCAACTTGAGTACATATTTTCAAGGAATGCTTTTGATAAATCCTTTACCTTCATCGTTTATCCTTGTAATGTGATGCTGCCGCTGCTACTGTTGGGTTTTGTAAAACGCTTAAAATCCTTATGGGAGCTGGAAATTGGAATTTCCTTTGAGTTTCAGCAAATGAGTTGAGTTTATGAGATGACAAATGTTACGTTTGAAGTGGTTTTGTTGATTTAATTTCATAAAGTTTTCAATTTCGAAAAGGAAATTTCAAAAGTTATTCGTTTGTAGGCATCAATCATATTTTGCAAGAAAAGTATGTTTGTCACAAGGCTAATCAAGGTAAAGCTATAGAAATGATAAGTAATCTTAAAGGTTAAACTGACTGCACATATTTATGATCCATAAAAAGTGTTTAAAGTTTTGACTTAAAAGGGACAGAAGACTGTGGTTGGCACTTGAGGAATGGCGGTAGGTCCGCTTTACAGTGGCCTTAGCGATTTAGAAGCGATGGGTATCACTGTGACGGGCGATAGGGTGACTTTTAGTAGAGCCTTAGCTATGGATAGGGCTAAGCGAAGGAATTCGCTCGTTAGTAGGAGAAGATTGTTCGACAGATCTTTGCAACGGAGATCTTCAAACCACGATTATTCTCTTCAAACACACAGCATCTTCACGCAATACTGACTGAACTTTTACTGACTCGTTGCCTGCTTTGCATTGCCTTTTATATGGCAACGTAAACAGTCTGATGAATGTTCTTGAAGGCGAATGTTTATGATTTCGCCTTCTCGAGATCTCAATAAATGTAAAAGTCGTCGTTTACATTTATTATTGTAGTGTTGTTGGTATATTTTTGTAAACTTGTTTACCATTTTGATGTCGCCGTAGTCTAGTAGGTAGTGTGTTGGCTTATTAGACATAAAAGCCAGGGTTCGAGCCCCAGGCCAGACATCAAAACGAAAATACAAAAAGTATTTCATCGGCGACTTCCTCTCAGCAGATTTCTAGCAAAAACTCTGAGAGTAAATAAAATTGCCATGAAAAGTTTCTCAAAAATCTGTCATTCGGAGTCGACTTTAAACTGTAGGTCCCCCGCCACTCATGTATAAAAATTAACACACACAACATAAGTGGTGTGAGAAACTAGGACGTTGTACAATGGGTCAATTCGACCTCCGGGTACTGTACTTGTCTTTATTGACAAGTACACGTCCTCTAACTCAACCCAACCTAACCTAGTAGGAGAACTCGGGTCAGTTGATGGTAAGTTACCCTTTCGGCGCCACCTGTAGTGGATTCTCTGCCGTTGTTGGTCCCTGTAGATTGCCGTATGTGTCTGCATCCTACATTAGTGGGTTACAGATCTAGGTAGTTGGTTTGTGTTGTCCGCTATTGGATCCTCCGTGAGAGCTGCTTTCTTCTTAGAGCGGCGTGTCCCATTCTTGCCTTATGTTTGTGTTTCTTCGTTGGGTCACCAAACCCAAACTGTGTGGAGTTCAACTAGTAGCCTACTGGACTGCAAAGTCTGTTCGAAGGCTTATTTCTAGTACAACGGATATCGTAAGCTCCAGAGATTTGTCTCTGTCTGGCCACGGTAGAGCCCCCTTGGGAGCAACGTAGTGCTTGTGGTTTATACCCTAATCGCGGGAAGAGCGCAAGCTCCATTTTCATAAAAAAGTTGTATCCACCCGTTTGTAGAGCTCCGTTGGGTATGGCATCACTGCGATACTCACGTTAAACCTTGGACTTCAGTTAGGAGTAGGACCTAGCTCCTCATACCAAACATATTGTGTGTGAATTTCATCCAAGAGTTGGGGGAAGTCGGAGTAGACTTTTCATGAAAATTTGATACTCCCAGAGTTTTTGTCCAAAGACTGTTGAAAGGAAGTCAACGAAAAAATATTTTTTCATTTTTCGTGTTATTCGAGATCTCTGAGCTGGGCCTTGAACCACAAACTCACGTCTAATAAGCCAACACACTACCTACTAGACTACAGCGACTTCGATTTGTCGCATTACTTCACCGATATGGAGCAGAAGCTGGATGCTACTGTAAATTCGGCACTAACGGCATCGTGGCATGGTAAATCTGGGAAATACGAGGGCATTGCCTATAAATTGTGAAGTAACACGTAATTTCAGAATATAAAAACGAGGATAGCGAATATATTGACTTTTTTGCTACTTGAGCTGCCAGAGTCTGGAGGTTCTTGTTCAACCTTTGGATACAAAATCAAATGGACAAGGTAAACGTTTCGCAGTCTTAATAACATACGGAGATCAGCAGTGCTTTCTTGAAAGTTTAAAAGAATGATTTTTAAGACCCAATTTAAATCAATTAAACTTAATAGTTAGGATCCATGGAATGCAACTCTTCACTATGTTATCTCGTTGGAAGTCTATGTAAGTGGATGTAAAAGAAAAATTCTTTAGGATTCCTGGGCCAATACAATGTCTGACGAGAGATTATGGTCGCTTGCTCAACAGATTCTAAATCAGGATGTTCCAAGGAGAAAATGAGGATTGTATGGATCATACACTTAGAAAAGGTCCTGGCAACATAACAGAAACAGAATGGTATCAGCAAGGCAGTCTTAGAAGAGTATTCTGTTTACACATGCAACCACTAAGTTTGTAAGAATATGAGGCGAAATCAAAACTTGAACAATATGCATAAGAGAATTGGGAATATTTAAAAGAGTTATAAAAATTAATTTATTTTCTTTAAATTACTTAAGAGATTTTTCTCAGTGTAATAATTTCATTGGGATTTTATTATACAGCCTTAAACCATTTCCATTAAAACTAAAATTGATGTGATAAGACTGAAAATATCTTCACTTTATGATTTAATATTTTGCGTTTGCGTTTAACCATAAAAACATATTAGAAAACTATCATTAGAAATAGAAAAGATATACCATCCATCCATCCACATTCATCCATGCCTCCTATCCCACTCGTACTCTCCTTCAACGCCCCTCTATATGTTCTTGCACTGTAATGCCAAATAATGTAATGACGCGTGTTGCCAGCTAATAAAAATCATTGAACGGCATTAAAGAGATATGCTAGTGTAACCAATCGATGGATGAGGGATACCACATATACTCGTATAGCATATGAATATCGAGATTAAGAAAAAGCAACATTATCCTGCGGGCAAATATTGAATTACAAAGAAAGTTTGTTTGGAAGTTAAATAATGGAAAATACAAAAAGAATTTTGTGCGGCTGATAAGCATCTTGGCCTTAAGAATGACGAAGAGAAATTTGCTGAGACGAAATGGAAAAACTATGGTAGTATGGTGCTGGTACTGGTGCTTGAATTTCTTTGGAAAACTTTTTTTTCTTCTTTTATTTTCTTTAGCTTATCAGTAGCAAATGAAAATCTTTTGTTTTATTACACTTGTTCTTTGTCAAGTTGTTGTTATTATTATTGTTATTGCCGCTGCCGCTGCCACTGATGCTGCGGCTGATATGCTAGATTAGATACACTGGTTTGCTGGTATGTTTATATGGAGTCGAACACAGAGTTGGAGGAGGCTACTGACGCCAGCCAGCCCCAGCCCTCCAGCCTCTGTTTTACGCGTTAGTGTCATAATCATTGTTAAACTTAAATTGGGTATGATATTTTCTATACCCTCCCCCCCCCCCCTTAGCTTTTGGGTGAAGGGAAGAAGAGGGAGATAGGTTTATTTTTATCATTCCATTGAAAAGAATTTTTCAAACTGTCGCTGGTTTTTTTTTTTCTAATCAAGCTTGTGTAAATGAAAATGTTTCAATTTATTATGGAAGAAGAATTGTTTTCATTGTTTCGAGAGTTATAAAATAAAAATAATAAATAAAATTTAAATTAAAGATAGAAAAAGAAATCATAAAAATATAAATGAATTTAGATTCTCTCTCTATCTGTCTCTCTGTGTTTGTATTATAATTCAAATAAATTTCATATTTTCATTCATTAATTTCCACCCTATTTGGGTGGCCTTTTGTTTCCAAATCTCCTAAAAGATTTAAAATTTAAACAATTTTGTGCCATGAGAACAACCCTCAACCTGCTCTCGTTTTTCTATAAAAAAAAAACATGGAAAATGCTTTTGAAAATTATTACCAAAGGTTCAAAGGTAAAAATAGTTTTAAAATTATTTAAAGGATTATTATTATGAAAAAAGGATTGAAAGTTTATGACCATGGAGTCAGGAGAAACCAAAAGGTTCGGGGTTAAATTATTGCGTTGCGTGTTGTTTTTAAAGCACAACAAGACCTTACTTTTGGCCACTAAGAAACATTTGCCAACAAAGGAATAAGGATGTAGCCTGCGTAGTCTAGAAACCAAAACACACTACGGATTATCAAACGCGAGGACGCGGTTCAGTAGCTGTTATTTGTTTCGGACAAAATTCTAGCATTGCATTTTTGTATTAGATTTTTGGGAAAATTTTCATAGGAAATGTTAGGTTAGGTTAGCTTAGAGGACGTGTACTTGTCAATGAAGACAAGTACAGTACACGGAGGTCGAATTGACCCATTGTACAACGTCCTAGTTTCTCACACCACTTATTATGTGGTGTGTTTTAATTTTATACATGAGTGGCGGGACCTACAGTTTAAAGTCGACTCCGAACGACAGATTTTTGAGAAACTTTTTCATGGCAATTTCATTGTACACTCAGAGTTTTTGCCAGAAATCTGCTGAGAGGAAGTCGCCGAAGAAATACTTTTTATATTTTGTCTTGATGTCTGGCCTGGGGCTCGAACCCTGGCTTTACGTCTAATAAGCCAACACACTACCTACTAGACTACGGCGACTTCAAATGGGAAATGTATTAATCCTCAGAGTTTTTTCCAGTAGACTGAGGAGAGGAAGATGGCAAAAGAAATATTTATTCTTTCTATTTAATTTTCGTTCGTGTTGTCACAGGAACGATTGGAGCCAATGCACTCAACTAATAAATCAACATACTAATTACTGGACTACGACAATTTCGAGTGATCCAAATGCCTTACGGCACTCCTCGTCCCATTCGCAACACGATGCCCAGTCCCTGGAAAATACAGTAAATATCAAACTTGATGTGTGTAAAGATAAATTCGAATCTATTTGGCAAAGAAAAAAACAAAAATTTTACTAGAACATCGGAACATACAGTGAGCGCCAAACGTGAGTAAACGCCACTGAAATAATTCATTTTCTTAGGATAGCGAGAAAAGTAAAAATTATTTATTACTTATAAAATGTTAAAACAAAAACAACAATTCATGCTAAAGGAACTTTTTTTTATACTTAAGAACAAAATTGTTTTATACTTAAGAACAAAAGTGTAGACTCACTTATGGCGCTCAGTGTATATTCCTTCCCCTTGAAATTATACGGCACAAGTTTCTGGGTGGAACAGTTTCACTAGCACTCCTCAAATGGTTTTGGGAATTGAGAAAATAGGATATCAGTATAGTGGAAAAAGGGGTGCTTGGTTGGAATTTGCAAATTATAGACTAAATACTCCCTAATAAAACTCAATTTGTGGTGTATCTCAACTTATTTTGGAATTTGAAAAACTCGAGCTTGAAATACTCTCTATATGACAGTGATCTGGAGAGGATGATCAATATTTTGAAAATATTAAGCTACACATTTGTATATAGCAGGATAAATACAGCTAGACCATCCCCCTAAACCATTAAGGACAATTTTTCAAGCCCGATTTTCTAAATTTCCAAAATCATTTCGCGGCGGCGCACCTGTACTATATTTTGCAACATTTCACGACAACGTTACTGACAGTACATCCCAAAAACACAAGTAAATGAATAAATTACTGCCTATAAGTAACTGCCGTATATAGCGGCATCAGTCTCTGTAGACCAATAAGAAACAGCCATGCATATGCGGCATTAGCCTCTGTAGACCGCCGATATGTAGTTATACGACCGCTAAGTAGTTATACGACGTCAGCCACTGTGATGCAGCAAATGAGTGCCGTATATACACGGCACCCCTTTAGAAAAGTTTAAGGGACGGGATACTAGGGTAACTAGGCAAAATTTTAATACCAAATTTTAATATTTTATAAGCAACAAAATTTATTTAAAAACTTACCAAAGGAAATTACACGTATTACAGTTACGAACTCATCAGTTCAATACTTCTTATTCACCTTTTTTAGTTGTTTTAAATACCGATTTTTACAACGCACTTTATAAATGACAGTGGGTAGAGGCGGACGGACAGTTGGACTTTCATCTATTTCGTTACAAAACGAAATTTACTTTGGTTTTTAAAAAATTTTTTATAAAAATATTCACAAATAATGTCCATAAATGGGCACAAACCGTTCCGTTAAAAGCAAAACAAAACATGTCTGCTGATCGTCCATTCAATAAGACGACATGGAAACATATCTCGTATGGAAGAATTAAAAACAAAAACTAACGAAAACCGTAGTAAACAATTTGAGAAATTTATTTTTTAAATAATTTTATTCATTTACATTTCTCCTACTAAATTTAATTAAATTTTATTTGACTTTCACACAAATTTTTTCACTTGAATACTGAATTTCACAATAATTTCACAAAACGAAACAAAAAAAACTGGGCCGCGTTACAAGTGACAAATACAACGACTGACACTTTCCAATAGGATCCCGTTTTTAAAGTTAACAGTGATGCCAGATGTTTACAGCTTGTTCATGAGCTTTTTATGCCGAGTTTTTTAAGCACGGGAAAATAATGAAAATGCTTGCCGTAATTCTATTATGGTTGGGTAATCGCTCTTATTGTATGTCATATGCTAGAAACACTACGGCCTAGTACTAGTTTAACGTTGAATGCGAATTAGTTTATATTCTTAGAGCGTTTGCCTGAAGAGTACTGATAAGTAAACCAACACACTGCATACTAGACTACGGTATATATAAAACTGTAACGTTTTGTGCCCGTTGGCGCAACGTCACCTTAAGCTTGGTGTTCACAAGGTGAAGAGCGGCGAAAGTTGTGACGTTGTTAATGGAAATAATTTTTATTAAAATACTCTGCAAATTTTCACGACAGCGAGACTGACCCTACATCGTCGTCATCGTTCGTGAAAACGCGTGTGAACAAATAAAGCAGTCTCTGTAATAAGTAACTGGCGTAGTTATACGACGTCAGCCACTGTGATGGACCACGTGACTGTCGTATATACACGGCACCCGTCACGAAAGGGTTAAGGGATGGGAGACTTTTATGCATTATTATACATAACGAAGTGCAATAAAAACGAGACACAATTTTAGCAGAAAATTTTAATATTTTATGATCAAGAAAATTTATTTAAAAACTTACCAAAGGACGTTACTGCGATTACAATTACAAAATCATCGTGTCTATACCTGTTATCCACTTTTTTGTTGTTTATATTAAAGACCGATTGGTTAGAACGCACTTTATAAATGAATAGGGCGTAGAGGCGGACGGACAATTGGTATCTCATCTATTCGTTGAGCAATTCAATTCAGCCAACAGAATCGCTTTGGTTTTTAATAAATTTTTTACAAAAATATTTACAAATAATGTCCATAAATTCACAAAATGTTCCGTTGAAAGCAAAAAACAACGTGTTTGTCCAAAAAAAAAAAAACTCCACCATTTAGTAAGACGACATGGACGTGCATATTTTAGAATTAAAACGAAACTAACGAGAACCTTAGTAAATAATATTAAGAATTTATTTTTTGTTCGTTTACAGTTCTCCCACGATATTTAATCAAATTTTATTTGATTTTCACACAACTTTTCTAACTTGAACACTAGATTTCACAAAACATAACGAAACGAAAAATGCTCCCGCGTTAAAAGTGATAAATACAACAACTGACCCTCTCCAATAGGATCCCGTTTTAAAAGATAACAGTGATGCCAGATGTTTACAACATGTTAATGAGCTTTTTATGCCGGGTTTTTTAAGCACGGGAAAATAATGAAAATACTTGCCGTAATTCTATTATGGTTGGGTAATCGCTCTCATTGCATGTCATATGCTAGAAACCATACGTCCTAATACTAGCTTAACGTTTAATCCGGACGATAGATTTCAAAAAGTTTTTGCCCGAAGTACCGACAAGAAAGCCAACACACTGCATACTAGACTAAGGCGTACATAAAAGTGTAACGTTTTGTGTCCGTTGGCGCAATGTAAGGTCGTGCTAATGAAAATTATTTTTATTAACCTGTTGGCGATGGCGCACCTGTACCACACTTTTCAAGACGACGGGAGTGACCATACAAGGTCATCATCTTTTGCGAAAACGCAAGTGAACAAATAAAGCACTGCAGCGTATTTGTGGCACAAGCCTCTATGAACAGATATGTAACTGCCGTATTTACATACATGACGTCAGTTGCTGTGATGCACCAACTGACTGCCGTATATGTATGTATACACGGCACCCCAAGCGAAAGGGTTAAGGGATGGGATACTTTTATGCATTATTATACATAACGAATTGCAATGAAAACTAAGCCTAATTTTATTAAAAAATAATTAATATTTACGAGTAACAAAATTTATTTAACAACTTACCAAAGGACGGCACTCAAATTACGAACTCATAATTTCAATACTTTTTATTCACTTTTTTTGTTGTTGGTTTTAAAGACCGATTAGTAACAACGCACTTTATTGATGAAGAGAGCGTAGAGGCGGACGGACAATTGGAGTCTGATCTATTTATTTAGCAATACGGCAAATCGAATTACTTTGGTTTTTAATGATTTTTTTTGTCGTATAAATATTCACAAATAATATGCATAAATTCAGAAAATGTTCCGTTAAAAGCAAAAACAAAAAGAAAGAACTTCGCCATTCAAAAAGCCGACATGGAATCTCGTATCTTGTATGGAAGAATTAAAACGAAACCAAAGTAAACCGTAGTAAACAACATCAAGAATTTATATTTTTATTCGTTCACAGTCTCCTACGAAATTTAATTCAATTTTATTTGATTTTCACACAACTTTTCTAACTTGAATACTGAATTTCACAATAATTTCACAAAACAAAACGAAACGAAAAAACACTCCCGCTTTACAAGTGATAAATACAACAACTGACACTCTCCAATAGGATCCCGTTTTAAAAGATAACAGTAATGCCAGATTGTTACAGCATGGTAATGAGCTTTTTATGTCGGTTTTGTTAAAAAATTGGAATTTTAAATCATTAAATTAAATATTACGAGAATTATTATTACAAGGTTTACTATTTCTTTACTTTACTTGTTCATTGATTTTTCAATTCTACAGTGGAGTACATATTGAAAGAAGGAAACTGTGGTACATTAACTCTAAAAACAGAAGCTATTTATGCCTGATCAGGTTATGCAAGTTTTAATTGGCAGTCGCCCTAATAGAGATAGGTTACTAGGGTCTTAGAAGTATCTCAGACTTCAGTCTGAACTTACCTGCGTTAAAAACAAAATAAAAAAATAATTTTTGTTAAATTTTCTAATTTTTATATTTTATTTATTTTTTATTTTATTTTATTCTTTCTTTTTTTATTTTTTTTTTTTAATTTTGTTTACTCAGTAATATTTTTTTAATTTAATTTAATTTTATATTTCATATTTATATAGTAAGAATGTAATACAATATTTTGATTTGACAAGTATGTTGTATATTGTGTTAAATTTAATTATTATTAATACATTTATATTTTTTATTTTACTTTATTTTTATATTTATAATAATTTTTATAATTATTAATATAACTTTGGTTGTTTCTTTAATTGTTTTTTTTTTGTTTCTTTACTTTCCTTTAAATTCTGTGTATATTCACTAATTTTTTTTGACATATTTTTATTTAATTTTTTTTATATTTTGTTGTAATTTTTAAAATGTTTCATAATAATTAATTAATTTTATTTCTTCTTAATATTTGCATATAGAAAAATAAAACATATTTTGTAAAAATTATTTAAATTTTTATTTTTTTCTTTTTTAATGGAAATTATTTTTCTAAACACTCTTTTACATCACATTTAAATTAACATTAAAAAGAATTTTAAAATATTTTTAAGAAAATTAAAATCATACAAAAAAATTAGCCTCACACTAAACTAAACTTAGAAAATAATCAACAATTAAATCGCTTTTTATTTTAGTAAATATTTTAAATTTGTTTTTGTTTTTTTTAATTTTTTAAGATAATTTTCTAAAAAAAAAATTAAACAAAAAGTAAAAAATTGTTTATATTTAAGCAATTGTTTTACAAACAAGAGCTTTTAAAATTTTAATTTTTTTAATATTTTTTGATATACTTTAATAAATTAATTTATTTACAGTTTAATAATAAAAATTAAAGATCATGAACAGTTTTAAAAAAATATTTATTTAATTACAAGTCTTTTAGTATTTTAACAAAATGTAACAAACTGTACAGCATTTATGTATAAAAAAAATAAAAAATATTTAAATTAAAATAAAATGTAAATAAAAATTATAAAAAAAATTAAATTTAATGAAAATTTAAAAATAAAATCATAATTTAAAAAGAGAAATTGTAAATAAAAATGGAAATAAATAAATAAAGATATAAAAAAATTTATAAAATTTATTATAAAAGCAATAGAAAATTATTATTTTTTTATATTTATAAAGGGAAGACTTGTAGTAGGTATGTATATAACGAAATACATCAAGTAATTATAATTTAATAGATAAAAGAAAAATTAAATTCAAAATAAATAAAGAGTACTAAAGTAAAAGAAAAATGTAAACAATTTATAATGAAAATTTAAAAAAAATTAATTTAGAGTTAAATAATTTAATTAAAATATAAATATATAAAATATAAAATATAGGACATAAATAATATGTATAAAAAAAGTAAATAAAAGTAAAGTAAATAAAAGTAATTAAAAAGAATTATAAATTAGAATAAAATAAACTGAAGGAAAATATTATTATAAAAGAAATATTTTAACAATTATAGAATAGAATAGAATAGAATATAAAATAAATAAAAAGAAAAGAAAAAAAATAAAAAAAGAAAAAAATAAAAAAAATAAAAAAAAATTAAAAATAAAAAAAATAAAAAAATACAAAAAAAATCAAATTAATTAAAATAAAAAAAAATTAAATAAAAGTATAAATAATAGAAAATAAGGAAAAATACAACTAAAAATAAATATAAAAATATAAAAAATAATAGCGAAATAAATAAAAATAATAAGAATAAAGTATCAAAAAAACAAAAGAAAATTTAAAGAGGACAGAAGAGAAAAATCAAGGCGTATTTATTCTATCAGGTGGCCCTACAAAAATTCCAGCAGCTGAGTATCTTCGTTGTCAAAAAAAATTTTGTTTTTTTTTTTGTATTTTATTTCAATAATCAATTTCGTATTTATATTAGTCATAAACCCTCATATGTACCGCCTGTATCCTTAACGATACGCACTAGAAATTCTTCAAGAAAACTATTTTAAAACAAATCATATTAAAATTTTTGCAAGATGATTAACAATATTTAAGTCTTTAACGCTAAATACATACAATATCTTTTGAGCTACAACCTAGGTTTACTACGAGCAAAAATGGATACATAATATTAACAAAATATTTTAAATCCAATATTTTTTGTATTTATTGCAGTAAGTAAGAAATTGTAAATAAAAAAAATGTCAGACGTTGAAATTGCCAGCACAAAGTCCGGATTTAAATCCGATCGAGAATTTGTGGGCAATTGTAAAACGAAAATTGGCACAGTATGGAAACCCTCCAAATAACCTTAACGAATTGTGGTTAAGAATTGAGGCACAGTGGCAAAGTATAAACTGCGAAACCATAAAAAAACTGGAGGAAAGCTTACCAAAACGAATTAAATCAGTAATAAAGAATAAGGGATTATGGATAAAATACTGAATTTTTCATTTGAAACGAAACGAGCGAAATTGGATAAATGCTACTAAATAATATTTAAGCTGTATTTTATATTTAAAAGGAAATAATATTACTGAAAAGTTTTTGTTTTAATTAGAGGATAGTCTAAATAAATGTTTAACATATGGATTGTTTATTTTTATTTTAATAAATAAAGTAAAAATATAGTTTATATTTTTTTTTAATATTATGTAACCATTTTTGCTCACCAGTGTATATTTATTTAGACGAGAGTGATGAATTACAAACAAAAAAAGAATTCGTTCTCTCCAACTAGGCGCCTAAACTAAATTTTTCTCGAGGTCATATAAAAACATGTTCTTTACGTAGTGGAAATGTTATTGACTCCATAAAATATTTTTTTTTAATTTGTAGTTACTGAAACTATTGTATAATTTAGCATGACATAAAAATCATAAGAATTTTTAATATATAAAATTTATTTAGTTTTTGATTAATTGCTTTAATAAATTTTCTGTGGAGTTTTGAGGGTTAATTTCTTTGACAGGAAGATTACTCCTCAACAAAAACAAAACGCCTGTTGTTTTTGTGTTGTTGTAGAATTACGGTCATCTGGTAGAATAAATACGCCATGGGAAAAATGTAAAAATAAAAGAAAAATGAGTAATAAAAATTATGTAATTTAATATAAAAAAAAAGAACTTTTAAAAAGGAAAAAATACCAAAAATGTTAGCAAATAATAAAAAAAAATTAAAAAATATTACAAAATTATAAGGAAATGATAACAATCTAAAATAGAAAAAAAATAAAATTAAAAAAATACATATACAGTGCACGCGCGCTAATGTTAACACCGCATAATATGAACACCGCATAATATGAACAATATTTTTGCTTCAGTGGCTACTCTAAAAGATGAAAAAATGTAAAAAGCCCTATAATTTTAACAGAATTTTTTTTAATTTGAAACATTAAAATTCTATGTTTATTTGTTGCGGGAATCCCCGTTTTAGGTGTACATCTGCTTGCACATTTATTCTTCAATTGGTGTTTAGATACTGTGAGGAAAGTTTGTTAAGATTAAATTATAAAATGTGTTCTAAAAAATTCTAAAAAAATAAAATAATTCATAAATAATAATTTTTGTTTAAAAGATGGTATAATTCTGTCTTAAAATTTTCGGTATTCGGAAATGTGAACAATTCGCAAAAGTGAAGAACGAAAGTTTTAATTAGTTCATATTAGCGAGCGTGCACTGTACATATACATATATAGGAAGAAAATAAAATTAATTTCAAGAATTTAAAAAAATGAATTATTACAAAAATAGAATTTAAAAAAAATAAATAAAATTTAAAAAAATGTTTTTAAAACTTAAAATAGTATTAAAATTAAATTATTACAATTACAATAAAATTCAAAATAATGAAATACAATTTAAGAAATTAAAAAAAAATCAAAAAATTGAAAGAAAATTAAAAATATTAAATTAAAATTCAAAATATAGGAATAAAAATCTACAACAAATATATAGAAAATTTAAAAAAGAAAAAAAAATCATTGCTAAAACATTTTAAAAATTCCAAACGAATATACAAGAAATTCAAAAAAAAATTTAAATTTAAAAAATTAAAATAAAAACAAATTATTTACATAAATAATAAAGAAAAGAAAAAAAATAAAAGAATATAAAAGTTTTTAAAATAATTTAAAAATAAGAAATTAAATATTTTTAAAATTATCGGTGGGGTATTGACTTTAAAAATGGAAAAATTAATTTTTTTTAAACTTTTTTTTTGTGAAAACAAAGTATAATTTTTGGCACAATTGTTTTATTTTTTCTTTCTTTATTTAGTTTTTATTTAAAAAAAAAAAATTCAAATAAAATTATTAAAAAAAAAACAAAAATATATTGTCCCGTTTTTAATTTATAAAAAAAAATTAATTCTTGAATTACAAATTAAATTTTAACTGCCAAAGAATATTTTAAAAACTTAAAACACACAACTTAAAACTTTAAAGCTTTACAAGTATTCTTATTTTTTTTTCTTTTTAGAGAAGAACTAAAGCCTGTTACGAGTTTAAAAAAAAATTTAAAAAAAAAATCGATTTTTTTTTAAAACAAATTTTTGGCTTTTTTCGTTTCATTTTCTCTTTCGTTTTTCATTTTCATTTGCTATCGTCTTCAATCATTGGAAACTTGTTAAGCTCGTTGGCCTTTTTAAAATTTTCTTTGGTAATTGCCATTATGACTGCTGTTCAACCAAAAGTGCCTTCTATGATAAGGGGCCGCATTCAAATTGGTTGTATTTTAGCTTGAGGCACCCAAAGAGTTCTTCATATGGGCTCCAGCCCCAGCGCCAAATGGTGAATTGCCAGCACCCGCTTGTGGTCCATTATTATTTAAATCGCCTGGCGTGCGTGGACCATTGCCACCAGCACCCATCATGCCCTGACTATTGGCAGAGGGGCCACCAGCACCATTGGGCGTATCCTGGGCAATGGAATTCGCATGACGCTTTAGCATGGGATGATTAGCCATTGAGGCGAATACCAAACGTTCTTCGTAATCATATTCGCATAAAATTTTATTCTCGCACAAATAGAAACGGTCACCCACACAGAATCTGTAAATGAAAGAGAAAAACAAAAAAAAACGAGTCAGAAAATGTATGAAAAAATTGTCCTTAAAAATTGTCCATCGAAGAAGAAACAACAACAAAACAAAACAACAACAAATGTTATTTAAAAAAAAAACAAAAACAAAAATATTCTTAAATTTCCTGCTGCCGGAAGCACTTCGATTTTCCAGCCAAATGCATTTGGCTTCACCGAAAAAAAGTGCTGAAAAAATTTTATTTTGTTTTAAAACAAAAGCAACAAAAAAAAAAGGTAAGAAAACAAACTAAAAACAAAGGAAATTTACATAAAAACGAACAGTTTTTTTCTGTTGTTTTTCCATATGGCAATAGAGATTTTCCATATTTTGTTCCTTGTTTTCTACCATTTATTGTTGATTTGCAATTGAAAAGGAAATCAACATTCGTATACTGTTGTTCGAGAGAGAGAGAGAGAGAGACAGAAAGACTGAGACAGTTTTGTTGATGAAGGTTGGCAACTGTAATAGAAAAAATGTCATATTTTGTACAGTTTTCTTAAGTTTCAATTCACATTTGATAAGCAAATCAACAGAATCTACAGAAAAAAAATTGAATTTTTTTAGTGCAGTTCAGTGAAACCTACATACAGTGGGAGAACGAAGTAGCCGTGTCACGTGCACTATTGTGAGAAAGAGATGGCACATACATTAAGAGTATAACATTGCCGCGCTAGTTAAAAGTGAATATAAATGAGCTACTATTTTGAAACTCTAAAAGCGTGAATCCTTACATGTAATATGGGTTGATTTAACTTAAAAAAAGGAACTCCTGGTAATCGCCAAGTGAGATAAAATATCAGCGGTTCAGAATGAACGCCATGAAAATTTTAAAATCCTTCCCGTACCATAGAATCCGTCGAACTGTTAATCACACTTACATAGCGCGGATAACTTCAGTATTCATTGTACGAAACGTACCAACTACAAACCTTTAGAGCCATGGTTTAGGGTACACATTACTAGACACGACCTGATTCGACAATGTCTAAGATTGCCAACCTGTTCTATAAACACTCTCCAATTCTAGAAGGCTTTAGGCAGATCAAGATCAATAGCGTGGTTTTTCTTACGAACGTTGACGAATGTTGAGGGTTTTGAAATTTTAAAACCACACGGATGGGTTGATTACAGATAGTGTGACGGAAGCGATGGTGTTCAGTACCAGAGTGAAATAATTGGAACTCATGGCGAAACTCGCCTGTATCTTCAAGCGGAAATCCGTACCAACGAAAGGTGTCAGGACAAAAACTGTAAAAGACAGAACATATCAATACTATCTGACAGTACAGCCACGAACCAACCAGTTGTTGTTGGGACTGTTTGGCTGAACTGGTAGATGAAATAGGGTCTCACTCGGCCGGATAACGGACAACGTGAGAATTCACGACAATGAGCAGGCAAAAAGATGAACAACATCCACTGATAATGCAAGGACAAGAGCTATAAAGGACGGGATTTAGCAATACTATCTGGCAGTCCAGTCACCAACCAACCGCTCGTTACTGGGGCTGATTTGGTTGAACTAGTAGGAGAAATAGGGTCACACGCGGCTGGTTAACGGGCAACATGAGAATTCATAACATCGAGCAAGCAAACGAGTTTGAGAGAATGACAACTTCCACTGATAAAGCCAGATGTTCGGGAGGCAGAAGGGGAAATGTAAAGAAACTGAAACCACATCTCACATCGAATGGGTTTGTGACAATCTGACTCTTTTTTTGGAAAGAAATTTGAGGTGCGAATCAAACTATTCAGAAGTACCTTATCAAAATAATAAAACTTTTGAAGCGTCACAGTAGAGTCAATGAGAAATTGTTCGGAGTAAGCAGGGTTTCAAGCATCTACATTCTCATCACAGAATCTATAGGAGAATGAAGCCGCAGAACACATATTAGCATGTACCTGGGTGTCGTTAATACTTCTCGGAAGAAATGTGTACTGAATACTAGGCTGGAAGTTATAATTACTGTCAGAGAAACAGAATTGGCGAGATACTCACACATACATAATTGAGCATTACAACCTTTCAGTCAGGATTACGACCTAGTTTCTCACACCACTTATGTTGTGTGTGTTAATTTTATACATGAGTGGCGGGACCTACAGTTTAAAGTTGACTCCGAACGACAGATTTTTTGAGAAACTTTACATGGCAATTTTTATTTACTCTCAGAGTTTTTGCCAGAAATCTGCTGAGAGGAAGTCGCCGAAGAAATACTTTTTGTATTTTTTATTTGATGTCTGGCCTGGGGCTCGAACCCTGGCTTTTCGTCTATTAAGCCAACACACTATCTATTAGACCATGGCGAGATACTCTGTGATTTTAAAAACATTGTTCCTTAAAGCTCAGCTTTGCTATAAAATTTTAAACCTTTAGTCTGGCAACTTTGAAAGTAGTTAAGCAGCTGCCAGTGCTATTTAACTGACCACTACTATTATTTTTTTTTTTTGTTTAATTTTATTATGAAAAGTTTTTCATAAATTGTACTCGCAAAAAACAACGAATTCTTTATTAAAAATAAATCCGACAATGAATTTAATTTTGGGCATATTTGAACAAGCCTTGGAGTATGTACACACATATCAAGCTATGGTTGCATGACGAAATTCTCAATTCATTGAGAATGCAATTGTAATTGGAATGGCCACTGCAATGGCCATTGCAATTCATTATTCTTTTAATATTTTTGGCATGCGAACGGCTAATTAAAAATGCATTTCCAACTGGGCATTTAATATGCATGTGCATATTGTATAAAGAATTGGGGATTTTATTTTTATTTTATAAAACGGTTAACAGAAAAATGGTAAAAAAAAATAAAAGGAAACGTATGCCTCAAGCTCGAGAATAAATGATTGAACTGCTCTGTCCGTCTGTTTTATTTTCAATATATTTGGGCAAATATGTAAATATGGCGTTCATTGTTGTTGATGTAGTTGTTGTTGCTGTACGAACTAATCAATTTTTAAAAATTTAATTCAATTGCCAAAAATATTCATTCAGGCTTACCAGCCATCTTGCAAGCATACACAGGGGGTGGTGGTGGGTTGTAGTCACACACACACGACAAGAGAAGAATTTTTTTTTTACTATTTTCACCATGCTTGGCATGTTGTAAATGATTCATATCGTTAAGTCTCACTCCCTCTTTGTCTCTTTTACTCACAAACTCTGTGTTTTAACTCTTGTGAAACGAGTGCTGGCATGGAATGTTAAATATGTCGAGCGGAAATGTGACGTTTGTGTTCATTATTCAATTGTAAAGTTCCAGGCAAAAGAAATTATTGGAAAAAAAAGTGGCCTCGAATTATTGTTCTTTTTTTTCGGTTTTGTTTTCTTTTTCAATTTTGCATAATTTCCTGTTGCTGATGTACGAATGTACATAGGTATGTATGTCCCTTGTCGTCAATGTCATCGTTGTCATCATCATCAACATCGTCTCTTTGGCAGTTATCGATATTAAACGGGTCGGTGTTTATAGAATTTTTAACGAACAAAACAGTCAAGAGACATGCTCGTCTATACGTCTGTAAATAGTCAAGTGCAAGTGGTATTGCCAACCATTGATGAACAAAAAAAAATCCCAAAAAAGAAAAGTAAACGGAAACACCCGCAGCTTTATTACAGCCGCAAAACAATTTTGTACCTGCGGTTGTTTTACACTCGCTTTTACGCACAAATATTTCCTTTCCTTATGCTTACCACACCTCTGCTCACATCACCTCATCATATTGGCAAACATACAAGAGAAGCATTTGCTATTTACCTATGCGGTGATAAGGGGAGAGAGCATTACATATGCTAACGTACTTGTTTTTTTCTCACCCATATTTCTCTCTCTCTGTTGTAATTTTTTCTGCAAATAGAACTATTACTTGTTTTTCTTCTTCTTTTTTTGTTTTATTGCAGTGTTTGTACTCCGCGTTGACTATCAATTTCCCCACTAGGCACAGGTGCCTGCTCTCTTTCTCTATTTACACTGTTTTCTTACTTTTTTTTCTGTTCTGTTGGAAACCAGTTTAAAACTGTGATTTTTTTCTATGTTTATCTTGTTGTTTTTGTTTTTTAAGTTAAACAAACTTCGTTTTTATGTTCGTTCGTCGTTTTTTTATTTCGTGTTTATTTTTGTTGGCATTTATATCCTGGATTTTGTTGTAAAGCTAAAAAGTTTCATTCGTTAGAGCAACAACAACAAAACAAAATTGTAACTGGCATCCTACATGCATAAATCATGATACGACTATGAAAACAAAAACAATAACAACAACAAAATGTAACATGTGAGATTGAGAGAGAATAACAGTGAAAAAAGAAAAACAATTGAAATCCTTTTGTAAGTCGTTGTAAAGCTGTTGTTATTGTTTTTCTTTTTTCTTATTGGATTTTCAATTTATTTTCGTTAAAAAGTTTTATTTTGTTTGGCTTTTTGTTAAATGTCAGTTGCAATTTGTTTAAATGCCGTGTTTGTTAAATATACGCTGTTATCTTTGTTTGCTGGATGATTGCATTGTTAACTTATCTGGCAGCTTTGTTTGGTAGTCTTACGGCTTGCCGAACATACATTTTTTTTAAATAGCAACACTATTGCCAATTAAATGTGGTACAAGCCCACAAATTTAATCTGTTGATATTTTCTAGGGATAGCCCAGTTCATGAGGCTGTCGAATCACAAACTCATGAGGAAGTATCGGCAATACAGGCTGCACTGAAAATTATTAAGGACCCAAAGGTTCGCAAACGGAATATTACCATACTTTGCGATAGTCGGGTGGCATTGATTTCCAACGTGATGAACTCCAGAACAGTGGACAAGTGTCACAGATATTTGAATGAGATAGTAGAACGATATAATGTCCATATCATACGCAAACCGGGACACAATGATAATATTCCAGGCAATTGCAGAGTGAATGATCTTGCCAGGGGTGGCACTACCATTGAGCTCTCTAAAAAATTCCAGATTGTAGGAATCTGTTTGGGACCTGTAAGCTTATAATTGACAATACAGTCATCGATTCATTCAACCGCAAATGGGTGGCTTCGGACACGGATAGAACAGCGCAGACAATCTGATCATATCTGGATGGAGGGCACTCGGTCAAGCTGCTTAGAAGCTCCAAAGAAGAGGGCTGAGTATATTTGTTGGGATCATTACAGGGCATTGGCGGGGCGCATTCTGGGGCAACTTATAAATGATTTCTGTAGTTGTAGTTGGTTGTAGTAGTTGCAGAAGTAAGTAAGAGAATGTAACTATTCATGGTGTCACAATGGACCCTATGTGGCCTAAGTGCGTCTGTTCGACGTCCTTGGGTCTACAGTCTCCACGTACTGAGAAAACAGCTAAGCTAGCGAAGAGGTTAGCTCCTACGCATCTGATGGTGTCGACAAAAAGAAAAATGAAGAGCAGTAGGCATTGGAACAGTAACTATAGTCTTAAACAATATTTGTGCATATTCTACGTATGATAAGGAGTGTGAGTGGATCTCAAGTAGCCTATCCATTGATACTAGTGGTAGCGGATTTAGGAACTTTGTATCTGCTTGTAGTTGGGTTAATAGAGAGGCATATTAAATAAAAAATTACTAATTCTGACCTCTAAAAGCAAATCTACCCCCATCCCCCTTTGACGTGTGAGAAAAAACGGAGTGTTAGATTAAACAATTCCTTATCTATTTAAGGTTTCTTTCTCGACAATCAAACAAAATTCCCAATTGGACAATTTTTGTTTTTGAAAATTTATTACACATGCTAATCATTTAAATAACACCTAAAAGTATGCCGTTAAACACAATCTTAATGGCCACATAAAAACAAATTTATGCTTCTTCTTTCTTATAACAAAAAATACCAACAACAGCATACCCATGCTTGCCAGTATCAATTCAACTCACCCCACTAAGTTAAACAAATTCAACACACAACAAAAAAAAAATGATAGAGAAAGAGAGTAACAGCATATTGCTTCTGCACAAAGGAAACAAAAACAACAACGAATGTAAACAAACTAAAGAAAAATGTAAACAAAATACCCAGTGTGGGGGATATATTAAAAGGCTGGACGGTGAATAAAAATTTTATTTCAAGTGTCGTTTGGGGTATTAACCCTTCGAAAGCAATAGAAAAAAAAACAGGGCAAATAATGTACAATATTACAGATTATAAAATGATTTTATTGTTATTGTTGTATAGTATTGTTGTATTGTATTATTTATTTATTGAAAGCAAGAAAAGCAGCAGTTTAAGCAAATAAAACCCTTTTTTCGTTTTCAACACAAAACAAAAATTTATAGGCCCTGGTGTAGCAGCACCAATAAAAATGAATAAAACATGATGATTTCTTTTGTATTTTTTGTTTATCAATATTGTAACTAATTTACGCAAATAAATGGCTTTTAGGGGAATAATTTAAAACAACAACAAAAGCATCAAACTTACCTGTGATTACACTGTTGACAGGCAAAACATTCCAAATGATAGACATTCGTACGGGCCCGCATAACCATTTCAAAAGCCGGTATTACTTTGCTGCAAGCAGCACAATAACCTGTATTACCAAATAATCTAAAAAGAAACACAAAAAATCAATGGAAAATAATGTAAAATTTATTCTTTTCGTTTCTAACCTTAAATAATCTCTTTTGCATAGCATTAGATTGCCTTTGGTGTAGAGTGTTGAGCCCACCTCGCCCAGACGACACTCACAGCAGCCGCATTTAAGACAATCCTCATGCCATAGCATATCTAAAGCTCGTAATAAATAACGATCCTGTATATGTTTACCACAGCCGGCACATAATTGGCTGCCATTGTTGTTGTTATTATTGGCAGCCGACGTTATACTATTGCCGCCATTGGCATTGTTGGTATTCTGTTGGCTGGTGGAATTTTGTAAATTATTTGGACCCACATTGGGTTCAGTTTTTGTTATATCCATAGTCATCATCTGCAAAAACAGTAAAATAAGGAATATTCTTTGTGTTTAGTATTGAAATTTAAAGAAGATATTCAAAAATATTTTTATTTAGAAATTTAAGTTGGCAACACTTTATTGTTAAAAAAAAATTCAAAGTGAATTTAAAAGAACAGTTGCTTAACTAGCCACTTATGCAGCCTGTTTAAAGCCAAACAATTTTAATTAAAAAACTCTTTACAAAACCTAGCCATTAAGCGTTTTTTCTTCGTTCGTGTTCTGTTAAGAAAATTTGTTTAAAACTTTTGTCCAGCACGTTTCCATTTCTTATGTCATAATGAAAAATGTGCAAAAGTTTTCGACTAGACTGGACGAATGCTACTAAAAATTACTCTTTTTTTCCTTTTTTCTTTAAAGTGCAATAAAAAGAAAAACTAAAATCATAAAACAATTGCTAGTAAACATTAACAATGAATAACTTTTAAATGAAATGTAGTTGGCAATGCTAAAAAACACAAGTAAACAACAGTAAACACGTTTGCTGGCAGCGTGTCTAACCAAAAAACAAAAAAAAAAAAACAGGCATTTACGAAAACCTATCCGTTTTTATAAAAGACAGAAGAGTAAGAGCGAAAGGATAAAAGCAGCAATGAATTGTTAGCCATTAGAGCAGCTGATGTTCTCACAAACAACAAAGAAAACAAGAAGAAATAGCAACAACAATGACATTCGATTCGTAAAAGCCCTGGTCTACCATTAAAAACCTATCTGGCTCAATAAACATCTCGCTATTGTAGTCTTTATCACACTAAATACACACAGAAGCTAAGCAATGATGTGAAGCTCAATTCTACTGACAATTTAACTAATATTCAACGGGTTGTCAAATCTTTGTAGAAGAAAATCCCCTTTTTCGAGATATTGAAACGGGCTTTTATCTTTCAAAGGAAGACATCCACGATGTTTTCCCTTTTGAACGTTATGCTGTCTGACAAATCTGGGTAGGAGATCGCTTTTCTTTCAATACATTGAACAGGACTTCTGTCCCTCTAATCCTGACATCCAGGATGTTTTCCCTTTTGGCGGTAAGCGATTGTGTTAAATCGGTGTTAAATGTCCAACGAACTTTACATCAAACGACTGTAATTAAAGCTACGAATGGCTGCCTCTGCAGCAGAGTCCTTAATGAACACCGTCCTTGGATTTCGGACATCTGACTGGGGCATAAACTTCCCTTTTTTTTAAGAGAATTTTCACACTTCCTGCCGGCCCTGTAATTCACTGTACTCGTCCATTAGCGCCTGCATTTAATGGTTTTTGGTCTATCGCAGGAAAAATCAGACGTGCCGTCAGATTAGCACAATTAAATATTCACCACAGGAGTTACTCGCCGCCCGATAAGGTAATCTATTGCGGGCCACCGATGGTTCGCGACGGTTTGAACGTGTTAAGCATCAGCAGAGCTGTTACAACAATAACAAACAGTAACTGAATATTTAAACACGAAAATGTTGAATAAGACGAGTTGATAAAGTCCAGGTGAGTTTTAATTGTGTTTTTTAGGAATTTCTAGAGTTTTAGAGTCTATTTTACTACATTTTAAAAAAGAAATGAACACCAACTTCTCCATTTTCTTGTTCCTATCAATTTTATATTTATATTACAACAACAACAATACATAACACTAATGGAAAATGTCCTCTTATAAGCAATTAAAAAAATAAAATAAATATCGATAACGATAACGATAACAATACAACAGTAAAAACAGAGAAAAGCAAAAACAAGCCAAGTCGCTGTAGTCTAGAAGGTAGTGTGATGGCTTATTAGACGTAAAGCCAGGGTTCGAGCCCCAGGCCAGACATCAAAACAAATTACAAAAATTATTTCTTCTGCGACTTCCTCTCAGCAGATTTCTGGCAAAAACTCTCAGAGTAAATAAAATTGCCATGAAAAGTTTCTCAAAAATCTGTCGTTCGGAGTCGACTTTAAACTGTAGGTCCCACCACTCATGTATAAAATTAACACACACAACATAAGTGGTGTGAGAAAGTAGGCCGTAATCCTGACTGAAGGGTTGTAATGACCAATTATGTATGTATGTATGTAACCACAAGCCAACACAATTTATTTCTTCAACCGAGGTGAAAAACCAAATGGTGATATAAAATTGTTGTTTTCAACAATGTCTAGATTAATAAAATAAAATTTCAAGCATATCTTAAGGGGTGTTATTTTGCTTCCTTCTTCTATTTTCCTACTTTATTAATTTCTAACAAAAAACACAACTGCGAAAGCACCCAGCAACTGCAGGCGATCGTTCAACCAACCACATTACGATGTGGTTGATCGATCCACCCGATGTTGCTAAAGCTTTCACATGCACTTGGGCTCGTCCGGGAATTGAACCCGGGACCTCTCGCACCCGAAGCGAGAATCATACCCCTAGACCAACGAGCCGGTGTTAGCACGGCTGCTTAAAACTGTAAATAAATTCATAACATATAACCACACCCCTTTTAGAAACAACAACAGCAAAAAATTCATAAGAATAATAAAAAAAGTAAAGAAATAAAAACAACAACAAAAATTCTAAAAATATCATCAACAATAAAGAACAGCAACAACATTGCCATGATATTGTTAGTAATTCTTTAAGGCATGCGAATTTGTTGCTGCTTACTTAAACTCTCTTTCTCTCGCTGCATAAAAGAGCAAAAATAAAGAAAGTGAGAAACAGAGAGAGAGAGAGCGCGTGTCATAAATCCCCATACCACACGCAATGACTCAACACTGTTATTGAATTTTTTTTGTTTTTTTCTAATAAAATAAAGCGCTTAGAAGAAAAAAACAATTGCCGGTAAAAAAAATAATTATTAAAAGAAAACAACAACAACAAATGCTTGGGGTACTATCATGCGAACGAAATTTCTAAAAATAGATTGAATGGCGAGGAGGGAATAATTTTTGCTGAGAATTTTTTTTATCATGTGTTTGAATCATAAACGACGAATAGATGGATGGGATGGATGGTTGACTGATATTCTTTAAAAATTCCAAAATATTTTATATTCTAAACAAAAACAACAAAATTGAAAAAAAATACATGCAAACGTCAACGTATTTATGAGGCTCGTAGTTTCTATTGAGTTTTTGTCCAGCGGCCTTTGGCGCCCTTTTAGCTCAGTGGTAGAGCACTGGTCTCGTAAACCAGGGGTCGTGAGTTCAAACCTCACAGAGGGCAAGCGAAATACTTTTTTATTTCTTTTTTTTTTAAATTGTTTTTATTATTTTTTAATATAGTTTTTGCATTCTAAAAACACTGTTGACTGCTGCTGGCATATGCCTGCCATTATACAATATGTGTTCGAATTTGATTTCTTAGCACCAAGATCACCTAGAAAATATATCCATTCACACCGTTTGGAAGTTTCTTTCAACATCTTTGTTTTGGATTTGCGTTTCTTTCGTCCACTTCAAAGCGATATGTGTGACGTTGCCAGCTTCCTTCTCCGAATGTCGAGCTCGTCTCCTCTTGTTGGTGACTTGCCACAGAGGTTCATCGCTAATCACTTTAAGCCACCGAATATTAAGTATGTTTCGGGAGACAACGTTTCATGTATGCTCGAGTTTTATGTGGGGCTTGACAACATAATATGGCCATTATCCTCACAACAGGAAAGTTAGGAGAGTTGCCACATGGGTATTTGTGCAAATAGCTTCTATCGGATCTTTCTACAGCGACCTCCGAACTTTGGCAGTCGCTAACGGCCATCATGTTGAAGTTTCATCTGTCAAATTATTTATTCAGTCGGTTTTGCCAAACCACCATGGATGGCCTTAACCAACAATGAAAGGACTCTGGAGCACATGAAAATTTACCATAATTTTAATCGAAAAAAAAAACATCTTTAGCGATTAAAGCCTATTATTGGACGAATGTGAGCAAACAAAATTAGAGAATTTAGGACGATGCATTCCAAAAAAGTTGTTTATTGTTGTAGATATTGAACTGATGGCTGCATCAGCCTATATTTCCTTGAGAATGAATCGACTTCAGTTTTCCAGGGCATTTACAAACACATAACAGGCTCTAATGCTTGTAAGGACACAGTTTATAAATAAATGAACAATTTTTACTACATTTAGTTGGCAATTCTTAAGTGATTTTTGCACTTTTGCTTTATTTTTATAACATTAAAGTATTTTTTATACACAAAACAGAGCACTTATGGCAATGGTGTATTGCTTAAGAGGTTCATTTTGAAAATCCTTTGACAACTATGTGATATCAAGGGGCCATAGGTTCAAATCCTGCCTGAGATATGTTAAACTTTATCTATTCTTTTTTTGTGTTCGCGTGCATACAACTCATAAATTGTTCTTTAACTTTAGCAGGATTTGATCGCAAAACCTTATATTAGGGGGAGAAAAATCAGAAAAAAAGGGTAACAAATTCCAGAACTTGAAAACCATATAAATAAAGGTTGAAAAAGGTTATAAGAAGTTTAACAACTAAAGGGTGTTTTTTATAGAGGTATAGAACTTTAAGTTGCAATAACACAACGATGGATTATTCGATTGACATGAATTTTATTTATCCGAAAGATAATCGTGTGGCATTACATTTTAAATATGATTTCTGGTATATGACCGCCACGGCTGGCGCGGATGTAGTCCAATCTGGACGTTCAATTTTCGATGACTTTTTCCAACATTTGAGGCCGTATATCGGCAATAATACGGCGAATGTTGTCTTCCGAATGGTCAAGCGTTTGTGACTTTACCGCATAGACCAATGACTTTACATAGCCTCACAGAAAGTAGTCTAGCGGTGTTAAATCACAA
The DNA here is from genome assembly GCA_932273835.1 of Sarcophaga variegata. Classification (NCBI taxonomy): domain Eukaryota; kingdom Metazoa; phylum Arthropoda; class Insecta; order Diptera; family Sarcophagidae; genus Sarcophaga; species Sarcophaga variegata. The sequence continues at coordinate 146,718,607 of OW026358.1, forward strand.
GATCTTGGAGGCCAATTCACAGGTCCAAAACGTGAAATTAGGCGGTCACCAAACGTGTCTTTCAATAAATCTATTGTGGCACGAGCTGTGTGAAATGTTGCGCCGTCATGGTTATTCAATTCAGGAATGAAAAAGTTTGTAATCATGGCTCTATACCGATCACCATTGACTGTAACGTTCTGGCCACCATCGTTTTTGAAAAAGTACGGACCAATGATTTCACCAGCCCATAAAGCGCACCAAACAGTCAGTTTTTCTGGATGTAACGGTGTTTCCACATACACTTGAGGATTACCTTCACTCCAAATGGGGCAGTTTTGTTTGTTGACGTAGCCATTCAACCAGAAATGCGCTTCATCGCTAAACAAAATTCGCTTATGAAAATCGGGAACAACGGTAATCTCGTTTTGGGCCCATTCGACGAATATACGCCTTACTTGATGATCGTTTGGCTTCAAATCTTGCACGAGTTGGATTTTGTAAGCACGCAAACCAAGACCCTTCCGCAAAATCTTCCATAAAGTGGATGGACACAGATCCAGTTCCTGTGCTCGATGGCGGGTCTTCCTCAATGCTACGCTCTACAGCAGCAATAGCTTCTTCTGTACGCACCGTACAGCGTCTCTGGGGATGCGAGTTATCAATATGAGTAAACGTGGTGCGAAAACGTTCCATGGTTAATCGAATTAACTGCTCTGATGGACGATTTTGTCGACGATAAAATGGACGTAGTGCGCGATACGTTTTCCGCACAGAACCATTATTTTTGAAATAAAATTACATTATTTGCATGCGTTGTTCAGGCGTGAGTCTATTCATGATGAATTGCCAAACCAAACTGAGAATAAATCACTTGACAGCTGTTAAATCGGTCGCCATCTTGAAAAGTAATGCCAACTTAAAGTTCTATACCTCTATAAAAAACACCCTTTATTATTGTTCTGTATTAGAATTGCAAAGAAATATTTTTTCTTTAAAACATACGTTCGTCAGGATTTGAACTTTGTCCTTTGATATCCAAGAAATTTGCAAAATGAATTCTCTAAGCAATACGCCATTACAATAAGCGCCCTGAAGCGTTTGCAAATAGTACTTGAATGCCATAAGAGTAAAGGAACTAAAAAATCACACAAGCATTGCCAACTAAATACATATATGTACTAAACCATGTAGGCATCTCTATAAGTATTTGAAATTCCTTACTGTTACGTCTATTTTAAAAACCATATCAGCTACAACAACTCCTTTCGAGTCTGAACTCGAATTGCAAATCAAGATTTTTCTTCATTAAAGTTGTTGAAGTCCCACTTAGCAGCATTTTTACAAAGATGGCTGAATGGTTTACCAAATTAACAATTTAAAAAGTATTGCCAACTAAACATAGTAAAAAAAACAATTCAGTAAAAATCATGAATTTATTGATGGAAACTTAATTGAAAAACCATACATAAATTAAGATTTTGTTACAATTCATTAAATACTAAAAGGAATTGAAATAAAAACACGAATAATTGAAAAAAAATATTTAGTAAAGCAAAAAACAAAAAAAAAACAGTTGGGAGAGACAAATTTCTAGTTTTCAATTTAATATTTAGAGACCGGAAAGAATACAAACAAAAATAAATCTGGCAACCAGTTATATGTAGCCACACACGCATACTTTCGTACATATCTATGTATTCATATTCCATTAAATAGAGCCGAACAACAGTCCAGCAACAGTAGCAGTTGCAGCAGCAGCAGCAATTGGTTTAATATTATACGCGGTTTTTCAATAACCCATTCAATTTGCATAAATTGATGATTTTGATTGAATTTTTATGAAGAGAACACAAGCAGAGTTTAATTTATACACACACACACACTCTCTCACATACATCGATGCAGTGAATGCATAGATGTTCAGAAAAATACAACACATGGCCTGACATGCAGAGGCACACACACCAAGAGAGAGGGAAAGAAGGAGAGAGAGAGAATAGACAGGCACTTTCTAAATTGCATGTGACACAATTGAATTGATTTTAATTGAAAAAAAAAACAATTTGTAACACAGGGTGTCTCTTTCAAATGAAAGTGTGTTGATTTTATTACAGCACAGCACTTGACTATTCTATACAAACCCTGTAAACCGGTTTAGAGCAGCATACACATATAATTGCATGAATTCCGTTAAACAAACTCATATTTGATGGCATTTTTTTCTCTTTTTGTAATTTTTGTTTTTCGATTTGTTGGTATGGATTGTTAGGGAATAGAATATTTATGCGCAACTTTGTAATTAAATTTTTGGCAAACAAAGATCTCTTATCGGTTGCCCAAAGGCCACAAATTTAGTTTCGAAAAATTTTATTATTTTTCTTTAGGAAACCAAACCGCACACTCACACACTCAAATGCAAAAACACACTTCAATTTTAATAATTATTGCCAACTAATCTTTGGAAAGCAGCAGACATTTTTGTAAAACTAACAAATAAGCATTCAAACAATACCGTTAGAATGTGTTAAAATATGATAATTGTTTACATTACAACCAAAGGGGGTTGCCATCTCCTAATACTGCCATATTAAGGCTTTTACTACTATTTTTATACAAAATGGGATAGGAAGAGTAGCTAGTAGTAGGATTTTAAACGTATGCATTTGTGTAAGTACGTTATACAATAAATAATGAATTGAATTTTGTAATTGTGTCCCATAATTTATGATGGCAAAATAGAAGAAAAAACAAAAAAAAAAAACAGAATAAAATTGCCATAATTTATTGTTAATTGTTTTCTAAATACGTTATAACTTTTTTCGTTGTTGTTATTATTATTGTTGCCAACTTTGTATTGTGCAACAATAAAAATCTTTTCAAACCAATAATAAATGCTAGATTGCGGTGGTTATTCATGAATATCGAAAATGCTGTGCCATTATTGATTATGATTTTTCATAAAATTTATTTATTATGATGATTTTTATTATTATTATTTTTTTAAAGCCATTGTATTTGAAAAAAAAAAACCACAAAATTGTCATAGAAAAAAAAAGAGAGAAAAATACGGTATAGGGTTTCATTTCAAAATAACTGAATAATTGCATTGTTTAACAACATGTAATTGAACAGTTATTGGCGGTAAAAATTTGCCACACAATAATAAAAAAAAAACAAAGAAATTAATATGAATGGGAAAATCATTTGAATGGAAATTATGAATAAATATTTCCCCAATAAATGCAACATTTGAAACAATTAATAGAATAATATAAATGAAAAAATAAATAAAATTCGTAAATATTCAAACTTTTACTAGGCAACACTTTTAGTTGGCAACAGTACTGACAGATATGGATGTAGGGAGGATATGAATCCAAGCTAAGCTAAAACTAACAGAGAACATATATGTCAGCTACGTGAGGATGAATTATACCCCTCAGCCAGCTAAATCCCATTTCAAGCCTCAGAAGAGAATACAAAATTTCCTGTTCTGGATATTCATATTTCTTCCACCAAGGGCTGAATAGTTAAACAGATAAGCTACGAAGTCTCCAATACCTCCTCATTTCTGTATACAATTGCAATAGTACGACTGGGATCCATCCCAGACCACTGGCCGATGCCTACCCTTGCCCTGTAAAGAACACTGTCACAAGTCTCATGCTGGTCGTATCAAACCGCAGCATCAAACAAAAGGCAGTCAAATAGATAGACAGTTAAAGGCCACAGGACCTCCATATCCTCTCAGGTAATTTCCTCCTTTTCCCATACCAATCCACTTCTCGATGAATATTCTACAGAAGTAGCAGATTGTTGATCTCATATCCAACCTCCACAGCACCCATGGAATGAGAACCAAGTCTAGCTAAAGCATCAACCATCTCTTGCGTGGTTACATATACGTTTTGATCCATAGACTCCTAGTCCATTCAGTCACTAATCAGTTGAGATTTACATCAGAACCAGACAATCACTCTTAGGACAGATTTACTACCAACGAAAATCAGGCATGAATCAGGATTTGAAAAGACGGGACCAGAAACAGCCTCAATAGGCATCAAAAAGCCAAATATTTTCTTCTGAAAGACGTGATCAAATCTAAAGTTGAGATCCAGATCGATATTGTTACAAAAGACTCCATCGCTAGTATTTCCATCCAGTTTCAAGCCGTCCGTGAGGACTTCTCTTGCCACATTCCTCATACCACACACGTGTGTTAATTTTATCCATGGGTGGCGGAACGTATTGGACGCTCGCATAGAGGGATTTCTATTCCCTCTACGATTTCTGCAGAGTGTATGGTTGTTGCTTATGCCGCTGTGAACCTAATACTGATAATTAAACCTCTGTGTTTAGTTCAAAAGCTTAACGAACATTTAAACAATGTTCCATTTTATTTGAATATGCCTTTTACAAATCGCAAAAGCACTTACAAATCTTTAAGTCTGATTGATGCAAAGATCACAATCATTCGCGTTGCCAATTTGTTTGTGTTTAAATGAGCATTCATTAAAATGAAATGAAATAAAAACAGACATTTTTTTTGTTTTTGCCAATTAATTAAACAAAAATGTTTTGTTAACACTTAAACGACGATAAAGACACGGGTGAGTGACAAAACAATTAAAACAAATACTGTGTTGGTAACGCAAGCAACTACTCTACTTGACCAATTGCTGAACCAAATAAATAAACAAAAAATTTTTGAAAACAATTAATTAACATACACAAAAATAAATAAATGAACCAATAAATAGACGTTTTTGTGTGTGGTATATTCACTAAATAAAATTAAACCAAAAAAAAAATACAGAAAAACAATTATTTTTCAAATTTAACACTTAACTTTTCATATTCATTGTCAAACTTGTTCGAAATGCCAATACCATTCATTATCCAACACTGCTAACGAAAATGGCAACAGTAACAACAGTAGCACATACACTAACAATTATAACAGCAAGAACGACAACAACAACAGTAAACATCGGCAATATGCTGCTCGTTGTAAACATTCGTCGTTTGCTTTTAATAAAAACACATGGGAGAGCAGGAGTACGTACAAGAAGAGTAATTGTATTGTGTGCTCTTTTATGTGTTGTCTGCCTGCTCCATGGAGGGAAAACAAAAACAAAACAGTCATACGGACATATTTTGTGTCATTATGAAGCCACTAATAAAAGACAAAAAAAAAAAAGAATAAAGCGAGAGAAAAAAATGCATCTCAGGCATTACAATTGTTGCTATTATTGTATTATTTTATTATTAATGCTGTTGTTGTTGTTGTTATTATTGTTGTGTGGTAATTGTCAGCAGATTTATAATTGAACAAACGCGATTTTGACAGATTTCAACGATAATAATGCCAAAAGCAGCAACAGTAGCAAAGTCATTGGGTTGTATGTGTGTGTGTGTGTGTTTGTGTCTGGACTGAAGCTGCCAATAACTTTAGTTGAAAAGCTGGGTAAACACACTGGGCTACAGAAATAAAAAATTAAAAAGGTAAGGTACAGCAATGTTTACTTTGATACTTAAAAGCACAATTACTCTACCAAAGGTGAAGTAAAACAGGGATGGCTTCTATTTTAAAGGTAAAATAGACGTAAGTACACGTTACGTACCGGAACTTAGCTTCGTTTATAGCATATGGAAAACAATACAAATGCTTACCGGAATTATGTTTCGGTCCGGTAATCGTTTTTGTTGCTTTTTATATTCTGGAAACGAACGAAATTTCCGTTACGTGAACGTACGACTAATTCTAAAGGGTGTTTTTTATAGAGGTATAGAACTTTAAGTTGGCATTACTTTTCAAGATGGCGACCGATTTAACAGCTGTCAAGTGATTTATTCTCAGTTTGGTTTGGCAATTCATCATGAATAGACTCACGCCTGAACAACGCTTGCAAATAGTGTAATTTTATTTCGAAAATAACGGTTCTGTGCGGAAAACAAATCGCGCACTACGTCCATTTTATCGTAGACAAAATCGTCCATCAGAGCAGTTACTTCGATTAACCATGGAACGTTTTCGCACCACGTTTACTCTTATTGATAACTCGCATCCCCAGAGACGCTGTACGGTGCGTACAGAAGAAGCTATTGCTGCTGTAGAGCGTAGCATTGAGGAAGACCCGAATGAGTCCATCCGCCATCGAGCACAGGAATTGGATCTGTGTCCATCCACTTTATGGAAGATTTTGCGGAAGGATCTTGGTTTGCGTGCTTACAAAAAGATTTGAAGACAAACGATCATCAAGTAAGGCGTAGATTCGTCGAATGGGCCCAAAACGAGATTACCGTTGTTCCCGATTTTCATAAGCGAATTTTGTTTAGCGATGAAGCGCACTTCTGGTTGAATGGCTACGTCAACAAACAAAACTGCCGCATTTGGAGTGAAGGTAATCCTCAAGTGTATGTGGAAACACCGTTACATCCAGAAAAACTGACTGTTTGGTGCGCTTTATGGGCTGGTGGAATCATTGGTCCGTACTTTTTCAAAAACGATGGTGGCCAGAACGGTACAGTCAATGGTGATCGGTATAGAGCCATGATTACTAACTTTTTCATTCCTGAATTGAATAACCATGATGTCCAGGAGATGTGGTTTCAACAAGACGGTGCAACATGTCACACAGCTCGTGCCATTGAGCTTGAAAGACACGTTTGGTGACCGCCTAATTTCACGTTTTGGACCTGTGAATTGGCCTCCAAGATCTTGTGATTTAACACCGCTAGACTACTTTCTGTGGGGCCATGTAAAGTCATTGGTCTATGCGGTAAAGCCACAAACGCTTGACCATTTGGAAGACAACATTCGCCGTATTATTGCCGATATACGGCCACAAATGTTGGAAAAAGTCATTGAAAATTGGACGTCCAGATTGGACTACATCAACGCCAGCCGTGGCGGTCATATGCCAGAAATCATATTTAAAATGTAATGCCACAAGATTATCTTTCGGATAAATAAAATTCATGTCAATCGAATAATCCATCGTTGTTTTATTGCAACTTAAAGTTCTATACCTCTATAAAAAACACCCTTTACCTTTAGGATCGACGTGTTCATGATAAATATAGTATCATAAGCCAAGACAGTTCGGGGTTTTTTGGAGCCTGAAGGGCTTTCTTTATAGACTGTTCGATACCCGGCTTGAATATCGGTCTGTGGTATCATAATTGGCCTAACTTCTGGTCTAAGTGTGATCTTATCTAGCAGGGAGAGTCCGCTATCTTATTCAACCTAACCTACTGAAGGAAATGCAACCATACCAGAGAAAATGGAGATGGATCGACAACATAATCAAGAGAGAGATTTCGATTGACCAGCTAGCATGGCAATAGAAAGGAATCTACAAAGTTCAAAGCGTCAAAGTCAAAGAATAGCTAGAAACATGCGATACTTTAAGCGTTTGCGATATTATTTGTAAGATGGTGGCATTTTATAGAAGCCTCTAGATTCCAAGATTTGTAATGAAAGAAAACAAACGCAATTTGGAATTTTAATTTTCAATATTAATAAACATTCGCATACACAGAAGGTGTCCAAAATCTTTATACAATGCTCAGATATTGCTTCTCGTTTTTAAGCTTTTTCCTCAAGGATCATCGTACTTAATTCTTTTTTGCTTTATTTGTTATATTTCAAGTGCCAGGTAATTTGGTAGCAGGTTCTAGAATGATAGAGTTGCCATTTGTCTGAGGCTAAAAACAGAAATTTCTGTAAAAATGTTGTGAGAGGTGGTGAGAAACTTTGCGCATTTAATAGTGCACTCTCTCTCTCCTCCAGTGGAGGCACTGCTTGTTATCATTTCTTGGGGGTAAATCGGGGATTGAAACCTCTTTAATTTTTAAAATATGATAATGGTGAACGGGATGGAATCTGGTTTACCAGGGTTTTTTGCCATTTTGGAATTCGACGGATAATTCCTTGTGATAACAAGGCCATCTTATCATCGAATTTATTTTACTACCGTTTTACTAGCAGTTCTGTTCGTTTACCTGTCCATTAAGATGCAATTGATCTGCGTACCTGATTTGTGATTCCAATTCTTTTTTGCATTCGCAACACAGTGTAATTGCGGTTCTGTGCAAAACGCCAAAAAACCCCAGCAGCAGTATTTTGTGTGTGTGTGTAAGTCTGCATTTGCCCAACTGTCTGCCTATCGATCTATCTGCCACCACCGCCAACGACAGCTGAACTAAACGGTTAACGTTGTTATTCGGAGTAAATCATAAAACAATTTTAAACAATATTTTTACCAATATAATGAGCAATTAACGAACGAACGAACGAAACGGATAAATGGCAATTGAATGAATTGAATTGAACGGCGGAATGGCTGGCATGCCATGGCATGAATGAATGAATGGCAGCCAATAGAAGCACAAAAAGATTTTTTTCTTCTTGTTTTTTTTTTGAAAATCAAATTTAACGCTAAAAAAGTAACAGTTTGACTTATCGAGTGACTAACTGTAATTAGAGAGACAGTTTTGTTGCAAAACTAGCCATTATTTTTGGTAAAGTTTAAGTAATTAAAAACAATTTCTTTTCAAGATAATTACTTTTCTTTTGATTAATAAGGCTTTTTAATAATTAAAATCGTAAATTTATGGCTGGAAAAATTATTAAAAAACTAAAAACGGAACTCCTTTTATACAACAAGAGGCTCAATTTGCCGTTGATTATTTAACCATAAAAGCTTAAATTGTACTATAAAAGGCTAGAATGCTAAGAAAATAGCAGCATAATGTTTAACAACACCAAACGATCAATTGGTTGACAACGTTTTAGGCCAAAGACAAGGCTTGGCAATGTTCAAAAACACCACACCACACATCATAGCATACCAAACACATGTTTGTTGAACCAATAAAATCGAAAAACACAATCACAATACAATGCCATGGCATGCTATAATACGCGATACAACATTCCTTAGTACTGAGGGTGGAGCACAAAATAGAACAGGATTTACTCGAGAGCCCCTTACCCCCGCTTTCGAAAACATCTCAGCAAGTAAATACGGTAAGTAAAGTTGGAAGTAAGTAGTTATGTGTGGTGTTCGCTTGCAGCATTACAATTTCGTATTGGAAAAATCATAATAAAGTTGTTAAAATGTATTGCTACTCACTTCACTACACATACTTTGTATACAAACATACGTTTCAACAACTAGAGAAATACATGGCATGATGGCAACACCATAACTACTTAACACAGAGATGTTTATTTACTTATGTATGTAGCAGCACCACTGAAATGTTATTCGATGATGTTGACTGAAAAGCGTTAACAATTTTACACGCTATTGTTGTTGTTGTTATTTTGTGTTTTTGTTTGCTTGTTTTTTTTTGTTCTGCTCCTGCTAAACAATTGACGTTTGGCTGTCAATTGCATGAAGAACACGTACAAAACACTTAAACAGCCATAAATACCAATCAACACCATAAGTTGAGCATGACTAAAGCAACAACAACAACAAACAAAAAAAAACATTTCAACGAATAAAGCAATATTATTGAGAGGTATTAACAACAACAGCAACCAAATAGAAAAATAACAAAAAAATACCAATACATTGTGATTTTGTTCTACTGAAACACTCTCATGCCCACACTCTTTACCACCCATGCTAGGAGAGTACACTTTTGTTTCTCAGATCATCATCACACACACACATACACACTCAATAATTTTCAAATAAAAACAAAGCAACGCCAAACAAAAACTCACCGAAAAAAAACAAAAACAAAAATAAACAATCATAATATAATGGCTCATAAATCCCGTTATACACCAAGTGTTTATGAAATGTTTTGTTGTTGCTTACAAGAACCCCGGTATACAAGTACGAGTACAAGTATATGAAGTGTTGACAACACACTTCTTCAAACAGTATTTTCATGTTTTTTTTTTAGTGTTTTTATGACATTTTATAGGTTTTATTAACATCTTACGCTTCTTAAGGAAAATTCTTAAATAAAAAAATATTAAAACTGTCAAATTGTTTACAGTTTTACAAAATAAAAGTGTTTTTAAGTGCTTGTAAACACTTGTTTTTCAAGAAAAGGAACATGAAAACGTAAAAAATAACATAAAAAAGTTTTAAAAATAAACTGTCAATATGACAAAATATTGGTACCCCAACAAAAAACAGAAAAAATAAAAACAATAATTGAGAACACAACCATAATTTAAGTTCATTTAAAATTAGAACTAAAGAAAGAAAAACAAAAATAAAAGAAAAGAAAAATACCAAGAAAAGCAGAAAACAAAAGAAATCTGTTGCCAAGGTTTAGTTTTTTAATTTTAAGCGTTAAAAGAAATTTTCTAAGGTTTCTTACAAAAATAAAATTAAAAACCGTTAAAAAACACTTGTAAAGCTATGCTTTCTATTGGACCTGGCCATTATGTATGGAATACAATGTCAATGTAATTAAAATGAGCGTTTCTGGATTGTTTGCAATAGTCCCTCCTTTTGAGGCAGTGGACTGTTGTATGAAATAGTTGACTGATGCTCCAGTCCTCTGCCTCCTAGTACAAATTATTCTAATTATTTTCTAAGGCGCTCGTACCCTTCTTAAGGCTATCCACATGAGTATTCGTCTGATGGTATTAAAGCCTGTTTTGAAATCAGTAAACAGTAGATGTGGGGAACACATTCTTCTACAGATTTCTCTACTATAAAAAGAGGTGTGTTGGTCCCATCTGAGCAGATGTCCTTTGGTCGAAAACTTGTCGGTTCACCTCGTAGATTTTTCTCTGTTTTGTTTTGAATACTTTCTTATGTTGCGACTACCGTACCTTGTAAAGGGTGTTTTTTATAGAGGTATAGAACTTTAAGTTGGCATTACTTTTCAAGATGGCGACCGATTTAACAGCTGTCAAGTGATATATTCTCAGTTTGGTTTGGCAATTCATCATGAATAGACTCACGCCTGAACAACGCTTGCAAATAGTGCAATTTTATTTCGAAAATAATGGTTCTGTGAGGAAAACGTATCACGCACTACGTCCATTTTATCGTCGACAAAATCGTCCATCAGAGCAGTTAATTCGATTAACCATGGAACGTTTTCGCACCACGTTTACTCTTATTGATAACTCGCATCTCCAGAGACGCTGTACGGTGCGTACAGAAGAAGCTATTGCTGCTGTAGAGCGTAGCATTGAGGAAGACCCGAATGAGTCCATCCGCCATCGAGCACAGGAATTGGATCTGTGTCCATCCACTTTATGGAAGATTTTGCGGAAGGATCTTGGTTTGCGTGCTTACAAAATCCAACTCGTGCAAGATTTGAAGCCAAACGATCATCAAGTAAAGCGTAGATTCGTCGAATGGGCCCAAAACGAGATTACCGTAGTTCCCGATTTTCATAAGCGAATTTTGTTTAGCGATGAAGCGCACTTCTGGTTGAATGGCTACGTCAACAAACAAAACTGCCGCATTTGGAGTGAAGGTAATCCTCAAGTGTATGTGGAAACACCGTTACATCCAGAAAAACTGACTGTTTGGTGCGCTTTATGGGCTGGTGGAATCATTGGTCCGTACTTTTTCAAAAACGATGGTGGCCAGAACGTTACAGTCAATGGTGATCGGTATAGAGCCATGATTACAAACTTTTTCATTCCTGAATTGAATAACCATAATGCCCAGGAGATGTGGTTTCAACAAGACGGCGCAACATGTCACACAGCTCGTGCCATAATAGATTTATTGAAAGACACGTTTGTTGACCGCCTAATTTCACGTTTTGGACCTGTGAATTGGCCTCCAAGAACTTGTGATTTAACACCGCTAGACTACTTTCTGTGGGGCTATGTAAAGTCATTGGTCTATGCGGTAAAGCCACAAACGCTTGACCATTTGGAAGACAACATTCACCGTATTATTGCCGATATACGGCCACAAATGTTGGAAAAAGTCATCGAAAATTGGACGTCCAGATTGGACTACATCCACGCCAGCCGTGGCGGTCATTATGCCAGAAATCATACTTAAAATGTAATGCCACAAGATTATCTTTCGGATAATAAAAATTCATGTCAATCGAATAATCCATCGTTGTTTTATTGCAACTTAAAGTTCTATACCCCTATAAAAAACACCCTTTATATGGTATTGAGTAATTTTCAAGACTGAATTTAATAAGGAGTGTTTTCTATGTATTCAAGGATTTAACAGCTTTATTTAATTGATAACATACCGCGATCAATTTCATTACACGATCCTTTTACTACAAAGATCGTATTTCACAGTGTATGATACAATTTTTATCGCTACTGCCCTCGAAAATTATATTTGCGTTGCATTTTTACTACTCTTACTTTCGGTGTGGCAAGTTCCAGAACCTCATTGTTGTTTTCTGTATAGTTTTGTTGTTGTAATGTGATTGTTGTGTATTCCTCAACTCGAAATAAATTTCTAATGATTTTTACGTCACTCACAACTATCGTCTTAAATTTAAACACAATTTCTCTTAGTGTGCACTGTCACAGTGTTTTGTTTATTTGAAGCTTTTTTTCTCTTTCTATCTTTTTTTTAAATAAATGCACTTGGCTGCACTTTTGAAAAGTTGTGCCATTTTATTGAAGTGGACATAAACAACCAGCCAGCCAACCATTTTATTTATAATCTTGAACTAAATAAACAGGATATTAAAAGTGAATATTTTTCCCCTGCAACTCTCCTCTACTATTTGCAACATCATAGCAATTATTAACAGCGTTGCCTGTGCCTTTACATGCATTTGTTGGCAATGCAGTGTAAATAATTTCCATATCAGTGACTTCCCCCTCCATTCCCTCTTCTTTACTATTTGAATAAAGATTTTTTTTGAAATTGTATTACATTGTGAATCCTGTTGCAATACTTATCGCCTTACCGCCTTACCAACCTTCCCTATCGTATGACAACAAACATACACTGTGTGTTCATGAGTACATGCGGTTTCCACACGGTTTAACTTTGAGATAAAAAAAAAATGTGTACCTTTTTGGTAAAAACATCTCATGAAACTTTATTGCACAGATTTTTCTCTGTGTGAGTAGGTAAATATGTTGTCGGGATATTTTTAAAAAGTAAATACAGTGTAAAGCACTGATAATGAAAATGATTCATTCATTTACAATAATAACAACAACAAAAAAGTGAAGGATTTTAAGCATAAAAGAACTGCATTACTGCACATACAGATACAGATATGATGACCATCATATGCACATCATTAACCAATGGAGTGGCTAATGTAAATAAAATAAAAAATAAATTATTGTAATACACTGAGAAAAACAAGCAATTTCAGTAACAAAGAGGACAACATCAACAATAAACATCATAGGACGGTTGGACAGCGCAATATCAGGATCCAATAAGCAAAATTCCTTATTACTTCTAGGTATTAACAGATGGCAACTCTGTTATTCTAGACATAGAGGAAGCGTTAGCGGATAATTCAAATTTTATGTTTTTCCCAAAGTTCATAGCAATTAAGCCTACCTTTTGGCATACTATGACTAATTTTTGTACTTGCATTTGTTTTTCCAGATCCATGAGACGCTAGATTGGTATCCTGCCTAAAGCGTTGTAAAGACCAATTAAATAAACAATCTGGAGATTCGTTACCGCTATGCCGGTAAGATAATCGTCTTTAGATTATGCAATGAATGATATTTGACTCCCATGAGCCAGTGCTACGAGTCGCACAACATGTCTTTCTTTCATGAGAAGTTTCCAGAAAGTGTCACTTCACGATTTGAAGCAATTCGAGTTTGCCTTGCCTAGGTGGATAATCCAATAACATTAGAACTATTGAAATGTGCAGAAAAAAGGTAGTCCAAAATCACCTCGAAAGCATCAACTGCTACAACCAATCTTGACAAGTTGTTTCGTAAATAATAATCAGGCTCAAGCCTCATAATGAAATAAAAATTCAGCGGAATTATGGCTTCTTATGTGTTTACTTTTAATTTTACTTTTGAAATACTTTACAACTCAAAATATAGCCGCTGTAAGGGTGAAATCACTGAAGAACACAACACTGTTGCAAACACAGCTTCGTTAATAATTTCTGGCAGTGCATGAGTGCCTATGAGTGTGTAAGTGTATTTTTGTTTTTTTTTCATATCCTTCTTTAACCTGCATATTTTTCTTTCATGTCTCTGGCATTATGATCGTTATTGTTGCATTTTCTTCTCTCTCTCTCTTTCTCTCTCACTGTCTTTGGGGTTTGCCGTTACTTTTATTTATTTTGTGATTAATGCTCTCCTTATTGGTGTGGTGTATTGTTGATGTTACTGTTGTTGTTATTGTTGTTTTAAATGTCATTAACGCATTGTCAATTTAAACGTTCGTTAATTTAACGTAAATTCAATGTGAATTACAACAACATTTTTGCTGCCAAGTCGGATTTTATGGGCATTTAATCGTTTATAAATATTATTGACACGAAATTAAATAAAAAAGACACATTCAAACATACATACGGGTACATACATACACGCAAAAATATGAAAAGATAAAAGTCTTTTAATTTAAAAATAAAAATGACTGTCTTTACGTGTGTGTATATTTGTGTTAAAGGAAATCAATTTTTTTTATTTATTTTTGACAAGGTTACCGTAAAAACAAAAAAAAACCTTAAAAACCCAAAACATTCTTAAAAAAAATTTGCTTTAGTTTGGCAACAGACGTATGACATGCGACACGTCAACTTTGTGTTGAAAATAATTAAATTTGTTGTTACGTTTTTTTTTGTTGTTGCTTTTTCTTGTCTGCTTTCCTTCAATGCCTTTTTTTAAATTTTGTTTAAGGGCTTACGTGTTCTGTTAAGCCTATTTTCTGCATGCTGTTGCATGGTCATCAACCAAAACAACAGAATGAACAAAAAAAAAATCCAAAAACAATAACAATAAGTACGACATGAAATTTTAACATCAAATGCATTCAAATGCATGCATACGTACTCGTACACACAAACCACTTACACATACGCAAAATCATTGATGTTGTGTTGAAATTATTTTTCTTGTTTCCCGCACACAGTCTCCCTCTCTCTCTTTCATTTTTAAACTCTGTTGAAAAATGACCCATGCATGCAGGACAATAATAACGTTTACTTAACAGCTGTTGGAAGAAAGAGCTGTTGTTTGTTGTGTTATTGTTTTTTTTAGGAAATTAATAGAGGGACCAGATGTTTAAAATAAAACATAAAAGTGTAGAGTATTAGACGTTGTGTTCTAGCAAAGAATATGGATATAAAGAATGCGCATCATGTAGAAGTAAAATTTCTTATGGCGGGTCTTAACATTACGACCCGCTCTCACCAAAATATTTTTAAAAATCATTTCTTGATGAGAGGGAGGAAGACAGAAGGAAAATGAACACAAACAAAGAGCGTAACAATGTGTTGCTCTCATCGTACCTATGTACATGTGTATGTATTCTTGTGTTTTTTGATTTAGTTGTCGATCAGACTGCGACAAGGATACATGTGCTGCGTATGCTTTATCATTTTATTTCAGAATAACACTCGAAGAATATTTTGTGTTAAAAATGTTCTATGTCATTAGCTGGGCGTATTTTATTTTTTATTTTATCCCATAGCATAATTTTTTTTAAATGTTTTGGAATGCTCGTTTTTTTCTTTTAATGAAAAATGGTTTTTTTATTATTTTTATTTTTATTTATCTAAAAAACATGGCCTAATTTTTAAGCCAAAGATGGATAGCTTTATGTTCTTTTAATAATAAAATTGATTTTTTATTTTATTTATATTTATCCAAAATTATCAAGCCAAAGATAGACAGCTTTACATACATATGTATGTTGATGAATGGCTGTATGTTTTATATGGCTGTAAATAAATAAATTCTCTCAACTTATTTTCTCTCTCTCACTCACCAATCCATAACCATAGGCATGTGTTAACCTAGAGGAAAATTGTTAGTAATAGTGTCAAGTGTACTTATTAACCCAATGATATGTATATGTGATCGGAAAATATAGAAAAATTATACTGCACTAAGACACTAAGACACCGTATTTAACTTGGCAAGTATTCTTACGAAAATCGAAATCATTTCTCATTGATATTAGTGAATACTACTGTGATATTTCTTTGGGTGTATCATTGAAGTCTGAAAAAAGCCACATGAACCTTCTTCTTTAAAAACTGACAAAATTTTTACGCTCTTTTTAACGAACATTCTTGATGTTCGTGTCCTATGTGTGTAAAAAGCCGAAGATGTTCTTCCTCTGAGGGATATTGATGCCGATGGCTGTTTTTAACACCAGAAAAATAAATAAAAAGTGGTCAAACAACAAAAACGCACGATGAGAACAATGCATTGTTACGCTCTTGGTTTCTGTATCATTCCCTTCTATCTTTCCCCCTGCGTTTGAAATATTTTTGAAAAATATTCCAAAATATGTTAAAATGCACATTCTTTATACTTTATTTTCTTTGGTTCTAGGCTCGATATTCTCGTGGAAAGATATTCTCTTCAGTGTCTCCCTTTAAAAGTTTAGTACTTTACTACTTATGGCAACTCTAATTTTACACATACTATGTACGTATGCATGCAGGCAACTGTAATATTTCTGCGAATGTTCGAAAAAATCTCTAAAATTTGCTAAATTCACCACAACCATGTTCTCGCACACCGTGATAGTGAACAGATTTTGTAGAAGCAACTCATCGGAGAATGACTGAACAGCAACAGAAAAAATGTTTGCAACGTTTTTCACTAATTAGTGTCATTACAACAAACCTCAGCTCAGAAACGTCATAGCGAATGCTGTCATTATCAAAACATGTTAAAGCAATATGTGACTCTCCTCCCTCCCTCTCTCTCTATTTAAGTGCCATTAACTAGAACAACAACAAAAGCAACAACAAGAAATGTGACTGTAAGAAAAACCCTCAATCCCATTACAAAGGTTATGAGGATTTACGAAAATAAAGAAAAACACACATGACAACAACAGCAAACCGTTATTAAATGCCAAATACAACTGCTGCACTTGCAATCAAATACAGAGAGTAAGAGTAAGAGTGAGAGAGATTAAACAAGAGAGTAGAGTTTACAGAAAATGAAGGGTGTATGGTTGCCATATTACACACCTACGCCCACAAGGATCATGTGTATGCGAGAGTTAAGCTTACACCAACAATTACCATATTAACGGCATTGCCCACTCTTTAATTGTTTATTTATTTTACACACACAGAGGACAATAGTAAAGCAGTAGTGGCCATGCGAAAGAGTGGATGAGAGAGTGAGTATGTACGACTGCATATAAGGTGTAGTAAAAGAAAATCCAATATTCTTGGAATCTAGCCATGAAAAGTTTTTCCAAAAAATCTGTCTTTCGGAGTTGAGGTTAAACTGTGGGACCTGCTGCTAATGGAAGAAATTAACAACATTGGTGGTATGAGAAACTAGGTTGTAATCCTGACTAAAGGGTGGTTGGTAATGTCAAATTAAGTATGTAAGGAAGCATGCTTAAATAAAGTCCGTAGGGCCGTGTACTCATGGATGTCTGCTGTCTTGCCCAGACATCTTAAAACACAAGTGCACGGCATGCTTGCGAACCATGGGGCTTATGGATTTACCAATCGAAGTAAAGGGTGTTTTTTTTTTTATAGAAGTATAGAACTTTAAGTTGCAATAAAACAACGATGGATTATTCGATTGACATGAATTTTATTTATCCGAAAGATAATCTTCTTGTGGCATTACATTTTAAATATGATGATTTCTGGCATATGACCGCCACGGCTGGCGCGGATGTAGTCCAATCTGGACGTTCAATTTTCGATGACTTTTTCCAACATTTGTAGCCGTATATCGGCAATAATACGGCGAATGTTGTCTTCCAAATGGTCAAGCGTTTGTGGCTTTACCGCATAGACCAATGACTTTACATAGCCCCACAGAAAGTAGTCTAGCGGTGTTAAATCACAAGATCTTGGAGGCCAATTCACAGGTCCAAAACGTGAAATTAGGCGGTCACCAAACGTGTCTTTCAATAAATCTATTGTGGCACGAGCTGTGTGACATGTTGCGCCGTCTTGTTGAAACCACATCTCCTGGATATCATGGTTATTCAATGGGAATGGAATGAAAAAGTTAGTAATCATGGCTCTATACCGATCACCATTGACTGTAACGTTCTGGCCACCATCGTTTTTTGAAAAAGTACGGACAAATGATTCCACCAGCCCATAAAGCGCACCAAACAGTCAGTTTTTCTGGATGTAACGGTGTTTCCACATACACTTGAGCATTACCTTCACTCCAAATGCGGCAGTTTTGTTTGTTGACGTAGCCATTTAACCAGAAGTGCGCTTCATCGCTAAACAAAATTCACTTATGAAAATCGGGAACAACGGTAATCTCGTTTTGGGCCCATTCGACGACGAATCTACGCCTTACTTGATGATCGTTTGGCTTCAAATCTTGCACAAGTTGGATTTTGTAAGCACGCAAACCAAGATCCTTCCGCAAAATCTTCCATAAAGTGGATGGACACAGATCCAATTCCTGTGCTCGATGGCGGATGGACTAATTCGGGTCTTCCTCAATGCTACGCTCTACAGCAGCAATAGCTTCTTCTGTACGCACCGTACAGCGTCTCTGGGGATGCGAGTTATCAATACGAGTAAACGTGGTGCGAAAACGTTCCATGGTTAAACGAATTAACTGCTCTGATGGACGATTTTGTCGACGATAAAATGGACGTAGTGCGCGATACGTTTTCCGCACAGAACCATTATTTTCGAAATAAAATTGCACTATTTGCAAGCGTTGTTCAGGCGTGAGTCTATTCATGATGAATTGCCAAACCAAACTGGGAATAAATCACTTGACAGCTGTTAAATCGGTCGCCATCTTGAAAAGTAATGCCAACTTAAAGTTCTATATCTCTATAAAAAACACCCTTTATATGGTGACTAATTTAAAGCTTCTGGCCAAATCCTATACACAATATTGAACTGCTGCGTATTGCAAACGAACGATAAATCAGTACAAAGTCCTGACAGAGACAGTTTGCATAGGCAAGACATAAAAGAAGATTGCATAACGAGCTTCAAAGGCAACACTTAATGCATTCATCGTAACGAACTCGAGACGCTCAATCTGGCTGTTACTAGAGAACAATGGAAGTCTCTTCTAGACACCATTTATGCACGAGCTGGAGTATATTTAGGACCCTTCACTAGGACCTTTACTTTACAAATGCTAGCTTGGGAATGTTGATTCAAAAGATTTCTTTTAACAACACCTTGTGTTGCCGTCACTGTTAAAAGGATTTAATTTCAGAGCCTGTCGTTATTTAAACATTTGTTTGAAAAAACAAGAACAACAACATTATTTGCATGTCTAACGGTAATTTTACACTTGGGCCCTATTTGAGAGAGAGAGAGAGAGGGAGACCCTTCTCCCTCCGAAAAAAAAAACAAAAGGAGAACAGAAACGAAAGGGTTAAGGAAAATCTTAAGGAAATCGTAGACTTAACTTTGACTGGCCACGTAATCGTGGTGGCTGGTGGCATATTGATTAAGCCTTAATGAGTTGCATGCCAAGGAAGTTGAAATGGAAAACAAGAACGGAAACGGAAATCCAAACGTGGCAACCAAACCGAACAGCGGACAACATATGCCCGAAGAATTCAACGGGAAATAAATGAGTGAGTAAGTGAAATAACGATTACAACTGTTTGACTGACTGTTGTTTCATAAGATTGGCCTTCTCTTTGGAAGGGACACGTTTTTTTTTTTCTCGGGGAGAGGAGGCTTTATTAATTAATATACGAATACCAGGCGGTAGAATGTTGTTTCCATAAAAATGTAAATTGAATTGTGTTTTATGGGAGGGAGGGGGAAAGAACCCCTCGCTCCTTGCGTTAAAAAGAAACAATTTTTTTTGCTTTCTCAGTTTTAAATAACAATGAATGAGAAATAAGTAATGTTTTTATGAATTATTATTTTTATAAGCATTGTTGAGTTTGCCAGGACAAAGTTATGAAACGTCACGGCAAGTAGTCAAGGATTTTTTTCTATTTTTTTTCCATTTTTATTTGTTTTATTAGAGATTTCCACTTGAAAAAGAAAAAAATAAACTGTGGCTTGTGAAACATTAAAATTAATTTATGAACATAAAACAAATAAAAAAAATCCCCTTCTTTTTGTTTTTCAGAAAAACATATCAAGGGCTTCCTCGGAAAGAAAGTGGACGAGAGAATATAAATTATAAACAAACAAAAAAAAAAAAATTGTTAAACAATAAAACAACAACAACAACAGCAACTTGTTGTTAAAACAATTTGAAAAATAAAAACTTTAAATAGGACCAAGGATTCCTTTTTTTATTTTCTTTAAATTTCATACAGAGTACAGAGGAAAAGACCTCAAACTATGGCTTTAAATCAGTGGTGCTCAAACACATACTATCATAGTTTTAGTTGTGTTGGTAAAGCAGCGGAGAACAAAATTCAACTTAACTTTTGAGAATCCTACACTGGGAAAATAAAAAAAAATTGGTTTATTGTGTTGCGTGCATGCACATAATGAACTTATGTATGTGTGTATGTATGTATGTATGTATGTATTGATGAATATATTGATGTATTTGGGTATGTATCTATGTATTGATGAATATATTGATGTATGTGTGTGTATGTATGTATTGATGAATATATTGATGTATGTATGTATTGATGAATATATTGATGTATGTGTGTATGCATGTATGTATTGATGAATATATTGATGTATTGATGAATATATTGATGTATGTATGTATTGATGAATATATTGATGTATGTATGTATTGATGAATATATTGATGTATGTGTGTATGCATGTATGTATTGATGAATATATTGATGTATTGATGAATATATTGATGTATGTATGTATTGATGAATATATTGATGTATGTGTGTGTATGTATGTATTGATGAATATATTGATGTATGTATGTATTGATGAATATATTGATGTATGTATGTATTGATGAATATATTGATGTATGTGTGTATGCATGTATGTATTGATGAATATATTGATGTATTGATGAATATATTGATGTATGTATGTATCAATACGTCTGTCGTCAAATTCAAAAAGAACATTCCGTTATCGAATGGCCGGCACTGTTTTGCTAAAGCCAAAGCAACTATATATGATGCCTTTTTAAAAGGCAACGACAATTTACCGTTATTATATGGTAAATTATTGTAATTTGGTACGTCCGTTTCGTCAACCATGAATTTTAAAAAATTCTGCTTTTAATTGCAATAATTTTAAAGCCCTATCATTTCCTTTAATGTTGTCGAAAAATCCATGGCTAGCCTCGTAATGTCTTTTTATAAAAAAAAAAAAAAAGAATTACGACATAAAGTGCGATAACACACAATACATTGTGCATTACCATCTATATTCTCTATAAAAACAGAAATCATATTCCCAACTTTCATCAAAAATTTTGCTGCGTGTAAGTGCAAAAAACAAAAAATCATTCAGAAAAGTTGCGTAGCGAGGTCTTGCCTCATCAAGTGCTAAACATCAACTGAATTGATTTTGTTCTCTGAGTTCAACACAAAACAACAAACACACGATCATTATAAGAAACCGCACAAGTAAGCTTATAGTGTAGGTGTTTCAACGCAGCGTCAGCAGAATTTTCTTTGCCTATCACATGTGATAGGAAATTTGGATTTTGAGCATCACTGCTTTAAATTGACTTAACTTTGCAAATTATTACTAGGTTATGTTGGGTACAAATGGATTCCTTAAATCGTATGACAATAGCGATTCTTACGGCCCACTATTCTTTTTTGGAAGGCATGCTGACAGACTTGCAATTCCATGGAATACCTTCCTTAGGAGTGGTAAATCTGAGAAGAAGACTATCTTTCATTTCATGTGTCAAAGCGCAACTCTTGCCATAAAGAGACAGATGTTCTTAACCTCGTATTTTCTAGTATCCTTAACAAAGCCCCCCCATTTAAAGAGCTATTCTGAACTTAGGTTGTTTGATGAGCTGAATATTAATTAAGGTATGACAATGAACCTAAATGCTGTTCTAAGTGGTAGTTTAACCTTTAAGAAGGGCCCGCTACTTGCTGTTGAAGCCTCAATAACAACTTTCCTCCAGAAAGTCCTATTCATAGAAGCTGACTATTCAAGCTTACTTGTCACGAAGTTCATTGGTTGGATAGTTTTTGTGATCGATTAACAGAAGTATTATCGAGAGACTCGGTTATTCTGAGTCATTTACAGCTGTGCTCAAAATAATAGGAGTGCTGCCATGTAATATTTTCAAAGTTAAAATTTTTTATTCTACCAATTTGCAAAACATGATACATTTTAATGGTAGTTACAACGATATGTTAGAAATAAAATACAAAAACGAATCTCGTAATAATTTTAATATTTACGACGATGAAATTGATTCATTTCTGTGCTTGCCCCTGAATTCAGTTGATCAAAAAAATAGGAGTGCGAGTGTTCTTTTAAAAATTAAAATATACCAGCATATAATTTAAAAGAAAAAAGTGAAAAATAAGTACGGAAAAATGTAATTAAAACTTTTTCTACAGTGATTCACATAAATTTTTGTAATAGTGGGACGAGGAAAACACTGTACTGAAGAAAAGAGAAAACTTCTTCGAAACAAAATTCAAAACTTCTAAAGAAATTGAGGAAATCTTAAGTTTGCTCCAATAAAATGATCGCAAATCCATTAAAATATAAAAAAAAGCGTGGGAGCAAGCGCAAAACATCAACTGTCGATGACCGCAGAACTGTGCGATACAGCAAAATATATCCTTTGGCGTACGCAAAAAAAAAAAAATTCAAAAGGATCTGAATCAGAGATCAGCAATGAATCGCTTTTTCGCTACTCATCAGCACTCATACAATTTTGAGTATGAGTGAGTCAACAGTACTGAAATCCAACTTCTCTGATTCATTCGTATTCACTACTACGTTGATTTATAAGTACAAGTCGCAACGTTGACATCAAACTCATACCTTTCGAACTATGTTTGATTCATACGCATACTCATTCAGATTCATAAATTTAGAAAAATACTTATAATACTTATAAATGATTAGAGTGATTCGAATCATTCGTCAAAATTTGCAGTCTTAGTTGTTGTTGCATTTACAAAGAAAGAAGAAAGACACATAAACAAAAATAACAAAGACAGCAAGCAGAGCAAACACACAACCTTCATGTGAGTATTGTAGTGTTCGTACGCGAATCATACTTATTTTGTGATTCGTTTATGCGATGAGTCGTGGAGAGTCCAAATCAATAACATCGTGCGTATTGTTAAGTACGAGTACCATGAGTATTTCAAACTTTGAGTATCAGTAGGATGGGTATGACATTTTAATAAGAATGAATGCGTATAAGTATCAGAAATTATAAGTATGATTCGAATCTACTCATCGTTTTGAATACTCATTGCTGACCTCTGATCTAAATCTTGCCGTAAGTGTCCCTACTATTCGTAGGCGTCTGATGGACAACAATTTATTCACAAGAAGTCCACAAAAAGTGCCATTGTTGAGATACAAAACAGGCAGCAGCACGCTTAAAGTTTGCCCAAGAACATATCAATTGGCCGAAAGAAAAATGGAGAAACTTATTGTGGACCAACGAAAGCAAAATTGTTTTATTTGGTGGCACTGGGTCTAGACAGTATGTTAGATGTCCGCCCAACACCAAATATAAAGCTCAGTGTACACAAAAGACAGTTAAACATGGTGGTGCAAAACTAATGATATGGGGCAGCTTTTCATATAATGATTTAGGCCCAATACATCCAATTAGGAGACATAATGGATAGGAACGTCTATGTCGGCATTTTGAGAGAAGTGATGTTACCATATTTCACGCCTCTAAAATGGATATTCCAACAAGATAATGACCCGAAACACACCCGGAAATTGTCAAATGAGTGGTTTCGGGTTAATGGGGTAAAGGTTATGGCGTGGCCAGCTCAGTCTTCTGACCTTAATCCCATAGAACATCTATGGGGGGGGGATGTTAAAAAATATGTTGCCGAGCGAAAACCGTCTAATGCAACTGAGTTGTGGTCTGTAGTGCAAGATGGGTGGAAGAAAATTCCACTAAAACAATGTCAGGATTTAGTTGACTCCATGCCTCGCAGATCTGCTGCTGTAATAAAAAGTAAAGGATATTCTACCAAATACCAAATACGTATTTAAAGTTTCTGATTATATTCATAAGCATTTTTAACTTTTTTTAATAGTAAATCTTTATGAAAACTGGAAAACTCTACTATTATTTTGAACAGCACTTTTTAAGATATTTTTTTTTTTGAACTTCCTGTTGCTTACTTGTTGAAAGCTTTATTTAATTAAAGAATAACTTAAATAATTTAGTATTGCATTAACATTACATTACACCAAAAAATTGAATTAAACCATGTTTTTTATTTGTTAAAATTTAAGCTTTTGTTTTTCAATGGGCTCACTCCTATTTTCATGAACACAACTGTACGTTCAATTCGTTAAATTGAGGTAACCGAGCATGTTAACCACGATTTCTCCTCTGTATCCAGCATAAGCAAACTATCAAGGGAGAGAGCAGCTAAGGAGACAGCTGGGCAACTAAACAGGAAATACACAACGATCTCCTCTTCATCACAGCATTGACAATAATCACCATGCTGTATTCCTAGCCAGTGATTATGCTTAGCAATCGACAAATGTGCTGTGTAATCTAAAAACGTCGCCTTAGTCTAGTAGGTAGTATGATGGCTTATTAGATGTAAGGCCAGGGCTCAAACCCCAGATCAGGCATCTCCAACTAAAACGAAAATATAAAAAAAAAATTTCTTTGACGACTTCCTCTCACCATATTTCTGGCAAAAACTTTGAGAGTAAATAATATTGCCATGAAGTTTCTTTAAAATCTGTCGTTCGGAATCGACTTTAAGCTGTAGGTCCCGCCACTCGTGTATAAAATTAACGCACACAACATAAGTGGTGTGAGAAGCAAGGTCGCGATCCTGACTGAAGGGTTATAATGACCAATTATGTATGTAATCTGAAAACGTCCTCTCAACTATGGTTTATGAACGATCGGGGACGTCAATTACAATTTTCGAATCTCATTTTCCTAGAGATTCTACAGAAGTTGATTGCTCTCTAACTGGAATTCGTTTTTCAAAGTAGAAGTCGACAATCGCCATTTTAATAAGTCCCAACAGATACGCCTGTGGGACTCAATTCAGTGAGCCTTTAAAGACAGATTATTTACAATTCAATTCGTGCGGCCGTCCTTTCTTTCACATCAGGAATTGCGATGCTCAGGAAACTAAACAAAAGGCGTTCTAGGTAAGCGTATTCAATTTATTCTTACACTTTCGTTTCGATATCTGGGTCACATTTTCCTTAGGAAACCATATAAAAGACAACTGCCCTCTATCTGGAAAGAGGGGCCTTAGTAGGACTGAGAACTGTTGGTGTGGGTTGGGACCCCTTCGCTCTACGAAGACCTTAGGGATTTAGAAGCGATGGGTATCATCGAGACGGGGGATATGGTGGACTTTAGCAGGGCCTTAGCTACGGATCGAACTAAGCAGAGACTTGACAAGTTCGCTCGTCTTGTCTTTAGTAGGAGAAGAACTGGGATGGGTTGATGGCAGGTTACTCCTTCGGCATCGCCCGGCGTGGGTTCTCTGCCGTTGGTTAGTCCATGAGGCTCGATGTTTGCGTGCGCATTCTACACAAGTGGGTGTCGATGTAGTGGCCCGTATTATCGACAGTGTCATCGTTGGTGTTTGGCGTCCTCCTGTTGTAGTTTTTATGGCGTTAACTAGCTGATAGTGTGTCCGCTTATTAGATGCACGTCCTTCGTTCAAACCTCAGCTCAGCTCATCTAGAACAAAACGAAAAATTAAAAAAAATTCGACGACTTCTACTCAGCAGTTTTCTCTGGAAAAAACTTTCGAGAAAAATTAAAAATTGCCATGAAAAGTTTCTCAAATGGGTTGTAAATCTCACAAATCATGGATAGAATCAACACACACAACATGAGTGGCGTGAGAATCTAGGTTGTAATCCTGACTGAAGGGTTGCAATGATCAATTAAGCAAGTGAACCAACATGAATCTTAAATTAAAGCAAAAGTCGCATGAATAACTCCACGCTCCTTGAAATATTGCAACGCATCTCTCACCTAGAGGATTAAGTTCGCTGACAATTTAATTATGATCCTGCAGTTGCAGTCATATTCTGTTTTTACTTGAAGTATTCTTTATTTGTATTTTCTTTTGCAATTAATTTCCCTGAGTTTTAAACTAAATTTCCCAATAAATTAACATTTAAGATAAGATTGTTTATGTTTTCCAATTACGATTTCTAAATGAAGAGAAAACCTTCTGGAATTCAACAGGCAGGCAGGCAATTTCATGAAACATTTCTCACGGCCTGTTTGATACAAAGAAAGAAAAAAAAGAAAAACATTCCTTCTCTCTATTTCTCTCGGCATTCTTTTCAATCGTTTAGGCCCATAATTTTCATGGTGAACGTAAGTATTTTCTCTATGTTTCCTTCATCATCAAACGGAGCAGAGCAGGCTTTTAATTAACTTGTAATTGACGTTCGTTGTCGTTGTGTTTTGCGCTGCGCTTAAAGTGTTAAAACTAGCCTTTTATGTGTGTAAACTATGTGACCAACAATACTATAATGAGGTGAATGGCAATGTGTGTGAGAGTACAGTGTTGTGCAGTGGAAATAGAGTGGAGAGAGCAAGCAACAAAGCATTCGTTTGAATGTACGAGTCATTTAAAGGAATCTAATCGTGTTTACCAAACAAACATGCCATTACGGATGGATGAGACACACGGTCATTATGGCATTGCATAGTTAACACCAATACATTAACATTACTTATTTGCCGTGTAAGTGTTGGCAATGCAATCAAATGCAATCAATGCCTTGCAATGCTTATAAAGGCTTATGGTTGTTCGTACATAAAGTTTAGCACGAAAAGTAAAGTGAAATAAAACTAAAATGTAATGAAATGTTAATTAAATAATTAATTAAAACTGAAACATATTTATCAATAGCAGCAACAGCAACAACAACAACAACAATAACAACAGAAATTTTTAAATAAATTACAAAATCTAAAGTCGAACAAAAATTGTTTTTTTTCTTTTCAATTTAAAATTTATTTTTATACTGCACGTACATGCCGTGTGTGTGTGTTTGTTCACACATATGTATGCCGGGTGTGAATTGTTTTTTGCCTATTTAAAGCCTGTTGTAAGTGTTCTGGTATTTCTATTGGCGTTTTTTTTCCTCCTCTTGTTTTTTTTTCTTTCGTTTCTTCTTATTAACTGTGGGTAATTATCGTATTTTACCGCTTGCGGTTGTGATTTACACACCATACTACGGCTGTTGTATGTGGTATGTTTTTTTAATTCATTTTCGCTTTATTTGTTATGGACATGGATGGCATTCGTATGGTACGTATGCGTGCATAGTTAAAATGTATTAAAATTGAATTGAATTTTATTTTTCTTTCATTGTAAACATCAGCAATAATTTTAAGAAAAATGCGGGGTTTTTTTTTTTTTTTTGTAAAAACTCTATGGAATTGAGGTTTTAAATTAAAAGAAAAATCTTTTTTAATATCCAAATATATTGTAATTATTCTTGTTTCTTGCTTTAAGGCATTTTCTCTATTTTATTTTTAGTTCTTTTGCTGTAAATTAGTTTTATTAATTAAATATTTCCAGCTAAGCAAGTAATTGATTTACAAAAGCTTTTTTCGAGAATGATAGGGTTGCCATTACTTTGTATTTCGTGACTGAACTCAGTTTCATTAAATAATTTTTGCCTGTTATGCACATGGTTTGTGTACTATAGCAGGTCCTAGGCTAATATTTCGTTGCGTAGAAATAGCTCCCAAAGTACTCATTAAGATGTGGCAAAACCTGCTAATCTTACACGAAAATTTTAGTTGTGCAAGTCTTGTGAACAGCAAAATGAGGAATATTCCTCCTCACCCTTGCCCTTAAAATTCGAATATTTTGAACCAAATCTTAGTAATCATGTCTCCGTAAAGTTCACCACTGGATACACGCACATACCTAATTGGTCCTTACAACCCTTCAGTCAGGACCTAGTTAGGTTAGGTTAGGTTAGAGGACGTGTACTTGTCAATTAAGACAAGTAAAGTACCCGGAGGTCGAATTGACCCATTGTACAACGTCCTAGTTTCTCACACCACTTATGTTGTGTGTGTTAATTTTGTACATGAGTGGGGGGACCTACAGTTTAAAGTCGACTCCGAACGACAAATTTTTGAGAAACTTTTTCATGACAATTTTATTTACTCTCAGAGTTTTTGCTAGAAATCAGCTGAGAGGAAGTCGCCGAAAGAAATACTTTTTGTATTTCGTCTTGATGTCTGAGCTGGGGCTCGAACCCTGGCTTTACATCTAATAAGCCAACACACTACCTACTAGAGTACGGCGACTTCCTAGGACCTAGTTTCTCACACCACTTATGTTGTGTGTGCGGCACCTACAGTCGACTCTGAATGAAAGATGTTTGAGATACTTTTCACGGCAAGTTTTTGCCAAAAATCTGCTGAACGGAAGTCGGTCGAAAGAAATATTTTTGTTTTAATATTTCGTTTTGTTGGAGATGCCTGATTTGGGGTTTGGACCGTGGCTTCACGTCTAATAAGCCAACACGCTAGCTACTAGACTGCCACTGGGTATAATATACCTGGTGATTACTGCGAATATGACTCCATTAAGCCTCTGTCATAGAAATCTTTGTTTCTATTGGGAAAACATTAAAAAAATCGATTGCCAATCACCCAAAAATTTCTATTGAAGGGCATATTTCGTGAAATAAAATTATTTCCTGCTGTCAGATCCAAATTATAAGTTGTACGAAGAAGAACTTCTCAATCAAGTCTTAGGAATTACAGACAAGTCTCAATTGTGTATAGAGTTCACTATTTCTTTCGTTTTAGTTTCGATTCAGCAGCTAGTTGCAGATGGAATTTCAGTTAAACCATAAATTAGTATTTAAATAAAAAAGTATTTAAAATAAAAAATGACCAAAAAAGACTTTGTTTTAATCAAATTATCTTTTAAAACAAAGAAATACTCTTCAGTTTAACTGCTCTTCCCCGTAAATTTCTTTAACTGTGCGTATGTTTTTGGCGTTTTTCAAAATTCCACTTGAATACACTTGAATAATGCACGAATGTTTATGACATTTTCTTTACGTAGAAAATAGGATTAGGATTACTGTTATTTTTACTGAATATGCACAAAAAAAAAACATTCAAGTAAAAACAAAAGCAACAACAATTGCATGCAAATCTTTCATAAACAGACCTCTACACTCACATACACTAATGAAATGCAATTTCTTTAAAATTTACAAGAGAGCATGAGAGCATTAGAGCAAGTATGCGTATGTGTATGAATGGCAGTGGGAGTAATTAGATAATAGCATTGAGAACAAGTAACAGAAAAAACCTGATGCTTGAAAAGTAAACAAAACCCGAATGTAAGCAATTGTTTTAAAATAAAAACGCGTTTATTTGTTATTTTCTTTTTAATTAAAAAAGCTTTTTAAAAACGAATTTTTTTTGTGAAATTTGAAATTCAATTGAATTTATTATTACAACAACAACAATAATTGCTATTATTGTTTATTAACAACTTAATTATTTCCTTTATTGGTATTGATAACTGTTCAGACAAATAAAAATTGTTTTTCATCAACAATTATTGCCGGTTTTCCTTTTACACTCAAAGTTGGCAAATACTTTGTGGTTCTGTTTCTGCTTTTTTTCTGTTTTGTTTTGTTTTAACGTTCGTTTAGCTTTGTTTTCGTAAAACCATTAAT
Organism: Sarcophaga variegata; assembly: GCA_932273835.1. Classification (NCBI taxonomy): domain Eukaryota; kingdom Metazoa; phylum Arthropoda; class Insecta; order Diptera; family Sarcophagidae; genus Sarcophaga; species Sarcophaga variegata. The sequence goes on from OW026358.1 coordinate 146,748,529, forward strand.
CGCTAATGGCTGGTTAATTGTAATTATTGCATTATAAATAGAAAAAAAAGGTAAAAAAAACCGCTTAATGAAACTCTCAAAGGAAGGAAAGAAAAAAGAAAAAACAATTAGCGAAACACAAAAATATTCATAGAAACACAAACACACACTACAATATTAGACGTTAGGTTAGCAACTCGTGCCGTCTATAATTTTCAGTTTTTTTTTTGTGTTATTTCTTAGGCAATCCAAGAATACTTTAATAAAGTGAAATACAAAGTAGGAAGTGGGTAGCAGAGAAAAGGTATAAAATTATTTTTATTAACAAAACAATATTATTTCGTTATTGTTGTTGTGAATTGTGTGTCCATAATTGCTGTTAAAGAAAGGCCGGCCACAAATAAATTGTTGTTCTCTTGAACGTTGATTAAAAGCAGCAACAACAATATTAACAACATTGTTAATTAGACATTAAAAGCCTAGTTAGTTAGGCTTTAATTTTCCAAATAAATTAATCAAATAAAGGCAAATACAAATGGTTTAACACAGGATAACACAGTGTTAACATAATGGGCCATTTCGTAGTGAAATGCTTATAATTTTCTAATTTACTGATCCACTATTTTTGGGGCGGTTTGTGGGAAAACAAAGTTATTTCAGATACATTATTTATAATATTCCTTTTTTAAAAATGTTTTTAAATAAGAAAATCCCTTAAAAATACTAAAATACCAGGCAAAAACACACTTAATTCACTATTTTTCTTAAAAAAAAAATGCTTGAAAAACCGCTTAAATTCGACAAAGAAATCAAAGAAAGCAAACAAACAAATTCCCATACTTGACAACACATGTTTATGAATTAAAAAAGAAATGAGTAAATGTAACGGTAGATATTAAGCACTGATTGCTCTCACTTAATTAATAACGACGATAATAACAAACTAAGTATGTTTATGACCATCATAATGCATACAAAGCAAAAGAAAATGGGAAACAAAATATTGCATGAGAGACTACAACCACGGCAATAAAAGAAAAAAAAAGAACAGAACAGAAACGAATGATTAAATGAAATGCAAGACATCATTAAACCGAAAACAATTACGAAAACTCATTGAAGCCAATTATTGCAATTGAGCAAAAACAAAAAAAATGAAAAGGATAGACAAACCACAACAATGAGTGGAGTTTTTACACACAAAAAAAGAACGGAAAAAAAACCGAAGGAAAAACATAAAAACACTGCGTGCAAAAACTATAGCCAGTACAACAGCAGCCATTAATAACAACAATGTGTGTTGTAAAGAGAATAACTCACGCACATGTTGCCAGTTCTATGAAAAAAACAACAACAACAATATGAACTTCATTTAATGAAATAAGGGCAACAATTGCTACGTTAATGAAGCTAAAAATGTTATACACCGACCGACCAATCGACTGTATATGTATAGGAACACTTGTATTGTATTTTGTATTGTATTAATGGAAGAAATAAAAACAAAACATACGAAGAGTTAAACAGAGCTGTTTTAGAGAGGAAAAAAAATAATGCAAAGAATTCTACAGTAACACAAATGGAGCATAATTACACAAACACACACACACACTCACTTGTGTGTGAGCAAGTAAATATAATCTTTGTAGACATTCGGCTATTTTTGTAAGTCGAAGACGAAGCAGAAGGAGTTCCCTCTATTTTTTTGTTTTGCTGTGCTGTGCTTGCCTGTGAGATAAATATTTTTACTGTAGTTTTTGTTGTTTTTAGTGTTGTATGGTGTACTTACATAGTTGACAATTGGCAATTATGTCTTTATGTGGAGCATATTGACAGAGAAAGAGCAAAAAAAAAAACGTAACAATTGCAATAACAAGCTTAACTAATGAATGTTAAACACAAGAAATGTAAGAATAACAGTGTTGGTATACATTTCTCATACCCTACTTGTGTAATATTAATTTGGATGTACATTTAAACGTAAAAATATATTAAGAAACGGGTCTTTTTCAATTACAGTTAAAAAAAAAATTATTTCATTATAATGCTTGGACCATGACAAAGGCAATACTTTTGAGGGGCATTTCCAGTAGCAATGCCTAAAAATTGTTCACCATGTCTTGTAGAAATATGTACCACTTCATTGTGTGTAAGATGTCTTATAGTCAATGTGGTTTTATCATTAATTTTTTACTCTTTCATTGTGTGTTTGTGTGTGTTTGTTCGTTTGTTTTCGCATTTATTAATTGAGAATTTTTCTTTTAAAATAACTCGCACAATATAAAGTAATCAATTCGGTTTTTTTGTTTTTCTTTTTCATACACATTCTCTCTCTCTCTATGTGCCTGGCTGTCTGTCCACATATCTGTATAAGGCCTAATTTTGTTTTCTAATCTATTAAATAAACAGTTAATTATAGTGTCTCTGTTTATTTATTTTTAAAATTATGCCCATACTTTTGTTACCAATTACGACTCTCTTTATGGTGAGCGAAAAACAGTTATGTTACGAAGGAGTGCCCAATGAGCCAATTCACATTAGCACATTTTTTAGTCGCACAATTAATGTTCTTTTCAATTTACACGGGATGAATATTCGTTTGGTAACAAATGTATACGTATACAGCGCTTTGTATGTATTAGTGTTTTTGCATTCATTTGATGTTTGGCTTTTTAAGTGTACACAACAAATAAACGAATAATTTTAAAATTATTCTATGCGGAATTTCACAAATTTTCGACTAATAATTGTTTTCAATTCATTTATTTTTGTGCAGATTATTTAAACTAATTATTTACAAAAATCTTTTTGTACATATGTACGCCACTCTAACATTATAATATATTAATTGTAATTCACTAACTTACTTTATTCTTATTTTAACATTTTCTTTAATTTTCATTTTTAACAAATATTTTCTTAAATATCATTCATTATGGAATACTCTTTATTTTTAATATCAACTATTTTCCTAATTACTAATTATCTCTTTTTAATCTTTACTTATAAATTATCAAATATTCTCTTATTGTTAATCCTGTTAATTCCGTTAAATCATCAGATTTTTGTCAAGTATAAATAAGCTTTCGTTTTTAAAGATTGGTTAATTAAGAAAATATTCGTTGAAGTGACAACATTAAATAAATATTGATTTTAAAAAGATCATTCTTTTACTAAAGGCAATAAGAAAGAGGAATCTGTAAATGGAAAAACAACAAAGACGTGTAATGATTTCAAAATAAAGAAAAACATCCAAAAGGGAAATGATTTTATGCGATCATCCCCCTTTCTTTGTGATCATGTTCATTGTTTCAAATGCAACTAACGACTAAATCAACTCTGTTGAAAAACAAAATTGCCAACCCTGATTTTTAAAAATGTGTATGTATTAGTTTTGTGCTGGTGATGCGGGGTTGTAGCTGGTGGAAACTTTACGCCACCGAAAAACCATTCTCTTCACCCCTCTTGCCTACAAACTATCATTTGCTGCCAGCACAATTGTGCTCGTGTGAATATAGCCAATCGTTGTTGTCATCGTCATCATCTTCGGAGATGACATGATGAAGACACAACAACAATGCACAATTAGTACAATGAGAGTTGACAAAAACAAAAACGAAACAAAAAAATAATAATAATTCACCACTACACACCATAAATAGTAAATAGTGGAGCATTTTTTCAAGGATTTCTAAGAAAAATAACACACACATACATTTAAGCATAGCAAGCATGCCTGTTCGTTAAATGCGCGAATACAATGCGTGTGTGTCTTAATAAGTGCAATAATAATGGCATTGCCAACAAAATGTTACACAAATATGGTGATTTATTAAATTGTTTGAGAAAACATTTAAAACCGGGTCATATATTGCAGTTTTGGTTTGGATTGGAGTCACAGATAATTGTTGTAATTAAATTTAATTAAAGACGATTGATTACATAGGCTAAATATTTATTTAAACAATGTATTTATAAAGTTATTTTGTGATACCGAAAACAACAACTAAGAATTCTTAACAATTATCGTGTGTTTGTTTGTACTTTTTTTTTTCACATTAATTGCCTGAAATCAATTACTTTAAGCTGTTTAAAGTGCATTCATTTGAAATCATTGGCTATTTGTGTTGTTATTGTTGTTGCTGTTATTTCAATGGGGTTTTTTGCTTTTTTGTGTGTTAAGTCTTTAAGTCCCCCAAAGTCTTAATGATTTGCCTTTGCTTGTGTATGTCTTTCAGTGTGTTTTTTTTTAAGGTGACATTTCTCTTTGTTGGTGTGCCAACAACTGCCAACTATAACGGCAATTAATTTGAATCAGCAAATACAACAACACCGCACACTTGTAATCAAACATCATAGAGAGAAAGAAAGAAAAAAATTTTAAATTAAATGAAGAGCATCAATTAAAAGCATTTCTTCAATGATTTTCAATTAATAATGATTGACAATTAAAGACATATTGAAAGAATACAAGAATACAAGACTCTAAAATTAAACAACAAAAACAATATGAAATCATTTATATGAAAGGCCCCTTACATTGCATCCTCTTTTCACTCTCCTGCATTTCAAATTCAAACACAATGCTGTACATGAATAGGGCCATTCCCTGACTAATACCAACGAAATTGGATATAAAGAATACGCATCATGTAGAAGTAAAATTTCTTATGGCGGGTCGTAATATTACGACCCGCTCTCACCAAAATATTTTTAAAAATCATTTCTTGGTGAAGGGAGAGGAAGACAGAAGGAAAATTAACACAAACAAAGAGCGTAACAATGTGTTGCTCTCATCGTACGTATGTACATGTGTATGTATTCTTGTGTTTTTTGATTTAGTTGTCGATCAGACTGCGACAAGAATACATGTGCTGCGGATGCTTTATCATTTTATTTCAGAATAACACTCGAAGGATATTTTGTGTTAAAAATGTTCTATGTCATTAGCTGGGCGTATTTTTTCCCATAGCATAATTTTTTTTGAATGCTTTGGAATGCCCGTTTTTTTTCTTTTAATAAAAAATGTTTTTTTATTCTTTTTATTTTTATTTATCTAAAAAACATGGCCTAATTTTTAAGCCAAAGATGGATAGCTTTATGTTCTTTTAATAATAAAATCGATGTTTTATTTTATTTTTATTTATCCAAAATTATTAAGCCAAAGATAGACAGCTTTACATATGTATGTTGATGAAATGAAAATAAAAATAGAGTATATTACTAACACTTTTATATGGCTGTAAATAAATAAATTCTCTCAACTTATTTTCTCTCTCTCTCACTCACTAATCCATAACCATAGGCATGTGTTAACCTAGAGGAAAATTGTTAGTAATAATGTCAAGTCTACTTATTAGCCCAATGATATGTATATATGATCGGAAAATATAGAAAAATTGTGCTGCATTAAATCCCTAAAGACACCGTATTTAACTTGGCAAGTATTCTTACAAAAATCGAAATCATTTCTCATTGATATTAGTGAATAATACTGTGATATTTCTTTGGGTGTATCATTGAAGTCTGAAAAAAGCGACATGAACCTTCTTCTTTGAAAGCTGACAAGATTTTTACGCTCTTTTTAACGAACATTCTTGATGTTCGTGTCCTATGTGTGTAAAAAGCCGAAGATGTGCTTCCCCTGAGGGACATTGGTGCCGACGACCAGAAAAATAAATAAAAAAGTGGTCAAACAACAAAAACGCACGATGAGAACAACGCATTGTTACGCTCTTGGTTTTTGTAACCTTCCCTTCTTTCTTTCCCCCCGCGTCATGAAATATTTTTGAAAAATATTCCAAAATATGTTAAAATGCACATTCTTTATACTTTATTTTCTTTGCTAATACTTTCTTAACTTAATTAGTCATTATAACCCTTTAGTCAGGACTACAACCCAGTTACTCACACCACTCATGTCGTGTGTGCTAATTTTATGCTTGACTGGCGGAGCCGACTCGTAACATCAGATTTTATAAGAAACTTTTCATGGTATTTTTAATTCACTCTCAGAGATTTTGCCAGCAGACTGCTGAGGGGAAGTCACCGAATGGCATTTCATTTTTAGTTTTGTTCGACATGTCTAGGCTAGGGTTTAAACCATGGCCTCACATCTAATAAGCCAACAAAACTCCTTTTTTATTACACCGCATTTTTAACAACATACACACAATATTTGTTACTGCAAAGCTCAAATTTTAGTTTGGCAAGCGTGATGCATGTGTTTTGAATTAATTGAACTAAGTGAACACGTGTAGTACAGAAACCCACCACCACCAATAACTAGTGCAGTATGTAGTACGTGAGCATTGCCAACCTCAATTAATCAATTCAGCCAAAGTAAACCTAGGAATTCATATGTGGCGGACGATAATTATAAAATCGAAATCAAAATACGAAAAATGAAAAATATTTTTGGAAAAACGTACGAATTGCAATTGAAATTGGAAAAATGAGGGCAAAAAAACTGAAATTTTTAGAAAAACTTACTAAAAGACAAGTTTATTTGGATTATTTCTTGATTTCTTGATTTGTTTTTGGTGTAATTTTGTAATAAAACCAACCAATTACACAAATATGGCTTGTTAAGAAGAAGAAGAAGAAGAAAAAAACTAGTTTAAGACCCAGTTTTAAATGAATAGAGTTTGAAAATATTTTTGTGGCAGGAAAATAAAAGCCATTAATTACACTGGAATACAAAAAAAAAAGAGTCATATAAAATGAAACAAGGCAAGGCATAATACATACAGTGGGAAGCAAAAGTGAGTACATTAATACAATACATGGCATATAAAATATAAGTCAAGATAAAAGCCAAATGAATTCAAAACAGGAATCATCACCACAACCAATATAAATCACATGTACTCAGTTTTGCACCCATGAGTTACTATCACTAACATTCGATGAAGTTTAGCTACAAAGAAATTAGTTTCATGAAGGCGTGAGTACAATGCAAATCACATTTGGCTAGACACGTTCTGTTAACAAATTCCGGGTGTCCAAAAAGCCTTTGGTACTACGTTCCCAAGAGTCGGATAATGACAGCGAAATTTTTTTGCAGTCTTTTCTTCTTCCTCATCATTGTAACTTCTGTAGAGGCCCATTATGAAGTATTCCCAGGTTCTGGGCATGAGTACACAGGGTTTAGCGTCTCATTATAACTGCCATGAGGTTCTTAAGATAGGCTCTAATCACGCTTAACACCAATTTTGTTTTGCGTCCTTCCTTAACGGGGTAGATTTATTTGGTTTCTATACAAGTGGATCCATTATTCCAATTTGCCTTTGCAAATGAGTAAAGTGTGGTGCATGTCATGTGGGATCATTTGTTTGCCTGTCTGTAGAGGAGTGTTGAGCCCTTGTAGGACCTCGTTCGAATTTTCTGTTGTACCAGATTATGCATATGCGTCAGCTTGTCCAGGAACAGGTATGATCGTTAATCTTCTGCTCTCTTCTCCAGAGACATTCCGAAATTTTTGGGCAAGCTCTAGTGGTGATACAATGGCCGCCTTACTATCAGAAAGTGGGTTTGTTTATTCATCTACCTGATGTGGTTTGATAACGGATGCTCATTGTGCCAGTCTTTATAGTCATTATTTCAGCCCGAATAGTAAAGGCTGTTTTTTTATAGAGGTATAGAACTTTAAGTTGCAATAAAACAACGATGGATTATTCGATTGACATGAATTTTATTTATCCGAAAGATAATCTTGTGGCATTACATTTTAAATATGATGATTTCTGGCATATGACCGCCACGGCTGGCACGAGCTGTGTGACATGTTGCGCCGTCTTGTTGAAACCACATCTCCTGGACATCATGGTTATTCAATTCAGGAATGAAAAAGTTAGTAATCATGGCTCTATACCGATCACCATTGACTGTAACGTTCTGGCCACCATCGTTTTTGAAAAAGTACGGACCAATGATTCCACCAGCCCATAAAGCGCACCAAACAGTCAGTTTTTCTGGATGTAACGGTGTTTCCACATACACTTGAGGATTACCTTCACTCCAAATGCGACAGTTTTGTTTGTTGACGTAGCCATTCAACCAGAAGTGCGCTTCGCCGGGAACAACGGTAATCTCGTTTTGGGCCCATTCGACGAATCTACGCCTTACTTGATGATCGTTTGGCTTCAAATCTTGCACGTGTTGGATTTTGTAAGCACGCAAACCAAGATCCTTCCGCAAAATCTTCCATAAAGTGGATGGACACTGGAGATCCAATTCCTGTGCTCGATGGCGGATGGACTCATTCGGGTCTTCCTCAATGCTACGCTCTACAGCAGCAATAGCTTCTTCTGTACGCACCGTACAGCGTCTCTGGGGATGCGAGTTATCAACAAGAGTAAACGTGGTGCGAAAACGTTCCATGGTTAATCGGATTAACTGCTCTGATGGACGATTTTGTCGACGATAAAATGGACGCAGTGCGCGATACGTTTTCCGCACAGCAACATTATTTTCGAAATAAAATTGCACTATTTGCAAGCGTTGTTCAGGCGTGAGTCTATTCATGATGAATTGCCAAACCAAACTGAGAATAAATCACTTGACAGCTGTTAAATCGGTCGCCATCTTGAAAAGTTATGCCAACTTAAAGTTCTATACCTCTATAAAAAAAACACCCTTTATAACTGTACCGAAAAGATTCCACATCCGAATTTGAAGAGGGACTTGAATTCGTCAGTGAATACTTGTATGACGGTCTCTGGAAGGTGAAAACCATTATCAGTTTCGGTTCTGTCCAGTATTTCCCTTATAAAACCATGATTAACAATTGGGCGTATAGTCAATAGGGGTGTATCCAGATCACCTATATTCAAGAATTTGACAGAACTATAGCTTCTATACTTCCATGCTCTTTTGGCATTCAAATGTCCAAATTGCCACTTCTTGTTCTCTTCTAATTCAAGGAGTGTTTATTTGATCTTCAAAATATCTGTGTGATATCCTCCCAAATATGTATGTTTACAATCCCAACGTAAGTCTACTTTTATAACACACTGTATGTGGTATTTTTTTCTAATAATTTATTACTAGTAGTTCCACAGTCAATAGTTTTTTTTTTTATTTTTTGTGCCACTTAATGACAAATTACTTGTAATTTAAGTGTTTTTTCTGTTTCTGTTTATTAATAAATTATTTATAATTTAATTGTTCCTTTTATTGTTGTAGTTGTTGTTGTATTTAATTGTTTAAACATTAATTAAATTACTTACGAGTGAAGAAAAGAGAAAAAAATTGAAATAAAACAAGAAATCTCTTGAATTTATGATTTAAAAAACAAAAAAATAACAACCAAAGAGGGTAGAGCTACATACAAATAAAATACTTGGGTCGCCTGTTACTGTATCTGGGTGATACGGTGTTGCCATTAATTAAAAATTAACAACGATATCGACAACAACAATATCAACATGATAATTACAACGTTGGTTTTTTAATTAACCACCGCCAAGCAAAAGTAAATACGAAACAAACAGACGACGACGACGACGATGATAGTTGTGCCAGCCGAACATACTCCATGCAATGCATTTAAGAAACGTTAGCAGCAGCAACACAACAACAACAACATAAAAGTAAACTTGCGACAACAAGGTGGTTCGTTTCGTTGGTTGGTTAGTTAGTTAGTCGGCTTTGTTGGCTCGTTGCAATATTTATTGTCGTAGTCGTAGTAGCCGTGATAGTAGTTGTTGTTGTTGTTTTTATTTTTTCTAAATTCCTTTTTTTTATTATTGTTGCGACTTTTTCATTTTCATTTGTGATTTCATTTGTTTTTTTGTGTTTTTTTAATTACTTGGATATCATGATGATGCTTCTTCTTCTATGTGTTTGTGTGTGTGTGTGTGTTGTTCTTCTCTTTTCTTGCTCTCATTATTACTGTTACATATTAATGATCTTGTTTTTCTTTTCGGCATTATTTGCACTTACCGTTGTTGTTATTGTCGTTTTATTCATTTTTTTGTGCTTCTTCTTGTGGTGGTTAAAGAGATAAAAAGTCAGGGTTGTTGTTATTATTCGGCTTTGTAGAGTTGCTGTCGCCGTCGCAGGTTTTTTGTTTTTGTTTTTTGTGTTCTTTAAGAGGAATTCGAAAGTGTACAGTTAAGGAGCAACGAGAGAAGTGCATTGTTGCCAATTAAAATTGTTTTTGCAAGAGAGTAATGATGGTGGTGATGGACAAGTTGTCTTTTTTTCCCATTGAAAATTAAATGAAATTCTTTTGTGTGGTTGCTGTTGTGTATTTCTAAATTAAATCAAATTGTATGGATTTTTTTAAAATCTAATTAAATTTATTCAGAGGGTTGAAGAATGTTGAAAGGCAGCCACTTTTTTCGTAAGTTGTGGAAATGAAAGTTGTAGTGAGTTTAATGAAGAAATCAATACGAGTGCGACAAAAAATACTTTGAAGCATTACGGCTTTGTATGCGAATGGAGAACTCTCAGCTCTTCACAACGAAAGCATTAGCCAAATATTTCATATCGTCTCTGGCGTTAAACCAGGATATTTTGTATCACCTGAGCTATTCACCATTGTGATGAATGATCTTTTGACCAAAGTTTGCTCAGAGAGAAAAGAAACCAAGCAAAACCAGACTATCTGCATAGATTAGCATTTAATGCTGGGACTTGAGATAAATACCCAAAGGACTAAAGCCATACAAGGATACAACATTAGCACAGAAAAGGCCAATCGATCGAATACGCGTATAATTTTTGATATCTAATAATAACAGCACGATCATCAAAGCTAGGCCGTCATTCAGATGACTGAAATCAGTAAGAATAACACGAATCAAGCATGAAATAAACATAGAAAGTGAAGATATCTATATCGCCTATACTATCAGAAGAATAGGTAATAACATCAAATGGAAGGCTCAAGGGTGGTATTCTCTAGAATCCGCGATCAACCAGAAAATAGCAGGAGAAGCGTGATATCCCAAGAGCTAGGACAAGGCGATCTTACATGGAAAGACGCTAACAAAACAGTGGGTGAAGTGTCTCCTGGTCAGCTGACATTATATTTAATCTGAAAGGATTGCACTGTCAGACACCGGAATAATTTTAGTTTGCGGAAGTCCTACAGTCATCGTAGTCCCACAGGTAGTGTGTTGACGCGAGGGCATTGTTCAAACTCCAGCTCAAACATCTCGAACAAAACGAAATATGAAGAAAAAAATATTTTTTCGGGCGACTTAAACTCATCAGTTTTCTGGCAAAAGCTCTGAGAGTAAAATAAAATTGCCAAGACAAGTCCTTAAAAACCTAGCGTTTGGAGTTGACTTTAAACTGTAGGATCGGCAACCCATAAATAAAATTACCACACTCGACATGTGTGAGGTAAGATAATAGGATGTAATCCTGACTGAAGGGCTGTAATGACCATTTAAGGAAGTAAGTTCCACACTAACTGAAACTTTAATCTACTTGACATCCCGTCAAAAAAGACGATGTATTTACACTATCGCCCCAGCCGAATAGAATTCTTTTTTCTTGACAGTATTGCGTAGACTTTCACCGGAATAATAGAGGTTCCCGTGCTTAAGAGTAAGACCAAAGAAAATAAAGTATAAAGAATGTGCATTTTAACATATTTTGGAATATTTTTCAAAAATATTTCATGACGCGGGGGGAAAGATAGAAGGGAAGGATACAGAAACCAAGAGCGTAACAATGCGTTGTTCTCATCGTGCGTTTTTGTTGTTTGACCACTTTTTTATTTATTTTTCTGGTGTTAAAAACAGACGTCGGCGCCAATGTCCCTCAGGGGAAGAACAATTTCGGCTTTTTACACACATAGGACACGAACATCAAGAATGTTCGTTAAAAAGAGCGTAAAAATCTTGTCAGTTTTTAAAGAAGAAGATTCATGTCGCTTTTTTCAGACTTCAATGATACACCCAAAGAAATATCACAGTAGTATTCACTAATATCAATGAGAAATGATTTCGATTTTTGTAAGAATACTTGCCAAGTTAAATACGGTGTCTTAGTGTCTTAGTGCAGTACAATTTTTCTATATTTTCCGATCACATATACATATCATTGGGTTAATAAGTAGACTTGAAATTATTACTAACAATTTTCCTCTAGGTTAACACATGCCTATGGTTACGGATTAGTGAGTGAGAGAGAGAGAGAAAATAAGTTGAGAGAATTTATTTATTTACAGCCATATAAAAGTGTTAGTAATATACTCTATTTTTATTTTCATTTCATCAACATACATATGTAAAGCTGTCTATCTTTGGCTTAATAATTTTGGATAAATAAAAATAAAACATCGATTTTATTATTAAAAGAACATAAAGCTATCCATCTTTGGCTTAAAAATTAGGCCATGTTTTTTAGATAAATAAAAATAAAAAGAATAAAAAACCATTTTTTATTAAAAGAAAAAAAAAAACGAGCATTCCAAAGCATTTAAAAAAAATATACTATGGGACAAAATAAAAAATAAAATACGCCCATCTAATGACATAGAACATTCTTAACACAAAATATTCTTCGAGTGTTATTGTGAAATAAAATGATAAAACATCCACAAAACATGTATTCTTGTCGCAGTCTGATCGACAACTAAATCAAAAAACACAAGAATACATACACATGTATATAGGTACGATGAGAGCAACACATTGTTACGCTCTTTGTTTGTGTTCATTTTCCTTCTGTCTTCCTCTCCCCTCACCCAGAAATGATATTTAAAAAAAATTTGGTGAGAGCAGGTCGTAATGTTACGACCCGCCATAAGAAATTTTACTTCTACATGGTGCGCATTCTTTATATCCATATTCTTTGGTAAGACCCAATTTAATTTCAGTTTATTAAATAAAATTGTTTTTTTTTTGTTCAACAAAATTCTGTATTCCCGCCTTGCAATTATGATTTTCCCTGCCACCAATTTGTCATTTACGCACATCATGCATATATTCACCACACCACATCACGCTCTGTTCACGTTACGGTATAGCAGTGCTGCCAAGCTTGCTTTGCACAATGTTGTTTTATTTCGTTTTTATTTTTGAATTAAAGATTACAACGTTTGTGTGTGTACGTCTGTCTCACTGATGATGAGAAGTTTGCAAAATGAGAAGTTATGCCAGTTATTTTAATTAAATTGGTTTTATCTTCGTATCGTTTATTTGTTTTTATTATTGTTGAGTGTTGGCAAGTGCACTGTACAGACATTAAAATTTTGTAAGAATTTTCAGATGAAACGTTTAAGTTTTCTTTTTGCTTTTATCGTTTTTTTTTTCTTTTACTCTACTTAAGCTAAATTAAGTTTAAATCATTATATCCTGATCGCATTTATTTCCACTTTAGTTTTTTTTTTTTGCCTTCTGATGTTGTTGCAACAACAATAATTTCCTTCTTTAAATACAAGTACTGGGGATGTGGCTGCCTTGTGTTTTACTGGCTTATTTAGTTGCGGACGGTTTTTTTTGTGTGTTTTCAACCTGCAGTCCGTGTATGATGATATGTCCAGTCAAGTCAAGCCAATCCATGCAATGCCATGCCATGGTTAAGGTGCGCGCAACTTAAACACACAACGTTAATGAATAAAAAAAAAAACAAAACAAATGGGGAAAAAAAAAGAGTGGCCAATTTGCTTTGTTGTTGTTTTTATTTTATTGCCATTACTCAAGTGCAATAAGTACAGGCAGACAGACCAAAAGAGACGAAGGAAACCGCGAAACTCATACGCGAAATGAGCAAGTGAGCAAGCATTTTATATGTAATTAGTGAAGACACATTATTACTGTTGCTGCTGCTGCTGCTTCTTACTTCATTTTTTTTCTTTCTATTTTTTTTTAGTAGTAGTTGTTGGCAACATTATCATTATCATCTCTCTCCACACACAACATTAACATTAACATTGTTAATGGGGATGGTGAATGGGGAATGGTGGTTTGTTTGGAAATTGAAATTGGGTTTGCTTTGCGTTGATCATTATTGTGTTCTTCTGTTACTTTTGGTTCGTTTATGTCACTTGAGGAATTTTAATGATCTCCAATTGTGTTGCTGCTGCTGCTGTTGCGGGCTTGCTTCGGCTCTCACAGTGTTGCTCTTGTCTCGTGTATGTGTGTAGGAAGAAGCTTTAATGACATTGATGTTTTGCTCGCGTTTTTTTTCTTTCTTTTCTTCCCCCTTCTTTTTCTTGATATTTTTTTTGCGCTTTATTTTTATTCTTCTTCTTTTTTTGTTTTGTAAAACTAAAAAAATGTAAAAGAGTTTCCACATACATAGCTTTTTTTGGTGTCTCTCGTTTTCAATCACTTCACTTGTAAGCAGCAAGGGAATGTGTAAGTTAAACACACTAACGATTCATATATTTTGTATTGCATTGCATTGCATTGTATTATGATGTAAAAAACTTAAGTAGATATGCTGCACTATGGACTGATTAACTGCAATTTGGTAGATAATATGGCTGATGTTTAAAGCAGAAACTCAATAAAATCGTTTCATCGTGTTCATGTTCTTATGTTAGCATAAAATTTTTCACAAGGAAGCCTATTTTTAAACCAAAAAACTAGATGGCAATGATTTGGTTCTAAGGCTTGGCCATAAGGTAGAAGCAAAATAATCTAAAGGCTGTTTTTTTATAGAGGTATAGAACTTTAAGTTGCAATAAAACAACGATGGATTATTCGATTGACATGCATTTTATTTATCCGAAAGATAATCTTGTGGCATTACATATTAAATATGATTTCTGGCATATGACCGCCACGGCTGGCGCGGATGTAGTCCAATTTTCGATGACTTTTTCCAACATTTGTGGCCGTATATCGGCAATAATACGGCGAATGTTGTCTTCCAAATGGTCAAGCGTTTGTGGCTTTACCGCATAGACCAATGGCTTTACATAGCCCCACAGAAAGTAGTCTAGCGGTGTTAAATCACAAGATCTTGGAGGCCAATTCACAGATCCAAAACGTGAAATTAGGCGGTCACCAAACGTGTCTTTCAATAAATCTATTGTGGCACGAGCTGTGTGACCACATCTCCTGGACATCATGGTTATTCAATTCAGGAATGAAAAAGTTTGTAATCATGGCTGTATACGGATCACCATTGACTGTAACGTTCTGGCCACCATCGTTTTTGAAAAAGTACGGACCAATGATTCCACCAGCCCATAAAGCGCACCAAACAATCAGTTTTTCTGGATGTAACAGTGTTTCCACATACACTTGAGGAGATTACCTTCACTCCAAATGCGCCAGTTTTGTTTGTTGACGTAGCCATTCAACCAGAAGCGCGCTTCATCGCTAAACAAAATTCGCTTATGAAAATCGGGAACAACGGTAATCTCGTTTTGGGCCCATTCGACGAATCTACGCCTTACTTGATGATCGTTTGGCTTCAAATCTTGCACGAGTTGGATTTTGTAAGCACGCACAAACAAGATCCTTCCGCAAAATCTTCCAATAAGTGGATGGACACTGGAGATCCAATTCCTGTGCTCGATGTCGGATAGACTCATTCGGGTCTTCCTCAATGCTACGCTCTACAGCAGCAATAGCTTATTCTGTACGCACGTACCTACAGCGTCTCTGGGGATGCGAGTTATCAATAAGAGTAAACGTGGTGCGTAAACGTTCCATGGTTAATCGAGTTAACTGCTCTGATGGACGATTTTGTCGACGATAAAATGGACGTAGTGCGCGATACGTTTTCCGCACAGAACCATTATTTTCGAAATAAAATTGCACCATTTTGCAAGCGTTGTTCAGGCGTGAGTCTATTCATGATGAATTGCCAAACCAAACTGAGAATAAATCACTTGACAGCTGTTAAATCGGTTGCCATCTTGAAAAGTAATGCCAACTTAAAGTTATATATACCTCTATAAAAAATACCCTTTATAAAACACGTTCCTAAGGTTTTAGGTAGTATTACCATCGATATGGGTCTATTCTACTAGGTTGGCGCTATTCTTAGGTTTATAAAGGTTTAGATTTTTCCCAAAGCCTAATTGATATGGGTAGAGGTCTGTAGATTATCACAATGCACCGTCTGTTAGAGAAAGTGCGGCATTTAATCCGAATTTGTCGATTCCATGGCGTTCTCAGCAATTGGACCTAGTTTAACGTTCATTATGACGTATTTTGCCTTTAAATTTGCCCTTCCATCCAAGTAAAGTTCTACTCAAGCAACAATTAATGTCAACTGACTATTCGCAACACCGTAGATAAGCCGATTGGCTGTTAAAGTAACATTCTTTCAAATTTTTCTTCAGTAAAGGAACTCATTTTTTTACCCGATGGTTACCTTAACAAGCAGAATTGCCGCATAAGTAATTCGGAGAACCGAAAAGTGATCGCGGAAAGATCATTGTATGCGAAAAAAGTGATTGCTTGCTATGTACTGTACCCTGGAATAATAGTTACCGCCAATTCAAAGTGCTGTGGCCGTGTCATAGTCGTCCTTTTTGGTTTGCAAGTGAAAATTTTAAACTGGACGATGTGAGGTTTCAAGAAGATGGTGCCACGAAACAAACAACGCGACCTATTTTGATTTTATTGCATGCGGAGTTTCCAAATAAAGAAATCTGACGCCGTTAGGCTCTTTATTACTTTGGGGCTGCGTATGAAACCACGTCTACGCGCATAATCCCCCTCGGTTTGAACATTTAAAAACCAAATTTGACAAATTATCGTTCAGATAGAGCCCGAAATGAGTGAAAAAGTGGTTGAAAACTACTTCATAATGAGTCACTGCTGCAAGAAATCCACGGGAGGTCATTTAAATGACATTGAAATTGTATTTCGTGCATAATGGCCAGATTCAAGCAATAAAACGAAATAAAAGTGTCATCGAAATCCTAGCTTTATGAGTGTGTCTTATTTATTTTTATTTTTGAAATCCTAAAATAATTTAAAAATTTTGTTTCCTCACACACGCCATTGTGCACTTGAAAAAAAGTAAAAGGATTTCCAGTGTTAACAGTGATTTCTGTTTTCTTTTGCTATTCTTACACTTTTGGTAGTTAATCTTTAAATAACAGCAACAAAAATGCTTAATGAGTTTTATAGAACAAAACAACAACATCAACAAAATGTTTGTTTAAGGAGTCAGATTAGTTGGCTCCCTATTTAACTAATGTCAACAGTATTAGCAGGTTGTTAAACGCTGTTTGTTATTTTAACATGTGTTTCTTTTCCGTTTTCTTTTATTTTTGTTGTACTTTTTACTCATTAAAAATCAAGCAAAATAAGGGAAATTTTTCTCTCGCTCTCTTTCTGTCTCTGCATTGTGTGAGACGTTCTTTTTTTTTTGGTTGAAGTACACACAGAATAATGATCAATTTTATGGCTATGAAATCAACAATTAAAATATTTAATTTGTGTATTACACACACAGTGTACGCACACATACACTCACTCAGTCACTGTCAAAGATTTAAAAGAAAAAGAACGAATGAAAGAAGAAAATATTCTTCTTATAAATTAATTAAAAGATTTGCCTGCCATCCAACCATATTGGAAGAAGTCAGTTGAGAATTTTTTGTTGCTTTAACTCACATACACATACACACACACACAAGTACATTGTAGTAAGCATGCATGCATGCATGCATGGGTATGCATGTATGTTTGTATGTAATTAATTTTGTATTCATATTGTATAATTAAAATAGAAAAACTAACTAATTAGCGTTTTTCTTCTTGTTGTTGTCTGTTTACAAAAAATTGTTTTGTTGCTGCTGTTGCTAAAATAAAAACAGAAAAACAAAACAAAAGCATTGCACGACTTGCCAAGGATCGCAAATACTGAGTGAACCGAATGACTCTGTAAATGTGACAACCACTATACGAACGACAAAGCACTCGCATTCAAATGAAAACATTGATTGCCTGCCTGTATGACTGGGGTGTCTCTGTCTCTCTCTCTCTCTCTATATATATTTTTTCCTTCTTGTTGTTATTGTTGTTTGTCTTAAGATTCTGCCTACGTTTGGTGTACGTTAAGTGTGTAGCATTTTTTTTCGTCGTCGTGTGTGCATTAAAATAATTTTAATTAAAATGTTTTTATATTTTATTTATTCTTGTTTTTGGTTGCATATTCTTTATTAAGCAAATGCACACTCTTACACACTCGCACATACAAACTCATGTTAAGTTTACAAAACTGCAGCAGAGTAAAGGATGAGGAGCAGAAGAAGTAAAATTGCAACAACCATATCCAAGCCAGATTGATTTATTAATTCATCGACTAGAAAAAAAATTATCATCATATTGAAAGGGGTTGCCATATTTCGTTATGTTTGATCAAAAAGTCATTGGGATTTAAGGCGTATATTTAGTAAGAATTTTGCAGTTATTAAAGGAAGAGTTTTAATCGTAATTTAATTATAAAGATTCCTCCATTAAATGTTGGTTTATCTAACAACGTAAACCTCATATATTGAAATTTATTAACCTGTTGTGTTATCGAAAAAATCATGTTTCTGGGTTTTAATCGTGGTCCAACAATGTTTACACAGTTGCTTCCGATGACAGCATTAAACTATGTAACGCTTTAGTCAAAATTGTAGTTGATGCGACCTTGCAAGCACTTCATTATCTCCCTCCCTGTCGTCATAAACCATTTTCCACAACCGTATTAAACAGTAGTCATGACATTCTCACTGAACATAAGTTCTAACTTCCACCGCTCTACTTAACAACTTGCCATGATTAATTCCGCAGACTGAATTGCAGTCCAAACGCTCAACAAGGCGTGTGAGGGACTCCTCTCTACGTAATAAAGCTCTGCTGATCCACTAAAATTGTATTTGTCGAATGCTTTCCATTTGCCTATAAAACAACATGTAATCTGTGTAATACACAATTACAAAGCTTTGGGATCGAAATCCAGCTTGTTCCTGCCTTAGAGCCTTATATTCATCTTACTAATCCCATTGAAGAAAATAATACCAAGCCAGTTATTAGATATTAAGTTGCTATTACATTCACTTTAACAAAGAACAACAAAATCTTTGAAGTAAATAAAAATTTAAATTGTAATCGTTAGATTATCGATTATAATTTTAACTTAAAAGGAATTTAGTCCTTCCCTTAATAGATTAATAAAAACCAATCACTTGGTAACTCTGTGCCATCATCATAACACATCATAAACAAAACTGTAATGCAGTCAGTAACAGCAACAACAATCACACAGTGATGTTAGTTGAAGACACACAGACACACAATAAAAACAACAGCAATATAATCTATTGCTGTTGCTGTTATTGTTATTGTTGTTTCATTGACTTGAATATGAGAAGATTATGGATTTAGTGACAGACACACACACACACACATACAAGTAGCAGCAAAAAACACGACCGTATAGTAAGTGAGGTGTGATTTGTGTGATCACACACACGGCAACACTATAAAATAAGTGTGCCCTACACAACATATTTATGCGAACCGTTAAAAATCTCGCTAAAAATAAGAAAGTGTTGCACAGGGATTTTAAGAGGACGCGTTTATCCTTTATTCAATAACGCGTTTTTAAACGAAAATTGATTTTTCAAGATGTTTTTTTTTTGTAAAAATGCTGAGAGTACTATGGTAAAGGGTGTTTTTTATAGAGGTATAGAACTTTAAGTTGGCATTACTTTTCAAGATGGCGACCGATTTAACAGCTGTCAAGTGATTTATTCTCAGTTTGGTTTGACAATTCATCATGAATAGACTCAAGCCTGAACAACGCTTGCAAATAGTGCAATTTTATTTCGAAAATAATGGTTCTGTGCGGCAAACGTATCGAGCACTACGTCCATTTTATCGTCGACAAAATCGTCCATCAGAGCAGTTAATTCGATTAACCATGGAACGTTTTCGCACCAGGTTTACTCTTATTGATAACTCGCATCCCCAGAGACACTGTACGGTGCGTACAGAAGAAGCTATTGCTGCTGTAGAGCGTAGCATTGAGGCAGACCCGAATGAGTCCATCCGCCATCGAGCACAGGAATTGGATCTCCAGTGTCCATCCACTTTATGGAAGATTTTGCGGAAGGATCTTGGTTTGTGCGTGCTTACAAAATCCAACTCGTGCAAGATTTGAAGCCAAACGATCATCAAGTAAGGCGTAGATTCGTCGAATGGGCCCAAAACGAGATTACCGTTGTTCCCGATTTTCATAAGCGAATTTTGTTTAGCGATGAAGCGCACTTCTGGTTGAATGGCTACGTCAAC
This sequence comes from Sarcophaga variegata, assembly GCA_932273835.1. NCBI lineage: Eukaryota > Metazoa > Arthropoda > Insecta > Diptera > Sarcophagidae > Sarcophaga > Sarcophaga variegata. The sequence continues at coordinate 146,768,727 of OW026358.1, forward strand.
AAACAAAACTGCCGCATTTGGAGTGAAGGTAATCCTCAAGTGTATGTGGAAACACCGTTACATCCAGAAAAACTGACTGTTTGGTGCGCTTTATGGGCTGGTGGAATCATTGGTCCGTACTTTTTCAAAAACGATGGTGGCCAGAACGTTACAGTCAATGGTGATCGGTATAGAGCCATGATTATTAATTTTTTCATTCCTGAATTGAATAACCATGATGTCCAGGAGATGTGGTTTCAACAAGACGGCGCAACATGTCACACAGCTCGTGCCACAATAGATTTATTGAAAGACACGTTTGGTGACCGCCTAATTTCACGTTTTGGACCTGTGAATTGGCCTCCAAGATCTTGTGATTTAACACCGCTAGACTACTTTCTGTGCGGCTATGTAAAGTCATTGGTCTATGCGGTAAAGCCACAAACGCTTAACCATTTGGAAGACAACATTCGCCGTATTATTGCCGATATACGGCCACAAATGTTGGAAAAAGTCATCGAAAATTGGACGTCCAGATTGGACTACATCCGCGACAGCCGTGGCGGTCATATGCCAGAAATCATATTTAAAATGTAATGCCACAAGATTATCTTTCGGATAAATAAAATTCATGTCAATCGAATAATCCATCGTTGTTTTATTGCAACTTAAAGTTCTATACCTCTATAAAAAACACCCTTTATAAGCACTAGCATTTAACCATGCTAGCTTAATGAATCCTTATATGCTGGCTTACCGTAGAATTAAGTGAATATCCCCGAACCGGTTGGGTAAAATGGTAGTTGGGTTTAATAATGAAAAATATTCCAGAAAATCGATCAAAAAGATGGGCTAGATTACAAGGAAAGAGTGAAGAGTCAGAAGAATTACACTGAAGCCTCAAATTGAGCCGTTTACTTCCTTCGAATTAAAAATAAACATGATAGCCATGCAATACGGTCAGTCTGATGTTTTTAAATATCCTTCGGATTATCGCTCTGAGATAGTGCAAATCTGTTTGAAAGTCACAAAAGTTTAGATAGCCATATGTGATGTACCACTTTTCGTTTGAACTTTAAAGGTGTTTGTGGTCACAATGGAAATGTTTAAATCGTACATCCAAGACTGGAAGAAAATTCTTCTTTTATTTCCTCTGGTTGGTTGGTTTATTCACATGGCCGTTCAGAAAAAGTGTCAAGTAGTACCAAGAGACACCGCTAATCGTATGTCATTGCCTGCCTGTCAAACTCAATCCGTCAGATTGGGAGAACTGAGATTGATGCAGAATATCTCCGCAATATCCTGCATAAGTTAGCTATCGAAGATACTACACTGGCTGCTAGGGAGGGCCCGGATGAGTTCAATTGTCTCTTACCAAACAAAATAAAGTATAAAGAATGTGCATTTTAACATATTTTGGAATATTTTTCAAAAATATTTCACGACGCGGGGGGAAAGATAGAAGGGAAGGATACAGAAACCAAGAGCGTAACAATGCGTTGTTCTCATCGTGCGTTTTTGTTGTTTGACCACTTTTTTATTTATTTTTCTGGTGTCGGCACCAATTGTCCCTCAGGGGAAGAACATCTTCGGCTTTTTACACACATAGGACACGAACATCAAGAAAGTTCGTTGAAAAGAGTGTAAAAATCTTGTCAGTGCTTAAAGAAGAAGGTTCATGTCGCTTTTTTTCGGACTTCAATTATACACCCAAAGAAATATCACAGTAGTATTCACTAATATCAATGAGAAATGATTTCGATTTTTGGAAGAATACTTGCCAAGTTAAATACGGTGTCTTAGTGTCTTAGTGCAGTACAATTTTTCTATATTTTCCGATCACATATACATATCATTGGGTTAATAAGTAGACTTGACATTATTACTAACAATTTTCCTCTAGGTTAACACATGCCTATGGTTATGGATTAGTGAGTGAGAGAGAGAAAATAAGTTGAGAGAATTTATTTATTTACAGCCATAGAAAAGTGTTAGTAATATACTCTATTTTTATTCATCAACGTGTTCATTTCATCAACATACATATGTAAAGCTGTCTATCTTTGGCTTAATAATTTTGGATAAATAAAAATAAAATAAAACATCGATTTTATTATTAAAAGAACATAAAGCTATCCATCTTTGGCTTAAAAATTAGGCCATGTTTTTTAGATAAATAAAAATAAAAAGAATAAAAAAACCATTTTTTATTAAAAGAAAAAAAACGAGCACTCCAAAGCATTTAAAAAAATATACTATGGGATAAAATAAAAAATAAAATACGCCCAGCTAATGACATAGAACATTTTTAACACAAAATATTCTTCGAGTGTTATTCTGAAATAAAATGATAAAGCATCCGCAGCACACATGTATTCTTGTCGCAGTCTGATCGACAACAAAATCAAAAAACACAAGAATACATACACATACGTACATACGTACGATGAGAGCAACACATTGTTACGCTCTTTGTTTGAGTTCATTTTCCTTCTGTCTTCCTCTCCCTTCATCCATAAATGATTTTTAAAAAAAATTGTTGAGAGCGGGTCGTAATGTTACGACCCGCCATAAGAAATTTTACTTCTACATGATGCGCATTCTTTATATCCATATTCTTTGCTCTTACTCTTTTGCATTACCGCTGCTACGAAACTGATCACTATATTGTCTTCCCATCTAAAGGACAAGATAACCAATTGGCCAGTGTCTAGACAAAAAAACTAAAAATCTGTATAGATGACTACGTTTTGTTATCATGGTTAATTTCATAGGTTAGGTTATGTTAGAGGACGTGTACTTGTCAACTAAGACAAATACGGTACCCGGAGGTCGAATTGACCCATTGTACAACGTCCTAGTTTCTCACGCCACTTATGTTGTGTGTGTTAATTTTATACATGAGTGGTGGGATCTACAGTTTTTAAAGTCGACTCCGGACGACAGACTTTTGAGAAACTTTTTCATGGCAGGTTGATTTACTCTCAGAGTTTTTGCCAGAAATCTGCTGAGAGGAAGCCGCCGAAGAAATACTTTTTGTATTTTGTCTTGATATCTGGCCCGGGACTCGAACCCTGGCTTTACGTCTAATAAGCCAACACACTACCTACTAGACCATGGCGACTTCAAGAGAGAGAGAGATCCTACAAAGTCAAGACAGATTTTTGAGAAACTCTTCAAGGCAATTTCCATTTAGTCTTAGAGTTTTTGCCAGAATACTGCTGAGAGGAAGTTGCCGTAGGAAATACTACCTACTAGACTACGGCGAGTTCTGTTTGTGTCTCAAGATGCAAACGAATTTCATCCTCCCAGGGAAAAATCATCACGTATTTCAATTACAACTATGGAGGTGAACTCAGAATTCCCCTGCAGAATAATATTTTTTAGGGTGTTTTAAAGCCATGACGAACTCTATTATCGACTGAGAGATGGTGTGGGCTGTAATTGTTCACTTTTAAATTGAATTTTTTTTGCTTCTTCTTCTTCTTCTGCTTCTTCGTTTTAATGGCATTGTGTGGGGAATTTTTTAGGCAACAATTGTTTGAAAACGACAACCAAAGAAATAAATCATTTGCCATACAAAAAAAAAAAAAAAAAAAAAAAAAAAAAAAAAAAAAAAAAAAAAAAAAACCCAGAAAAAACAGAAAAAACAGAAAAAATCACAAACAAAATAATAAAAATTATTGTAATTAAATTTACAACAAAATAAAAAAAAAACGAATTTAGCAATTAAAACTTTATAACAATTTAACAATAAAATAAATATAATAGAGAGAGAGAGCGGAGAAGAAGGAAAAACATCAAAAATCTATTTAAAAAAAATAAGAAAAAAACAAGAAAAATTAATTAATTTTAATAAGAAAATTGAATTCAATTTACAATGACTGCACTCGCTCGTAAGCGAATACGTAAGTATGTACGTATATGGCAACAAAATTATTTTAAAAAAAAAAATTTAAAAAAAAGAAGAAAACAGAAAATAAAAACTTAATTAAATGTATTTCTATTAATAATATTTGTAAATAATTGTTAAAATATTGTTTCTACAGCTAAATTGCAATGCAATGCTGGTTCAATTAATGAATTTCAAAACGAAAAAATCGAAAGAAAAAAAAAAAGAAAAAAAAATTAATCAACAAACTTGCATATGCCGCCACGATATTTTTCCAAAGGGGGTATAAATAAATTTCAGCCGCTTTAGAAATTAAATGGCAATAAAGCAACAGAAAAAGCTGCAACCAGATTTTTTTCGAGAGCAACTATTTGAGTTGTTGTAAAGGGTGTTTTTTTATAGAGGTATAGAACTTTAAGTTGCAATAAAACAACGATGGATTATTCGATTGACATGAATTTTATTTATCCGAAAGATAATCTTGTGGCATTACATTTTAAATATAATTTCTGGCATATGACCGCCACGGCTGGCGCGGATGTAGTCCTGTCTGGACGTCCAATTTTCGATGACTTTTTCCAACATTTGTGGCCGTATATCGGCAATAATACGGCGAATGTTGTCTTCCAAATGGTCAAGCGTTTGTGGCTTTACCGCATAGACCAATGACTTTACATAGCCCCACAGAAAGTAGTCTAGCGGTGTTAAATCACAAGATCTTGGAGGCCAATTCACAGGTCCAAAACGTGAAATTAGGCGGTCACCAAACGTGTCTTTCAATAAATCTATTGTGGCACAAGCTGTGTGACATGTTGCGCCGTCTTGTTGAAACCACATCTCCTGGACATCATGGTTATTCAATTCAGGAATGAAAAAGTTTGTAATCATGGCTGTATACGGATCACCATTGACTGTAACGTTCTGGCCACCATCGTTTTTGAAAAAGTACGGAGCAATGATTCCACCAGCCCATAGAGCGCACCAAACAATCAGTTTTTCTGGATGTAACGGTGTTTCCACATACACTTGAGGATTACCTTCACACCAAATGCGGCAGTTTTGTTTGTTGACGTAGCCATTCAACCAGAAGTGCGCTTCATCGCTAAACAAAATTCGCTTATGAAAATCGGGAACAACGGTAATCTCGTTTTGGGCCCATTCGACGAATCTACGCCTTACTTGATGATCGTTTGGCTTCAAATCTTGCACGAGTTGGATTTTGTAGGCACGCAAACCAAGATCCTTCCGCAATGCTCGATGGCGGATGGACTCATTCGGGTCTTCCTCAATGCTACGCTCTACAGCAGCAATAGCTTCTTCTGTACGCACGTACGTACAGCGTCTCTGGGGATGCGAGTTATCAATAAGAGTAAACGTGGTGCGAAAACGTTCCATGGTTAATCGAATTAACTGCTCTGATGGACGATTTTGTCGACGATAAAATGGACGTAGTGCGCGATACGTTTTCCGCACAGAACCATTATTTTCGAAATAAAATTGCACTATTTGCAAGCGTTGTTCAGGCGTGAGTCTATTCATGATGCATTGCCAAACCAAACTGAGAATAAATCACTTGACAGCTGTTAAATCGGTGGTCGCCATCTTGAAAAGTAATGCCAACTTAAAGTTCTATACCTCTATACAAAACACCCTTTAGAATGGCTACAAGATTGCTATTCCATTATAAGATTCGAGAGCTGGAGAGAGTTTCTCTTGAAGTTCCAAGAAGTTTACAGAAGTCTTTATTGAAAGAGGATAAGCTAACATGGTCACTGATTACAAGGATTATGAATGTACATCAGGAAATAAAATTTTGAACCCTCCTAACTACACATAGCTATCACTAAAGTTCTTTAAAGATAATAAGGATTAAACATCACGTATTAATCCATCTTAAAACGTTTATAATTTATTTTTACACCCAATATAATCATTAGTTTACCGCCAAGACGTAGACAGCCAGACAAACCGACCCACAGATGACGATAATTAAAATTATTTTTATTTTTTTTTTTTTACATTATTTTGTTGCTCTGTGTGTACTTTTTTTTTAATTACATTAAAATAATATTGAATATTCACATTTCGATTGAAAAAAGCGAAAGAGAGGGAGCGAAAGAGAGAGGGAATCGTAATGAATTGAAAAAATTGAAAATATTGAATTGAAATCTTCAACTATCATGCCCACCAGCATGCCAACAACACTAAACAGACACACACACACACTAACCCGAAGTTGCCAACCATTACGCCAACAAGCAATGCATTGAAAAGCAATCAAGCAACCAGCCAGCCAGCCTGCCCGCCAAGCCAACCAGTTGCAAACCAATTAAGCATCTTGCCAGCAAAGTGGTTGTTGTAAAAATCAATTTTTTTTTGTTTTCATTTTATTTTAATAACAACAAAAACACTAACAACAACAATAACAAAAAAACAAACATAATCGCGTTACAATCACTCACTTACAATTCCTATTCATTTATTTTATTTTGTTTATTTAATAATTAATTAATTAATAAATAAATAATTAAATGAATTGAAAATGAAGAAAAAAACAAAAACCAAAACAGAATGTGAATGTTTCGCATATCATTTCTCGGTTGATTTTTCGTTTTAATTATTAATTAAAATGTGTTTACACAATTAACAAAATACCAAAACGAAATATGATTAGAAAAATACGTATACAAAATTCAAAACAAAAACAAACGGTAAATGGGTAAACAAAACAACATTAAAATAAACAATTAGAAAAAAATCTTAATCATCCTACTCCTCCTAAGGCAATGCATAGGAAAAACAAATTGTACACACACACACACACACACACCCATACTATAAGAAACTAAGAGTATAGTTTACAATTAAACAGAGAAAAGATGAACGAAAGAGAGCATCAGAGTATGAAAGTGCGTTATTAAACAAACACCCATACACACACTAATGCGTAAAGAGGAGAAGAGATCATCATCATCACACTCATCAGTGCATGTAAACAACATGTGGGTTTACTTAAGTGATTGGCAACACTCACGCGCTGTACAATTTAAAAGATTTTCTTGGGGAGGGAATTTTTAACGCAAAATTCGAGAAAATATTTATTAAAAGCGGAAAATAATTAAAAAAAAAAAAAAATTGCCAAAAAAAATAATAGCTTAAACAAAATTTAAGTGAAAAACACAATAAATATGGGTCGTGGAAAGCATTGTTCTGAGGAAAATAGAGAAATTATTAAAAAAAATGATTTCTGAGGGAAAAACTTACGCGGAAATTGGTCAGTTTCTCAAATGCTCAAACAAAATGATTGGAAATGCCATTGCTTATACTAAAAAAGTCGAAACACGTGGAAGAAAATCTGCAATATCCCCGTTACTGGTCAAGAGGTGGGTACGTCAGAGCAAAAAGGATCCTTTTAAGCCAGCAACGGAGTTGAAAAAAGAGCTACAAATTGCGGCATGCGTTGAAAACAGTCCGAAATCGGCTTCGGGAACATAATTTAAAAGCCTGCAGTCCAAGAAAAGTTCCGCTTCTTACAACAAGGCATGTGAAAAACGAATGAAGTTTGCATGTGAGCATCAACACTGGCCCGTAAGTAAATGGAGAAACATTTTGTGGACTGACGAGAGCAAAATTGTTTTGTATGGTGGAAAAGGCTCTCGAGCGTTTGTACGACGACCACTAAACGCTGAATATAACGCCCAATTCACTTGCAAGACCGTAAAACCTGGAAGTTCGAGCATTATGATTTGGGGGTGTTTTTCATATTACGGAGTGGGTCCAATATACTGGATCAAAACATTGATGGATCAACATGTTTACGTTGATATACTGGAGAATGTTATGCTACCGTATGTCATGGGCCCTCCAACAGGACAACGATCCAAAACACACCAGTCGAAAAGCCAAGAAGTTGTTCGACGAACATAGAGAATAAATGTTATGGAGTGGCTGGCGCAGTCGCCAGACTTAAGGCCAATAGAAAATCTTTGGTCTGACGTTAAAAAATACGTTTAGGAAATGAAACCTACCAATAATGAGTCACTATGGGCTACAGTGAAGGAGGCATGGAACAATATCCCAAAAAAAAGATGTGAAGAACTAGTTGACCCCATGCCAAGACGTTGTGCCGGCGTTATTGCCAACAAAGGCCATGTCACAAAATATTAAAATGTCTATTTAAAACTGTATTATGACCATGTAAAAAATCTTTTTCAATTTTATGTATTTTCTACTTTTTTTGTACCTGTTAGTTGAAGTGCTATTTTATTTACCGATCAAATTTAAGGTTTCAAATTAATTTTGTTTAATCGCTGGACTAAATTAAAATAAATATGTCTGAAATATTTTTAATTTTACTTACAACTGTGTTTTAGTTATCTTTTTACTTAATACATAAAATTCCAAAATTAAATGTTAGAAAAATTGACGACGAAATAATTATTCCATCCTTAGTGCTATTTTTTTTACCGCAGCTGTACATGCATATATGTATATTTGATCATTACAACCCTTCAGTCAGGATTACGACCTAGCTTCTCACACCACTTATGTTGTGTGTGTTAACGGTATCCATAAGTAGAGGGATCTACAGTTTAAAGTCGACTCCGAACGACAGATTTTGAGAAACTTTTCATGACAATTTACTTTCGGAGTATTTTGCGAGATATCTGCTGGGAGGAAGTTGCCAAAGAAATATTTTTTTTTCATATTTCATTTTGTTGGAGATGTTTGAGCTGGAGTTTGGAGCTGTAGCCTCACGTCTAATAAGGTAACACAGTAACTACTAGACAACGAGGACTTCTGATTATAGTCATTGAAAAAAAAAACAGGCCAGACTCGTAAAACCGGTATATGTAGCTCATGCAAAGGTAAATCAATGGTTTGATTTAATCTAGTCTATTACGGAAATGGACAAGCTTGGCTGTCAACAATATATTTAACTTGATTGTTTACCTAGCTACTCATGCCACCCATGTTGAGTGTGTTACCAAAGAAATTGGATATAAAGAATACGCATCATGTAGAAGTAAAATTTCTTATGGCGGGTCGTAACATTACGACCCGCTCTCACCAAATTATTTTTAAAAATCATTTCTGGATGAGGGAGGAGGAAGACAGAAGGAATATGAACACAAACAAAGAGCGTAACAATGTGTTGCTCTCATCGTACGTATGTACATGTGTATGTATTCTTGTGTTTTTTGATTTAGTTGTCGATCAGACTGTGACAAGAACACATGTTTTGTGGATGTTTTATCATTTTATTTCAGAATAACACTCGAAGAATATTTTGTGTTAAAAATGTTCTATGTCATTAGCTGGGCGTATTTTATTTTTTATTTTGTCCCACAGTATAATTTTTTTAAATGCTTTGGAATGCTCGTGTTTTTTCTTTTAATAAAAAATGATTTTTTATTCTTTTTATTTTTATTTATCTAAAACACATGGCCTAATTTTTAAGCCAAAGATGGATAGCTTCATGTTCTTTTAATAATAAAATCGATTTTTTATTTTGTTTTTATTTATCTAAAATTATTAAGCCAAAGATAGACAGCTTTACATATGTTTGTTGATGAAATGAACATAAAAATAGAGTATATTACTAACACTTTTATATGGCTGTAAATAAATAAATTCTCTCAACTTATTTTCTCTCTCTCACTCACTAATCCATAACCATAGGCATGTGTTAACCTAGAGGAAAATTGTTAGTAATAATGTCAAGTCTACTTATTAATCCAATGATATGTATATGTGATCGGAAAATATAGAAAAATTGTACTGCACTAAGACACTAAGACACCGTATTTAACTTGGCAAGTATTCTTCCAAAAATCGAAATCATTTCTCATTGATATTAGTGAATACTACTGTGATATTTCTTTGGGTGTGTCATTGAAGTCTGAAAAAAGCCACATGGACCTTCTTCTTTAAAAACTGACAAGATTTTTAAGCTCTTTTTAACGAACATTCTTGATGTTCGTGTCCTATGTGTGTAAAAAGCCGAAGATGTGCTTCCCCTGAGGGACAATTGGTGCATACCAGAAAAATAAATGAAAAAAAGTGGTAAAACAGCAAAAACGCACAATGAGAACAACGCATTGTTACGCTCTTGGTTTCTGTATCCTTCCCTTCTATCTTTCCCCCCGCGTCATGAAATATTTTTGAAAAATATTCCAAAATATGTTAAAATGCACATTCTTTACACTTTATTTTCTTTGGTGTTACTCTTTATCAAAGAATTGGGGAACCAACAAATTTTTATTCAACAAGTTTTATTTACTCTCAGGGTTTTTGTTGGAAGAATACTGAGAGAAAGTCGCCATAAAAATGCTGACTTAAAATATTTTTTAATAATCTATAAAGCATTACCTACACTCAGATTTTCTTTTTTTTTCGTTTTTTATTTCAAATTAAATTAAAAAATTTGCTACAATTAGCATATCAAAGTGCATTAAAAGCACTTGCATTGTTAATGGCATTGACAATAATGATGATGACGATGACGATGACAAGATACTGTTATTAACACACAAGAAAAAAAAACAAAAATCTCTAATAATACTTGACTTTACAGCAATTAATTGCAGGCCTATAAAGCAAAAACAATCTCAAGCACCAACGCCACAGAAAAAAACAAGGAAATGTACTTGAATGTACTCATCTTCAGGAGCTTAATAAGCAAGAAAATATTCAAGCATTGTAACGGTAAAAAAAAAACAATAACAAATTGTAAGCAGAGAGAGGGAGATAAAGAAAGTTTAAGAGCAAACGCATGCTTTTTTAAATGGTAATTCATTTTTAAGAAATTAATCAGAAAGAAGAGTGTGTGAGAGAGAGAGAGTAAAGCAGTGTGAGAGTGTGCTTTTTCCATAGATAATTGGCAAATATTCATTGAAAAATATTGGGGCTTGTTTGTTGGTATTAAATTCCTTTTTATTGTTGTTTTCCCGTACATTTCATAGTTATTTTGTGTTTGTGTTGGTTTTTTTTTTTGGAATTTTAACAAGCACTGCTGCTCTTAACAATTTCTGTTTTTTTTTGTTTTCTGTCTCAAAATGTGAATATTCCCACAAGAATTCATAAAAATCACCGTGATAACATGGATATCATTAAAACACATTCAATACGTAATTAGCTTTGGGGAGTGGTGGTGGTGGTGTCGGCGGCTGTTAGGCATACAAAACATACCGAAACGAACTGAAAGGAACTGAATTTTTTATGCTCATTTTTTTTGTTTTGTTTTTTTTTTTTCGTTCGTCTTCATCGTTTTAATAAGGGCCGAATGGCAATAACAAAACGGGAGTATAAGAGATCATAAACGAAGTGAAGCATCTTAACGAAGTACGTATATACGTACATATATGCGAGTTTGTGTGTGTGTAAGTGAATAAACAAAAAAGAGTAGAACTAAGGCTCATTAAAAAATACCAACAACCTAAAAACGAAAATGTGACAAAATTTTTAAATCATCATCCAGCCACGGCAGCCACTATGTACACATACAGACACTGTGTCACATCCACAGAATATGCTTGCAGGCATGCATGCATACTTAAATGGCGGCAAAGTTAGCATAAGCAAGGCTTGATAAACTGTAAAAATCAAAAGAAATTCAAAGAGAAAAAAATGTTTTTAAAAATTTTTTTCCAGCCTAGTAGGCCTTGCTTATTTCCATGTTTTGTTTTTGTTTTTGCATTGATTTTTAACTTTAATTTTATGATTCGTTTTAGTTTAATTTGTTTGCGGGTAACCTTTTCTTGTTTTTTTTTTTGTTTTGTTTTTGTCATTATTTTTAGAGTTACCAAGCAATTTTTAGTTGATTTTATTGATGATAGTGCTGGTGATGATGGTGGTAACTGGTATGGTGTGTGTTTTATGGGTTTTAATGAGGCTCTAATTGACATCTGCATTTATTTTGAGAGCGCGCGCTTAAACTTTAACTTTAACAAAGTCCGCTCTACACAGTCTACTGTGTCATATGCCGTGTGGTTAAGGAAAACCTTTTTTTTTTAAATCAACCAAAGCAGTAGTTATTCCACATACACTCTGTGTTTGTTTGTTGTCTTCATAAAAACTCAGACTTGCTTATAAAAGCCAAACTTATTGGCAAGCAGTCAGGCTTAGCCAAACAGGCAGCCAGCCTGCCCGCCAACCTGGCCTTAGCCTGGCAAAGTAGTCATTTGGTCGTTTAGTCTACCGCTCTAGCAGAATACTAAACGAAACGTAAAGGAAAAGGAAGAAGTAGAAGTAGAAGAAAAAAAAAACAACAAAACAGAACGACAAGTAAAAACGGCCGACACGAATGATTCTCGTTGAATGCAACAGCTCATCGATCACACAGAGTCACAAAATGTTTTCGAGTTCAGTTACCAAAACTTAAACAAAAAATTATAAAAAAAAACATCACGTCATTGTTTGCTCCATGATAACCCTACAATCTTGCCCTAAATATTGGGTATCTGGTGGCATTCTGCCAGAGTGTGAAAAGCGAAAGTGTTGTGATTTCATTTAAAAAGTTCCTTAATTAATGCAATAAACCACACCCCGTCCTCACTTACTTCTCCCTACAAGGTACTTTCCGAGTTCCCATACAATTTACTAAAAGTTTATGGGTGATTCAAACGTGGGCTTTTTGCGAGCATTATGGAGTGAGTGATTAAGGGCATTAGACTCTGGTAAGATTATAAAGGAACTTGAACGTTCTGGAAAAATTTTACATCGTACGCACAACGGAAAATATCATTTCTAAAGGGTGTTTTTTATAGAGGTATAGAACTTTAGGTTGCAATAAAACAACGATGGATTATTCGATTGACATGAATTTTATTTCATCCGAAAGATAATCTTGTGGCATTACATTTTAAATATGATTTCTGGCATATGACCGCCACGGCTGGCGCGGATGTAGTCCAATCTGGACGTCCAATTTTCGATGACTTTTTCCAACATTTGTGGCCGTATATCGGCAATAATACGGCGAATGTTGTCTTCCAAATGGTCAAGCGTTTGTGGCTTTACCGCATAGACCAGTGACTTTACATAGCCCCACAGAAAGTAGTCTAGCGGTGTTAAATCACAAGATCTTGGAGGCCAATTCACAGGTCCAAAACGTGAAATTAGGCGGTCACCAAACGTGTCTTTCAATAAATCTATTGTGGCACGAGCTGTGTGACATGTTGCGCCGTCTTGTTGAAACCACATCTCCTGGACATCATGGTTATTCAATTCAGGAATGAAAAAGTTTGTAATCATGGCTCTATACCGATCACCATTGACTGTAACGTTCTGGCCACCATCGTTTTTGAAAAAGTACGGACCAATGATTCCACCGAGCCCATAAAGCGCACCAAACAGTCAGTTTTTCTGAATATAACGGTGTTTCCACATACACTTGAGGATTACCTTCACTCCAAATGCGGCAGTTTTGTTTGTTGACGTAGCCATTCAACCAGAAGTGCGCTTCATCGCTAAACAAAATTCGCTTATGAATATCGGGAACAACGGTAATCTCGTTTTGGGCCCATTCGACGAATCTACGCCTTACTTGATGATCGTTTGGCTTCAAATCTTGCACGAGTTGGATTTTGTAAGCACGCAAACCAGAATCCTTCCGCAAAATCTTCCATAAAGTGGATGGACACAGATCCAATTCCTGTGCTCGATGGCGGATGGACTCATTCGGGTCTTCATCAATGCTACGCTCTACAGCAGCAATAGCTTCTTCTGTACGCATCGTACAGCGTCTCTGGGGATGCGAGTTATCAATAAGAGTAAACGTGGTGCGAAAACGTTCCATGGTTAATCGGATTAACTGCTCTGATGGACGATTTTGTCGACGATAAAATGGACGTAGTGCGCGATACGTTTTCCGCACAGAACCATTATTTTCGAAATAAAATTGCACTATTCATGATGAATTGCCAAACCAAACTGAGAATAAATCACTTGACCACCAAAACCATCGAAAGAACTTCGCTTGATTCTGTTTCTGTTGCTATGTGCACTATTTATCCAGCAGGTATCCTCGATTCATTAATTTCCCTTTAAAAAACAATCACAAACTTAAAAGCTTTCATATGCAATCGTTAATCGATTACAGTTTAGTCTTGCGTATACCAACGTTTCATAACGATTAACAAGTGCATGGGAGATCTCTTTCATACTGTAGAGTGTAACGGTGCACTCAAAATATGAACAAAAAGTGAAGAGATGTGAGAGTTGAGAGATGTGGTTATTGTTGTTGGCCTGGAGTATCGTTTGTATACACAGTATAACTAGAAGAACTACATTTGTGGCTGCTTTAGCTATTTGTTGTTATTATTGTTATTGTTGCTGTTGTTGTATTCTTTATTATATTCTTCTTTAAGTTTTTTTTTGTTTTTGTTTTTATTTTTTTTTTTTTTTTTTTTGGTGGCACACAGAAATATTTTAATTGGCTTCTTAACTGAAAGTGTTTAGGCCGCAGTTAAAATCGTATAATGACGCGAATAAGCATCATTAGTAGTACGCGAGTCGTCCTCGTCCTCGTCATCATCATCATCATTCACAACGTTGTGTGGTGTTGTGTTGTGTTTGCCCGATGCCTGGTTATTGCAATTGTGTGGCAGTGTAGTATAAGAGATGAGGAGAAGAATCGGCAGTAGTAGTCCTATTTAAAACAAAAAGATCGTGTACGTTCAACCCAATTAACAGAAATGTTTATGCTGCTACAATTTGCGGTTAGAATTAAGGAAAAATCGAACGAACGAACGAACGAACGAAAAAAAAAATGACGATGACGACGACGAAGTTATAAAAAAAAATAACCGAAGAAATATGTACTCTTCTGCTCTTTATTATGCTAAAAGAGTTTTTGTTTTGTTTTTGTTTTTATCTTATTTCGGTAACGTTCTCCCAAAACAACAACAATAAAAAATAAGACAAAAATTCTTGTTTCCAAAAACAACCGTACCAAACAGCTTATAAGTGTATACATATGTGTGCATAAAAGTATGCGTGTATGCGTAAGTCAAAAATGCATGCTTGCATTTCGGGTTCTTTTCTTCAAGTTCCTCTAAAAAATCAGTAACAACAACAACCACAACATGAGCACAGTTTTAAATGAGATTTTATTTCATGTTGAATGCACGTACCACACCACCACCACCACTAGCACTATCATCACCATCACCGATCACATAGTGTGGCAAATCAATTAAAGAAAAGGTTGATTTTTATAACGGAGCGATGCAATTGATACGACACCAGTCAGCCAGCCACGACTACACTATTCTCATTCACAGTCGTAAAACTACACACATATGCACCTATACAGAAGCAAGCATGCAGGCAGTTAAGGTTTACACCAGTATTATGCGAAAGTAACCCCAAAATAATTATGCAAACTTATTGGGAATTTTTTTTTAGAAATTATTTGAGAATTTTAAACAATTTCAGCATATTTACATGGAGATTATTTAATGTTGTCCATGGGAAATATTCCCATACTTTTTCATGGATTTTTAATAACATTACAGATACTTTCCCTTCCATAAGAGAAATACAGAATGTGTTATAAGCAGATTTAAGTCAGTTAATTTGTGATTTCGTGAAACTCAAATCACGGGTAATATATCAGAAACAATTGCCAGTTTTCTGAATTTTAGTCAAGCAAAACGTAACCAAATTGGTGGTTCACCGTATGGGTTCCATATCAATACAGGCATGCCACAAAACATCGACAACTGATTAAGAAGTTATCAAAAATCGTCGAATAATGATGTATACCTCTCCCGTGTTGTATGTCCCTGCTTGAATAATTGCTAAATAAATCACCCCGCAAATCCATTACCCCTCAGAATGGCTAACAACAAGTAGGGACATCATAGAAAGGACAGGTAACGTACCATCTTCTAAAATAGTGGGTCTTTTTAAGTAAAGTTCGCCTTTTTTTAGATTCAATATAACAATTCAATACATTTTAATAGATAACGTTGTTCCTAAAAGATAAAAGGTGGTAACCCTATCATTCTAGAACGTAATGCAGAATACTGGACATCTGTTTAGCTAGGAAAATATAATTAAAATAAAAATAATATTAATACTAGCGGCTGCGCTGGCTCGGCCATGTTGTTCGAATGGAGGAGGATGCTCCGGCGAGACGGAGGACGACCTAGTATGCGTTGGAAGGACCAAATCGAGAAAGCCCTGTCATCGATTGGTGTGACCAACTGGCGTAGGCGTGTAAGAAGCAGAGGCGTCTGGAAGGATGCGTTGCGGCAGGTCGAAATCCGTTAATCAGGTTGTTAATGGCCAATTACGTAACTAAGTAAGTAAATATAAATTATTAGCTTGAAACAAAGCAAAGAAATAATAAGAATACAGGGTTAATGCTTTGTAGCAGCTCGACGCTTTTTAAAAGAACGAAAAGAAGTAAAGAAATAAACGACAAATTGCAGGCACCTGTAAAGAAAGGAAGGCTTTCAACAATTCATGACAAGATCTCTAGACTATGTGTCTGATACACAGCTTATAAGCGCGGCTTTTTGTTTAATTAAAATAACGTCCGAATACGCTGTTCAATAATGGCCTGCCAGGATCTGTATAGAGGCTTGTTTCGAAGGTTTTTATGTAGAAAGAGAGCCGAGGATTTAATATATTTTCCAAATGGTATTCAAAACTTTACATTGGAGTATTTTCTTTCCAATTTATATGGCAACTCTAACAGTTCAGCAGTTTTATGAAAAGAATCCTCTCGTTAGCATACCTTCCCCGCTTCACACAGCAGGAAACCTTTTTGATACGCCATTAAAAAAGGCATTCTTTTTTGCAAAATAAAAAGGCAATCCACGCAGTTTTTGGCAAAAAAAATAAAAAATAAAAGCAAAAGCAAAAGGAAACTCCAATTAAATTGTGCAATCGTGTAATTCGCAAATTAATTTCCAACGCAATTATAAAAATTGAACACTGAATCTGACAAAAAATAATGAAAAAAAAAAAACAGAAACAGAAACAGAACCACGGCAAGCAACGAGGAGCATGCATTGGAAACAAAAAATGAAAGAGAGGAAAAAAAACAAGCAAAGAGAACAATAAACATGAGCAGGCATGTAAAATCTTGCTTAGGAAGAGTATTAAAATACCAGCTGATGACGGAATAACAACAACAAAAACAGCAGCAAGCAAATAAAAACAAACGCAAAATCACGTGCATTTTGAAAAAAAACAACAACAACAACAGCAAATACAGCATTTTCTTTAAAGCCAAAGAGAGCCACTGTAAACACGTCGTTATCAAATGAAAAAAAACACGAAGTGAGTTAGCATGTACATACATACATATGTATGTGTGTGTTCGTGTGTGAGGTTTAGAGTTTCATAAAGAGCATTAAAAAATTAATTCCCATATATTGTTAAAACTGGTATAAAGAATTAATCAGGAAAGGAAAGAATAAATAATCAATTTGAGCGAACCACCATTAAATTAAAAACAACAACAACAACAGAACAGAATGAAATCAAATGAAAAAAAACAACCCCGTAATAAAACGGTAATGGGTTGGATGGATGGATAGATGCTGTGCCGATTTGTAGCCGGCATTGATGTGTGCAAACGACAGCAATAACATTCATAACGAGAGCATCACACGCACTCATACACATACATACATACAGCAGCTATCGGTAATTTATCACCACTACCACTACTGTGCCCTATGACTGTCTTTGAGGAATACCCACCACGAGATTATCCATTTAATGTTGAATTTTTAATTATTTTGTGTGTTTACAATACAAAGAAAAAAAGAAAAAGAAACAGAAAAGTACTAAAGAAAGCACCGTTAAATTAAATTGGTGGTAAGCATTGAGCAATAATCAAATGTCATTCATAAAGATGCTGTTCTTTTCCTAACAAAAAGAGAGACAGAGAGAGATAGGCAAAAGGAATTAAATCATGTGAAAAATTCCAATTAAATCAAGCCATACGCCCGACAATCAAGAAATTTTTTAATTTTTATGGCTAAAAACCTTCTCTTTATTCAATTAAAAAACAAAAACAAGAAAAATTTAAATGAATTTTAAACTTAAAATTATTCTCATATTTGTTTGTTTTGGGGCATGATGAGTATGCGTATGCCAAATAAATGTTCTTTCTAAACAAATGTTGAAATTCTTTAAACGCTTAACAACTGTGGGAAAACACTTCATTTAAATAAATTTATTTCTTCTTTTTGATTTCTTTTTTCCTTTCCTTTTTTTGTTTGTTTGTTTCTTTCCTTAACTACAACGTACAGCAACATTAATTTCTTTCAAAAGATTCTTTTGCCGAATTCTTGAAAGCGTTTTTGGAAGCAAAAGAAATAAAAACAACAATTAATGGAGATGATGAGGCTTATCATATAGGCTAGCAGAGATGCAAGATATAAGGTCACATTACCCCTTTCGCAACGGCGCACCTGTGCCACACTTTGCAATTTTTTTGCGACAGTGCGAGTGATCATATATCGCTGTCATCGTCTGTGAAAACGCAAGTAAACAAATAAATGACTTTCGTATACATGCGGCATCAGCCTCTGTGGACAAATAAGTAACTGCCGTATTTACATGACGTCAGGTGCTGTAACGGACCAAGTGAGTGCCGTATATACGCGGCATCCACCGCGAAAGGGTTAATATTGCTATTATAGTCACAGGCAAATTTATAAAGACAGTTCGTTAGAGGAGATGCCCCTTTATCGGACATATTCGATTGTGACTCCAATGAACATGCGGGCGAAAAAAGTTTCTGCTGCTCTATGGCTTTGAAAGAGTGGTTGGCCTACCTGCTTGTATTTTACAGCTTGTCGTGCAAACGATCATTTACTAGATGTAGCCTGGCATATTGGGAAGATAGGTTTGATAGCTGCATAACTGGGAATCTTTACTTATTTGTTTAATTGCTCACTACAAACCTTTAGTCAGGATTGCAACCTATCTTCTCACAGCACCCATATAATGTGTGTTTATTTTATTAACGAGTGGCAGCACCTACGGTCTAATGTCGACTTCAAACTACCTACAGTTTAAAGTCGACTACGAACGTGAGGTTTTTGAGAAACAGCAATTGAAAAATAGCAATTTTACTCCCAGAGATTTTTGCCAAAAGACTGCGGATTTGCATATCTCGTTTTGTCTGAGTTAAGATTTGAATTACAGACTCGCGTTTAGTAAGCCAATACACTACCTACTAAACTATGGCAACTGTTGGGGCTATATAAGCCAAATCTGAGACTGGTAAAGAGGTTTTTTAATACAGAAACTGTCATGCTTGGTATAACAGGGGCAATAAGCCCATTGTATATGGTGGTGAAGAGCAAAACCACGGAAACTATGGTTAGTATAACAAGATATTTATCAAGGGGCCATTATTATGTACGAGGAGCCCTGTCGAAATGCTGTTAAACTATGACAGTGTTGCCAATCGAAATGTAAATATTTCTTAAGGAAAATAATTCATAATAATTGTTTTTTAATTAATTTCTTTATTTTTTTAATTTATTTAGTGAGAAACAGCAGGCTACAAACATAATGAAAAATTAATTTTCATTCATACATCAGCGAATAGATTAATTTTTGTTGTCTGTTCAGCATTTTTTTGTTCCCCTTCTTTTTTAAATGCAGCCGGTCGATCGGTTTCTGTTTTAACAAGAAAACTCACGTACATACATACATACATACATGCATGACTTGTATGTTTGAATGCATGTATGTGTTTCTTGTTGTTGCTGTTGTACTCGTAGGTTTATGAATAATTTAATTATTGTTTAAATGTTAATTAATACAACTTGTAAGTTGTTAATTATTATTTAGTTTGTTGCTGCTACTTTACACCAACATTGTCTTGTTTTTTTTGTTGTTTTTTGTTTAATTACCGCAAGCAAAGGAGAGAAACAATGCAAAGTGCTTTTGCAGAGACAGAGAGAGAAAGTTTAAAGAGAGTGGTACTAGTGGTGGTGGTGAATAAAAAATTGTATGGCTAGCCTAAGCAAAGATGCATAAGAAGTTTTGTAAACAAACCAAAGCAAAGCAAACCATAAACACCACAAATAACGGGGGCTGTGGTGCTACAGTCTTATACCAAGAGAAAGAGGTAGTAAAGTTGGAAGCAATAAACAACAAAAATAACAGCAAAATATACTTAATAACTTGACAGACACGCATTTGGCACTAATTGCATAAAAATATATGCACATACACACATACGTATGCATACGAGTGTGTGTGTGTGTGTGAATGCATGTATGATTGATAAACAAAACAACAAACAAGAGAGAGTAAAAAAAAAAAAAACTCAATTAAAAACGAACGAAAACGTGGTGCATGTGATTGCCGTACTTTACTTACACAAGGCAACACAGCGAACACAACACAGCACAACAACAACAATACTTAACTTCAATAATAAATAAGAAAAATAATGCAACACACACACACACAAACACACGTCGGAGAACAGCAACATTGTTTTTATTTTTTTTATGTTTTTTTTTCTCGTTTAAAGTTTAAAGAAAAGTCGTTAATTAGTGGAAAAAGGCTTGCTTAAGCGTTAATTAAGTTTTGTTTCACTTTTTTTCTATTTTTTTATTTTTTTTTTTTGCTTAACAACGCCGTATCGCTGTGCAATTTTAATGTGTAGTATTAGCAGCAAGTAGTAGCAACAGCAACAGTGGCACTGTGTAACAATTTTAATCATTAATTTGTTGGTTTGCTTTGTAAATGGCCAAGTAAACGTTAAATACCAACGTAATGTTTGTATGTAACACAATAGCAACAACAGCAACAACAACAACAACAATAACAACAACTAACATGCTAACCAACAACATTATGTCGATATAATGAAAATAATTATACAAGCGAGCATACTCTCACACACTTGCACACGTATAAATAAGAGCGAATGCTTTAAAATGTAGGTGGAGGGATGGTTAAGGATCTTGCGAAAAAAAAAGGTGGAGTAAACTTAACTTACGTTACGTAAGCGTAGTTACCAGATGTACTGAAAACTGTAATAGAAAATGTTTTATTTTATCTTAAGGCTGTGCTATCATTAAGAGAAGATGGCGTGGTGCAGTAATGCTCTTACTAACAGCTGAACAATCCTAATTGAAGCTCTGCAAAAGGCGGAAAATATTTCATTAAAAAACTTGTTTACAAGACGTTTAAATCGATAAAACAAAGGCAAGCCACGAGCTATTGAAGGTTTTAATTTCAAAGAGTTTTCTATTAAAGCGTGTCTTTATAGAGGTATAGAACTTTAAGTTGGCATTACTTTTCAAGAAGGCGACCGATTTAACAGCTGTCAAGTGATTTATTCTCAGTTTGGTTTGGCAATTCATCATGAATAGACTCACGCCTGAACAACGCTTGCAAAATGGTGCAATTTGATTTCGAAAATAATGGTTCTGTGCGGAAAACGTATCGCGCACTACGTCCATTTTATCGTCGACAAAATCGTCCATCAGAGCAGTTAATTCGATTAACCATGGAACGTTTTCGCAGCACGTTTACTCTTATTGATAACTCGCATACCCAGAGACGCTGTACGGTGCGTACAGAAGAAGCTATTGCTGCTGTAGACCCGAATGAGTCCATCCGCCATCGAGCACAGGAATTGGATCTGTGTCCATCCACTTTATGGAAGATTTTGCGGAAGGATCTTGGTTTGCGTGCCTAAGAAATCCAACTCGTGCAAGATTTGAAGCCAAACGATCATCAAGTAAGGCGTAGATTCGTCGAATGGGCCCAAAACGAGATTACCGTTGTTCCCGATTTTCATAAGCGAAATTTGTTTAGCGATGAAGCGCACTTCTGGTTGAATGGCTACGTCAACAAACAAAACTGCCGCATTTGGAGTGAAGGTAATCCTCAAGTGTATGTGGAAATACCGCTACATCCAGAAAAACTGACTGTTTGGTGCGCTTTATGGGCTGGTGGAATCATTGGTCCGTACTTTTTCAAAAACGATGGTGGCCAGAACGTTACAGTCAATGGTGATCGGTATAGAGCCATGATTACTAACTACAACTAATGTCCAGGAGATGTGGTTTCAACAAGACGGCGCAACATGTCACACAGCTCGTTTGGTGACCGCCTAATTTCACGTTTTGGACCTGTGAATTGGCCTCCAAGATCTTGTGATTTAACACCGCTAGACTACTTTCTGTGGGGCTATGTAAAGTCATTGGTCTATGCGGTAAAGCCACAAACGCTTGACCATTTGGAAGACAACATTCGCCGTGTTATTGCCGATATACAGCCACAAATGTTGGAAAAAGTCATCGAAAATTTGACGTCCAGATTGGACTACATCCGCGCCAGCCGTGGCGGTCATATGCCAGAAATCATATTTAAAATGTAATGCCACAAGATTATCTTTCGGATAAATAAAATTCATGTCAATCGAATAATCCATCGTTATTTTATTGCAACTTAAAGTTCTATACCTCTATAAAAAAAACACCCTTTACTTTTGGGCAAACACCATACATCTTAACTCCCACAGCTGTTAAGATTTTTTTAAGAACAAACTCTCATGGCTGTAGACTAGTAGGTAGTGTGTTGGCTTATTAGACGCAAGCCGAGCGAGGTTGAAATCCCCGCTTAGAAATCTCGAACAAAGCGAAAAATAAAAACAATGCCCAGTTTACAGCTAAAAAAACGGCAACGTATAGTTTCCAACAAAAAAAAATTTTTAATCTTTCAATTAACTTCTCAATTAACCCTCGTTAACTGTTATTAATGCATGTACAGATGGATGAATGCATGTGTTTATGTGTTTTTGTGTTTATTGGTGATTTTCTTTCACGCTACCACTCTCTCATTGATACGAGCCAAGCGCAAGGAATTCGTTCGTTTGTTCGTTCGCTGTTGCTTTTATTCTTCTCTTGTTTTTTTTTTGTATTTCTTTTTAATTAAATTGCAATTCTTTGTAGTTGAAAATAAAGTTGTTGTAGCTGTAGTTGCTTTTGTTATTATTATTCCATTGCAATAATGCCGCAATTTTTTTTGTTACCACTTCTTATAATTTTTTTTGTTTTTTTTAATATTAATTTATTAAATTGCATGTTCTTGTTTATACAGCCGAACCATATCATATCATATTCGTAAGACACACACACACACACATGCACACGTATGCTTACATTTATTAAATCCAGTTGCAGTTGCATTTCATTTAATTTGTTTTTCCTAATTAATCATTTTAATTGCAAACGATTGAAGAGTGAAGCGTAGTGAATGAGAGAATTTTCTCTCTTTATTTTTTTTCTCTCTTCTTTTTAAGCATCCTTTTCAATTAGACAAGACAAGACAAGACATGCATGCATAAATTGACACCAAAGTGGACTTAAAATCTAATGTTCGTTGTTTGAAGAATGTTGGAAGAAACTTTCGTTTGTTTGTTTTGCTTTTTAATAATTGTAACGGAAATTAATTAAAAAATCAGTGTTGAGAAGTGGTTTTTTTAAATAGAAAAAAACGAGATATTAATGGCAAAAGGATGCGGATTAATTTTATTAAAAAAAAAGAAAAAAAACACGAAATGTACGTTCGGTTTAGAATATCAAAAATAATGAGAACGGTAATCGAACCGTAATATAATTTCGGTTAATTTCATTAAAAAAAATAAAATAAAAAACTTGGAACGTACGTTCGTTTTAGAATATCAAAAGCAATGGGAACAGTTATCGAACCGTAATGTAATTTCGGTAAGCATTTGCATTGATTTCCATATAAGTCGTGTTAAAACCACATGCCATTCAGGTTCATAATCTTCAACTGCAACTGAAAAAGTCGCTTATCATACGACCATAGCCGTTTAAATAGAGAGAAACGGTTCTTTCTATATTATTTTGCGAAACAATACGTAAAATTAAAATCTTCAGACCATTGCGTATACTAAACGTTTACTTTTTCTGCATCCAATGGCTTTTCCATAAAAAGTTCGGGATACTTCCAACCCCATATGCAACAATTTTTGTTGTTAACATAACAACCGTGAGTCTCTGCGCGCGCTATTGAAAGTCTGTTGCTCTAGTTTCCAACCAGCGTATCTACGCCGTTGGAAATGGTCAGACGGTTTTAATTGCATGGGACTCTGTATGAAACACACTCGGCTTAAGAAAGTCCTACAAGAAAAATTTAACGGGTTCAAGTCGTACGATCTCTTCACCTGTGATGACTGCACATTCAAATCGCTCGTGTAGAATATCCACTGTGGCATGAGCTGTGTGGCACGTAGCTCTATTTAGTTAAAACCAATTCAGGATGGAAGAAGTTGATAAACATCGAGCTATAATGCTCGTCGTTGACCGTAACAGCCTGGCCAACGTCGTTCGCATGGAATTATGAGTCGATGAAGGTGCCAGTCTAAAATCCACACCAAACAACGACTTTTTCCGGGATACATTTGACGCTCGCGGCTCACATGTGGATTGATATCGTCTCTGATTCGGAATTTTGCTGATTCACGTACCCATTCATTCAAAAATAACTCTTACCTTAGAAAATGATTTTTCAAAGGCTATTGAAAGCACCAACTTCGTTGCCTACGGTGTTCCAAAACAGACTGAGTATGCTTAAACCTCCAACACAGATGTTCAAGCAACGCAGATTTGATTGCTAACAATTACCGACTGCTTCCAAGGTTAGGTTAGGTTAGAGGACGTGTACTTGTCAATTAAGACAAGTACAGTACCCGGAGGTCGAATTGACCCATTGTACAACGTCCTAGTTTCTCACACCACTTATGTTGTGTTTGTTAATTTTTTTATACATGAATGGTGGGACCTACAGCTTAAAGTCGACTCCGAACGACAGATTTTTGAGAAACTTTTCATGGCAATTTTAGTTACTCTCAGAGTTTTTGCCAGTAATCTGCTGAGAGAAAGTCACCGACAAAATACTTTTTGTATTTTGTCTTGATGCCTGGCCTGGGGCTCGAACCCTGGCTTTACCAGGCTTTATGTTTCCAAACATAAACAAATTTTGTTTGAGAAGCGTTTTTCATCAAAAGCAAAGTTACCGTTGTCTTATTAGACGCGAGACCTTGGTTCAAAACTCAGCTCAAAACAAAACGAAGCCTTTCGGCACAAAAAAATTCTGCGGGAGAATAAAATTGCCATGGAAAACTTCTCAAAAATCTAGCGTTCGGAGTCGATGCTCAACTGTAGGTTGCGCCTCTCAGGGACAAAAATTAACACACATAATATGGGTGGTGTGAGAAGCTTGATTGTAATCCTGACTAAAATATTGTAAGAACCTATTGAGTAAGTGAGAAAAATACGACCAGAGCCATTGAGTCTGTGGTTTGGTTAATGGGAGACAAGTGATATAACTGGCAAGGCGAAGGGCTGCTAGTTCTTTCCTTAAACTCTACGAATTTAGGAAATCCTCGAGTAACAATAGTAAAAAGAATAAGTTGGAGATTTCATACTCATGTGGGAGAGGGATTATTCTGTGAGACATAAGCGGAGTATTTTTAGTGAAATATTCTGGGCCCTTGGGGAAAGCTGCGCGTTGTTGATTAAAAGCGAATGCTTATTACTGCATCGAAAGATGTGCTCAATTCAAATTGATAGGAAGTACAGAGGCCGTAACAATACTATCTGACTGTCAGACCACCATCCGACTACTCAACTTTTTAAAGGTTGACTTCAGATTATATTGAAAGACGAGATTGTAATCAGGTTGCAACGATGATGTATTTTCCGCGCCGCTGATGAGGCGAAAATCGTTCTGCAATGTGCGAAGAACAATTTGGAAGTGTACACCCGGCGATAAGACAGACAAAAAGAGACGGGCATTCCACCCAAACTGATTTTAGAATTCCAACTAGAAACTTCTGAGCTGAAGGTCCGGAGGTTCCCATTGAACCTTAACATCTACGTTGATGGCTCAAAGATAAGTGGCAGGGTGGGCTTTGGCTGAAAATCTCTTGATCTACTCAGATAGCCAGGTTGTGATTAAGTTCGTAACGAACGTACTTTTCAACGTCCGTACTTCTATATGAATGCCGAGGATTTCTCAGAGAAATTTCGAATAATTCAAAGGTAACTCTTATATGGGTACGGGCACAGGCATATCGTTGGAAATTGCATTGCCTGATGAGCTGGCCAGTACGCCGCTACGAAGATTGCAATCTCCGATATGGTACAGGGCATACACATTCCGATTGTCTCAGTATAATTGGATATTAAACACTCGTTTTAGGGAGAAACTGAATCTCGTTGGCAGCAGGAAGGCACGTGCAATATTGCTAGACTCTGCTGGACACATATGGACGGGAAGAGGACCGACTTTCTTCTGTCCTTAAGTTGCATGGATATTTACCGCTTTATAGCGATTCTCACGGGTCCATCGTTCTTTTGATTGGCATGTCTAAAGACTTGGTCTTCCACCAAATGACTTCTGCAGATGCTGTGGGTCTGAGGAAGAGGTAGAGTCTGCATTCAGCTCATTTGTCATATGTCCTGCTCTTTTCGTGACGAGACGATGGTTTTTGACTCTAATATAGTCGACCGAGCTCTTTAATATAAAGATTGCATGATTTTTTTTGGACTTGGGATGGTTTCCCGACAGTTTGACAGCCGGCTAGAATTGATTGTGGTATCAAAATGAACATAAATGTTGGCCTAAATAGGATATCTTCCTTTAAGGGGAGTTTCCCACCTTACATAACCTAACATTGAGATGCATTGCATCAAAAAAAAAACATCGATGAACTGGAATAAGTATGTATTGAAATTACGGGAGACTATACTGCAATGAAAATTCTATTTCAAGTTAAACTTTTCAAACTTATCACGTAATTTCAAAGTTTTTGTTTTTCAGAAAAATTATTCAATTTGGAATTCAATATTTAATCAATCAAATTAAACTTGGGTTGAAATTCCAACCACAATTTGCTAATATCAGGTGTACTTACATAGAAAAATTAAACCGTTAATGGGAAAAAGCGATGACTAATGCAAAAAATTTCAATATTTTTTGTGATGATTTGTTTTATTTATTTTTTTCTTTTTTTTTTTTTTTGTTATTATTTAATACTTTGATTTTTGTTAATAAAACGTATCAGCTGCTTATTTTTTTTATTTTTTTTTCTACTTTAAATTTGTTTACAATTATTATTAATAAACAATAATTTCTTTGCTTTTCTACAATATTTTTTTCAATTAGCAATTAACAACTTTTTTTATTAATTTTTTTTTTACTTTACTTTATTATTATTTTATTAACACAATTTTCTGCTTTTCTTTTATTTATTTGCGTATGTATTTTGATTTGAATTTATTTTAACACTCTTTTCTGTTTGATTTATTAATAATTTTTCTTTTTTTGTGCTTTTTTCTTCAATTTTAACACAAATTTTCTTAACTTCCCAAAGCTGTTGCTTGTTGCCACTAAACTCGCATTGGTTTGTTTCTTGAATAAACCGTTTTGATTTGTAATTTCAACACAACACACCACATCAATTGAGTTGTTGTTCTTGTTTGTTTTGATTTTGATTTTCCTTTGAATATGTAACGGTCACAGCAATAAATCAGGAATCATAAATAATACCGTTTTAATTTACATGAAATAATTGCACGCGGGTAAGGAGAGAGGGAACAGAAGTGCTAGTAATTGCTTAAGAGAGCTTAACAAATTGTATTCAATTAACCGTAATCGTTTAAATGATCGTTAAGGCAAATGCTTTTAATAATCGTTTATTTAAAATACCAACACCAACAACAACAGCAATAAGAAAATTTGTTACAATTTTTCCAATTTCTTAATTTCCTTCAAATTTCAAATTTTCTTTTTTTTATAACTCAACGTAAGCAAAGAAACACGTTTGCATTGCTTTTAAATTTTTTCTTTTGATTTGTTTTTCTTCTTTTGCTTTCTTTCCTTTAATCAATTTCACACTTTTTTATTATTCACACAAGCTATGCATTAACGGTAAAGCATACAATACTATACAACAACAACAAAAAAGAAAACACTATAATGCTCGTTCTTCTTCTTTAAGTGATTCTAATTTGATGATGGATCACTAATGTCTCGTGAGTAGTTGTTGTTGCAAAAGACAAGAGATAATGACAATGACACTCATTCACTTGTAAGTAACAAAAAAAAAAACTGTCAATTTAATACAAATTTATGCCTGTGTTAGTTTTTTCTATTTCTTTTTTATTTATTTAAAGTGAATGCACTTTGTTTAATGCCGCTAAAAAAGATTGTTTTTCTTTTATTTTTGTTGCTCTGCTTTTTGTATATTTTAGCCAAAAATAATTTCTTTCCTTCCTTTTTTATTTTCGTTTTTAATATTGCTGTTATTCACTTGAATAAATCTCAAAGCAAAAAAACTATATTTTTCAACCGTTAAATTACCGCTTTTAACGTCCGTTGGCGCCGACTTTACTTGGTCGAATGAGTTGTTTTCTATGGTGGTTCCTCTATACAAAACATTTTTTTTTTATGTTCAAAATGCAATTTTTCATTCATTTATCATGCTTTGCCTCCCCATACACACACACATGCACACTCATATTCATAAAAACTTTAATAAAAAGAGAAAAAGCAAACAAGACCCATACTCACTACGTTTTAACATAAACAAATGCCTACAAATGCAGAAGAGCACCACAAATTTAAAAGAGCAAATAAATGTATGGAGAACAAATTATAAGTGAGACCGGCTTTTTTGAGTTTTTTGTTATGTTTACTACATGTATGTGTAGGTTTGTGTTTTTGTTTTCCTCTCTGTCTCTCTCGCTTAGTGGAAGTGTGTTTTTGTTTTTGCATTAAAAGGGGGGTTTTTGTTTACATTTTACGTTTGGTGTTGTCATTTCCACAGGGTTTATTGCTTTACAGTGGTTATGTGAAGCCATTACATGTGGTAAAAAAATTTATTATAAAAAAAAAATAAAATTGAATTCCGTAATTAATGAAAATTATTTAAAAAATTACTAATTATCTTACGTTTCGAATCTGTTGCTATTCAGCAGTGAATACGTACTTAATTGGCCACTACAATTTCAACTTTTTAGTCTGGATTTCAACCTAGCGTCTCACACTAGCAATGTTGTTTGTGTTAATTTTATTCCCGAATGGCTGGCCGAACCTATCATTCAATATCGACTCTGAAAAACAGATTTTTGCGATACTTTTCATGGCAAGTTTATTTCTTCTCAGAGTTTTTCACAGAAGACTGCTGAGAGAAAGTCGCCGAAGAAATATTTCTTCGTCTTGTTCGAAATGTCAAAGCTGAGGTTTGAACTTCACTTCAACGCATTAGCTACTATACTACGGCGACTTCAAGCAGCAGTGAATACATACATGGAAATCCAGTATCGGCTTTTATTCAGTTATCGCTTGTGGCAAGACTACATCGAACTTCTTTTAGTATTCAACCTTGTTCATACATAACATATACATAATTGGTCATTACAACCCTTCAGTCAGGATTACAACCTAGTTTCTCACACCACTTATATTGTGTGCTTTAATTTTATATATGAGTGGTGGGACCTACAGTTTAAAGTCGACTCCGAACGACAGATTTTTAAGAAACATTTCATGGCAATTTGATATACTCTCAGAGTTTTTGCCAGAAATCTGCTGAGAGGAAGCCGCCGTAGAAATATTTATTCATATTTCCGTTTTGATGTCTGGCCTAGGGTTTGAGCCGCTGCCTTGCGTCTAATAAGCCAACACACAACCTACTAGACTACAGCGACCTCAACCTTGCTCAAGTGATTTAAAAAAGTACCTTAAGTCGTATTTAACGTCTGGTCAATCAAAACCACTCATCACTATCAATGGCGAACACTGTAGGTCGATGGTTACTAACTTTTTTTGTCCTAAATTGGATCATCTGGACAACAACGATATGTGGTGGTCTAATGAACGTGTCACAGAATGGATATTCTACACGAGCTGTTTAGGGGCATGGTCATTTCACAACTTCTTCTTGGGGAATCTTAATAATAATGATTTTATAATCCATGATTTGGGTCAAATTCTGTCTGCAACAGAGTCATGGAAAATTTTGCATTTGGGATGAAAATATGTGGGGAATATTGCAACGGTGTTATATTTCATATAAACAATTTTAGTGACATCTCATGCACACTTTGTTTTATTTAAATTTAAAACTAGAAAGCGTTTAATGAAACGCCCTATAGATAAGAACTAAAAGGAATTAAAGTTTTGACACAAGCTTTCGTATGTTGCAGTTCCCTTTCCCTTCAATTGAACATATAAAAAGGGAAGTTTAACACAAATATACCACTCTAAGCGGAATAACAATAAAGAAAAATTTAATTAAAAAAACAGTCTAATCAAACCACTGTGCACGTTTATTTAACGCCAATGAAACAGTAAAATGAACCCTTAACACGTGTTAATAAATGATTTCTCTTAAACACACACTTGCTTGCTCTCTCTAGTTAAAAAATTTCTCTTAAAAAAATAAACACAACAAATCTATTTTCGCTCTCTCTCTCTCTCACTCTCTGTAGCTAATGATTTCAAATTATTTTCCAGACTCCCTACTGGCTTATACTCTCTTTTATAACACAATAGAAAAATCACTTAAAATACACACACAAATTTAGGGGTTGTTAAATACAACAAAAATATTATTGCCTTTGTGTATGTGTGTAGGTATATGTTAGTAAGGTTTTCAACTGCTCTCTTGCTCTCTTCCTCTTTATGTTAAGTGTATGGTTAGGTATACATAAAAGGAAATTAAACTTCATTGGTTGCTTAGCTTAACACAAAAGGAAAGCATTAACAAAAGAGCCTACAAAAACAGGAGCACAACTACAGAGATGCGCGCAATACCATAAGCACCTAAAGTGTAGGAGGAGCAAACACAAATAATACAAAAGTATTGGTATATATTGGTATGTAAATACCTGTTTATATACGAATTGCTATAAAAGTATGTATATAAGTAGTGTTATCGGTAGTTGTTTTTGTAATTGTTATTGTTGACAAAAAGGTGTCATGTACATTGTATACAGCAATGATATGCTTGTGCTTGACAAATAAACAGGTAACGGCTACATAAACAATGTAAACAAAAACATAAAGGAAAAAGAGAGCTTACAAACAAAGAGTAAGTAAATGTATACACTCTCATAGTTCAGTTTTTTGGTTTGTTTTTATGTTGCTTTTTTAACAGGACATTTTTTTATTGTAATTTTTGTAAGTATATGTATGTGTATGTGTAGCTGTGAAGGCTTTATGCTTTAATCAATCATTCATTTAAGCTTTTAATTAATGGCTTTTGCTAGCGTACGAGTGACACAAGTTGAGTTTAAAAATACGACAATAATTTTGGATTTAGTGTATGTGTGTGTGTGTAAGTGTTACATGTTATACTTTAATTAACCCTTTTTATTCTATCTAAACAGCTACAGTATGGTGTGAAATAATAGCAATAGAACATGTGTTACACGAGATTAAGGAAAAATTATAATTTTGTAACAAAAATGTATTTAAAGGGAGAAAGAAAATATGATCGAATGGCTCTTGCTGCCTAATGTTGATGTTTCATTTCAATTGGCAAAAGTTTAGTAAGATCATTGGCAAAAACTTTAAACATTTGATATTTTGATCATTTTTAAATCACTCTGGCCAAGATTAGCCAGAGGGCGTACGGAAAGACCGCATAGACCCCAAAGGCACATATTGCTGAACATTGTGTTGTGGGCATTCATGCAAGATACATGTGTTTAGAACGTATGGCATATTACTTCTGCAAGAGCTGTTGAAATGAGAAAAAGGAGGAAACTGTTCTTCACCTTATGGGCACTTGCCCAGTTTAGAGCAAAAGGCACCTTGTTATCTACTACGATAGTACACATGGCGAACTATCAACGATGGACATTAGCGGTCTAAGCCGCTTCTTCTGAAGTTCCGAATTTTCAGAGATTAGGGAAAATGCGGTATCAGAATGAGGCTTCTGTCAACTAAATGTCTTTCCAAACTCTTTGGGTAGACAGACACCTTTACCCCTTATTCATTTGCCTTGTTTTACAGCTAAGCAGGACATCTATAGCAGACCAATATGTCTACAATGAGCAACCACATCGAATTACTTTCTTAATTGGTGAGTACAAAATTTAGTCAGGATTACAACCCAACATTCCATGATTGGCGGGACCTACTGTTTAATGTCGACTCCGCCCGACATATTTCAGAAAGTTTTCATGGCAATTAACACGTCAACACATTACACGTAATAATGGCGTATATTTTAAGACAGCGTCACTAGAATACTTGAACGACGGTGCCGTTTGCCAAAAACGTCACGAACAACAATTTTCGGATAATTTCTGATGACCAAAGGCGCGCTTCAAGGTTATGTTCAATCTCCATTGCTTTTTGAAATCGTATTTAACGCTGTAATGATCTGTGTATCTCAAAATAATGAAGTCACCGTAGTGTAGTTGGTAGTGTTTTGGCTTATTAGACGTAAAGGTCACGGTTCACACCCCAGGTCAGACATCAAAACGAAAATAGGAAAAAATATTTCTTCGGCGACGTCCTTTCAGCAGATTTCTGGCAAAAAAACTCTGAGAGTAAATAAAATTGCCATGAAAAGTTCCTCAAAAATCTGTCGTTCGGAGTCGACTTTAAAATGTAGGTCCCCCGCCACTCATGTATAAAATTAACAAACACAACATAAGTGGTGTGAGAAATTAGGTCGTAATCCTGACTGAAGGGTTGTAATGACCAATTATGTATGTTATGTAAGCTACTGAGATATTTAATACATTTGAAATACGAAACTAGTACGTCTTAGAACTGTTTTTAATGAATAACTCTGAAGACAATTCTTTTTTATTCCATTTCGTTCGTGAAATTTTTTGTTTTTCGTATTTTTACTCTGCCATAATTGACAAATAGGTTATGGATTCCGTTAAAGCCTAATGAATGGCTTAGAATACGGGCAGAACAGCACAAAACATCTGGCAAAAGCTAGCTAAAGTGCTTACAGTAAGTCTGTCTGTCAAGTCCCAAGGAGCACGTTAGGTGTAGTTATTACTGGACATTAGGTTAAGGGCCCTCATGCAAAAAACAGCTGTCTAGGACACTTGGCAAATGACTACTGCAGGAGCTGCAGAGATGAAGAAAAGGATGAAACTGTTCTTCACCTACTGGGCACATGCACCATGTGGACTATTTAAGCGGAATGATGAATGATGGATATTGTTTATTGTTGTTTTAATGGCAGTCTATTGTTCTGGAACTGCTGAAGCTGAGTTGGCAATCCTTGGTCGCATAGTACTCGGGTCGTTCCGGCACCATAGATCCAATTGCCGTGGGAACGGATGTAAAGGGTGTTTTTTATAGAGGTATAGAACTTTAAGTTGGCATTACTTTTCAAGATGGCGACCGATTTAACAGCTGTCAAGTGATTTATTCTCAGTTTGGTTTGGCAATTCATCATGAATAGACTCACGCCTGAACAACGCTTGCAAATAGTGCAATTTTATTTCGAAAATAATGGTTCTGTGCGGAAAACGTATCGCGCACTACGTCCATTTTATCGTCGACAAAATCGTCCATCAGAGCAGTTAATTCGATTAACCATGGAACGTTTTCGCACCACGTTTACTCTTATTGATAACTCGCATCCCCAGAGACGCTGTACGGTGCGTACAGAAGAAGCTATTGCTGTGTAGACCCGAATGAGTCCATCCGCCATCGAGCACAGGAATTGGATCTCCAGTGTCCATCCACTTTATGGAAGATTTTGCGGAAGGATCTTGGTTTGCGTGCTTACAAAATCCAACTCGTGCAAGATTTGAAGCCAAACGATCATCAAGTAAGGCGTAGAATCGTCGAATGGGCCCAAAACGAGATTACCGTTGTTCGCGATATTCATAAGCGAATTTTGTTTAGCGATGAAGCGCACTTCTGGTTGAATGGCTACGTCAACAAACAAAACTGCCGCATTTGGAGTGAAGGTAATCCTCAAGTGTATGTGGAAACACCGTTACATCCAGAAAAACTGACTGTTTGATGCGCTTTATGGGCTGGTGGAATCATTGGTCCGTACTTTTTCAAAAACGATGGTGGCCAGAACGTTACAGTCAATGGTGATCGGCATAGAGCCATGATTACTAACTTTTTCATTCCTGAATTGAATAACCATGATGTCCAGGAGATGTGGTTTCAACAAGACGGCGCAACATGTCACACAGCTCGTGCCACAATAGATTTATTGAAAGACATGTTTGGTGACGGCCTAATTTCACGTTTTGGACCTGTGAATTGGCCTCCAAGATCTTGTGATTTAACACCGCTAGACTACTTTCTGTGGGGCTATGTAAAGTCATTGGTCTATGCGGTAAAGCCACAAACGCTTGACCATTTGGAAGACAACACTCGCCGTATTATTGCCGATATACGGCCACAAATGTTGGAAAAAGTCATCGAAAATTGGACGTCCAAATTGGACTACATCCGCGCCAGCCGTGGCGGTCATATGCCAGAAATCATATTTAAAATGTAATGCCACAAGATTATCTTTCGGATAAATAAAATTCATGTCAATCGAATAATCCATCGTTGTTTTATTGGAACTTAAAGTTCTATACCTCTATAAAAAACACCCTTTATATTGGTAGTCTAAGTCGCTTCCTTAGAAGCTCCGAATGGTTCAGAAGTAGACCTCTTATTTATTTGCCTTGTTTTACAGCTAAATACGACCATCTAGAACAGACCAAAGTTTTATAAATTTAGCCTAAGGAACCATATTAACATAGTGCACATAATAACGGTGTATACCGTTCTACCGGTTGGGCCACTTAACAGCAGTCATCAGCACGAGAAATCCAACGGCTCAAGTGGATTCGTACAATTGTAACGCTGAAGACCGTGATTTAATAGTACTTATATCGGATTGCCCATTTCTTGGTTGCAAAACCTCTGGTCTGGCTTTAATTTCGTGAAAGAAAGACTTGCACTTTACGATTATGGATCGTTTAATTACTGAACAATATCTAAAAATAGCGAAAATGTTTCGAACATAATTTTCTTCAACTCTAGAGCTCGTTCCTTACCCGGCAGCTACATCAACAGCCAAATTGCTGTATATGGGGCTCAGGAAACTCGAAAATGATGATGTAAAATCCATTACATCAGAAATAAGTGACCGTTTGGTGGTGATCATTGCATTAAAGAAGATTATTTTGCTCTCAACTGTATGTATACGAACACAGGGTGGTTATTTCCATTTCTATAATCAGATTATAATTTATCAGTAGTTCGAAAAAATCAACCTTTTGCCAGATTATGGAATTTTAATAATAAAAAAATGCATTCAAAAAGGTTTTGGGTTCCCTTTTTCTTTGTTCTATATTGCAGCGCTAGCTAGGCAAAACAACAATAACAACAAAATAAGTATTAACAACAACTACCACTTTGTGGTTTGACTTGCCTAATGACCTGACAAAATGATGTAAACACGGCGTTTTTCTAACACACCATAGTTTTCATACACACACAGGCGCATACAACAAAGAAAATCAACGGTAAAATCAAATAAAACAATAATAGTAACAAACAACACAGTGAAGATAATAATATTTCGTGACATTTTTTTCCCTGTTTTTCTTAATACAATGGCAAGTGGTACGCGTATTGTGTTATCATTCGATTCTAAAAACTAATTAAGCCATGAGAGTAGCACACACGCAAAGAGAGAGAGAGAGAGAGAGCGCGAGTAAGTAAAATTAAAACTGTTATGTGCTTATGTGGGTAAATCTAATGCAAGAACTTATTTTTAATTTATTAAGCAAAACATTTTGTATTATTTTTTTTTTCTTTTCGTTGTTTTTCTTGTTTAAGATGAGCAATTAATTATTTTTACCTTTAATTGCAGCATTTAAAATAAATGTGAACTCATAACATGTGTGTAATTTTCCGTTTCTTTTGTTGTTGTTGTCGTTTTTTTTTCTATTTTTCTGTTTATATTCTTAACTAAATGCACTGCTTTATAGCTGTGCTGTGTGTTGTTGTTGCTGCTGTCGATTTAGCATTTTCTTTTCATTTTCTTAATCGTTTCGTTGGTTGGTTCGTTGGATAAATAAATTAAGGAACGAACAAATTTGAGTGTGAGAAGAGCGTGCGTTTGTTGTGAATGAAGTGAATTAAATGAATGAGTGAGCGAATGAATGAATGAATGAATGGCTGGCTGGTTGGTTGGATGGTTGGTTGGTTGGCTGGCTGGTTTGCTTGCTGGCCAAAGTTGTTGTGTTATTAGTATTGTATTGCCAGTGTTTCAGTGTCTCATTTTTTGCCATCATTTATCTTATTAATTTGCCACAATCTAATACATTAAATGATCATCATAAGGAAAGAACATTTCAATTAAAATAATTAACAGCAGAAAAAGCAAATTATATACTCGTACTACATCCATACATACATACATACATTCGTGTGGTGTAAAAAAATCACAATCACTATGGGATGTCATTGCAATGGGATGTCTAGTAAACAAAGGTATTTATTCACCGGTAAGAAATACTGGGCTAAGAGAATCACGTTTTATTTTCAACCTCATTTGGTTGGATAGGAAGCGTACTAATCAACTATTTAAAAGGGATCGTAGGAACATCTTTCACTGTAAACACTACCTAATGGGAGAGATGTGTTGTTTTTTACCTTAACCATAAAAAAAATTTTTGATATTCGTCAAGTAAAGCTTTTAAAGTCGCCGTAGTCTAGTAGGTAGTGTGTTGGCTTATTAGACGTTAAGCCAGGGTTCGAGTCCCAGGCCAGACATCAAAATAAAATACAAAAAGTATTTCCTCGGCGACTTCCTCTCAGCAGATTTCTGGCAAAAACTCTGAAAGCAAATAAAATTGCCATGAAAAAAAGTTTCTCAAAAAATCAGTCGTTCGGAGTCGACTTCAAAAACTGTAGGCCCCTCCACTCATGTATAAAATTAACACACACAACATAAGTGGTGTGAGAAATTAGGACGTTGTACAATGGGTCAATTCGACCTCCGAGTACTGTACTTGTCTTAATTGACAAGTACACGTCCTCTAACCTAACCTAAAGCTTTCAAACACGAATTTTGCTGTATTACACGACATGGGTGATTTGCCTTCAGTTATGTAGTGTTTGCAGACGATCGTAGATCGATTGTTCACTTTGCTTGCCGTCTCTGGCTTGATGCAGGCTTCTCCCATTCGGCTCACACATTCTCGGCAGTCTAAGACAGCTATCGTTATTTGATATCCAAGCGATGCTAAATTTATTAAGCTTTCACCCTAGTTTTCATCGTGATTCGAAAGGATTCATAATTCTACATACATTTTGTTCTATCGTATTGCTTCATGTGATACCACAACAGGTGTGTGCTCGACACAGTTGCCACTCCTTCCTATATTATGGAACGACATTATGGAATCCTAAGAACTTAAAAGGACTTCTATTCCATACCATATTTTTAGAAGAAGGGTGTGATATTTATGAATGTAAACAAAAAACTCTTACCAAAACAAATACAGAATGGCATATCCCCAATCGGGAAAACAGTCCTTTGAAAATAATAGACAGGATTTACGTCCAGGCGGTCTTAAGCGGAATCACATAAATGCTGTGAGAATTATTATCGAGAACATCATTGAATACAACAGCAGTTTATACCACCATGTCCTCAATTTTGCATTCTGGCCGGCTCTCTGGTATGTACTCGAAAATTATAGATCCTACTCACGCGCTTTAAGTGGTGAAAAACTTAAAATACGCGACAAAGAAGAAGACGCACTTTTCGAAACCAATAGACATAACAGTGTTCCATCTCCCAGACATTTTTCGACTTTGTGATTCAGCAAATAAATGTCGAAGCACCGTAAGATATCCACTGGAGCATGCGAGAACTCTTGTACGACATACATACATACATACATAACGCACACGATATTTGTCTTTTCGTTTAGCACTTTGGAGACGCTCAAAGGAAACTTCACCTATTCACAAACCCTAAAAATCGTGTATTCTTGCTACGAACAGCTCGCTACTAATATGTTAAAATCATTTAATCGAAGAGTACTGTACCATACGCTTAGCCAAAACTTCCAAAAAAGACTGAAAACATTTTGCAATAAATTCCTCAATGGCGTATTGGTATACAAATGACTTTCGATGGAGAACCTCAATCCGATTGAATACGAAAATCGCAAACGTAAATAGATTCTTGTTTAGCAGAAGCATGCAAGCTTTTTTTTAATTAGGAGGTCAGAAATCTCCAGAAGGAATAACTCAATAAGCCACAAAGATCATGCGATATAACGCCAGTAAAAATTTTGTATGAGTCTACGTCAAAAAAACGCTGCAATTACTCTTTTACTTAGTTCACGTTTTACTTTTTAAAGTATTTTTTGTTTTTGTGTTTTTTCTATACAGGGTGTTTTGAGTACACATGACTTAGCGCAAAACGCTCTAACGTTGGAGCATTCGTTCAAAGTAAGCAGAAAAGCGATCGAAAACTACCTCAAAAGGAACAAAATGTTGCAACCAGTCCAGAGGCGATCATTTAAATGATGCCGACATAATATTTTAAAATAAAAATTTCATTGAAATCATAGCGTTAAGCATCTCAACAGACCCACTGTGCGATAACAACAAACTCAACAAGCATTATAAATGAAGCCCTTTGAAAACAAACGCATTTGAGCACTCAATTAAGCGCAATACTGTATAATTATCTTTTAACCCAAAAGAGAATAACGAGCTACACAGGAGCGGACCAGCTATGCTGTATACAAAATACATCGTACCATCGTGTTACAAAAATTATAATGATGATGATAATTTCTGAATTGTTTCGTACAATTGTAATGAGAAGAACGATGATGATGGTGTGGATGATGGCAGTAGTGGTGATGGTGGTGGTTGAGTAACAAACGAGTAAAGAATTCTGGCTAATTTTAATTAAACATGCAAACAAATAGGCCTGGAAAAAAAAGAAATCTTTTTTTGTAAAAAGAAGCAAATGAAACAAAACAAAAAAAAGACAAGAATAGAAGAAAGAAAAAAGTCTAAAAACGCATTATTTTAATTCAAACGTGTGTATGGATGGATAAATGGTTGGCTGAATGGATAGATGGATGAATGCATAATGGAACATGAAGGGAAGAAAAGAATAAAGGCCACAAGTTGATTGCCTGCCACAAACAGCGTGCTGTTCTACACATCGAAGTGAATGCATATGTGTGTGTGTGTTTGTAGAAAAGAAAATTGAAACATTTAAAAATTAATTCCAAATCAACTCAAGTACAATAGAGAGCACAGCACAATACACGTGCCAGCATGTAATCAAAATCAACGCTCATTCCATGCCTATGCTGAAGCTTTTTTTGTCATCTACTTTTTTAACCCAGCAATCGCTACTCTACTCTAGACAACAGTGGTTATAATTTGCTAAAGATTAAAACATCCTTCTTCTTCTTCTCTACTTGTGTTTATTATTCGGTGAATTAAAAATATCCTCCTCAATTCAATTAAAAACCCAAAGAAATCGCTTCAATTTCTTCTTCCATTTGGTCCAAGTGCTTGTGAATGGTTGGGTGGTTGTTTAGGAAAGCAGAAAACAAAAAATAAAAAACAATTAAAATTTCGTTACTAATTAAATGCCATCATTTCGTATTGTGGATATGTGAATGCTCTGATCTGTGTGTACTCACCATTCGACTTGGATATGGCACGTGATTGTGTTCTAAATTAATTATTGGATTACGCATCCATTGCCAGCAGACAAATAAAGTAAATTAATTGGCAATTCATAAAAATTAAAATGATTTTTATAATAAAAGGAAGCCAGATTCATTAAATTTTAGTCGCCCTTATTTAAGAAAAGCTTAGAAACTTTAAACGCTTAGCAAAAAACAATTAACACGGCCTGAAATATCATAAATCCACTGTATATATGAAAACGGTTGCAAATTTAGCCGGCCTTGTAATAAAAAGTTGGTAAAATTTTGTTTATTTTCCATCATAATCGCTGTTTAGCTTGCTAATCTTGTCCCAGCGATATTCAATACTTTCGATGCACTGTTTTGGCTTTTTAAAATAAAAATCCACCGCAGAGTCTACCTCTTTATATAAAATATACTAAAGAAAGCTTAATCTGACAAGGAAAGTGAGTGATGAAGCCATTCGATCTTTAATTTTTGTTTGATTTTGGCAATCTCAATAGTGGAGGTGTGAATCGCAGCATTCTCTTCATGAGAAACATTTTCGTTTACACCAAATCTGACGTATTGTGCTTATTCTGCATACACGAACCAGAAAGTTATTATAGTACCCAAATAATACTGCAGCGTACCATTGCATTGCAGCACGAGCCTAAGAATGAGAACCAATTTATGAAAAAAAAAAAATAGGCCAAGGAAGGACGCGGTCTTCAAATAACACTTTTTTCTCTTTCTTTGAACTCTATTCTCTTAAACCAAACCATTGCTTTAAAGGTTTGTCTCAGGAGTAAAGTGGTGAATTTAAAAAGGGGATTGTTTATTGACATCCGACTTCAATAAAAAGACGTATGCTTCACATGCGAATACTGCAGACGAAAACTCTACTTTGTGAAAACCATTGGCCATGTTCTACTAGAAAGATTAGTATTTAATTGGTTATTACAACCCTTTAGTCAGGATTACAACCTAGCTTCTCACACCATCCATGTTGTGTCTGTTAACTTTATCCATGAGTGGCGAGACCTACAGTTTAAAATCGACGCAGAACGACAAATTTTTCAGAAATTTTTCATGGCAATTTTATTTACTATCAGAGTTTTTGCCAGAAGGCTGCTGAGAGAAAGTCGCCGAAGGAAATCTAGTCCAAAATGTACAAAATTTATTGGAATATCTTAACGAGTTTTCATGGAAGCTCTAGAAAAATTAGATCTTCAAAACTCAAAATAAAGGACAACTAAAAATCATTACCTTTACATTTAAATATATAATAAATTGTCTATTAATAATTTATTCGATCTAAAAGAAAAGATAATAAGAAAAAAAAACATAAATTCATGGCTGTACATCAATTTTCATGAAATGACAATGAATTTCCCTATAAATTGTTATCTATGGGATGTACTATATGATCTTAAGTATTTCTTAGAAATACAAGACTTTACAATTCCCGACTTCTAGTCCATGTCATCATCGTCATCATCCATATCCTCATCTAAGTCGTCGTCATTCAGATATTCGAAATCGTCCTCCAACAACATGCTTAAGAACTCCGCTTGATTTTCACTAATCAAATTCAGAAATGAGGGATTTGTTTCTCCGATTCTTTGGATGGCAGCATCTAACAATTCTGGTTGTCGTTGTAAGGTAGAACGTAGAGTTTGATATATGGGATCATTACGCAGCAATTCATCAAAAGGTGTATTTAAGTTGCCCTCATTTTCCTCTGAGTAGGCTTCAACTTCGGGTGTAGAGGGTATACCTTCTATTAAAAACTCTACAGCTCGTTCAGGATTATTAAAACTGGCTTCTAAGGCTTTGCGTACTTCACTCTCAGGATAACCCATGCTCATAATTTGTGTTACCAACTCATTTGTTTTATCGTCAGCTGGTGTTGCTGGTGTCCTAAACTCAGTGCCAGATTCTGTTGCTGCCGGAGTTGTTGTTTTAGGTGTATTTTCCTCTTTAGCTTTAGGTTTCTCTTCTACTTTTTTCTCTTCCTGTTTCGATGTAACCGGCTGCTCTTTAGCACCGTCAGTCTTTTGAGGTTCTGCTTCTTTTGGTGTCACTGCCAGTGGCTGTTTAAGTATCATTATGACTAAAAACTTTTTCACATCTATATTATAGACACTCAATTTGTCATCATTTTCTAATATTTTCCCTGCATAAATGAGTTTCTGCAGTTCCGGCTTCACTCCAATATCTGGATACAGGGACAATTCCTTCTTCAACTCGTACACTGTCTTTGTGTCTTCAATATCTATCACTAAGGATTTTTGGTTTAAGGTTTTTATTTGTAGTTTCATTCTGCTTATGTCTTTGGATAATTTGTAATAAATTTTATTAATTTCACAATGATTTTGTCGAAACAAATAAACGAATTAACAAGCGTGCCAACAAAAATAAATTAATTCTTGCAATCAATAGCAAGCACACAATCACACATATAGACACTTTAAATTTTGTTTTTCTTCTTCTTTTGACAGATGAACAGCACGTTTTGTTATTCTTTTCAGAGATGTGTTCAGTTTTCGATTGTTGTTTTGATAGCAACAAAACGATTACTTGAGTAATCATACTATAGAGGTGAGGTGAATTCAATATTGATGTGAAAAATATTCTTGGTGGTGTTTATTTAAAAAAAAAGGCGGTTAAATTTAATAAATTTCTGTTTTAACTTATAAATGAATATACTTTTTAAATAAAGAGTTCAATTATAATATAATAAATGCTTTTTTAATGTAATTTTTAATGCTCAAATATAATTTTATTTATCGAAAGAATTTTAAGTAAAACAAAATCATGACAGAAACGTTCGGAAAAACCTCAAATCTATGAATTGCACGGCTATTAAGTGAATAATTCGAAAGCGAACGACTGTAGATGCTGCCAATCAACAATATCTTAACGGCGTTCATTATTTCTACGAACAGAGTCTCTACCAAAAGTTGATAACTATGGCTGCTTACCCCAGTACCGCTATAACATCACTTTTACATAAGAAACGAGGCCCTCCACAAATAAAACGTTTACTTTCAAAATTTAAAAAAATTTAAACCATATAGCGCGGTCTGTGCGATTGTTCTGTTCGGAGGGGGCATAGATGAAAATAGTTTAGCAACCGACTTCATTTAGAATTTGGCTTTATACAGTAGATTGAGAAACTCTCTCAACTAACTTTCTCTACGCGTGAAACCAGCAGAGAATTCCAAAAACATATGAATTAAATCCTTGAAGTACCTGCATAATGGTTATAAGAAATTAATGATAAGGGTTGCAGATGCTCATTTTGTAAGCGTTGAAAGATTTTCAATAATAATTTCTATTACTGGTTATTAGATCGGTGCTTACAAGGCTATTGAAAACGTAATCATTATTTTAATATCATTAAATACCGCACTTTGTTAAGAGCTTAAGCAAGAAATGTGCAAAGATATAAATCTACACGCGTTTATTCACATGACGAACACAGTCACTGTAATCGATAACTTCTTGCACTTACGAATGAAATTGAAACATGCGAGAGAGGGGACAGACATTAAAGAATTCAATAAAAACACGTGCGAAATAAATGACTTTTGATTTCCGGTTTAAAGTTTAAAAAAGAACAATTTTTTTTAAATGAAAAGTTAAAAAAAAGAAAAATCGTATGAGAATAAACGAAATTAATTTCCGTTCTTTCGATAACGATAATTTCAAAAGAAAGAGAACAAAAGTTAAGAAATAAATCTTTCGGCAAATTTTAAAACTTTTTTATAAAAATTTAACGAGGGTCTGAACATTTAGTTGAGATTTTAATTTAAAAAAGAATAACAATACATTGTTGTTACTTTTTTAATGGTCTAATCTATCTTAATTCAGTTTTTAAATACTCAGAAAGCCTTTTCCTTAGTTTCATGCTGTTTTACTGTGTAACTAATATGGTAATTAATGTGCCATATTTCCCCTGGAACAAAACTACTTTGACTAAAGGAAAGACAGAGCGAGAGAGAGGGAAGCAGAAGTAGAAATTTGTGTGTAAAAGAGCCTTACATATCGTAAGTCACGTCTGCTATTTATTTTAATACAAAGTGACCAACAAAGTGCAATAAATCAGTGCCTTGTACTGTTGGTAACGCTTGTGGTGGTAAAAAGGGTTGGCCATTCCATTTCCCCAAGGAGTGATAAGTTAAAATTATAAGCAGCTGTAGTCGTCCCATTAATGAATCCTTTTTTCTTCATTTATTTGTTAAAGAATTTGAATTAAAACATCGTAAAATCAAAGCATTCTCTTGTCTATTTTTGTGTGTTTTGCCTTGTTTTTTTTGGGTTAAAAAACAACATTCTTTTGCAACAGGGAAATAAATCTTTGTTAAGAAGTGTTTTTTCTTGTTAAAAGAAATAAATTTGAAAAGGATTTCGTTTTTCCATCATGAATATGTAGCACAATAAATTCACAATTAATTTAAGGGAAACATTTTTGAAGTATTCGAATCTTACAAGAAAAGTCAGCATCAAACTCAGAACCCACAATAACATTGCAATGAATCGCGACTTAGATTAATTTAATTTACATGGATAGTGCGCTTTTAAGGCCATTGTAACACCTCTAATAATAATGTTTGGGATATTTTTCTTACGTTCTTCAACTATCATGGCATCAGCTGATGCTTCTGAAAGAACTGCCTTGAATATCAAACACATTTTTAGCCTTGGAATCCAGATCCCGAAAAGAAGAGAGAACGAAAAAAGATATAGAGATGGACAGAATAAGAATACGAGGTAAATCATCATAAACTGTACATCTCTCAGCCAACTCAATCTTATTACAAACCTCAGGGCAGACCGAATGCCGGCTGCCGACAGAGAGTGAAGAACAATTCATAACGCACTACTGGCAATCGTAGA
The DNA here is from genome assembly GCA_932273835.1 of Sarcophaga variegata. Taxonomy (NCBI): domain Eukaryota; kingdom Metazoa; phylum Arthropoda; class Insecta; order Diptera; family Sarcophagidae; genus Sarcophaga; species Sarcophaga variegata. Next base: position 146,813,217 of record OW026358.1, read on the forward strand.
AAATACTTTGTCTCAAATGACGAGGATAATAGCCCAAGGCAAACTGATCTTTGGGTCTCCAAATGTTTGGATATTTTTAACGCTATATTAAGTGCAGATTGGGGACTTTCTTTAAAAAACAATTTCATTCGTTTAAATCAGCCTTTATTTCTCATTCTGGTTGAGCATTTTTGATTTTGGAAATAAGTTTTAAAGCTTTAAATTGCCGCCAACAAATTTAGAAGAGTGGTGAAGAACAATAGATTCAACATTTTGGAACAAAAGTTAACAAATTATAAATGACAATGACAGTGGTAGTGGTAGTGGTGCAAAATTGAATAATGCCACGGCAAGCGTGTGCAGATTTACTGTAGAGAGCAAAAGAGGAAGGAGAAAATATTAGGCGGATCAGACAAGCTATCGAAAATAATTCAAATAATAAAAGCATGATTCTCAGTTCTTTACAACACGAGCATCAGTCATTCAATTCATACTAGCACTGGAATGAAACGAAAATAATCTTCACCACCTCAACTGTTAGCTGTCGTGCTGGATGATATTGATGATATTGAATGAAGTCTGTCAGAAAGAAGAGGAATTACATTGAGAGTCTTAAGCAAACTCGAGATAAAATTTTTATTATGCCTGTGATATTTGTCTCTTCTTTTGCAAGATATCCAGAAGATCTTAAAAGTTTAAAGCGTAACTTTGGACTTGAAATCAAGATCAAGAAAATTAAGATTTTAGAATAAACAATCCTAGCTTAGAGGCCAGTGGAATATGTAAACGCCTTCTGTTACCTAGTGGCAACGAATAGCGGCGCAGAAATAAACGAAAGCAGAACGCTTAGCAAATTAGAGCGGCATTAGGACAATCAGTATAGAGAAAGCTCCTAATACACAGACGTGCCAAGTTTAAAATATTCAAGGCATATGTGAAGTCTTCTCTGTTAGGCGGAAGTGAACCCGGACAATCACGCATTAGCTATAGTTATTCAATAACAAATGCCTCTGAATAGTGTGCAGAATATTCTGCCCCAACACCATCCACAACTCGGAACACTGGTACTCGTTGATTAAGAGCAACAAACAACAAACTAAGGTGAATAGGCCGGTCACAGTGTCAAGAAAAAAAAACCCGCTAATGGCATAAATATAGTGCCACAGTGGAATTCCTAAGACGTAAGAAAACGTGGTCAAACACAGAACAACTGGAGACATACGACAGTCCAAGGGATAGTACAGACCGATCTTGCATGCAACAATCGCAATAAGACGTGCATGTTTTATGGAAGCATATGGGAAGGCAACTACAGCCTTAGGTTTAACAAGGAAACTTGCTGAAAAACATAACCACAACTGATTTTAATTTAAAGTGTTTGTCCTCTACTGTAAATGCAAACAAAGGAAAATTCGAATTTTAGAGAAACTGACGCCTTTGACACGTGTCATACTGCCTCAGCAAAAACTTTGGTCAACCAAGATAAGCGAGAAAATAATTTCTGTGGATTCTTTGAAAGTGTTTTATTTTTATTTTCTTCTTCTTCTTGTATAGATTCTATATCAAGATAATAAAATTCTAACCATTAAATGATTATCGATATTTAGCTTTTTGAGCTGAATGATATCAAAATATGATTTCATTGAATATGAAACAGAAGCAAATAAATCCTCCCTTAGAAGGGAGAGAGAGCATAAACTCTTTTTACGCTATTTTTATGACCTCAACGACAATCAATCCAATGCATTGCAGATTTATTCATTATGAATTATTGAAAAGAATTTAGTGTGACTTTTTTTCATTGTTTTCCTCTACAAAATGCTGCATGTAACAACCCCTAATTAGAAAAGGTTGCAGGGATTTAACTTTTTTTTTCTTCTTTCATTTAATTGAAGCAGCCGTGGTTTGTCAATGACAAACAATGGTTGGAAATAAAATTAATGGCTAAATTCGGATTAACTCTCTCTCTCTCACTCTATCTGATATTGAAGCACCAGTTTAGCTCACTATTGTTTCTTTAATTTTGAATGTGTCAACGGCATAGTTTTGTTTTTCAATGTCCATATTGGAATACGGAATGAATAAAAAAGTTGTGGATATTTTTTATTTATATTTGGTGCTAATGGTGTCACCCCATATGCAAAACATAATCCTTAGCTTCGTCGTTTCGTAATGGAAACAGATTAAAACGATTGAAAATGATTTGTGGTCAGCTAAAGGTAAAATTTAATCATTAAGTACCCGGGGTGCACTAACAAGAAATGCATTTTTTAGGAGAGAATTGAAGACTATTTAATATAAATGGAATGATACTACATAACATACATAATTGGTCATTACAACCCTTCAGTCAGGATTACGACCTAGTTTCTCACACCACTTATGTTGTGTGTGTTAATTTTTTTACATGAGTGGCGGGACCTACAGCTTAAAGTCGATTCCGAATGACAGATTTTTGAGAAACTTTTCATGGCAATTTTTATTTACTCTCAGAGTTTTTGCCAGAAATCTGCTGAGAGAAAGTCGCCGACGAAATACTTTTTGTATTTTGTTTTGATGTCTGGCCTGGGGCTCGAACCCTGGCTTTACATCTTATAAGCCAACCCACTACCTACTAGACTGCGGCGAATGATGGAATGATACTATTCAGGTTTAATATTCACAGTTATGCTCGATAAATTGTTGACATTTTAAAACCCAATATAATATGCCGTCTGTACGTTGCGCCCATTCGAACACTCGGCTCGGAGGTTAAATCGAAGACATTACGGGATTGGTTGAGAAAAATGACTCCGTTAGGTTGAGGAATAGGCTTTTCCTGTTTCCCAGGTCAGGCATGAGCGCTCAGCAACGAACAACGAGAAGAACTTGAGAGAAAAGCAAACTTCCACTCTTCCAATTGGTTCAGGACCTTTCTGTAGAGTAGGAACTGATGTTTGAAAACATATATTCATCAAAAGGGAAATTACAATAAAAAGAAATCTAATTTGGTAACCGGCCTTTTGATAAGCAACTGTAGATACAGAGCACACTTATTCTGAATGGGGGCCGTTTTGAACCCCATATCAAAATTTTGTGTTAAAAAGAACAGCTCTTAACAGATGATTCCCCGCTAATCCTCCCAAACATATAACAAAACTTACTTGGTAAACATTTTCATGGACATGGTTCGTCTGGGATGATTATTGCTTGATGTTGCTTACTTTGCAGTCACCGTCTTCAAAAAGTTGTAGCCGAATTTGACTATATTCGGCGTCTGGTGAGTTCGATTAAAAGCCTTAAACACCAATGCAGTGAGTAAAAATCTCACAATTTCACACTCAAATCGCCTCAATAAAATAAACTCCATCTTCAGCAACTTATAATGTTAATATATCACAATAACTGAACCAACTTAACTAATATTTTTTATGACTTGAATGGATAACAAACAATCAACAAGTTTTTTTACTCTTTTCCTTCTAAACGTTAATTTTACGAACCCTTATCAAACGAATTCACCACATCTGTTAATTTTTCTCAACTGGCAACACTAATTATGACAATGCTTTCTTGAACTCAAATTCAACCCTGTTTTCAAAACGGTTACTTTTCCAGCAGAGATGGTAAAAAATCGATAGTCACCACCATTGGTTTGCGAAAATTCCTATTGTACTTATCACCATCACTATTGTGTGTGTTTATGTTGTGCGAAAAAACTGCAACAAAATTGTCAAAACCATATGTTTTAAAACAATTGCTGACACATCGTCCCTATTATAAGCTGCCGTCATATATTTTTTTTGAGTGTGAAGAAAAATTCATTGGAAAAAATCGTTTATTTGTGAAGAAAAAACGAGAAATATTTCATAAATTCCAATTGAAAACGTTTTATCGAAGAGAAACAGTGTAACAAAACGAAACGGCACACACATTTGAAGGCAAAATTGTGAAACACAAAAAATTGAAAAAATGAAATTGACTATCAAAACGCTCGACCAGAAAACGTTTTATGTGGATTTCGATGATTCCAAAACAGTTTGGGATCTGAAGTCACATTTGCAAAAAATGCCGGAAGTAGGTGTGCAGCCAGAATTACAACAATTGATATATGCAGGCCGTGTGCTAGACAATGATAATGTCTTGAAAACGTATAGTATCGATGAGCGGAAGTTCTTGGTGGTCATGGCCAAGAAGATAGCAGCAACTGCGGCAGCTACAACCGTTACAACGGCCACATCACAGCCGGCTGCCAAAGCACCCGAACCAGTTGCGGTGGCAAAAACTACCACTACAAGCTCGAAATCTAGTGAACAGAGTACGGCTTCTGCCAGTGCTGCCACTGCTACAGCTGCCTCTGCATCACAACCAAAGACTGAAGAAAAATCGCAAGATAAGGCAAAGGCCACAGCAACAACTACTGCAACTACAGAGCCGAGCAGTGAGAGCAGAGCCCAGCAGCAACAGCCCCCATTAGGAATTGGCAACGTTTTAGATGTTTTGGATATTTCCCCTACGGCAGCTGCTAATGAAGATATGGTACGTGAAATCATGAGCATGGGCTATCCCGAGTCAGAGGTACGACGTGCTTTAATGGCCAGCTTTAATAATCCTGATAGAGCCATTGAATACCTAATTGAGGGAATACCGGAGATTCCAGACATGATAAGTATGCCGCAAGCAGTTAACCCGGCAGCAGCTGCTGTACCTGCTTCTGCAGGCACCGGCACACCAGCTACTGGTGGTGGTGGCGGCGGTGGTGCCAATCCATTAAACTTTTTACGTGAAGATCCACGTTTCAACCAAATGCGTCGTGTTATACGTCAGCGCCCCGAATTGTTAAGCAGTGTTTTAGCTCGCATTGAGGAAACTAATCCCGCTTTGTTAGCTGTTATTAGAGAGCATCAAGATGAATTTGTCGCCATGATTAATGAAGAAGCCGGTGTAGAAGCGCCCGAAGCCGGTGGAGCCGAACCCCGGGATGATGTTGTTGAAATAGTTCTAACCGAAACTGAAAGACAAGCTGTAGAACGCTTAATGGCCTTAGGATTTCCCAGAGAGTTAGTCTTGCAAGCCTATATAGCCTGCGAAAAGAATGAAGAACAAACTGCCGACTTTTTGTGCCGGCACATGGAAGATTAAACAAACGCTAAACAAACAAAAAAACATGAAGAAGCACGAAAACCCAAGTATAAACAGCAATGAGTAAAAAGATGAATAAAGAAGAGAAAGCTTAATAAAATTGTATTCTTACACAACTTGTTGTAATAATATACGATATCTATTAAAAATATTTGATTATTTAATTTAACAACACAATATCTTGAGATTTCAATTTGAAAATTATTAAAAGGGGGTTTCTATTTTATTTATTGTTTCCCTTCATCCCCATTAGAAGTAAATGAATTTTGTTTTCAATAAATTCTTTTGGAAAAACACTTACCTTTGTGATGCCAGCTATATCTTCATAACCTAAACTATATTGTGTTGCTATTTGATATGATAATTGTTGTTGTTGCTGTTGGTGCTGCTGATGATATTCGTTAACATAATCGTTGTAAAGTTGAGTTGCTTGTGTTAGAGACGGTAATTGATTTGGATTTGCTACCGTTTGAATTGTAGGATCATACATTACCGTTGTAGTTGTGGGTTTTTTAGCTTTCGGTTTTCTGCCTCTCGGTTTACCACGCTTTTTAGGCGGGTTTAATATCCTCGAAGCGTTCACAAATGTATTTACAAATAAGTCTGGCATTTTTTATTTTCAATTAATTTTAACAGGCTGCAGCAACCAATATCTCTAAATAACTGTAAATATAGGAAAGAATAATTATAATTATAATAAAACAATGAGATCATAGTCATCTAAAATTTAACTAGTGTTCTAAAAAAACTACTTTTTGTATGTAAATTGTATGCATAGCGAATAAATTTATAAATTCAACAATTAAAACGTACAGAATGAGTAAACAAAAAGCCATAAAGATTCAAAAATTATACTAAAATTTCAAATTTCTCTAGAAAATATTTAGGAAAGGAGAAATATTGAGCTAGCGACAGATTTCTTTAGTAAATCTTAAGCTAGCGACAGATTTCTTTAGTAAATCTTAAGCTAGCGACAGATTTCTTTAGTAAATCTTAAGCTAGCGACAGATTTCTTTAGTAAATCTTAAGCTAGCGACAGATTTCTTTAGTAAATCTTAAGCTAGCGACAGATTTCTTTAGTAAATCTTAAGCTAGCGACAGATTTCTTTAGTAAATCTTAAGCTAGCGACAGATTTCTTTAGTAAATCTTAAGCTAGCGACAGATTTCTTTAGTAAATCTTAAGCTAGCGACAGATTTCTTTAGTAAATCTTAAGCTAGCGACAGATTTCTTTAGTAAATCTTAAGCTAGCGACAGATTTCTTTAGTAAATCTTAAGCTAGCGACAGATTTCTTTAGTAAATCTTAAGCTAGCGACAGATTTCTTTAGTAAATCTTAAGCTAGCGACAGATTTCTTTAGTAAATCTTAAGCTAGCGACAGATTTCTTTAGTAAATCTTAAGCTAGCGACAGATTTCTTTAGTAAATCTTAAGCTAGCGACAGATTTCTTTAGTAAATCTTAAGCTAGCGACAGATTTCTTTAGTAAATCTTAAGCTAGCGACAGATTTCTTTAGTAAATCTTAAGCTAGCGACAGATTTCTTTAGTAAATCTTAAGCTAGCGACAGATTTCTTTAGTAAATCTTATGCTAGCGACAGATTTCTTTAGTAAATCTTATGCTAGCGACAGATTTCTTTAGTAAATCTTAAGCTAGCGACAGATTTCTTTAGTAAATCTTAAGCTAGCGACAGATTTCTTTAGTAAATCTTAAGCTAGCGACAGAATTTAATCTAGATTCTTAGTAAATCTTAAGCTAGCGACAGATTTCTTTAGTAAATCTTAAGCTAGCGACAGATTTCTTTAGTAAATCTTAAGCTAGCGACAGATTTCTTTAGTAAATCTTAAGCTAGCGACAGATTTCTTTAGTAAATCTTAAGCTAGCGACAGATTTCTTTAGTAAATCTTAAGCTAGCGACAGATTTCTTTAGTAAATCTTAAGCTAGCGACAGATTTCTTTAGTAAATCTTAAGCTAGCGAGCAGATTTCTTTAGTAAATCTTAAGCTAGCGACAGATTTCTTTAGTAAATCTTAAGCTAGCGACGAGATTTCTTTAGTAAATCTTAAGCTAGCGAGCAGATTTCTTTAGTAAATCTTAAGCTAGCGAGCAGATTTCCTTTAGTAAATCTTAAGCTACCGAGAGATTTCATTAGTAAATCTTAAGCTAGCGAGAGATTTCTTTAGTAAATCTTAAGCTAGCGAGAGATTTCTTTAGTAAATCTTAAGCTAGCGAGAGATTTCTTTAGTAAATCTTAAGCTAGCGAGAGATTTCTTTAGTAAATCTTAAGCCTAGCGAGAGATTTCTTTAGTAAATCTTAAGCTAGCGAGAGATTTCTTTAGTAAATCTTAAGCTAGCGAGAGATTTCTTTAGTAAATCTTAAGCTAGCGAGAGATTTCTTTAGTAAATCTTAAGCTAGCGAGAGATTTCATTAGTAAATCTTAAGCTAGCGAGAGATTTCATTAGTAAATCTTAAGCTAGCGGAGATTTCATTAGTAAATCTTAAGCTAGCGAGAGATTCATTAGTAAATCTTAAGCTAGCGAGAGATTTCATTAGTAAATCTTAAGCTAGCGAGAGATTTCTTTAGTAAATCTTAAGCTAGCGAGAGATTTCTTTAGTAAATCTTAAGCTAGCGAGAGATTTCTTTAGTAAATCTTAAGCTAGCGACAGATTTCCTTTAGTAAATCTTAAGCTAGCGACAGATTTCTTTAGTAAATCTTAAGCTAGCGACTGATTTCTTTAGT